>JAWZYV010005528.1:0-685392 GCA_038373885.1 Cheiracanthium punctorium
TTGCTGGTTTGAATTTAAATAATCGGCTAGATTGCGAAATTACTTATGAAAAATTTGCTTATATTTAGACACAATGTAGCAGAAAAAAGAAACAATGAATGGTCTGCTTGTGTAAAATCAGGGGAAAAGGCTTAGGTTAAGTTTCACACGTAACGCAATGCTTTGAAAGAGGTTTGCTGAAAAATTAGGTTCGTAAAAGTAAATGAATGCACGTAAATTACCTGCTGTTGGGAGGTTAGCCTGGTAGATTATGGAAAAACAATGAGGTGGGAGTATGAAGCTTGGGATATAAGCTTAATGAATACAATAAATGTTTTAGGACATAAGTGGCGTATGATTTTAGGAATCTCTTAATTTATCTGTGCCTTTTCTAGAGGGAGGGCCCCGAACTATCAAAAGTCCCGTTGCCCAGAGCACGACTAAGTCATTGGAAGGCCCTAAACGTGTTATAGCGAATTCGGTACCCCTTTTGCTGGCATCTGTAGGGTCATCCCTTGTTCTTCATACCACTTAGCCATGAGGTACAAGTATTTCTTCTCAATGACATACATAAGGCACCTCCCCACCTCCTTAACTTCAAACTCTCTCTCATCCAAAAAGTTTTTACTGGAAGTTCATACTTTTAATGTAGAAGTTATGCTTCAATATCAAATGACGTCACGTCAATGAATACTCCATGGCGGAATGCTTGGGATCTTAACATGACGTTCGTTTTATCCTTGAATATTAACTTTTTCATATGCTTTCCTATTAATATTTTTCACACATCGCTGAATTTGCTCAGCGATGTGTGTTGTCAGTGTATCTCATCATCTATCTCAATGACTATGTCATTTTATCTCTCACCCCCCTTTATTGAGATTTGTCCGAAAAGAGTGTCCCAAAAATGCGACATAAAAGTATGTTACCTAATTTTACATATATTTAAATACTATTAGTTCACAACAGCATTAATTTACTGTTACAATATTTCGTAAGCTGTAGAATAGGCATCACATGTATTTTTTACGTATATTTAAATACTATTAGTTCACAAGAGCTTTAATCTATTGTTACAATATTTCGTAAGCTGAATAATATACATCCCATGTATTTTTCTATAAATCGGTTACAATCATAAAATTTTCAACATGTGTTATGAGTTTTCAACAGGTTACCAAGCGAAATACACGAAAGATGAGAAATAAAATGACATAGTCAATTAATATCATTTTAATATGGCAGTAATGAAATTAAAAAATTAGGGTGTGGTGCTCAGGGGGGGGGGTGGGGGGGTCTCCGCCTGACGAGTCTCGAACAGCCAAGTTTTACTGTTAAAGTTTTACTGTTGTTAGCAGAGTCATTACTGTTAAAAATTTAGCATAACTCTTTTTTTTAAGAATTGAACTTAAACTCTTTTAATCCTTTTGGGGGCCCAAAAAATTTGGAGGCTGTAGGCTGTAGCCTAGTTGGCCTGCGTGTTAGGTTGTAGCCTAGTGGACCTGCAATTCCATAATAGGGGTCCGAACACGCGCGTTCCCGAAACAGCTTCATGCGATCAGCCTCATCGCACGCAGGCAATGCTTTTCCCAAGAACAAAAGTGCCCTTCGCTATAACACCGGCGAAAGTGCCGTTTATACGACTTTTCTATAAAGAGGATCTTTCAGTGACGGGAAAAAATAGTACACTCACTTTTCCCATCGCCCCGATCATCTCGTAGGCATTTTGCCTCGGATTTACGAAGCCGATTATTCGATTGTCCTCGTCATAAAACAGCACGGGATTATTCCTAAATGGACAATCTAGGAAGTTCCGTGCGATCCTTTTAAGGAGCGATAGGAAAGGAAAATGGCTGCAACATTTCGGTCATCCACCAAGATAAGGCAGCGATGGAAGGGAAAATGCACAATAACTCAACCATTTACATAAAATTTTGACGACGGCGGATGGGGTGATGAAGAACAATGCAAAGGTCGGTCAGTGCCCTGGATGATCTGGAAAAAGGAGTTCAATGCGTCTTGCTAAGGCTGAAACAGCGCCCCCTCCCCCCAAAATTAGCAAAATAAAGTTTCTAATAATTCTATGTACAGGGCTCCCCTGAAAATATACATACACTTTGAATGAGGGTGCGCTCGTATAAAGCCGCCCTCCACCCCCCCCCAAAAAAAAAATACGGGGGCATGTATGTAGTGCTAAAATTTTTTCATCTTTAACTGATCTCCAGAATCTACGCAAATAAAGAATTACTGATGCGTTGACTCAAATTCCGGGGGACAGGGGGCTGGGGGTTCACAATCTCGTGGTCCCCTCCCTGGCTGCGGCCTTGTACTCATGCAAAGGGTGTACATGTTTACTAAGATGTACAAATGTACAAAGGTATGATTGCAATACTTAGTATTTTCAAACAGCATATATAGTGTGATCAGTTTAAAAGAGTACAGATTAGTTTTTCTTATTGCTCATAACTCTTACGGATGTGCCAACTATTCTATCTATGAAATATAATTGCTTGAGCCATGTTTAAGTGTAAAAGACAATTTCCGACACTGTTGGACTGTTACAACTTATTTGTGAGGTGAAAAAAAAAATGGAAGCGCACTAGGTTACTTAATCCTGTGTTATTTTTATTTTATGAAAACATAATTTACTTCAAACTTTCGGAAAGATAAAATTCGGAAAGAAATGTTCTTTTCCTGGGTCAGTGTTTCGCCCAGTCGGAACTACTGAACGTAATAACACGAAATTAGGCATGTTATGTGGGTTTTTCGACATGGATGCTACATTAGACAGTATTTTCCAGAATTCGTGATTCATAGGGAGGGAGGGACCAAGATGCCTTTTTTTACCATGATCTTATAGGGAAAGAAAGGGATATTCATAAATTTTTGCTGTAAAATACAACATTCACGAATTCCTAAAAATCAGTTTTATTGAAATGTGGGGAATATCGTCCTCCGAGGGGGGTAGACGTGAAAAAAGAAGAGGTGATTAGTAATCTTTCATGAAAGAAAAAAAAAGATTGTCTGTAAAGTTTTTGTCTTAAAATGGCCCTTACATGGCTGACAAGGATAAGACACTGAACATTTCTGAAGTGTGAAAGTCCAGTGACCTGGTCTGCCGTACAGCTGTCGATCTAACGGTATGGAGTTTTGAGCGGTTTTCTCCAGATGCTACACGAATACGGGTTGAAACCCCTTAAAAATTCCTCTGCCCAAGTCACCTCCTTAACAGATACCCCGTGTTTGGGTTTACCTTAAACGCAGTTCCTGAAATTTGAGTCCTACAATCAGCATATAACAAGTAGGTAAATTTTCATCAAGTGATTAAAAACTTGATGAAAATTTACCTACGTGAATTTTATGTAAAAAATCATCGTTTTCAGATTTTCCTAATAAATATAAAAATCAAGTTTCAATTTCGGGATATTCCGAGAATATTAGCGAAAATTAAAACACAGACATTCAATTAGTTGTACAGATCACATACAATCCAAACTCACAAAAATTCATTTCTTTCGTAAGGGTCAAAAATTAATTTAGTAAACAGATACCGTTTTCGTACAAGTTCTGCATTATGTAATTAGGTATTACCTTTAATAAACAGTTTTGGGTTCTGCTTTTCAAAATTTCATCTGCGTAACTAGAATTTCTCGAATGAATAAATTAAAGGTTCTTTAACAAAAAAAAAAAAAGCCACAAGACAAGAAAGTTCTACTTTTTTTAATGCCAGAAACTTTACATATTTATTATTAAAAACTAATTACGTAACAAGTTTAAAATCTTGTTTTAATTAAAGTCTGTCAGACTGAATTAACCACTACTTCTAAAGCAATGATTTTTACTGATTTTTTTTTTCTATTAAAGAGTAAAAAGTGGCAGCACTTATTTTATTTTCTTAAACTTTGGCCATGTTTTAAGTTTGTTAAAATGAATTTACTCTTTTTTATACACTTGAGTGAATAATTCAACAAATTTCCATAAATGAGGTATGGTTAGTATAAAATTGTAGAAATCTTTACTTCTTATTTTAAAACCGTTCTTTTGTAAATTATATCCTTTGATAATATTCTGATTATTTTGTGTACTTTTGTGCATGAGTATAAAAGGAAAAATTAAAAAATATATTTTATTCAATTTAATAAATTTCTCACTTTCTCGTTGGGGTTCAATCAAAAATACCTAAAGACAGAATATTTTGTGCTCTAGCAAAGCATAACATTTTACATTCAAAATTTACAAGAAATCTGGCAGTGACGTAGCCAAGGGGGGGGATAGGGGGTTACAACCCCCCATGAGGAATGTTTTGTCATATATATTCTTCGCTCCCTTATCACACACACGTATACATACATAGTTGCAGTAGTCGTAACCCCTCCCCCCCCAAGAAAAATGTCTGGCTACGCCACTGACTTCAGCAATTTATTCCACACAGACATCATTTATTTCAAGCGTACGAAAGACTTAACTTAATAGATTGGCATCACCCTTTACTGCGTGATGAGATGTATATAATCTCACTTAATTTTAACAATTTCAGTGTTAATCGCAAAAAAATGCAAAACCATTAGTCAATTTTCCGAAATTAGTGTGTATTGTTTCCACAAAATACTAACATGTGATAATGAATGTTTTAATGCTGTACTAATCCTTTTTTATGGCTGTTGTCAGTAGCATATCATATTTGTTGTCCCCTAACAAGTTAAATTTCCGAAAATATTTCCAAATCTGTTCCTACAACGCAATGATATATATTGTCAGAATAACAACGAAAATGTGACTGACCACAACCTTGGACTTTCAAACTTCAATCATGTCACTGACCATTGCTAGACAACTGAAGTGTGAAGGTCCAATGTTCTACGATGCCGTCGATCTAACAGTGTGGACATTTTGGGCTTTTTGCCACCCAGGTGATGTAGTCATTTAAGAACCCTTCTATCACGCCTTGGGTCCGGGTTCAAATCCCGGCTTGGGCATGGATGTTAACTTGTCCGTCCCTTCATAGGGGGTAACGCTGGCCACTCACTGGGTGCCCCTGTACTAAACTGACCACAATACCTTCGGACAATGCTTAATCGGCAAGTGCCCACCCATCGGGGAAAAAAGAAGAATTTGGGCGGGTTTTTTTTTTTTTTTTTTTAGATGTAACGTGAATACTCGTTAGAACCCCTTCAAAAGGCCTCCTCCTTTTTTAAAACAGCCCTAGTGAGCTTTTCATTAGCAAAACGAACAAAAAATACACGAATTTTTCAGTGAAATGATGAGGATTCATCTGAAAGCAAGGAATGGCGTGTTATTAGTAAGTTGTGCTGGTAATTTGAATTGCAAAATACCGAAAGGTTAAATTAAATAAATACAGTAAAACGAAGATAACTAGCACTCCGTACGTATAAGTTTTTAGTGAGTAATACGAGAAATTCAAGCTAGGAGCTCTCGCATTGGAAATTACTTCTATGAGCAATGCATTTACAATATTCGTTTACAATTCTACTACAATTTAAACATACCTTACCATTTTTTCTTTTAGAAAGCATTTCAAAACAGTATTTACTTGATTGCTTATATCAATATGATGGTAAAAATGGCAAAGTTAAATAAAATGATAGTAAACTACTGACTGTTTGGGTTATCAACGGCAAAATGTTCCAGTTTTTAAAGTTCATAGATATCGAGAAAATAATAATATTTTTTTTATTATTAACAAATGTGACTACATAGAATTCTCGCGGTAACAGAAAATGATGAGCTAAAAAAAAGTATTTATTTTAATAATTAAATGCATTAAATATATATCCAGATAGTTACTAGATAGAATTACTAAGGAAGTTATCATCAATAGATATAATTATTTTTTATAATAAAAATTGAAATAATACTAACTTTTATATTATTATTATTACATTATTAATGATAACATAAAGTTTCGACAGCAACAGAAAATGGTGAGTAAAAACAAATGTTTACTTATTTTCAAAATTCATTTTTTAAAGTATACTTTTAACAAGAATCGTATACGATAGTAATTTTAATGATAATTATCACTAATAGATATACTATTTTTTTATAATTATTATTATTGAAATAACACTAACTTTTTAGCTTGTTACCAGGAATAACAACACAGAGTTTCCCTGGTAACAAGGTGATCTAAGAAGAATCACAAAATCATTTATAAATATGCACGTAATAAGGAAATTGGGGATAATTTAAACATTAAATTGTACGCTTACATAGGCGCATAAAACTTTCCATAAAACCACCGCGCATGGCTTACCAGGCGAATGCATTATTTATTAAACGGCAAACAAGACTTGCACGTCTTCATAAAAACGTAAAGAAAGAAAAAAACAAGAAACAGAGAACAAAGTTGTTTTTATATTCGCCTTCAAACTGTGCGTTAATGAGGTTTTTTAAGGACCATCATTGGAAAGAAAATGAAGAATCTGTATCAATTACTTTGCGGGGGGTTATTACGATAGTCAGAAAAAGAAAAAGCCTAATTTCCACATAATCTCATTAGTAGTTAGTCTGTCATTTTTTTTACCCTTCAAAACTTCCCCCTCAACGTCCCTTATTGTTATTTTAAAAAGGTAAGCTAATTGTTTGCTATAATCATTTTTTTATTCCTTTCTTCTTTTTATAAGATGGCAGCTTTATTGGACTGCTCTGATGGATTTTCCACAAAAGGAGAAGTGTGGGGGAGGGAATCGGGATCTCTTATTTATTTTATTTTTTCTTTGTTTAAGTATTTCTTCAGGCGTTCTATACGAATTTCACGGAGTTACCGTAAATGGGGAATTAAAAGAATAATGCACCACATTCTTGGCATATCAAATTTTCTGTAAGAACCATAAAAGTGCCTTTTGCGTCCCGTTCTAGTGACGGGGGTTTGACGTTAATGCGCGTGCAGATTTCTGCTCAGTGTAAAGATTTTTTTTTTAAATGGTGTAATTTTGTTTTTGTAAAAATTTAAGGGAGTTTTCCTTTTAAAAGTAAGGTTTTATTGCTTGAATGAGCCAATATCCTTTATGACCAGACAGCAAATGTATTTTCAAAAAAAGGAAGACTAACTTTTCAAATTACTTCACCATAACGAAAAATTATTCCCATTCTAAATTAGTAGTGTTTGGCAAATTCTCGCCAAATATAGTAAATATCGCCAAGCGATAGCTACTTTAGCGAAAAATTATTCCCATTCTAAATTAATAGAGTTTGGAAAATTCTCGTCAAATATACTAGATATCGCAAAGCTGGGATTAGTTTCGGGAACTTATTCTTTGACGACAAAAGTGGCTACCTTGGTAACTTTTGGCAATAAGACTGGCACCGTTACTGGCAACCCTTTAAGCAATGGTTTAAAAAAACGTTTTTTTTTTTAATTTTCGGATAGATAATATCATTAAAACGCGGCAAAATTAATATGGTACCACCCCTGAGCTATCCCCTTTCCAAAAAGAAAAAGGAATTTTTGAAATTGTTCCCCGCGGTAACAGATTATCGCTTTACATACATAAAAATATAAATATCAGGTTGTAACGAAAGTTTTCCGCCATATTTGCTTGAGTCAGCTCATGCGGTACCGTGCGATTGATCTTATATGTCAAGTTTATACGATGCCTTGCGCGACCAATGGACATGGTACTAAAGTCTAACTCTTTTAGCTAGCTCTGGAGTGGATGAATATTTTAGCTTCTTCCACACATTCTCCTAGGCGGGCCTTATCAGCATCAGTATGCCGGCTAGAGCGCTCTGCTTCTTAAATGTCCTAGTCCTCGATTTTGAACTTTCGGTACCAAATCTTCACAATATCGTATGATACAACAGTAGTACCTTGAGCTGTACTCATGATTCGGTGTCATTCTGTCGGTGTCCGGCTATTTAGAGTATCACCATGTAAAATTTTGCTATAAATAATTCAGAATAAGAGATAAGGGAAATATATACTTAATTAAAAAAATTACTTAAAAAAACTTAACTGAAATTGTATTTAGGAAATGAAAATTTTCTATGTTGATATACATCAAAATGCTTAATGCACTAATATGAATACATTGAACACACATAATGCACTAACAAGAATACACGAAACACATATAATGAACTAACAAGAATACATGTTTTCTATGATAAAAATTGTTCACTCTTCTTCAGCAAAATCATATACAAGCAATAGCAGATTTCTCGCTTTCCTGCTTATGCAAGGGTTTTTCAGATGAAGAAGGGTGAATACTTTTGTACTGCCCAAAACGGGAGTGCAGTCTTTCTACTACAGGTGTGCTTCGACAAAGTTGTCTATTTTTAATTCTTTCTTTAGCTAACACTCATCTAAAAAATCAGTATATTGGAGCTGTTTTCAAAAGTTTAATTAGTCTATTGAAATGCTTCCTACGGTATTTAACGCAATAGCTGTATTTTTCAATAAAAAACAGATAATTAAATAAATAAGACTGGTACAAGCACTAATTCAGCAAAGAGTAAGACTTCGAAGTTGTAAAGATTCAAACCCTGAGTAGAACATTGCTCAGAGTGGGCAGGATGCTTCTGGAAGACACTATTTTTAAGCTTCTGGTCATTTTGAAAAATCTGTTGCCATACATGCAAAGGAAAATGAAATGCAAAGTACCTAGAATAGCATTAAATATACGAGTGTTTTAAAAGCGCCAGTAAGTTCGCATTCTGTTTTTTTATGTATTTAATTTTTTTTTCATATTTATCTATTTTTATTTTTCGACACTGAGAACGCTAGAATTTTTTCAGTTTTTGTTTCTAATGGATCAATTAAATAATTTAAATAGCAACAATGGATTTTGTTACTACGGTAACTGTAATATTGGGAATAGAATATGAAATTACTCACTAATTTTCAGTAGACGAAGATGAAACATCTCGAGTGGAGTTTTCATTAGAACAAATATTAATTACTTTGCTAACCGAAGCTTGTTTTTTACTTTAATAAAAATAACAGTATTGTAAAATTAGCATATAGCCTGCCCAAAAAATGCGCAGACCGAAAAAAAAGGAGCATAGAAAGCTTCATCTGATTATTTGAAGCTGTATTTTTACTATTATCATATCTATTATTGTATATTGATCCATGATAAAAGCTTTAAAAACCATTTGTAAGCTGAATAATTTAAAGAACGAACTACAGCAGCGACTCAAAAACAGGCACTGCATCTGAAGGTTTTCAGATTTCGGTCATTATTTTTTCCCTTTTATTCAATCTCATTACATCATCAATAATGCTTTGACAGACCTCGTGTGTTCCTAACCTTAAGAAAGATCCCAGCTAATGTTCTTTAAAGTACATCTGTGCAGAAAGCATTTCACATTATCATAAGCCATTTTTCTTTCGAGCTGTTTGGAACTACTTTTCAAGATTTATGGGCAGAAAGACAAAAAGTTATAAAACACGTATATCTATATAAATAAAAGTAGACTTTTGTCTGTACATTTCTTGGAATTCAAAAATTTTGCGATTTCTATCCGTTTCAAGCACCCGGGAATCCGATGCGACCCTCAAAAAAAAGTTTGTCTGTCTGTCATTCTGTCGTTCTGTCGTTCTGTCATTCTGTCATTCTGTCCGTGATGCTTTTTCTGTTTAAGCAACACGTAAAAACGGCTGAAGCGAATGATATGAAATTGGGTGTCATGATAGGTGGTCACTCAACTTAAAACATAGCGTCGAATTTAAAAAAATCTTGATTAGATTTTCAGATTTTGCGAAAATCGTTTCAAACTGCGTAAATTTGTGTTCAAGCATCACGTAAAAACGACTGAAGCAAATGATATGAAATTGGGTGTCATGATAGGTGGTCACTAAACTTAAAACATAGGCGTCAAATTTAAAAAAAATCTTGATTGGATTTTGAGATTTTGCGAAAATCGTTTCAAACTGCGTAAATATGTGTTCAAGCATCACGTAAAAACGACTGAAGCGAATGATACGAAATTGGGTGTCATGATAGGTGGTCACTCAATTTAAAACATAGGCGTCGAATTTTTAAAAATTTTCATTAGATTTTCAGATTTTGCGAAAATCGTTTCAAACTGCGTAAATTTGTGTTCGCACATCACGTAATAACTGCAAAGGTGAAAAAATGATATTTGGTGAAATGATAGGTGGTCACTCACCTTAAACTATAAGCATCTAATTTTAAAAAATCGATCCGATTTCGAGATTTTGCGAAATCGTTTAAAACTGAGTGAACCTTTGTTCCCGCATTAAGTAATAACGACCAAAGCGAATGATATGAAATTTGGTCACGTGATAGATGGTTGCTCAACATAAACTATAGGTATCCAATTTTTTAAACATTTTCATTAGATTTTGAGATTTTGTGAAAATTCTCTCAAAATATGTTTATATTTCTTCAATCATCACGTAATAACAACTAATACGAATGATACGAAATTGAGTGATATGATAGGTAGTTGCTAATCTTAATTTATAGGCGTTGAATTTTTAATATATTTTGATTACATTTGGAGATTTTGCGAAAATCGTTTTAAAATGCTGAAATTTTGTTCCAGCATCACGAAATAAAGACTGCAGGGAATGAAACGAAATTGGGTGACAGGATAGGTTGTCACTCAACTTAAATTCTAGGCTTCCAATTTTTCAAAGATGTTGATTAGATTTTGAGATTTTGCGAAAATTATTTCTATATTCGTAAATATTCGTTCGCGCATCACATAATTACGACTAAAGCGAATGAAATGATATCACTTAGTGCCTCTCTTAACCTGTAATATTTTAACAATACATAAACATTATAACTTCGCTTTCTTTACTTTGGCAACATACTCCATCCATTCTGTGTACTCCTACAATGCTGACGAAAGTTCTTGCTTTTTGGAAATTTGCATTCACTAACCCGTCAAGGACGGGTACTTCAGCTAGTATATCTATATAAATAAAATTAGACTTTTGTCTGTACATTTCTTGGAATTCAAAAATTTTGCGATTTCTATCCGTTTCAAGCACCCGGGAATCCGATGCGACCTCAAAAAAAAGTTTGTCTGTCTGTCATTCTGTCATTCTGTCATTCTGTCCGTGACGCTTTTTTTGTTTAAGCATCACGTAAAAACGACTGAAGAGAATGATATGAAATTTGGTATCATGATAGGTGGTCACTCAACTTAAAACATAGGCATCAAATTTTTAAAAAATCTTGATTGGATTTTGAGATTTTGCGAAAATCCTTTCAAACTGCTTAAATTTGTGTTCAAGCATCACGTAAAAACGACTGAAGCGAATGATATGAAATTGGGTGACATGATAGGTGGTCACTCAACTTAAAACATAGGCGTCCAATTTAAAAAAAATCCTGATTGGATTTTGAGATTTTGCGAAAATCCTTTCAAATTGCGTAAATTTGTGTTCAAGCATCACGCAAAAACGACTGAAGCGAATGATATGAAATTGGGTGTCATGATAGGTGGTCACTCAACATAAGACATAGGCGTCCAATTTTTAAAAAATCCTGATTGGATTTTGAGATTTTGCGAAAATCCTTTCAAACTGCGTAAATTTGTGTTCAAGCATCACGTAAAAACGACTGAAGCGAATGATATGAAATTGAGTGACATGATAGGTGGTCACTCACCTTAAACTATAAGCATCTAATTAAAAAAAATCCATCAGATTTCGAGATTTTGTGAAAATCGTTTAAAACTGAGTGAATCTTTGTTCCCGTATTACGTAATAATGACTAAAGCGAATGATATGAAATTTGGTCACACGATAGATGGTTGCTCAACATAAACTATAGGAGTCCAATTTTTTAAACATTATAATTAGATTTTTGAGATTTTGTGAAAATTCTCTCAAAATACGTTTATATTTCTTCACACATCACGTAATAACGACTAATACGAATGTTACGAAATTGAGTGATATGATAGGTAGTTGCTAATCTTAATTTATAAGTGTTGAATTTTAAAAATATTTTGCTTACATTTTGAGATTTTTCGAAAATCGTTTTAAAATGCTGAAAATTTGCTCCAGCATCACGAAATAAAGACTGCGGGGAATGAAACAAATTTGGGTGACATGATAGGTTGCCCCTCAACTTAAATTCTAGGCTTCAAATTTTTCAAAAATGTTGTTTAAATTTTGAGATTTTGCGAAAATTATTTCAATATGCGTAAATATTCGTTCGCGCATCACATAATTACGACTAAAGCGAATGAAATGATATTACTTAGTTACGCTCTAACATGTAATATTTTAACAATACATGAAAATTATAACTTCGCTTTCTTTACTACATATATTCTGTGTACTCCTACAATGCTGACGAAAGTTCTTGCTTTTTAGAAATTTTCATTCACTAACCCGTCGAGGACGGGTACTTCAGCTAGTATAAATATATATTTATAGAGCTCTGCAATTTGAATTAGTACATATCTTTCATTCGTGATTTTCCTGAACTTGGTGAAGGGTCTTTTCATTTTCATAGATATGTTTACATTATTTTCCTATAACATAGAACATGTATATAAAACTACTCGTTAGAATAAATGCAATTTTGAGACTTGATTTGATTTTAAGTGTTTATTTAAAGTCCACTTAACTGCAACGACTACGTTGGTACAATGAAAGGAAAATGTTGCAGAATGTTTAAAGAAGCAAATGAAATGAGAATTACTATGAAATGAAGCAAAAGTATAAATGTATGAGAAAAAAGTCAGAAAATACTGTTATCTAAGACTGTCTGTGACTATCTAAGACTATCTAAGACTAAATGTTTAAACATTAAAATGTTTAAACATTTTTTCACGAAATTAAACATTGTTAGTTTTATTTGTGAATTTTTTTTCTTTGCAATAAACTAATTCTCATGGGGGCGAATGTATGTTTTCAGTTAGTTTTGTCGGATAGTAACATTTTAATTAGATTGAATTTTTTACAACGCTGTCTTTGATAAGATTTAAAAAACTTATTTGATAAAGTAGAGGGAAATTTTTATTCATTTCTCTGAATTAAGTCATCTATTCTACTTCAATGCTAATACTGATTCAATAAACTTAATTATTTTCCAAACAGATTATGTAGATAATTTTTCTTTTATTTATGACATCTTCTTTAAAATATACCACTTACTTCAAATATCAGAGTTCTTACTATTCTCTTACGGTAAATAAAAATGCCCTTACGGGTCGTTCCATGGCAATAATAAAATTCTAAAAAAAATTATTTTTTATTACTGATTATTCGAAAAGAAAATTAAGAGAATTTTTTCAGCTTTACAGTATCATAAGTAAAGAAATAATAATTTATACTTCGATACTTAATTAAATATTTGTAGTTTCAGTGTTACGTTAGCCACACTAAAAAGGACCAGTATTTTACTAATTTAAAATTAAACTGTTATGTCCTTATTTATAAATTTATATTTTATTACTATAAAGTTAGAAAAGTTATCTTAATATTAACTAATCGGTCTAAGAATGATTTCCATTTTCAGCTGCAAATATTAAATTAGTCATTATGCAATGACCCTTATACAGCATTGTACACTTCTTTCGAAAGAAAATGCTCCAAATACTCTTAGAATCAAACATTTTCTTGGGATCTTAAATGAACGCACTAAATATGCACTTTTTATGGTCAGTCAAAGTTACCTTCTGCACTTCACCTCACTTCTTTTCAATCCGATGAACCGCGGAGATTGACATACAAAGCTTTCTCTTGAGTTTCATAATTCTTGTAGACCTTCTGGTACTTTTGTATAGTTCATACCTTTGTATAACCTTTGCAAAATCCCGGTTTACCTTTTGTACGAGTCCGTAATATATCTTTCTGAAACGCATTTTGATTCTTATTCTATTTTTTTTTGGCAGTGTCTTAAGTCGTTTGTTTATTTTTATTTTATAATAAAGTCGACATACTAAAAAAAAAGGAAGGAAGAAAGAAAACAAAATAAAATTAAAATAGATGAATATTTATCCTATTGTAAAAACCTGCTCTTCGAATGCAACGAGGACGAAAGGAAAAGAAAATTATTAAACATTGGAATTCACCATAATTACCAAGCGATACAGCCATCTAGAAAGTGTAAAATAATTATTTTTCTTAGTTTCGCGTTTCTTTCCATTTACTTTTTCCATCAACTACTTTTATTTTTTTCATCAAGGAGGTATGTTAAGTTTTTTTTTTCTTCTTCTTTTAATTCCCAGTTTCCCTCTACGCGTTATGAAATAAATGTATGCATTTTTTTTCTGTGGTTAAGATTCTTAAAAGTTTATTAAAGTCCCTTTTAAAATTCATCAATTCGATTCTTAAATACTTATATTTTTTCTCGCGGATGAACCCTTGGTTAATTAAAGAACGTCCAAGTGAATTAGAGTTTTCGTTTACGCCTCACGCGATTCTTTATTAGGAATAACATATAAAAAAATAAAATAATGAACAAAAAAATTTTCTTCATATTTATGGGGGAACACCGTCGGTGGCCGTAAAAACTTCAGATTTCTCCCCCACCTCAATAATCATGACTTCGTACTCAGACGTAAGACTTGCTTCTTAACTTTTTTCCCGTTCTTGTCTGAATAAAACGATTAATTTATGCAATGAATATGATTAAAGTTATTAATTTTTACGAAGAATTAGCAAAATTTAAATGACTTTTGTTGAATTCAGAGAAAGGGTCTTTTCATTCCCCCTCTTTAATTGTATTGATTTTTCAGGTTTCCAAAAGTGTGATGGGGGGAGAGGAGTCTTGTTTTTGTGCACGTGGGCACTTCATTTTTACAAAATGGCGAAGATATTCTTTTGTTTTGCTTTAAAATATTCGTTATGGTATCGAAAATCCTCTCTTTTTTCATTCGTGGTAAACGATGCGTGTTAAATTCGGACTAATTCCCCGTCTCAGTTTTAATTGGATGCTGTTGCAAGAGAATTAAAAGTATTGTTTCTTCACACAGAATGATATCAGCTGAAATTTCAAGAATAGTGGTTCTTGAAGATTCGCGTGTTGGCAAACCAAAGCGTTTAGATTTTTCCTAACAACTGAAAATCTATTGCCATGCTGTAAGCGAGCTTAATATCAATTAGATGTGTTTCATTTTGTGCGTGTACTCTCTTTTATCGTGTAGACGTGTACACTCCTTTATCGATTTTGAAAGGTTGCTGTACTCCTTAATTTGGCGATTTAATTGGCCCCAAAGGTTTTCTATAGGATTAAGGTCTGGACTCTGGGCAGGAAAGTCCAGTTGACTCACCCCATTTTCATCATACTAATCCATGGTGGACCTCGCAACATGACAAGTGCCATTCTCATCCTGGAAATAACAATGATCCAACCCGTAAAATTCCCACAACGTAGGAAACTCGTTGTTGTCTAGAATAGTGTAGTAGAAGTCTGCATAGAGCTTACCATGAATTGGGATCAAGGGTCCCAGTCCATACCACGAGAAACATCCTCAGACCATAATTCCACCTCCGCCAAACTCTACTGTAAGCACAATACATTCTATCAAAAGCCGTTCTCCAGACATATACCAAATTCAGACTCTGCCACTCAACTGGTAGAGATTGAACCTTGGTTCATCACGCCCAGTATAGTAGCTATAGGATGATCAATCCTACTATATAGTTAGGCTGATCCCTGACTTACTCTGTAACCATTACGGGAAACCACTTCGCTATAAATATTTTACCGCCATTAATCCAAAAAGATAGAAAAGTTCAAAAAGATTCAAGAAGCAGAAAAAGTGTCATAACATCTACACAGTTTATACGATCCGCTTGAAATGTTTTATAATTATGCATAAAAATCTAAGAAAACAATCTGCGCTGCTTTAAAAATCTGAAAATCCACTGGTTCCCTCATTTTTAAGCGATTTTTCGCTATTTTCAGCTCTATTTTATTTGCGAGGGGGGGGGGGGATGAATCATTTGAGTGACAAAATGAGCTGCTGCAATCGACCTGACGTCCTATTCATCACTGTCATCAGAAAAGTGTGGTTCCAGTTTTTTTTTCCACAAATAAATCGTCTGCATGGATATAAGAAAGACTGTGTACGCAAAACGAAATCTTTCGAAAGCGAAAATTTTCCGCGCGTTTCCAGAAGAGCACGAAATTCGATTTGGGTATATAATAAAAAATTGAATATGAAGTTATTTATTTTAGGTGGACGAAGATTAAATATACTGAATGTAGACATATTTTCGGCAAATGTTTTTTCTAGCGCTCGTTGTAATTACCTCCACAATGGGCTAGTTTAAAAGAGTACCAGTTGGTTTTTTTAATTGACCTTAAATCTGATTAGATGTGGCAGCTATTCTAACATCAAATGCTTTTTGGCACACTTCGCAACATTGTTGGTGTTACTGGCGAGATTTTTTCATTTATGATTTGATTTAATTCATCGAGGTTTCTACGGCTTTTCAGGAAAACACTACCTTTGGGGTATTACCGCACACACACACAAAAAAAAAAAAATTGTAACGGGGTGAGGATAATTAATAATGGAATGATGATGCAAAAAATTATAATTAAATTATGTTTTACAAAAATGAAATTAAGTAACGTTATGTGTTTCTATTTTTGTTTTACCTTAGAAATAAAATTGCAACAGTCCAACAGTGTTGGAAATGGTCTCCCGCCCTAAAAATGGTTCAAATAGTCATAATTCAGGGTTAGAATAGTTGCCATATCCGTAATATTTAAGGGCAATAATAAAAACCAACGGGTACTTTTTTAAATTGATCACCCTGTATAAGTGGACGTGAAAGCCAGTATTGCCAGTTGAAGGGATCTGTCGCTAAAATAAAATATTTTTCATTGCTTTTTGCGATTTATTACTAAATTTAGCTCGTTTTCATTGCATTTTGGGATTTATTACTAAATTTAGCTTGTTTTCATTGAGTTTTGGGATTTATTACTAAATTTAGCTTCATTGCATTTTGGGATTTATTACTAAATTTAGCTTGTTTTAATCGCATTTTGGGATTTATTACTAAATTTAGCTTGTTTTCATTGCATTTTGGGATTTATTACTAAATTTAGCTCGTTTTCATTGCATTTCGGGGTTTATTGCTAAATTCAGCTATTGTTCAATTCATTTTGGGATTTGTCGCTAAATTTAGAGACGTTCTTTCAACAGAATTTAGTTAATTTTTAAAAGAATATCTGGTAGACTTGTGAAATCCCACGTGCAAAATTATCAGTCACGTACTTCCTTCCAGCTCATCATGGCCCAGTGGTTAACACACTGAACACGGTAGATTTCGGAAGTATGCACGTGCAGGTCCAGAGCTCTTTCCTAACACACAGCTGTCAATCCAACGGTCTGGAGTTTAGGACGGTTTTCTCCAGCGGATAAATTTCGATAGCTTTGCGTTAACCAACACACATACAAACTTCCTTCGGCAGTACAGGTACAAAAACTAAAGCAGTACAGAGAAAGTCTACCACATCGTTACATAAAACTTGTAACCATTCCATTTTTAGAGTACAGTAGAATCTCCCTATAACCAAGTCCCCCTACAACGAATTTCTCCGTATAACGGAATATTTAATCAGAACGTAACTTAACGGGCTTAAATAACATTCAAAATACTCTCCGTATAACGAAGTGCTTGTCTCCCTATAACCAGGGACCTATCTACACACCTGGGGGCCCAGGGCACAGATACTTTAGGGGCCCCCAGTACAAAAATTTTCCTCGGAATATTAATTAAATAAATTACGTTAAAACCAATTATCATTCCGATGTTAACCATTCGTAAACATTTACAAGTCAGTAAAATGTCACGACAAATACCACTTTTATGAAGTTTTCAGTTTTTAAATGTTTTTATGGGTATTTACAGTCGTCACACACCGAAACGATAAGAGGAGGAGCATACTGAGGTGTCCTATCGAATTTGTGAATATCGAATTTCCAATCGAATGCATGATTTTTTACATTACAAGTTACATTAAATTAAAAATTTTGAATATTTGTGATGAAATGAAGTAAGTAATCAGTAATTTTACTCTTGAGAGATAATTTTAGTAGCTATTATGATTATATAAAGGTTTTGAGGGCCCTAAACACCGGGGGCCCAGGGCACATGCCCCGAATGCCCCGCCGTAAATCAGTCCCTGCCTATAACGATTTTTTTCTGACTTATCTTTGATTATTTTTTTTGTCATTTTTGTAGAAAGTTTCTAATTTTTGAGCACTCGCACAGCCCACCAGCTGAAACCACATGGCACTGGTCATTTCAGAGATGCCAAACCAAAACCACATCATACCGAAATGCCACAATCATTCGAAACCGTTAAAGGAGATTTATAAATGGAAGAAAATGCGCCTGTTTCCTGCGCACTTTTACAATGTGGAAATATTTATGAAAGTTTAACATTACGGAATACAAAGCAATGTAAAATAACGAAATTTTCCAAGTAAAACAAACGTAAGTATCAATACACATTTTACTTCCTCAATTCGAATATTGTCTTCACATTTGAACACTTCATTTATTCATTGAAAAGTAAGAACACACAAGTTTAAGAAATTTATAATATGCACTAATTTATTTAATTGAAAGTCATAATTAAATACTTTTAAACATTGAATTAACTAAAAAGTTCTTAATAGTTTCTGAAATAACACCAAAACTCTCTAATCTCTGCAGAACGAAATTTTCTCTGTAGCGAATTTGTTAACTGGAACCAAGCGAGCTCGTTATAGGGAGATTTTATTTTTATTTAGTTTTGCCTGAGTGCCAAGAGCAGTAAAGACAAATTCCCAATTTCTAACATCTGTTGCCACGATTTCTTTTGGCATCTTAAAATAACAGAAGTCACCCGGAACACGATGAAGAAAGACACCCGTAACTCACTCGTTCCAAAACTAACCTAGACATCATTTACAACACACCCCATTGATTATTTCGAATGAATGTAATCATTCTTGAAAGGAAATCTCCGGTTTTCCAGTTTTATTTTTACCCGATTCCACTCTGTAGGGTTTTTTTTTTCTTCTTTTTACTATTATTATTATTCTCTGGCGGACTAAGTGAAAGCTGAAAGTTACAGTAACTGATTGCTTCGATTGTGTGAGAATCGAAATAACGTCTGCGTTCGGAGGTTTTTAACGACTTATTGAAGACTGGAAGCTTTCATGGGGGGAAAAAAACGGAGTATTTACTGGGAATTTATTCGGAGAAATTTATATTTACCCCAAGTGAAAAAAAAAAAAATGCATGATTATGGAACATTCTTATTTTTTAGAAACGCGGGATTAGGGGAAGGGAGAGTGTCCCATTAAAAAAAAAAAAATGTTTCAATTCCCATAATGTTAAAATGTTTGAATTTTTGGTACATTTCAAACGCAAAGTGGTGATTTCATGGTAACTCATGCTACGTTTTTTTTTTTAATCACATTAATAAACTGACGTAATAATAAAAAATTCATTTATTTTCTTTCAACAAAATTCATGCTGATTACAAATTGTTTTCTTTTTTTCTATAAATCATTAAAAATCTTATAACTAATTAATTTTTTGAAACATTAATTAAAAATGCTTGGTGACTCATCTTGCTACCAAAAAAGATATTGACTTTTCTGTCCATACTTCAGTGTTGTATTTCTGCTAAAATTCTATTTCTAAAGTGCTATAATCTTTAGAGTTTGTATGTACTTTTTTATTATCACAAACATCATTTATTTTTGTATAAAATTGGTTATCGAATTAAAATATACTAAGTATATGGTAACTTGTGCTACACAATTGGGTAACTCATGTTACAACGTAGATGTCTGACTTTCTGATGTCTGATTTTGAAGTGTTCCCATTCTGATAAAAAGAAACTTTTACACAAAATAATCTGTTGCCAACACAGCTACAACAATTCGGCATAATTTCTCACACAATTTATTAAGAATGATAATATATTTTTTACGGTCATGTCTTTGTTCATATGGAATTGCCCAAGGCAGTTTTTATCAATAATCAAAAAAAAAAAAAAAAAAAAAAAAAAAAGAAAGAAATATTACTCTGATTTTCGACATTCGTGTTTTAACCCTTTGAGGACGAATCGCTCGAGTTGACGCTGCCAATGCACGTAGCTGCAGGGCCGTCGCAGTTTATGTACAGTCTAATTGCGTTTAAATAAAATATAAATTCAAATTCATGATATATCCTGCCGTGACCTGCAAATTATGTATGTGCATCATACTCGCCACTTTCTTTTTCTTTCGAATGGCCGTGTCAACTGCCGGCTTCCGTTAGCACGGGTAAACACTTTGACTTCGACTGATAATGCAAGTGCAAAGGATAAACGTTAGGATCGAATCAAAACCATTAAAAATAAAGTTTATTAAATTCGTGACAGAAATGTCTGTGTAACGTCAGAGTCCACACAATACTTTCCGAATCTCTCACAGTTCGAAATAATGAGTTCCACAACTTTGCAAAAGGGGGGGAGAGAAGTAGTTTGAAAGTGACATTTCCACCATGACAGTAAATCTCTTTATCCCTTAAGCTTAGAAGTAACGTTTAAACTGCTGCCGTCTTCTAATTTACTTCTCTTCTATCTGTAGTTGTCAAAGAATGTTGGCGAAAACTCAGTTTATTTGTTTATTTTTTTGTTTCAATTACAAATAAGACTAAAATTTTGACATCCAGTGGACTGAGGGTTATTTGTGAAAATGTCTTCTTGTAGTTAGCTGATTCTAAAAAATACAAAGAAAGAAATAAAAGAAAAAGAAAAATACAGAAAGAAAAGAAAACGATTGAGAAAATGTATAAGAAAATCCATGTAGCAGCAGTTAATAGGTATATTAGAAGCGTTTCTCATTTTGTTTTAATTTTCTGGAATTTTGTTAAATTTAAGTTATTTAGCTGTTTTATACTTTTATTTATGTGTTTACTTTTGAGAAACCCAGAGTTTATAATTTACCGAAATATTTCCATTTATTAAAAATGATGGAGATTTGTATATACAGGGTTCTCTCTCTCAATTAACAATTTAACGCGCGGTGTTCCCGCTCTGGGAACGCCAAACTCTGACGTTTTGACTGTTGCCAGTCACGAAGAATAGATTTGATTTCTATAAAAAATAGTTGCGGGTGACATAGTTCCACGAGAATCCTTTACTTTTTAGCACGTCATTTCCAACTCAAAAATGTTTGCATGGCGTTCTATGATTCAAAGTGACATTAAAATTTGTACAAGGTATGCATAGTTGAGATCTTGAGCTCAATATTTATTTTTAAAAAGCACACGAACTCACCGATACATGGCACTTTAGAGCATTGGTTTTCCTGACGAGTCCCTACTGAATCTGTGAAAATATTATGCCATAGACTCTAATAAAAGTTCACCAGTGACCCTGTCGATTAAATCTCGGTTCTCATAACACCGAAAGTATAACCACCCCAAGAAATTTTCACTTTATTTTGTACAAGTAGAAAAAGCTTATTTAAAGCCATGCGTCAACGATGTCGAAAGCAATATCGATTTGTGTACAGTCAATCAACAATCAATTGTTGTTCAGGGCAAAGGATTTCCCCAATCTTAGTTTGAGGAGTAATTCATTTGTTTTTTCTTAGTGTATCTGGATATTTTAAATCCTGAATTTTCTTACACTGTACATATTTTTTACGGTTGAAAAACAAATCATGCACTAAAATAAGAAAATATATATGTAATCTCTTCGAATCTGTATACAGGATATTTGGTCGACGCGCTTGAGCAAGGCTGGATCTGGGAGGTTAATCAAAGGCCGATGAAGAGAAGGGAAACTTCACAGATAAAAATTTGGATGTACGGAGATGCACAAATTGAACCTGAATTCAGCGGGAGCACTTAACGTTTACATTCCTAAAAATTGGTCCTTTTCGATAAATGAGCAACCGATGATGGTAATTTTCTTAACCCTTTAACGCTCACTGTTCCCGCTCTGGGTACACCAAACTCTGACGTTTTGATTGTTGCCAGTCAAGAAGAATAGATTTGATTTCTATAAAAAATAGTTGCGGGGGACATAGCTCCACGAGAATCTTTTACTTTTTAGCACATCATTTCAGGTAAAAAAAATTCTCACGATTATTTTTAACAGCACTGACATCTGCTGAAAAATGAAAGAATAAGAATGCGAGAACAGCTGGACAGATTACCCAATGCTGTAAAAAGGGCAGCCACAGCCAGCTGTCGTCAAAAAAGGGTCTCTAGATCTGTGGCACGCGATGAACGTTTCGATCGTCCGCCATCTTGCTGGTAGTTAAGTCGAGCGATGGCAACGGCTGCCCTTTTTTCAGCATTGGGAGAGGGGACCACCTCAAAGGGTTAATCGAAGTTACATTTTCATTATCAATTCTGTATTCGTAAAAACCATCGACTCGTTGGTAAAGACCTTGGGTATACACTTTCTGTGAAAACTTTCAAACATATAGAGTCAGACCTCGTTAGTATATTACGCTCAGGGCCACTTAAAAATGACTTATTATGCGGAGTGACTTCTTAGGCGGAGTTTATATTAAATGTAAAACAAAATTCTAAATGTTTGTATAATAAGTGTGCCTATGACTAAATTACGTTATAATTTATATAAGTTAGAAGAACAAGAAAATCTTATAAATAAAAATGAAATTATGTTTGTTTGTTTGTTTGTTTGTGGATTTGATTCGTATACAAATCCACAAAAATGGACCTATCGGCCTGAAATTTAGCACAGATATGTAAAATAATATAGAATAAATCATAGTCCACTTTAAAACTTTGAAAGTCCACCCATTCCCGGAATTTAAGAGATTTTTTTATGCTCTCCACGCAAAAAGCTTTCCGTAATTGTAACCCCTGTAGTGAAAAAAGTGTGAAATAAGGATCGTGGTTGCCATGTGTGGCGATTTTGCCGAATAAAATGTTTTAAATTCTCAAACTAAAAATAAAAGAATAATAATGATTTTTTTTGTTAGTTTATATTCGTAAGGTTATTTTTTTTTTAAATTATAATATCGCGTGCATGGGAAATCGGAGCAGGAATGAAATGTTTTATACGCAAAACAATAAGAATTGAAGATTTCCGAGGCTAATAGGTAAATTTTTTTAGTTTGACGAAAAAATAAAATGGCTCAAATGCCGATTTTGAGAAAGTGAGTTCTAGCGGTTTGCACAGATTTCGGCTTGGCGCAATTTATTGAGAGCTTAAGGAAATAGATTTTTGAAAACAAGTGGGAAGGTTTTATTAGAATACAGCGTTAGATTTTAATGATCCGTGAAGAAATAATGCAGTTTAAGGGATTTCAAGCGATCTATCTACAGAATTCTCGCCAAATGAGTACATTGATTTAAGTTGGGGGAATTCCGCCAAATTTCAGAAAATTGAAATCTTCTCATTTAGTACATCAGAGTAATGATGAATAAAACACGTTATAGTTGATAATTTTAAAAAATTCGGCTGTATTAAGGGATTCCACTTTTCAAATAAAGGCTTGCTTTACTTTTTCGGGGTCGAACCATTTCCCATATTGATTGCTGCTAAGTTAATGTTTCGAATGATTTCCTGAAAAAACGCTGGCAAAATGGCGTATGGTGCTGGCACTTTGGCGAGGCTTTGAAACTGGATTTTATTTGAGACTGGGATATATAATGACACTGGTTATAGATAAAAATGAATGTTGGTATGTGTGTATGAGGTTGAAAAACTCCAGCACCGTTGAGCACCGTTGCACCATGAAATTTGGTTCACCTAAGTCTTTTATCATGGAGAAGCTTTTTATGCTATCCGTTTTCCTCTAACTTGCCACCAGGCGGCGCAGCAGAACGTCAAATTCTATTCCGTTTAGACGTTTAGTATGCGAATATCGTCCAACCGATTTCGATGAAATTTGGTACACGCTGATATTAGAACACAGAGAATATTTTTCAGTATCCATTTTGCTGTAACTTGCCGCTAAATGGCGCTGCAACGCATCAACTTCTATACCGTTCGACTGATCGGCATAAAATTTCTTATACTTACACATTTCAGCACGAAGAATATATTCTAACTGTGTTCCTTTTGATGTTACTCACCACTAGATGGCACTGCAATGCATTATTATTTTAACTCGCCACTAGATGACGCTGCAGCAGGCCAAATTCTTGACCATTCAAACGGTCGCTATGAAAATCAGTATACATAGCTATTTGAACAATGAGAATATTTTGGCGTTATCCATTTTCCTATAACTCGCCACTTGACAGCACTGTAGCAAATGATTACTTTAATTAACCACTAGATGGCGCTGCAGTGTATCACTTCTTGACTGTGCAACTGATCGCTATGAAAATAGGTATACATAGATATTTGAACACGGGGAAGAGTTTCGCGTTAGATGTCGCGTCAACACATGAACTTCAGGGCTGTCCAGCCGATCGTCCTGAAATTTCGTATTCATTGATATCTGAATGCGAAGAATATTTTCGCCGTATCCGTTTTGCTAAAACTCGTCACTAGATTGCGCTACGCCGCATGGCCTTCTGCGCCGTAGAAACGATTGCCTTGAAATTCGGTATGCATGGTTATTGAACACAATACTATGCGATATCCATTTTGCTATTTCTGTTTATTACAATGAATAGTAATCACCCCAAATCGTAATATATCAAAAAGTCCATTCATTCCCGTGCGAAGAACGGGTACTTCAGCTAGTATATATATATTGGTAATAAAATGGACGACAAATTAAAGAAATTATACTAAGTAAAGACGGTGTAAAGTACTTATACTATAATTTAACTGTACTTATAATTTAAACTGGGAAACAATTTTGGTAGATAAACTTGACAAAGAAATGGAACCGAATTTGTATACAGGGTGATAGCTAATGGCTGGTGCTGGACAATGTAACAATCACATTTTGTATAAGAATGTATGGTCAAAAGTGAAGCGTCGAAGCACAAACACAGTAAAGAACAAATGCAGGAGGCGGACGAGAAACGGAGTTAGTAGTTGCTTCCGTTACCAGTAGATGGCGAATCGGCGTTGATTTGGGGAAGAGAAATTCAGTTTACCTCTATTCACCATTAGAAACCGCATGTGGTTTCAGCATGATGGGGCGCCATCCCACTTCACACTCGACGTTCGATAGTACTTGAATGCGACATTTGGTATATGCGATGGATTGGACTTGGTGGATCTATCTCTTGGCCACCCCTAAATTTCTTTTTATGGGGACATTTGAAGAATGACGTATATGCCACTCCAGTGGACACCGATCAAGATCTTTCTGCTCGAGTATTCGTAGCTACTGCACGTGCGCGTGAGATTCCTGGTATCTTTGAAAGTGTTCGTCCATTGCTGCATTGACGCTGTCAAGCAAGTATCAATGCTGATGGACGCAATTTTGAACACTTATTGTAAATTAATTTCCACTTGTAAACGAGATTATGAAGATAAAACACTTTCCCTATCATTTGTTCTTCTCTTTGTTTGTGCTTCGACGCTTCACTTTTGACCATGCATTCCTATACAAAATGTCCTTGTTACAATGGCCTGTACCAGCCCTCAAAGTTTGTACCATATTTGTACAAAGTTTGTACAAAGTTTGTACCAGCAGTCACCGTGTATAGCACTCTTAAAAGTGACATCTTAACCGAAGTGATTGAAAAAGTTGTGACGCAATAAGCTGAGTACAATAAGTGAAGAGGCGTATTGATAGGTAGAAACTTCTGAAAGATGATGTAATACGAGGAGTGACGTTTTATACAGGTGACTTACTAACGAAGTTTGACTGTCCTCCCAAACCAATCCACAGTTTAAGCGCACAGCCAGCTGCGTCAAAAAAGAGTCTCTAGATCTGTGGCACGCGATGAACGTTTCGATCGTCCACCATCTTGCTGGTCGTTAAGTCGAGTGATGGCAACGGCTGTCCTTTTTTAAGCACTGGGCATTCTATCCAGCTGTTCTCGCCTTCTTCCATTTTTCGATAGATGTCAGTGCTGTTTAAAAATAATCGTGACCTTTTTTTAAAGGAAATGACGTGCTTAAAAAGTAAAGGATTCTCTCGGAGCTATGTCACCCGCAATTATTTTTATAGAAATCCAATCTATTCTTCGTGACTGGCAACAGTCAAAACGTCAGAGTTGGGTGTTCACACGTAGGATTTTTATTTGCTTGGTACGTATCGAGTAAGTAAACGCAAACTCTGCAGTTAATCCGTCATGCTTTTCCTTTTCAAAACGGGTGGAGATTGTATCTTCTTCGATTTACGGGACATTCTTTTCTTTTTCCTGTGCGACTACACGGCTTTCCTTTCCGAAACCCCGGAATGAATGTCTGTATCTGGGTGACCGTTTTGATGAATGACTCCCTGAATGTTTTTGAAGTGTCGACAACAATCGAGGGAAACATTGGCTTTGTGTTTCTTTCGAGGCCACATTACTTTCGAAATGCAGGGTATTATTCGTCGTTCCCTCCGAGTCACAAACAGGGAGTTTTCATGGGAGGGGAAAATAATATTTCAGTTTCTTTTCCAATTGTACTTCCAAGGTGAGGTTTTGATACTTCGTAATCGTGAATGTCACTTGTCATGTGACAGGCTTTGGGATTACAGGTATATACGAACTCGTTAATCCTTTAACGCGCAGTGTTCCCGCTCTGGGAACACCCAACTCTGACGTTTTGACTGTTGCCAGTCACGAAGAATAGATTGGATTTCCATAAAAAAAATAGTTGCGGGTGGCATAGCTCCACGAGAATCCTTTACTTTTTAGCACGTCATTTCCCGTCAAAAAAAAAATGGTCACGATTATTTTTAACAGCACTGGCATCTGCTGAAAAATGGAAGAATGCGAGGACAGCAGGATAGATTGCCCAATGCTGACAAAAAGGGCAGTCGTTGCCATTGCTCTACTTAGCTACCAGCAAGATGGCACAGCCAGCTGTCGTCAAAAAAGGGTCTCTGGATCTGTGGCACGCGATGAACGTTTCGATCGTCCGCCATCTTGCTGGTCGTTAAGTAGAGCGATGGCAACGGCTACCCTCTTTTGTCAGCATTGGGCAATCGATCCTGCTGTCCTCGCATTCTTCCATTTTTCAGCATTGGGAAAGGGCTGCGCCTCAAAGGGTTAAACTCGTGATATGTTTTATTTTTGTTTTTATGTACAGTAAACTTTCTCTCGGGAGCGACCACTCTCCGTTCCGCGGAAAATTGGCTGGAATGGGAGGTGGTCGCTCAAAGAAGTACAATCATTTGATAGCCAAAAAAAAAAAATGTTAAAAAATATTTTATTATTTATGAATTACATACTAATACATAACTAATAATACAAGCATATTGTAATTTTAATAAAGTATTTAAAATTTTCGGATTATTTCATTAATTTTTCTGTCTCCGACAGTACTGATCTCTGTACTTCACATTTTACATCTGACAAAAGCACGCACTGCATTAATCCTGAAGAATGCAATTCAGAATGCATGATTTCTTAAATCTGACAAAAGAGCATTTATTCTGATATGCTTCATGCATTCGGAATTCTACCATAATAAAATCTATTTATTTGCTTAAAAAATTGGCTTTTTGAGGTTTTCCTGCAACCAAAAGTAATCGCCCACTTTCTTTCCGAATTTCCCTTTTCGTGTGACTTGATCACATCAATACGCTACTCCAACGGTAAAATCACTCGTTTCTTAGACATATATCTTCTCAATATTTGTTCGGGATGTGTACGTGCACTTGCACCTGTTGCTGATTTACAGAAAAGCAACTGGTTTGGAAAAATTGTCCTGAAACATGCGAGAAAATATTCGGACAGGGGACCGGACTTGGTCGCTTATAGAGGGTTGTGTGGTCTCTTCTAGAGGATCTTTTAACATTAAGTACATAGGGTAAAAAATCGGTGCCTTAAAAAATAGGTCGTTGGAGGAAGGGCCGCTTAATAGAGGGGGTCGATCACAGAAGTTTCACTGTAATGTAATTGTTTATAACACGCTATTATTGTTTTGATCTGGTTATTCAATTTTCACCCCCTTCTTGGCATCCAATTAACGCTTTAAAGAGCAATTATTTTCTCATTTATATAGACCAACTTCATATAGTGTCAAAGTCCGAAAAAATACACCCTTTGCCATCTCTCGAGTTAACTACCAGCAGCATGGGAGATCGATGGAATCGCCCATCGCGTGGTACAGAGCTGAAGTCCTGTTTAGACTCAGCCAGCTGTGCGGCCGCACTGTTAGTTATATACCAATAGCACATAGGCGGCCAAATATCTAGAAACGACTCTGCTTTGAGACTACCAATGAATGATTTTTGAAAAATGGCACAGCGAACATTGAACTATCATTCAAATTTACTGAAAATGAGTGAAAAAAAATTCCGCCGTTTTCTTCTTTTCGTGCATGTACTGCATGTAATAAAAAGTAAATTAAAAATGGCGATAAATTGATATTCTTTCAACTTTGTAAGCGCCTGCAAAAGAAAGTAGCAAGTAACTGCATATAATAAAAAGTAAATTAAAAATGGCGATAAATTAATATTCTTTCAACTTTGTAAGCGCCTGCAAAAGAAAGTAGCAAGTAACGAGAAGAAACACCAGCGTGATCTATATCGTAAATAGCAAAGTGAAAGAAACACTCCCTAAGCCTAGTTCTTCGCAAGATAATTTCAGAACATAACGTTATGACTGTGCATTGTGCATGGTCGAAGGAATTCTCATCCTCGTGTTCGATAACTAACTCTTTAAATCATTCTGATTCTTTTTTCTTCTTCCATATATATGTTCTACTCCAATCAAAGCTGAATTCAAAAGTTTTCTATACCACATCCTCTCTGAGAAAGCACCATTTTTTTTTTTCTCTCCTATTTCCTTCTTTTGGCGATTCTGGGAAGAGAAGAAGAACCTCGAATTGTTTTCTCATTTCGAATTCCGCCGAGCACTTTTGTAAAAGACGAATTTTATATCACGCCAAGTTCAGTTTTTCCACAGCTTTAACGCGCCCAGAAGTTCAATAGAGGTTCTGTTTTTGAAATCATCTCCACGCATGTCGGTTTTTTTTTTTTTTTTTCCTTTATTATTTTTTTCCTTTCTTCCTTTGCTTGTGTTTGTTTACCAAAACCTTTCGTGTGATTATACAACGTTCGAAAAAAAATAAAAATTTTGATAATAGACGATGTGAAAGGCCAGAAAGTGATTGGATTATAAATACTTTGTCTGTATCATTATACAGGTGGCTGATATATTTCAGAGAAATGCTTCTTTTTCGAAAAAAAGACTTCGAGAAGGTGGTGTGTTGTTTATTAAAGCCATGGAATGTGCATTCACTCAATAAATAAACACATAAAAATGCAGTAGTGCGAGATAGAAATAAGAAAAATAAAGAGAACAATTTTTTTTCTGAACTGCTTATCCCCTAAAATACAAAGTATAAAAACCTGTACTTCCCATGTTTTCTTTTCTCACTTGAATATTTTGAAACGCTCCAGAAAAATAACTACCAAAACGATAAAATCTTAGATTCTCTCCCTCTCTCTCTCTCGCTCTCTATAAATATAATAAATGATCAACTAGTAATAATAGTATTAATAATATCATTAATGAATTAAAATAGCTTTTACAGAACTGACGTGTGTTGATGCAAAAGTTATTTATTTTCAAACTGATATTAACAACAACTTACTACTTTTATTGAGTATTTTTAATCAATAACAGAACAAACATAAAATGTTAAAATTACTAAATCTATACAGAGTATAGAACCAACTATAAATGTGGTCTTCCAATAAGTACGCATTTATATAACTAGATGCAGTATCCGTCTTTGGCAGGTTGGTATTTAATAATCATTTCCAAAAAGCCTATATTTTTGTCAACATTGTAGGAGTACAAAGAACGGAATTAGTATATTGGCAATAGTATAGACAGCAAAACTATAACTTCTGTATAGTGTTAAAAGATTGCATGTTAGATTTAAATTGCATTAGAGTTTAAATTAATTTGCATGTAACGTTAATTCCAAATATCATTCTATCTCCGTTGCCATTTTTCAGGAATGGAACAAATATGTACTCAGATTTTACAAAATCTCAAAATGTAAAAAAAAAATTTAAAGTACTTTGAAGCCTATAGTTTAAGCGACCACCCATGACGATTTTAAATTTTATTTAACTTGCTTCAGTGGTTTATGCGTAATCGGCGAATATTTTCACCTTTTGAATAAATTTTCTCAAAATCTAATCAAAATGTTTTTTTAATTCGACACCTTTAGATTAAGTTGAGTGACCACTTATCATTTTCATTTCATTCGCTTCAGTCATTTTTTCGTGATGCGCAAACACACACACACACACACACAAAAAAAAAAAAAAAAAAAAAAAAGCGTCACTGACAGAACGACAGACAAACTCTTTCGACGATCGTACTGGATTCCCAGGAGCTTGAAACGGAAAGCAATCGCAAAACTTTTGAATACCAAGTAATGTACAGACAAAAGTCTAATTTTATTTTTATAGATAACCGCAGTTGATTCATTTGAAAATTAAAAAAGAACGTTTTATCCTCTTTTAGACGCAAGTTTCGATTGCGTTTAAGCGCACAGCCTTTAACTTCAAAATTTAATTCACTTTTATTCAATAAATGAAGAACGGCGCATCATTTCACTGCATTTCACTCATCTGCAAAATACACATATCGATATTAAGCTTTTAAAATGCCCCACGGAAACATTATTCCGAACTAAAAATTTTCCCGAAGATTCCCGAGTCATTACGACATTATCTGGTATTAACATCCCTGGACGATGTCGCGCATGTTTGCCTCTCGATTATTTGTAAACCTCTTATACCCTCGACAACAGCAAATATTCCCTTTACCCTCGACAACAGCCAACATTACGCAACGGCGAACAATTCAATAGGTTTGCAACTCGGAAATACAATGAAATTCGACGATGATTTCCCTAGCTAATATTCGAGAGCTAGGCAGGATTAAAGTATATACAGGGTGATTCCTCCAGTCTTAGGAGCCGTGTGTTATCTATTACACGACGAGTATTCGAACATTCTAATAAGACAGTCTTTTTTTTTTTTTTTCTGGCCACCTTTGACTGACTATTTGCCTGCAGTTCTGCAATATAACCTCTAAGGAAGTTCTCCAGTATACACTAAATTGGCTTTAGTTGCGGTCACTGGTTATACTTACATATTAATAAGAGATATGAATTTCAAAAATGCATTAGGCACACTTACGGAGGGCCAAGAAAAAATTAAAATTAAAAACTCTCACTGAATTTAAGAACAAAATTTTAAGAAATTAGTCGAATGCTTCAATACTTCTTCCAAAGTGATTACTAATAGATTATACCCTCCAAAAAAAGTACTCAAGTAAGAGATAAATTTCCTATGTTGGTTTCGTATTAAAAATTATTTATCATAGAATATGAATTAGGCTATGTATAAATATGACTTTCCATATTTCTGTCAAGTTGTGCGTTTTTCAAAAACTCAATTATCATTCTCAAATCTAAAGTAGGAAATTTATCTCTTACTCGAATACATTTTTGGAGGGTGTACGTACATAAAGACGATGTTTGCGGCCCCACATTGCTAAGTGGTTCTAAATCGTCTTGGCTCCCTCTACTAAACTTAACGACGTATTTCGAAAAAAATCATGTGATTTCGGTACATAAATATTCAAATAAACTAACTATGCCAAGCCCTTCATAATTTTTAGAACACCTCTTTGCAAGCTGTACTATATACAGCGTAATAAATGATTACGAATCAAATACGAAACTGCGAGTAAAAAACTCCGTAAAATCGAAAATTTAGCAGGATGTGTCGGAAAAGTTTTGCTGTGCAACTCCATGTCGAAGAATTTTCACAGAAAGTTTCATAAAAAAGATACTGTTGCGGAATTACTCTGCTACTCCTGGGGTTCGTCGTTCTAAAGTCCAGTTGGTGTATAAAGTTCAAGTAAAAAGTCTCTTGTCAGGATGGAACACAAACTTTATTGCTTCTAGAACTTCGTAGAACAATCAGCTGTACACAATTCACAAGCACAATCTAGCAGTAACGTGCTTTTAACAGTTCGATTAGATCAGAAGCTCTCACAAATGCTGTATTTCTCACACAAAATAAGTCACTTTCACAGGCAAAAATTCCGTGGAAATATTCAAGGGATAAAGTACACAATCCCTTAAGACACAGCAATGAAGAATTTTCACACAGCACTTTAAAAACAGCTTCACAAAGCAAGCTAAAACACAGCTTCTATAGCACTATCAATTCACACAAAACAAGCGTACTGAGAGCTCTTCACACATTGAGCGTTCAACTCGCACACTGAACTGTCGGGGCGACGCGCGCTTCTATAAATAGCCGACGCAGAAGGAACAAGAAGTTTCCAGAAAAGTCTATTTCTCGAGGGTTCTACATAAAGCGTGAATTTTGATTACGTCATAGAAGAGAAATGTTAGGTTATTATGCGTTTTTAATGCAGGAAAAACAACTTCCACGCCCCATTGGGAAAAACGCGCCAAATGACCAAAAAGTCGCCAAGCTTGGCGACTTTTGGCGAAATATCGCCAAATTTGGCGCCAAAAATAAGTCCTCAAAAGTGAAGAGATCCAAGCTCTAGGACTAATATTTCTCGAGTTTTCTAGAACCTCCATTGAAAAACAATGGCAAATCGAAACCTCCATATCTCCGGTTCTAATTGGCCGATTTCGATGCAACAAAAAGCAAAATTTATCTATTTGAAGCGTAGAATACGAATTTTAAACTATTTTAAGCCCGAGAGCAGCGAGTTGCCCCGAAAATTCGTAACAATACTGTTGTTTCATTTATTACGGTGTGTAATGCAACTCATGAAGAATCATTTGCATTTATTTTTTGATTCCCTGGTGCGATTAGTTTATTTACCTTTGTGTATAAAAGTCAATGAGCGAATTTTCGTTTCTTCGGACAACACCATTCCGACGTATAGTTTCTGTATCACCCTGTATATACGGCAATGTGTCGCTGCTAAACCTAGTGATTATTTGGAAATAATCTCAAAAAAAGCTGAACCACTCTTAATGTAATTTTCAGACATCCTGTTAAAAAAAAAAAAAAAAAGCCATTTAATCCGTTTTGTACTGGTGTCCCAAAAAGTTGGTAACAAGCTTCATTTCTTTATCTACTGGAGATGAGGCGGTAATGTTTACGATTTGAGAACTTAAAAAATTTTTCATTTTTTTCATCAATTTTTTTTAATTTAACTTTCGCATTTGTTTCAAATCGTTATTTTATCTATTCTGCAAATTTATTACGATGAATAAATTTCACCGGAGGATTGCAGCACTGCCGCACAAATGTAACCCCGTGGATATAATCGTGCATATTTAAGAAAGAATATGCAGATTTAAATGCGTTGTTTTTAATTCGAACTGCACAATTCACTTCTTCATCCTTTTAGTGGCAAGCGGACTTCGTGAAGTCGTAATCGTGTAGTCATTTTTTGTGTAATCGTAATCGAGTCGTAATCTAGTAATTTAGTTTTACGAATGATATAATGCAATCGTAATCTGAAAATTTAAGTACCCGAGTAATCGTAATCTAAAAAATTGAATTTCTAGTGTTTGTGTTCTAAGGCAAACCTGCTCGCGGGGTATCTGCCTAGGATGAGGGGTGCCCCTGTAGGAGGACTTTCTAAGGGGTTCTAACGCGTATTCACGTTACATCTGGAGAAAACCTACCAAAACCCCAGACCGTTAGATCGACAGCCGCTCGATGGGACCCGAACCCGGTGCTTTCACACCTCGGCCGTCTGCCATTTTCAGTGGCATAACCACTGTGCCATGGGTGCCACTGTGCACTAGGCCCGTGAATTTCTAGATTATGATTAAACAATCGTAGTGTAGTCGCAATTTAAGCATCCCGTAATCGTAATTATTTGAGACGATTACAGGATTACATTCACTCAGTTTTAGGTTTTACGTCAAATGAAGATAACAGAAAAAACTCATTAAACTGTGTATGAAGTCTTCGTTAAATTTCTCGGGGGCTCCTACTTTTGACAGTCTATCCAGAATGCCGAAAAAAAATCTTGAACCCCTATTTAACACATTTATTCACGAAGACATAAAGCCAAAATTTATCCTTTCTCTGGTCAGCGTTGCTTCCTCTCATCGGTCCACTCTGGGCCCAGCAAGGCATTGCAAGATCTGCGCAAGGAAAAGCTGGAGACAGATAGGAGAAAACCCCAGCCGTTGTATTATTGCGGGACATCGCTTGAACAGGTTAAACTTGTATTCAAGGATCCTTTTATGTGTGTTATTTTACAAAGCTTTAGTTATTTTATCTTTTAAACATCACTTTCTTTTCAGTGTTTTTTGTTAATTAATTCTGCCCTCCGAGTAAAATTTTTACTATTAAAAAGCTATGAATGTTCACAAGAAAATATTTTGTAACCGTCATTTAAACTTAATCTCGCTATGCATAATCGTAATCGAGAGTTCTTGTTGGTTTTATTACTGCAATCTAATCGCAATCCACAATATTAATAGTTGATTACCACAGTCTAATCGTAATCGACAAAATTCATATTTTTGATTACCGTATCTAATCGTAGCCACCATAAAAAGGAAAAGTAATCTCGACAAAAATGTAAAATGCCTGAAAAAGAAAAGTAATCGTAATCGATTTCGCACCTCCATAATCGTTTCAAAGTCTGGAAGCAAGTGAAATGATTTTTTTTTTATGCTACAAACTAACACCGCCATCTCTTGGATGTCACGGAAACTCGGGAATTAAAATTCAATTCCTATGAGCTAAAGCTCCGTTTGTGGAAAAGAAAATCCATTAAACGGTGAAAAATGACTGTGTCGTAAACCTAAAATTCTGTCTGCCAAAAGGGGCTCTTGCCCCCCCCCCTTCCCCCTTTTCTCCCGAAGAACAAAATGTCTAGTAGTCTAGGATAACCATTTTGTTTTTCAACTTGTATTGTGCGTAAGCGCTAGAAGATAATTGGAATTTTCTTGGATGCCCTGTAAAACAACTAGTCGGACTACATACTTCATTTTCAATATGGTTCACGCAGCACAGTCCTTTGTAGTAACATACATAAATCATAAGTCTCGTTGCAATTCACGCATATTACACGGGTTGACAGATTAAAAACCAAGATCATAAACACTTTTCAACTTTATTGTGCTCTTTTTAGATAGTGCATTGAGAAATTTTATTATATTTTTTAGAAAAATCACTAGAAATTAATACTTTTTTCCAATTAAACTAAAAAGTGCATTTTAATATCTATCACTTCAGATTTTTGTGGTTTATTGACTTTTTTTTAAAGGTAGTAGACTCTCATTCAAAACTTGTATGGAGAGTAATAAATAAATAAATAAATAAATAAGGCTTTTAAGTATATGAAATAAAAGTAAGCAAACACTTCATTAAATCAATGTAAAAATCCTTAACAAGAACAAAAATTAAAAATTAAAACTTTTGAGGGTAATTAACACAGCAATTTTTGAACAGTTTTCTTAAGAATCAAATGATGCTAAGAGATTAGAAAAACATTAAGAACGACTTTTCAGAAAGCTTTATTATGTTCTTTTATAAATGGACAACTTATAAAATTATGGAACATGGGACGGCGGTTAAAAGGGTACGTGCCATGGGCCCCACTTGAGAGGGGCGCTTTTATTCCCTTATTGCGTTTTTGTTACCAAAATAAGATCATAGATGGCAGCACTACACTTTCTTAAATTCAATTGCGAGATTGGGGTAGCAGAAGCAGCATTTAGCTATGGGCGCCGGCAGCATAGGGCAAGGGGGGCAATGCCCCCCCTGGATTTTTGCAGGCAGTGTTTTCCCTTGCTTTTATGCTCTTTCCAACATGGTAACCATACGCTGAAGTAGTCTTTGCATCCTCTTGAATAGCCCTTGCCCCCCCTGGGAAATATTCTGCCAGTGCCCATGCATTTTGCCGCTTCGCTCCCACTATTGCATGTGCCGGGCTGCAGCGCGGCATTCAAAGGGGCAAGTTTGGAAACACCGATGTGTAGAAAAGGGGGGGGGCAATCTCTGCCTTGCCGCATCTTTGCAACGATCAGAGACGGCCCGAGGGGCGTGCGAGGCCCCAGGCGAAGCGCAAGAGCGGGGCCTCTTCTCTATCATGTCTTATGAGATAGCAATAAAATAGCCCAGGAGTGGGGCCTCTATAAGCGCGGGGCCTTAGGCGATCGCCTACATTCGCACCCCCCTTGGGCCGGCCCTGCAACGATGGAAGCGAACAAGTCACAGTCAATGAGACACTAAAGTATTTATTTTAAATCGTTGTTTCCAAGACGTAAATCTAGAGATTTTTTCATTTGCAGAATGAACTTTCATAACAAAAGTCAATACAAAAGTTTGTGCGTAAAGTGAAGCAGCAACGGCTTGGCCAGTGCTTGGGAGGGTGAACTCCTCTCTTGGCAGACTGCTGTGGGATCGTGTACGCTAAAGGGTTATGGTGCACGTAAAATCTGTTGTGGCCCATATACAAGATACCTCTGGGGGTGCCGATTTCAGATGCTAGGTCTCTTTTCTGGAATGGGCTCGAAATTAGGAGACCCCCCGAGCTAAGTTAGCCTTCTTCTTGAGCTCATTTAAATGGAATCCGCTACCTTTTCCCCCCATCGCCGTCCTATACGATGGATCTGGGACTGCTCCCCGGTTGCCAGAGGGCATTATTAACAACAAGAACAGAATTTTTAAGAATGACCCTACGAACGAAATAATCGGTGTCGCTTTTACCAAAAGAAAGAGCGCAGTTTTGTTGTCTGCCAGATTAAAATCTTTAAAAAGTTAAAATCTTAAAAAAAGGTATTTTGGAATTTTATTTTTTTTTTTTTCAAAGTGGATGATGAAACACAATCAGTGAAAGAAAAATTCCGTGCTTAAGATTTGTTTTCTGCTGAACTTGACGAAAACGATTCAAAGGAGCCCTACCATGGCCGAGTGAATAAGACACTATCGAAATTGTTGATGGCTGAAGTGTGATGGTCCAGCGTTCTGGCTTATCGCGCGGCTATCGATCTAACGATCTGAAGTTTTCGTCATTTTTCTCCAGATATAACGTAAACACACATTAGGACCCTTCAGGAAGTCCTTCGACTAAGGCGGTCGCCATTCTCGGTAGATAATCCATGCATCGCTTATCCACATCGCAAAATCACCAGTCGCGTTTTGCTTTTTGCTGTTTTAGAGATTTTTTTTCCACCCTTCGACTTCGTTTTAACCCTTTGAAGCGCAACCCTTTCCCAATGCTGAAAAAAGGGCAGCCGTTGCCATCGCTCGACTGAACGACCAGCAAGATCGCGGACGATCGAACCGTTCATCGCGTGCATAGGCGCACCCACGGGGGGGGGGCTATGGGGGCTCAAGCCCCCCCTAAATGTGGACAGATAGAAGTGAAAAACTTAAAAAAATGAAAATTGTCACTAATGAATTATTACTATTATTATTATTTATTGTCTTCAAATTATTTCTAAAGTATTTTTTGTCTAACAATATGTTAGTTTTTAAATAAATACTTACAGAGAGTTTATGAAGCACTGTTAAAGTCGGTTACAATATCGCTGAAAAGATCAGATAATTATTTATGACTCTGTAATGAGTTTTTGTTTGTGGGCTTGTGTTGTATGGACAAATGAAGTGGTACAGAATATTTTGACGTTATAAGAGGGTTGCAACTATTATCGATCTCACTATAACCGAGTTCAGCATTATTTTCAGCTCAGCCCCCCCCCCTAAACTAAAATCCTGGGTGCGCCACTGATCGCGTGCCACAGATCTAGAGACCCTTTTCTGACGCAGCTGGCTGTGCGCGAGCACAGCCAGCTGTCGTCTGTATATACCTGTATGTCTGTATATACTCTGATCTGTGTACTGAGAATAAGAAGAGTACTGAAGTACTCTAGGAACTTAAAACAGTAAACTTAACAGTAGAGAACTGAAGTACTCTACTGGAAAAGGGTTGCGCCTCAAAGGGTTAAAAGAAAATGAAAATGAATGGAAGTCCTTTTTTTTGTAAACTAAAAAATAGGCCATTTTGTATAAAAATTAAGCCAAATTTTACACCAATGTCATCAGTAGTATACCGAAATTTGCTAGGCATTCTGCAGTTTCCTTTATGCTGTACATTATTAAGGCCCTTACCCATGCAATAAGCTAAAGGTTTTTTGATATTTCTTAAAGTAGTTGAAATTTGTCAACTCACACAGTAAAACACAAATTTTTCTTTAAGAAAATCACTTGTTTACATGAATAAAAACCTGTAAAAGCTATAAATTTACACATAGAGTTTGTAAGTTCTAGTTCAAAGCATAGAAAGGAATGTGTAGAGCAATATAGAAAAATTATGTATAAATATCAATGAAACTGTTAGAGTAGTTAGTTTTAGCGTGAAGACAAATTACTGAAAATTTGTTTTTCAGACAACATATTTACTTTAAGATTTTATTTTAAAGAAACATTTAACTAGGCTGTAACTTTGTTTCCAATTATCGTAAAAACAAAAATGAAGGTGTTTTTGTAGCCACATAGCCCCCTCAATAAAATGAAACAAAAATCAGATTTTTATTTGTCAAAAAATGGTCATTTTAACGTAGGCAGACCGATAATCTCCATTCCGTGCGAAGAACGGGTACTTCAGATAGTAACGTAATATAAATAGGGATATTTCATTGAAATCTACCAGGCCATTGTTACTGAGTCAACAATAACTAAAAATCAATAAATCGCAACAATAACACCCGATTTAACAAAGTAAGTGGTAAATCAATTGTTGTTACAAGCATTGTAGCAAACAATGCAAGCTTCTCATTGTTTCAAAACAGTTCATTTTGAGTTTACTTAAAAGTCGCTTGAAAACTGAACCTCTCTACCAATTTCTTTGAACTGAGTCGATAATTTTGCCGATTTATTAAGTTCTGATTTATTGCAGAAGCCCTTGCTTTGCAATGGGCCTGTGGAAAAGATTTCGCGCAGCTGCGTAAGTTATTTCCGGATTTAATGCACAGTAGACCCTCCTATAACCCGGTAGATACGTTCTGTGTTTCATGAATCCGTGTTGTAGGAGTCATTTAGATTATACAAGCACATGAGTATCCTCAGCAGTGTTAACAGGCAACAAATAAGCACCTGTCTTATTCATTTACCTTGTTATACGAGCCTTTTTTAGCGAGTTATAGGAAAAAGATCGCAAAATTTTCCGCCATGTTATACGAATCCGTCTTATACGAAACCTTAGTGTTATAGGAGAGTCTACTGTATTTGCTTTAGTTCCCTTAACTTTAATTAGCACTGCAGGTAAAATCAAAAGGAAATTGCTGATTAGGAATCTCTCGGTATAATTTAGAAAATTGAGCAGCTTGACTTCTGAAATTTTGGAGTCTCTTACTTTTCGCCAATATGGTCTCCCCCCCACCCAAAAAAAAAAAAAAAAAACCCACTTATCTACATTACTTCTTCCTTTCTAACTTTAAGAAATGACATTTTAACCCCTTAACGCCCAGCGATCTAATTTGAGACGCTCGCAAAACTTGCTAGTCGCAAAAATACTTAAGCGTTAATTCATTTGCCTATTTTAATTTCTCTCAATAATAAATCTGATTTTCAGAAAATACTCAGCGATAACAAAGTAAAATGAAGATCTTTCCCTGTTATTCGTATTTCAGAAAAATAATTACATTCTTCATACCACAAAAATGTCGGAAATTTATTTATCATTTCTGGCATCAGCATAAATTGGAGAATGGGCTGGAAAAAGTCTTTCGCTAATGGGTTGGTGATCACCAGATCAGCGAATCGTGTTTCACTCTACTCTCAAAGGGAGAAAAGAAATGGGGGGGGTCAATTTCCGCAAATGTCTGTAGTCCTGAAACGCATGAAATCGAACACAGCCATTCCGTTCTCCCTATTCCTTGGGAGTGATTTGAAACACCCGAGAAAAAAAAATATCGAAATGATTTTAGTTTTCTCTAGATTTTTTATATTAAAAATTAAGGAAACATAAGCCACAAACAGAGCCCGACTAAGATAGCAGCAGGCCAGCAACCTTCATATCAATATGTGCATATGTGCGAATTGAACATTTTCTCCACGGTGGGGGGGGGGGACATTTGAAAGAAAACATTATCTGGGGGAGGGACACTTGAAAAAAAGGAAAAAGAACAGGAGGGAATGTGTAAATGCTTCACTCACGTGATATAACATGACAAGTGCAGTCGCAGACACGTCTGAGAACTGGCTTATATTCCAACAAAAGTCAAAGATTGTTTGTTCTATGAAATCACAGGTATTACTTACTATTACAAATTATAATTTAAGACAGTCGCTTTAGAGTATGGTAAAAAACGATAGCATACTACCTTCATTTTGACTTCGTGACTTCAATCCCAAATTTTCAATCACCAGTACGGAGGTCAAGTGCTCTGTGCATCTGTCGATCTAACGGTCTGGTGGTTTGGTCGATTTCCTCCAAACTTAACGTGAATACTAGTTAGACCTCTTAAAAAGTGCCCCGACCAAGGCACCCCCACCCCCCCATGATTACCTTGCTTACCGTGTTCGGGCCGCCCCTGGCTACGAGTCCTTAATTTGCTGAAATCCTGAATGCATAAAAATGCTCCAGAAATGTCTTACTATTTGAGATATACGAAAGAACGTTCCGTATTTTATAAGACCACTTTTAAAATATCGCACCATTTCAGGACAATATTTAAAATATTCCGAATTTTTGCAATTTCAGGGCGATGTTTTACTCTTCACCGCAATTTTTAATATCAAAATGCGTGTAGCGTTGTTGCTCTCATCTATGTAAAAAAATAATTAATATCTTTTAACAATTTTTTAACAGTCTCTCGTAAATTTTACTTTTTTAGTCGCTGCTCTCCCCGAAAGACTAACAAAGTAGAAAAGTTTAACTTGGATGAATTTCCAGACGAAAATATGCTGCACCGAATTCAAACAGTGAATGGGTGAGTATTATATAAAGCTACATTTTTCATATTTTACTACATACACACACATCCCGGAACAAATAATGGGGATGGTGAAATGCAGGTACAATTGGAAATTGGTTTCTTTTGAAAGATTAAATAGCTCCGGAATATGTTGTACGCTGGACATTCGGAATTATCCGTTTATTTAGAATCCAAATTTTCCTACTGCATGTGATTCCAGTTAAAACTTCACTATCATAAATAGCATTATGGTGTATAAACTTGATGCGCATTCTCGCTCCATTGATTAATGCTTCTTTTGTACGGGAATAGGTTAGTTGCACCGGGCCAGGGCCGTAACCAGAGGGGGGGGGGCTACGGGGGCTGAGCCCTACCTAGAAGTCTCCCAGCCACCCCTAAGATTTTCAAAGATTTCAGTAAATTCACTGATGAATACAAAAATTTAGTGGAATCCCAAAGCGGGACAAAAACACAAGACTTACGCTATTCTTTACAGCTTGATTTGCTACTCGGGGCAGCAATTCCAAGGGGGGTAAGGTGAAACTTTAAAACTGCCGCCACGCTTATCCCACGTTTCTTAGACTTGAATTTGGCAGTAAATCTCAACGAAAAAATTATTAATGGAATGAATGGTAAATATTTTAAAATATGGCATTTTGTGAAATAAAAATTCTAGGTGAATATGTAAAAATTAGAAGAAACTCCTTCCCCCCCCCCCACCCGAACTATTAATGCTTATATTTAGTCGCCCTCCCTCCAAACTAGATTCAAAGCCCTACCTAGCATGTCATCTTGGTTACGGCCCTGCACCGGGCGAAAGGAGAAAAGAGCGAGTTGCACTGTTGAGGAATTTAATCCACGGCAGCGAAATGGAAGAGAGGGGGACAATCATAGAGGAACCCTGGGGTCTCTCGCAAAGGGCCTGCGGTAGCATATTTTAAAGAGGCCCTACAGCGACAGCCGGTCCCAGTGATGTTTTTTGGGGTCTTTTGCAAAGAGCCAGCCATAGCTTAATTTTATTTAATCACACTCATGAATAATGATATACTTTCCAACTTAATGAAAGGAGGAACGAAAATAGGGAAGACCCATGGATTATAATACGCTTTTAATATATAGCACTTTAGTGCGTATTTAAAATCTGACAGTGTTTCAGATTTTCTTACCTTTTTTTTTTTTTTTTTTTTTTTTTTCCTTTCAGAAGCTCTTCAGAATTAATATAGGACGAAAATAATTTGTTCCTTTGTGTAGGTTATTATCATTTAACCATCTTATTTTTTGCAACCAGGGACGGTCCGAAACGGTAAGCATCGCATCTGGGAGCCGGCTTCGAAGGGGCGTCATTTCGAACACAAAAACTATAAGTAGAGCATAAAAGGGGGAGTCTTTTTTATATTAGCAGGAGGCGCCACCTACCCTAAGGCCGCTCCTGTTTTTAACCATCTTAATTTTAAATTCCATTCAGAATCTGAGAGATTTCAGTGCCAAGGAAGCCGGTGAGGAACAGGATTCACTCCGAACAAAATTTATTTAAGATAGCGGACCAACGGGTCGGCTGAGGCGGCTAGTATTATATATTAAATGGAATGCGAAGAACATGTTTATTGTTTGCGTGAGCGTGTGGGTGTTGCTGTATGAAAGCAGAGCACCTCCTAGTCATACCCCAAGATTATAAGGATCAAAATTCATTTCGTTCCAGTATTGATTCTCTCTATAACGATAGTTCTCTTTAGAAACGATATATTATTTTGTCTCCCAAAATATTGTTATAGAGGGATTTCACTGTATCGGCTGCAAAGCTGCAACTCATTTAGCACCACCCACGGGGAGCACGCGTAGCTTAATGAATGCTACGGACGAGAGTAACTTTGTCCTCCTAAACTTTGCAAGTTCCATGCAACACAAGAGCAATCATTCGTTTCTGAATAAATACATTTATGCTCCAACAAGAGAATTAAATGTTCGATTATGAAATACTAAAATACATATCTGGTCAGTTTAGCAACACGCAGCGGTTTCCAGCTTTAAGTATTGTCACAGCCAGAGAAGTTCAAACATCATTAGCTTTTTAAAAACCAGCTTTTTTCTTTCCGAGCATGTACCATGTAAGGAAAGTATTGTAATCATGAAAAAATTCGACTTCGAGATTTTGGTGTATTGACACGTTTTGAGGTCTTCTGAATTCATTCATGCTATTTTTACGAGATGTATGTATGTGTGTGTGTGTGTGTGTGTGTGTATTTGAGTGAATACGATAGCTCCTCAACGGGACATTCGATTGAGCTCAAATTTTCTATATATGTTACAAACCACCGTCGCAAGACCGGTATTGATTTTGATGTGTATAGGACTTATAGTTTTTCTACAGGGCTACGACAAAGATTTCTTTTACATTATGGCCTATGGGGGAAATTCTTGAAAGTGCGCTAGCGTTTAAACGGTACATTCGATTGAGCTCAAATTGGGTATATATGTTATAAACCACCGTCGCAAGTCCGGTATTGGCTTTGGTGTGTATACGACTTATAGTTTTTCTACAGGGCTACGACAAAGATTTCTTTTACATTATGGCCTATGGGGGTAATTCTTGAAAGTGCGCTAGCGTTTAAACGATACAGTCGATTGAGCTCAAATTGAGTATACATGTTATAAACCCCATCGTAAGACCGGTATTGATTTTGATGTGAATAGGTCTTATAGTTTTTCTACACGGCTACGACAAAGATTTCTTTTACATTATGGCGTATGGGGAGAAATTCTTGAAAGTGCGCTAGCGTTTAAACGCCGCATTCGATTGAGCTTCAATTTGGTATATATGTTTGAATTATTCATCGATTAAAATTTATTTAAATGCTTGGTATTGATCTTACTTGTAAGTGTTCGGAAAGTCGAGTGGAGTCACTCCAGATTTTTTTAAAACGTAACTCAGAAAAAAAATTCTGATGTGCATACCACATGACTTCCTTGTACGTCCATTTAATTGATATAAATTTTTGATGCACTTCGTTTAAATTTATTTAATTTGAAACTGAGATACGATAATTTAACAATATTAAGGTTTCGCAATTTATCTCCTAACAAAAGATGTCGCTATGCTGGGTTCCGTTTAAGAAACTTATTTTTGAGACACATCTGCTGATTTGGTGACATTTGGCGAGATTTTGGCCATGGACCAAACAATGACTGTCCATGAAGCAGACTATAGACCTTAATGAAAGTGTTCCCGGATGACCCTGTAAATAAATTTTTCATCCACTTCATTCAAACTTATTTTACTTGAAACTGAGGTATAAAACTTCAATTGTATTTAAGGTTCGGAGATTTCTGGACAAATATATTAAACCTATCGCGAAGCTGGGATCAGCTTTAAAACTTGTTTTTACGCCAAATTTGGCGACATTTCATCAGTTCTCGCCAAGGAGCCATTGGCAACGACTGACGGGATTTTAGGCATGACTTAAATAATGACTGTTCACTGACTTGTGTGACCATTGGATTGAAACCAAAAAAGGAGGTGCACAACTGTATGTTGCAACAGTCCTAAATATAAAAATTTCAACATTCTACGCGTAATAGTTTTTGAGTTATGCTAATTACATACACACACATACGTACGTACGTTCAGACGTCATTCAAAAACTCATAAAAAATTTTGGACTTTTACAAAAAACACTCAAAAGAGACTGGTGTTTAAAACAATAAAGAATTGAAACATTGCTAAAAGCACACATAAAATGTGCGTGTTCCTGTTTTTTTTTTTGGATTATTTATCATATTCAGAGACACTGTCAAAATCTGATTACTGAAAAATTTCCCGATCACTATAACTTCCTTTGACTTCGTACGAGGAAGGGAAAAAAAAAATAAAATAAAATAAAATAAAAAAACAGACGAAGGAGGGTTGGTAGCAGAGGAAAAATAAACAGGTTTAATCTGTCTTCTCACCTTTTATTGAAAGTAATTGGCCAACCACATACTACATTCAAAAATCTCTTCTTTTTTTAACCCTTTAAGGCGCAGTGATCCCGCTCCGGAAACACCCAACTCTAACATTTTGACTGTTGCCAGTCACAAAGAATAGATTGGATTTCTATAAAAATAGTTGCGGGTGACATAGCTCCACGAGAATCCTTTACTTTTTAGCACGTCCTTTCCCGTAAAAGAATGATCACGATTATTTTTAACAGCACTGACATCTGCTGAAAAATGGAAGAACGCGAGAACAGCTGGATAGATTGCCCAATGCTGGAAAAAGGGCAGCCGTTGCCATCGCTGGACTTAACGACCAGCAAGATGGCGGATGATCGAAACGTTCATCGCATGCCACAGATCTAGAGACCCTTTTTTGACGACAGCCGGCTGTGCTGGTAGTTAAGTCCAGCGATGGCAACGGCTGCCCTTTTTCCAGCATTGGGAAAGGGTTGCGCCTCAAAGGGTTAAAAAAGAAAGTTACCAAAAAGAAATACTGTTAGTAATTATTTACAGTGCATCTTATATACTTGTTTATTTTCCACAGCTTTCGTCCATGTTTCCTGCAGCTCGAAAACGAACTAGTAGAAACCTTAAAGGAAGGTGTTAGAAATGAACCGTCTGTTTATATGAGTGCTTATTGTGAATTTCTCCAAATCAAGAAAGTATTTGTCTATAATTTGGGTAAAATTTTGCTGAAAGACTTTGACTCCTTGGATGAACTTATGTTGGATCCTGCCGTCCTTTCTGAATGGATCTTCTTGAATAAAAAATCGAAAAATGTTTTTGTCAGGTGGTTCAATTTTGCAAACTGTATTCTGAAAGCTATTCATCGACTTAAAAATGACTTGTAAGTATAAACAGTTGTACAGAATGCTGTAAATATGTGTACGTTTTTGCCACTTTCATACCATACGTGTAAAACACTGTTTAAAGTGTTGCACATGTCACTCTTTGAGAAAAAGTGTTACCAATACCTTTTATGTGAATCATAGTTACCACAGGAATTAATAAACAAGCTCATTTTCAGCAGATAAAAGCATCAGAATCATAACGCTTGATGCTTAAACATCAAATGCTTTGCGGGTTCGTCTATATGAATCATAGACATTGCTGGTTAAAGTGACAGAATTAGCAGTTAAGATTACATTGAGTAGCATATGTAAATAATTGACTTAAACAGGCAGCAAAACATTTGAGTGGAATGTTTACTGCTCAAGTGCTTAAAACTTTACGGTTAACTTGCAAATTAATTAGGGCTAAAATCTTGAGGAAAAAGAAAACTTGAACTCAGTCAGTGCCGCTTTAGTGTGAGTGCGTTCAATGGTGCCCTATATTTTGCTACTGTATAGGATAATGCACGTCAGTGATCTTTAAATGTCATACTGTAGAAAACGATGTAAATGTGAGGCATTTCCGATACTCACAGTGTTTCATATTTCACGAATATTTTTCTGAATTTGGTGGCCACCAATAATTTTCATGAACAAATATTCTTAGAAAATTTTATTCTATACTGACAACCGAAGCGGCATATGAATAAAGCCCACAGGCGCTGCATAGAAATTTTCGATGCTAAAGGGGGGGGAGGGGGATTTCCTGAGAATTTAATGCGGTAGAGAAACTCAGGCTTTTCTGTTTGTTCACTGACAATACAGGAAAAAGGTTCGCAAGTTGATATATGAAAATTAATATCGACTGATATTTTATCGATTAAATATATTCGATCAAGAATTCCGATATCGATTTTCTTCAGGTACTTTAAATAATAGTGTTATAAAATATATCTTTTTCAAACTAAAGCTTTTGTTTAGATCGTCGAACAAAACGCAGTCTCTAAATTTATGCCTTAAAAGAACAAGCTGTTTATTTGTTCTTTTTTCTTCTGTAAATATCTCCGTGAAACCTTCTGTAAAACCGTGACTATTCCGTGTATGAATAGTCAAAGTTTCAAATTGAAATCGTCCGAATTCACGTGAGTCTAGTGTAAAACTAGAGAAAATTCCTACAAATGATTGCCCTTAAATATTTATCAAGGTTTCTTTTTCATTGCAGATCTGAGGACTTTCCAAAGTATACATTTTTGCTTTCTTTGTTCCTCACTTATGAAACTAACTAGACATCACTCTCCATATTCTCCAGAGCCAACAAGTCAGATAAGTTCCAAATGAATCGCAGCCAGCCTTATTAATAGAACTTTTTAGATTCTCATCACCATCCGTGTTCTCCAGAGCCAACAAGTCAGATCAGTTCCAAATGAATCGCAGCCGTGACCACTTGTAACATCGACAATTGAAAAATACCGGCTATAATGACATGTTTTAAACCCGAGAGACCACTCTACTTTTATTTTTAACAAGACCATCTGGAGATAGAGAAAACTACTCTCATGTAGAGGTGGTGCAAAAGTGACTATGATTACCCGAGGGTCCCTGCGAAAGCCATCCTGTAGGGGCCCAACTGTGACTATGAATACCCGAGGGTCCCTGCGAAAGCCATCATGCTGGGGCGCAACTGTGACTATGAATACCCGAGGGTCCCTGCCAAAGCCATCCTCTAGGGGCCCAACTGTGACTATGAATACCCGAGGGCGCCTGCGAAAACCATCTAGTAGGGGCCCAACTGTGACTCTTGCCTGCTCTTCTGATCTTTGTCTGCCTCCTCTTCCGTCCTGCCGCTGTCATCGAAAAACGGTTTCCGCTAGGTCTGCCTATACGGCCTAGTTGGTACCGGGCCACCGCCAGTCCTCTCAACAACATCATCGAGAGTTGAAGTGCGGGTGGCCGAAAGGGGAGTGTTCGTAGAGCATTTCGAAGTAACGAACGGCCAATTATCTACACATGGGACAGTTCTTGTGATTTTAGTTTTCAATTCAGAGTAACGGGCATTAAATAATATTATCATTAAACCACGGTAAAACAGTAGCCAATCAAAATCATCAAAGTAAAGCGGCAGCCTTTGAAATACAATACCTTTCATAAACATCTATAAATATTGCATTGCCATCCTTCATTGAGGTTTTTAAACCTCAATGAAGGATTCTGATATATTTTAATACATCAGAACTAAAGATGCAAAAATTCTTGGGTTCTTCAGTTTTCATTCTCATAGTGCTTCGCCAGGTTGTTCGAAATGCTCTGCAAGGTAGCCCACCTCCACGTGGTACTCCCTGGGCAACATTTCGGGAGTCAAAGAAGTTCAGTCTATCGGTTCCCGAAATGGCAAAGAGGCTACCAAAAGTCGAAATATGAGGCAGGGTTTTGTCGTGTTGCGGGATTACGACCAATTATCTACACATGGGATCTAGGCCGAATGGTGGTGTGCCCTCCGTGGGGCTCTTTCTAAGGGACCCTAACCCGTATTTACGATACATTTCGGAAGAAATCTCGGAAAACTCCGAACGATTAGGTTGGCTTACAAGACCTAGTTTTGAACCAGGCACCTTCCGTCACCCAGTTCAGAGCGCTGTGCGCTCAGCCACTGGTGGAGCGAAATGAGCCAGGTAGGTAGCAGATTTAAATTATTCTACTCTACATGCCTTAATGTTAAAGTATTTCGTATTGTTCAAAAGCTCATTGCATTCTATTAAAAGAAATTAAATGGTAGAAAATCACCGTTTCAGTCTAAAAATATTTTTATTTACTTATTTTTTTCCTCTTTCTAAAACTTGAAAATTTGAGAAAGAAAATTGAAAAAAATTTCCCATAAAATTTTCTGACAAACTTGTTATGTATATTATCGGATACTAGGGAAATATATATATATTTGTATCAGTTGCAACTATGTTTATAAAAAAAAAAGTTTAATTTGATTAAAATTTTTGAGTAACTTTCATATGAATTTAGTTCTATTATGAGATATTTTGTTTTGATTATCAGATAGGCATAATTCCTTTAAAGCGATGGTTCCCAATCTTTTAACACTGCGCCCCCAGCAAAGGATAACCTACAATGACACCTTCCCCTCACATTCCTCAGCATCATACATACAAAGCCCCTATTTGGTGCCTTAAATGCCCTACATTTAGAAAAAGTTGCATACAAATTTTCCGTGAACGTCATTCACGTGTTCGCCTATATATTATCCAAGTCTTCCAGAGACATAGGAAAACAGTGATAGTTACTCTCACTTATGCACATCGCAAAAGAAGTCTTTATTTCAAAAAGTAGAGTTTTCAACTAAAAAGGCGATACTTTTCAAAATAATTTTACCTTTTTTATAAATTTTTGAGTATAAATTACAGTGAAACTTCTTGGGAGCGACCATGGTTCTGCGAAAAGTAGGCCGTTAAGAGAGGCATTCTCTCAAAGTATACACATTTGATAGAGAAGAAAAAAATTATTATTTGTTTTGTTATTTATGAAACTGTATAATAATACATACGTAATTATACAAGCATATTTATAAAACATAAATTTTAATAAAATGATTAGAAATTTTGGATTTATTTCATTCTTTTTTCTCTTTCCGAGAGTATTTATCTCTCTACTTTATTTCTTAAATCTGACAAAAGAGCATTTATCCTGATAGTCTTCATGCATTCTGAATTTGCTAGATTAAAATCCGTTTGCTTTAAAATTTGCATTTTGGGATTTCCTTCAACGAAAAGAAATCGCCAACTTCCTCTCCGAATTTCCTTTTCCGTGTGACTCAATCACATGAATGCACTGCTCAAAGGGTAAAATCACTCGTTTCTTAGGCATACTTTTTCTCTAACCTACAAGATTTGTACGTGATGTGTAGGTGTACACTGCAGTCGATTTTCAGTACAGTGACTGCTTTGGAATGCGTTTTTTTTGTTACGGTACATCTGAAAAAAATGCTAGAAAATTTTCGAACAGTGTCAAGTGGCTTATAGAGGGTTGGGTGGTCTCTTCTGGAGAACATTTTAACATTAAGTAGATAGGGTGAAAAATCGGTGCCTTAAAAAAATTGGTCTTAGGAGGAAGGTGTCGCTTAATAGAGGTGGTCCTTCATAGAAGTTTCACTTACTTTTAACGCAGCAACATAAATTATAAGATGTAAAATATTTCCGTGCTTGAAATTATTTTCGTCTTCTATCTGTCTCAAAACACTAAGTAGATTTCACTGTATTTTGTGAAAAAGTATTAATAGCTTCAGAACAAATTTGAGTATACAACTATTTACATTTTCTAAGTGTTCATCAGAAATAGTGTACTTAATTTTTTTTTTTTAATAATTATATTTAGTTTTTCATTCAAGCACATTTTTCTCGCTGTCCTCTGCACCTGAACATAAGGAACGATCTCTGTATTAGGAAAATTTAATGTTGTCTACTTGATTATCCTTTTCAATTATAATGAATAATTTTTGCCAGCATAAGAAGTGTTTATTATTTATTTCAAGGGTTAGGATGAATTTATTGAAAAGAGTACTCTGTTCAGCAATGATCGCGATAATGCCTCTAGATGCGTATTGCACACCTTAAAAATTCAGAATATGCCTTAAGAATTTCCGGAATGAGTGTTTTTACTCATTACTTTTCCATATAAAGTTCCGCTATAGGATCAGTGATTACAGGGAGATTTCCCCTTGAAAATGATTTTTATTTAGAGTCTACTCTGAAATCAGTGATAACTTTTAATGCAAACAGTGAAATTTACAGTTAATACTAACAGTGTACCTAGACTGTGTAATCAGTTATTATATAGGATTTATGCGTTAAATGCAATTTAATTATGCATTTGAAAATGTAACATAAGTGTTCGTTGCTTTAATTACTGCTGTGGATAGGAAAATACTCTTTCTAAAAAGGTTAAGGAGTATTTTTACTCTTCTGAAAAAATTAGATCAATCACTGCTGTTCAGTAAAAGAACAATTTTTCTAACATCCTACAAGAAAGTATGAAAAAGACTATTTTATCTTTCTATGAAGTACAGGACACAACACCAGACCTCGTAGTGATTTCAGTCGAATGTAATCGTTTGCAAAAATGAAAATTACAAATTTTGTAAAAAATTCTTTTATAAAATTGATTATTCCTGAATACTTTGGAAATCTGATTTCATTAATATCAAGATTATTGATTTTTTACAAATTTAACATTCAACTACCCATAGTTTGTTTAAAAAAAGAGACAGTAATCATAATCATAATCGCAGATCTTGTAATCAATTACAGATAGCCGTGTAATCGTCCAATGTCTGCACAACACCCTTTAAAAAATGCGAAATGGAAACACTGAATATGAGTATCAAGGGTACTTGTGTATTATACCATCGACATGCCAAGCAAAGAGATTACTCGCCAAAGGTTTCTACTCGGCAGTTCCGTTGCTATCGGGCACAGGGGATAATGCGAATCAAAATACCGTATGTTCTGCTATGGATAAAATGAATCGTGTTCCTTTTAAAATGTCTTTGAATGTAAGAAAGTATTATTATCTGGTTTCCAGGGAAAAACTATGCGTTCATTGCCACAAAGTGTTGAACTGATTGTCTATCTTAATATGAATGTATAAACCCTTTTTATATATTTATTGCTTTATATCAATGTACACGCGCAAATGAAAAAGGCAGTATCTATTGGTTTTTGTTCTTATGGCAACTCGGGTGGTATGTAAATATTTGACCAGAAGTACTTTAAGGTAACCCGACCTTAGCGATGCCAACTAGGTGAAAAAAATATTTTGGAGAAAATGTTGATGGTATAATACACAAGTACCGTATCAAGCAATGAAATTTTCTGTTGGGATTTTTGAAAATGTCTGTTCAGCATTTTTTTCTTTTTTAAATTGCAACTGAAAAAATTAGACTCGGGTGGTATGTAAATATTTGACCAGAAGTACTTTAAGGTAACCCGACCTTAGCGACGCCAACTAGGTGAAAAAAGTATTTTGGAGAAAATGTTGATGGTATAATACACAAGTACCGTATCAAGAAATGAAATTTTCTGTTGGGATTTTTGAAAATGTCTGTTCAGCATTTTTTTCTTTTTTAAATTGCAACTGAAAAACCTTACAGAACATATTATTTACAGTGCAGAAATCTTTATTGGGTTATTAGTACTTGCTAATACATAAAACATTATACCAATTACACAATAATTGCACACATAACTTATATTTTTGAATAATCTTCGGGCCACTCAAAAAGTTTCGGGAAATTATCCAACTCTTCTTGAGTATAATCTCTGAGTCTTTTAGGCACAGGCTGTAGTTGTCTTATCTGGGAGCATATGTTTTCAGCTATATCCTGAGGAATTTTGTCATCAGGAAATAAATGGAGTCTTTCCATTCTCGTATGTCGAAGCAAAGTAGAACCACAAGCCCTGTAACAAGCTTTCCACATAACTTTCGTAGGATCTTTGTTGTGCAGTTCCCAAGCTTTGGTTATATCTGGCTTTGCACCATGCATGGTATTATGAAGATAAATTCTGTATTTCCATTCTAGACCGGGCATGGCGATTTCGGCAGTGTTAATGACAACAACGTGATCGCCACAATCACTTAGCGTATGAAAGATCGGTTTATGCTTGCCAGACAAATATTTGGCAATGAGATCAGCTGACTCAAATGGATTTTGCCACTTTGCGTCATATAAATGCCAAATACGGGAAAAAACTGACCATTGTTTCGCTCTTTGATGTTTTGATAGAAGAACTTTAGCCATTATTGAAAGTAATTGATAGTTATCTTGTCAATGTTTTAATTGGTGGATTCCTAGTTTAGGGTGCTTCTTAGTAAATCATAAAATTATTTACAGTTAGAATTATGTTTGTTATTCGTTTACACCATACAGGTTTCAAGGTGAATGACTCAAGACAAAAGTGAATGATTTACAAGGAATCGATGAAAAGTAAATTTTATAGATGAGCTGTTTTTCTCTACATTAAAAAAATAAACCATTTAATAAAACATTTTTAATAGCTAAATATTATTTTTCATACATTGTAAATTACAGAGCAAGGCAGATTTTTTGACTCATTACCAAACATGTAATATTTTTTATTCATTACAAAAAAAAGCTTGCATAAATATATATTTATGAAATTAAATTAAGGAAAACAGTAAATTTAGGTTTCTTTTCTTTTTTTACGACATTTCTTTTTTTTATGTTTTTATATTTTCAAAAACTTTTATTTTAAAAATGGCAACAACAAGATCATTTACCAACAAACAAAATCAAAAATGCTTTCTACTCCATCGTGTTGTTTGTAATCTTGTAATCGTATAGTAATTTTCTAATTCGGGTTAGATAAATACGGTTATTGAATTACATCAATTGTATATACCCATTATTATACTGTTCATTAATCAGCGATATACATCTCTGATAAAATTTTGGTATTACAAATATCCTCAGAAATGGCATCTACTCTCGATAGTTATGTCAATCGTATCCTTTTGAATAAATGATTTTCTGAACAATCTGTTCTATTTTATAAAGTATAATATTTCTATAACTATAACGTAAATTGTGTAAACTAGTGTGTTCTGTTCAATATTTCAATATTATTTCTGCTTTAACGATTTCACCGATCTCTTTCTTACTGAGATTGTGTTTGTTTTAATTGTATAATATTTAAACTTAAGTAAAATGTTCCTACTATACTTCTAGTTTTATAATTGTTCTTTTACATTTGACTAGTAGAAATTACCTGATTTAATGATCTTCCTTCAAGTCTGACCATAACCATTTTGCGATTGGAAAAATTTTAATTGTATTGTATATCCTTACTTCTCCAACATTGAAATATCGTGCTCCATTAAGTATTATACTATGTTCCCGATGGATATGTGTATTTAAATTAATAAATTGACAAGATTTCTGACATATAGCTGAGGAACAGTGTGAATATTTCCCAAATTCCCAACAATAACGACTTTAAATTCTTTGGCGATTTCCGCATATGCATAATCAATAATAATTTTAATCCGGGGAAAGATGCATTGAGCACAGTCACCCCATGCTTAGAAAATCAACAATCGCGGGGAGAAATGTATAGTACCTATCTGAGAATTGTCATTCTTTCACTACCCTCCTGCCTGACACTCCGATTAGAATGTGTACAGTTATTATGGCCTGTATTTTGTTTTTCTGCGTGATGCAATCATTTCTTGAAATCTGGGCTGACTCAATGCCCCATGTGACCGTTATACTGCTGCAAAATTTTTTATTATGTAAAAATGTTTCTTTTCGGTGTTTTCCTTTTTTTTTTTTCTGGTTAATTCCTTACCAAATAATGGTACACCAACATTTTTTAATTACTATTATTATTTACTAGCTGGTACCCGCAACTTCGTCCGTGTCGGCTTTAGCATTACATACAGAGAGAAATGAAGCATGTGTGAATAACGGTACACGTGTATTATACTGTCGACATGCCAAGCGAAGAGATTGCTCGCCAAGGGTTTGTACTGTGCAGCCCCAACGCAGAACATGCCGAAATCGGCGACGTGCGTCGCAGAACAAAGAGCTCCGCTGCAGAACAATTACGGATGAGGACTGAAAAGGGAGAGATCAATCACTTTAAACAGAAAGTCAAACTCAAAAGCCAGACAGCAATCTGGAGGGATACCATTTCATCTCCTGCATCCAGGCATAGAAAGAATATATTCCTTTGGGGGGGGGGGGAGATGACACGGCGGCAATTAGTCAAAAGTGAATTATCACCCAAAAGGCGCCTGATCATCTCCTTCTGGGAGAGCGCCACCTTTTTGGACCCCACATGTGGAGAACGGACATCGCTTATCACTTGCAATATCATTCACATTCATTTTCTAGCTACGTTTTTTCCCCCGGTAAATATTAGAGATGAGTTCGGGCTCATTTTTTGAAGCCCGAGCCCGAAATTTCAGCTAAAGACAAAAAAAATTAACTACTTAGGATACAATAGTAGATTAGGATACAACTTAATAGGATACAATAAATTTTGGAGCTTCACACACCTTCTAGTCCCCCGTGCCGCTATTTTGTGAAATAAGTACGTTTATTTATCCCATGAATCACTTCTTAAAATCTGTTTCAAGGAGTATGTTCAACAAAGGAGAAATTTTTCACGAGCCCGAGCCCGAACGCAATCGTGAATTACAGAGCCCGAGTCGGGCTCGGGCTGAGCCCGTCTCATCTCTAGTAAATATGTCTGCTCGAGACAGTCTCTTGCTTTGAGTGTAATACTCCTATAATTTTTAAAAATTATAGGAACATATAAAACTGAGAATTGTTATGTGCGACCCCTTTAAAAAAATTGGATTAAAACGGCTCCTTTACAAAAATACAATCGATTAAAATGGCCACTTCAAAATTACAAGTAGTAAAATTAGACCTTCATATATGCATCCCGTTAAAATGCATTTTTGCAAATAATTTACCCTCTTCTGAATATGATGTTTATTAAATAGCTTTTTTATTTCATCTTTCGTGAGCTATGAGCTGACCTTAAAGGTGCCTCTCCGATGTTTGTTTTCTGCTGACACAACAAGAAAACGTGATCAGGATTTTCAAACAAATATATATATAAATAAATATATAGCGCGCATACTTAGAAAGGGAAAGGGAGATTAAGCAATTCCGCCTGTCGATTTTGATACTGCAATGTCAGAAGTTATGTTTAGTAACTACACAGTTGCAAATTATTTAATAAATATTCATAATTTCAGATTTTACCGCCGTAGCAAAAGCAGTTATAGTAACGATGCTCCGGATGTTTCGCGCTCTTGCAAGTTTATGCTGTGAACGATTGTTTCGTTAAACTGGTCTTCCTATTACAGTTTATTCATAATTATTATAGATAATACTATGCTTTAAGTAATTATGGATGCATTTAGAAATGCAAAACGACTATAAACGGGTCCGAAAATTTACGCGATTTCGAAACATCGGTCTGAAAATCTTGAGAATTCCAACATTTTGCGAATGCAACATTTGAATATTTTATGGTTTTTGTTGCAATTAAGAATATTTAGCCTTACATATAAAAATTAACATCGATAGCGTATGATAAATTTAAATTATTGGCCCGATTATATTTTCTAATTATCTCTTCTGAAAAATTCAATATATTTTATTAAAAACTGTACAGAATTCTGCAAGTTCTTTTTCTCCATACTCATTTAACTCCCCAGAAAAAGATGGAAAGAAAGCTGTATATAAAATGTCAGCAGTGCAAACAGATATCAACTTTCCAGGCCCATCTTCACCAAAGAAACGTCTCATTATATTTGCACTAGCACTTTTGCATACTTCATGACAAGGAGACACAGGGTCTGTTACACTGCTTGTGTACTTAAGTGCACCAGACTTCTGAGCATTTGGTTGTAGGGAGGGGGGGGGGTAAGATTATAAAGGAAGAGAAAAGATTTTAAATATGAAATACCCAGAACTCTTAAGGAACAAAAGTCTTTTTATTGAGAAAATTATTTTACCTTTATTTTCATTCTCTATTTTGCAAAGTTCAAACAATTAAAATATTATAGTGAATGCATAAAAATATTAATAACTCTTCTGTTCAAAATAACCCTATAATGGTATAAATATCTATTTCGGTTATTCAATATTTATTCCACTACAAATTTCAGTTCTTAATTAATTTTTTTTTAATGGACAACAATAGCTAAAAAATTTTTCAGGATTATCATGCAGCCATAATAAATATTCTGTTGATATTAACAATCAGCTGGTCATCTATTTAAGTGGTAATATTGAAATAGCCGGAAAGGAGATAAGAACATTTGCCTCCCCGTCTAGCTCACAAAGAAAACCACAAAGCATTCTGTAACTCCAAGCCACAAAGTAAGAAAGGGGAAAGAAATTATGTTTTGACAATAAATTTCTAACTTTTGAACAAATTAAGATGTCTTTCTAAAATTTAGACTCTGAATCAATTTTTGCATTTAAAAGTGCTCCCCAAATTGTCAAACAAATCGGTCCATTAATAAAAAAAATTATAGATGAATTAGTTTTTACACAGTTGATTTCCATCCCCCTTCTCATCAAGGTCCGCTACCACCCAGACTGGGCCTCCCGAGTGCTTCCGGAGGGGGAAAGAGGGCGGGAGAGTTCTATTACCATAGCAGTTGTGCAAATTCCTCCTTTTCATTTGACAAGTATCATTAACACATTAGGTGTAAGCAAACAAATAAAAGGGCTAAAGAAACTTTCTTAGAGATTAAAAAGAACTTCGCTGGCAAAAGAGGGTGTCTAGTTTTTCATCATCGGGGCGCTAACGAATTTTTTTTTTTAAAGGGCATCGGGGCGCGGCGCACCACTGACCTCGCCTAGAATGAACTCAGCAGATTATAAATATCAAAATTAGCAATATAATACACAAATGATTTTGATAACAATAGAATTTAATGATATTTGATTCTTTATCCCATTAAATATTTAGCTGCTTCATCAAAATTGAACAACCCAGCACACAGGAAAAGCCCGCTACTTTTTTTTTTTTTTTTTTTTTTGTTTGTTTTGAGGGGGATTCTGTGTGGCATTGCAAGAGCAAGAATCGTGCAATTCCTCAGTCTAGTGCGAAACCTGAGTTAACAAACGATAGAATTCGTCTGGCCGGTAGTCAGAAGTTTAATCGCCACCTGGCGACCGGGAATTTTAAGCTTTAGTTCGAAATATTTTCTCTACATATATATATATCTGTTCAGTTAATGTTTCATTTCCTTGTTACTTTGATAATTACACAAAGTTTCTCTAATTTCATTTAATATTTTAGATATAGGTTACGCTTACTAATATCCTAACATAATAGCCCTCTGTATATTAAGGTATATTTCCTGCAGAACATTTTTGGCTAGTTGAGAGAGCATTGCAGAACATTGCAAAACATTCTGCTTTGGGGCTGTGCAGTTCCGTTGCTATTGTGCACGCAATAATGTGCATCAAAATACCGTATGATCTGCTATAGATAAAATGAATCGTGTTTCTTTTAAAATTGATTTATGACTTAACGGAATTTAAGCATTTAACAAAGCATAATAAATAGGGAATAAAAGGCAGTGTCTATTGGTTTTTATTTTTATGGCAACACTAGTGGTATGTAAATATTTGACCAGAAGTATTTTAAGGTGATCTAACCTTAGTAACGCCAACTAAGTGAAAAAAAAAAAAAATTTGGCAAAAATGTCGACAGTACAGTAGACAAGTACCTGAATAACAAATAAATATGTTTTTCACTATATTCAAAAGCGACTGTATTTAAATATTATTTATTTTTTAATTATTTTAAATGAAGTATAATACATGGTAGTATACTTCATTTAAAATAAGAGAGTATGCAGAGTTACTAAATTTAGATTTTTTTTTACGCATTTGGCAAATGGAGACGGTTATATATTATAATTATTTGCAAACAATTTGGAGTGTTCTTGTACAAGAAATATTTTTGCTATTTCAATGAATTTTAGCCTGTGTTAAATCAGGAATAGTGCAGCTTTCTATTAGTGAAAAAGTTTTAAAATCGGTTCTGTAGTTTCAGAGATATCCATAGAGCATAATGTATGAGAATTATTTTGAGTGTTCCTGGAGAAGAACTATTTATGATACATGCATGAATTTCAGCCTATAATACTCAGGAAAAGTGTAGCTTTCTATCAGTGAAAAAAGTTTCATGTTTTTGAAATGCACGCGATTCTGCATTGAAGTAATAGCATTTCTGTGAGCTCAAAACATGAATAATTTTATACTGGCAAAGATCGCCAAGCATGGCATCATAAAAATGGTTTTTAATTAATAATTAAAAATCTAAAATTCTAAGTAGCCTATAACCATCTCCGAGGTCCCATCTATCTCTATACACCAAAATTCCTCATAATCGATTCAGCGGTTAGGCATGAAAACATAACACTTTCACATTTATACTATTAATTAGGATAAATAAAATCTCTTGAGTTAATAAATGTAGTTTTTAAAATTATTTATTGCAAGTTGCTTATAATTAAATGATTTTTCTGAATTAGAGCATGCTTTTTCTGTTAAAGTGGGCTGACAAGGGGTGCATTCCGGGTGCCACTTTTGAGTAACTAGAGTTGGCACCAAGGATTTTTTCAGAAGAGTAAAATTACTCTTTAACCTTATTAGAAGGAGTTTTTTCTTTTACAAAGGAGTAATTAAACAACAAACAATTATGCTAAATTTTCAAATACATAATTAAATTACATTTGGCAACATAAATAATAGCTGAATATACATCTAGGTATATAAATGTCAGTTTAAAAAAAGAAAAAACTAGTACAATAATTGAATTTTTTTAAATTTCACTTCAGCAAATCATAATTATTTACAAAATATACCTAATTTTATATTTCAAAGCAATACGTAAAAACACACATTCCGAAATTCTTAAGGCGTATTCTGAATTTCTAAGGCATGAAATACGCATCTAGAGGCGTTATCAGGATGACTAGTTGGCACGTATTTGTCACTGTTGGAAAAAACCTCCTGGCAAAAATAGATACATTTTGTTTGCAACTATGTAACTGACATACAGTGATTTCACGATAAGTGGAATTCCTGGGGACCACCGAAAAACTTCGACTTATCGTAAGTTCGACTCATCGAATAATCTTAAATTCGTCTTGAATTGGCCCCGGACTGCATAAAAACTTCGACACAGCTGGATATTTGACTTATCGCAAAATCACTGTATTTTAATTTTTACTAATTTCAAATTTAATAATACATAATTTTATTTAACTTTTTACAGTTATAAATACTCACTGCATTATTAAAACAGTAATTTAAGTAGTTTGTTAAATTTTATTAGTTCGTGTTTTTGAAATACATTTTTAGTTAATATGCAAAATATCAAACAAATAACTTACTGACTTTAAGTCATAATTATTAACAACTAATCCTTATGCTTCAGTTAATTTTTTAACACAGACAGAAATAATACAAATTTTGCTGTGCTATAAGAACACCAGTAATATGAAAATACCAAATAAGAATGAAATAATATATGTGGATATAAATACAATAAATACATTGGGAAAATAGCGCAACTCATATTGAATTATAACTTTTAATTATAAAAGAATTATATATAAAATTGTTAAAACAGCCATTTTCATCATAATCAATGTTTTTGTTTCCCCCTGAAAAAAAAAAAAGAGTAGTAGGAATTTAGATTATTTCTATAAAGTACTTTTAAAAGTTGTACCTAGAATCCCAAATACAGATAAAATGATGATTGATTTGAAATATTATTTTCAATTATGGTTTTCTTAAATGTAAAAACTGTGGACATAGAAGTTACATGTATACATATTACTGTAAAAGCAATATTATTACATTAATTTAGAGGGGGTCACAAATTGCCTACAAAATTCACTATGTGTATACTTGAATTTTCAATTTATATATTATCAGTGAAAATTATTTTAAGTTGTTTTAATTAATGAAATTAATATTAATAAAATAGTTAACATTCAGAGAGAGATTAAAGTCTCAATTATAATGTATACAAAATTTTATAATTTTAGAATATTTATTAAATCCAATTATTTTTGCCGGGAAATTGCCCAACCCTAGCTCTAATACTTAATTAATTTTATATTTTTTAATTGATAAAATTGTGTTGATCAAGAAAGAATGTAAACATTCTGGTTATTCTAATAATATTGTCGTAAAACTTGTTAAAAATAGACTTAAGACACTTGAGAAAATTGATAATAGACAATGAGAAAAAAGTAACTATGTCACTGCCATCATATACTGCAGAGGATCATACATAAAAAATAGCCCAAGCCACCAATAAAAATGAAAGTAAAATACAAATCAAATATGACTATATTTAAAAGAATTTGAAACAAAAGATTCAACTGATAAAGAAGAAACTGGAGGCATCTACAAAATAAACATAGAATTTAATAAAACAAATGAAAAAGGAAGGTGTTGATGATGTAGCTTATGCCTCAGTCGAAAAAAGGTGTGTGAAAAGGTTGCCATATGATCCTGGACAAAGAATGGGACATCGGCGACAATGATGGGGAAAGCGGAAAGTTATCTCGCAATGACTACAGTCATGATAGGTACCCGAAAAGGTGCTTTCCACCCGGAACATTCTTTTAATTAGGTTTTATGGTGTATGTTTTTAACTTGGAATAAAAATAGGTCTGTTTAATTGCTTAACTTACAAGAAAGAAAGGTAATATCATACCTGCCAACTCTACTGGATTTTTTCAGGAGACTACTGGATTTTGATGTTTTCTCCTGGTCTCCTCGATTTTACATTAAAATCTACTGGTTTTCTAACATTTTAAACTTTTAATAATCCATGCATTTCTTTCCCCACCAGTTCTGAAACATTACTGCTCTTAGGGTCTATTTATTTTATATGGATCAATATACCATGGTATTTTGGTCCAATAATAAAGATTTGTGCTTATGTTGATTACTCATTTGTGAAGGATTCTTGAAAATTTCAGAATTAGATGGCAAAAATTGTTTAATTGTAACATTTTGTGAAAGAGAGTTCAAAGTCCCAAAAAATTTTACTACTTTTCTTTAGTCTAAAAAGCAGATATTTTGTAAAATTTCAAACATTTAAGAAAAAACTTGTGAACGTAAAGAAACATTGAAGTTTTATTCCTCTTATGCTAAAAGAATTCTATTTCTGAGCTCTTTTACAAATTCTATTTTTAATATCACGACCTTATGTGTGATTGAAATTTCAAACATAAATTGTCATAAAAAGCAAAGTTTTCATTTTAAAAACCATAACTATGTCGTGTCATGTCAAATTATATTTTTAAAAAATGATACATAGAATAGATGGCGAAATTTAAGGTGTGAAAAAAATTTCGAAGAGTGCTTTGTGACTTAGATAAGTAATTATGACTTTGAATTAGATACCACATAAATCTACTGGATTTTCTTCACTAGATGTTGGCAGGTATGTAATATAAAGTCTTATAAACAACTTCAATTTAAAATCTGAAATTATAGGTACTAAGATCTGGTTTCAGATTAATTTCAAACAAAAACTGCTGTTCTCATTGGTTGTTTAAAATTCCAAAGGATATCATGTTAAAATATTTTACAAAATTTTTAACTAGATGGTAGATGTAATAATAATATTAAGAAGAATTTATATTTAAGAAATACAGACAGAGCTTATGTAGTACCAGATAGTATTAGGGATGTAATGGGTATTTGGACTATTCGGCTGTTTTGCCAAATATTCGGTAGGCCGAATATTAAGTTGGCTGAATACTGAACAGATATTCGGCCGAATAGTTGTGTCTGAATATTGCTACATATTCAGCTGAATAATTTCAGAACAAAGAGAAAAAATATTTTTAGCATGTATTTTTTAATGCATCCACAAATAATATTGCTTAGTTGAACATCAATATGCTAATTTTATATTATAAAATATCATAAGTCATTGAATTTTAAACTGAATGAAACATAATTTAATGTATTTAATAATATTACAGAAATGCAGACTTTTCTACTTTGATGACACTACTTTTTTTTCTTCCTTCTTTAAGGGGTGGGGGTAGGAATAAAAAAATTAATTAATGCTTACATATATGTGTGACTGATGGCAGAATTGGTCATTTTTGAGCATCTTCATAAAAAGACATAGATCATTAAAGGGTTAACAAACTGTTATTTTTTCAGCATTGGAAAAACAAGTTTCTTTAACTCCCATTTTAGATACTGTTTCTATTATAACTGCTGATGGCAGAAATATTGTTGTAAGTATTTCTTTTTTCACCTCCTTCTTCTTCTTTTTTTTTAATGACTATGTCATTTTATCTCTCAATACCCTTTATTGAAAAATGTGTCCCAAAAATGCGACATAATTTTACATGTATTTAAATACTATTAGTTCACAACAGCTTTAATCTATTGTTACAATATTTCGTAAGCTGTGGAATATGCATCCCATGCAGTGATGTCGCTAGACTTTGGAAGAGACGGGTCCTTGGGACCCAGGACTCCAAAATTTACGAATCCTTTTTTCCAAAAAGTGGGTCCTTATCGATATAAAAGCATTTGGTTAATTTCACGACTGATGTTATCATGTCTCACCCATTTTGGTGTGCTGATGCATATGAATATCTTATTTATAAATAACCTAAAACTTATATTTCAAAAAATAAATAAATAAAATGAATTATAATTAATCAAGAAAAATTTGTTGGGACATGCATGCCATTTACTTTGCCTTCACGGCAAAGCCTTCCTGATGACGCCCTGAATCCTAATAATTAATAAATCCTAATAATAAAATCCCCTTTTGTATGTACAGTAAACACCGGGATAAAGGCTGCATCGGTAGAAATGTTTAAGAAAGTAAAATGTACTCGCAGAACAGCCGCAACATCTTAAATTGTTAAAACTACAATAAAATACCGTTCAAGCGCTCCTCCATCTTATATTAATTTTAAAAAATAATTACTATGTATTAATAAATTTATCACAAGGAAAATCGGAATATATTTGAGGAAGGAAAGGATATGCAACAGTAAAATATGGAACTCCCCCCTTTTCTCTTCTAGATTGTTTAAAATATTTACCGCTTCTATAGCTTATAGATTTCATTTCTAAATAATAATTGTCAGATTTAATATAAAACAAATCATTGTTTACATTTACACAAGCGAATATTAAAAATAAATAATGAAAAAACTTTATTCAATTCCGATAGTCCACCATCTCTAACGGAACAACCTCTAACATGAAAACGGAAGTGTGGGGGAGGGAGAAAGGAGAAGAATGTCAAAGTAATCCCCTTTTTTCTTCAGCTTAACCACGTGTGCGCACAGCACAATATATATCCAGGGTAAAAGCAGAGTATAGGGGAAAACTCGCAATGCATCATGAGAAAGCGAACACTCCTATGCCTCCTTTCGACTAGGGATCTTTCTACCCTGCATTTTTTCCGCCATGTAGGGGAAGCATTACTCCGCATTTGTGTGCATGTAAACGGGCCCACAAAGCCGTTCACGATGTCAATCTCCCCGAGTAAAACACGAGCAGTTTGTGTTTTACTAGAGATTTACCCAAAATTGGCAGTCTGAACGCACCTTCTCTCACCTTTTTTTTTTTTTTTTTTTTTTTTTCAAAATTTTGCATGATGGAAATTATGCGTCCCGTGGGACGCGTTGTAACGTTTCTTTTGCATCCCATCATCGATTTTTTGCATATTTGACACGTTATAGCGCGTAAGCGGCATCACTGCCATGTATTTTTCTATAAATAGGTTACACTCATAAAAATTCCAACATAGGGTTACCAGGCGAAATACGCGAAAGATGAGCAATAAAATGACAAAGTCAATTAATATCGTTTTAATGAGGCAATAATGAAACTCAAAAATTACGGGGGTTCAGGGGGATCTCCCCCTGACGAGGCTCGAACAGCCGAGATTTTATTTTAATGATTACATAGTTGTTGCAATTTAATCATGTTTTTTTAAAAAAAGTAAGTATGAAAAACTATGCAATGCCAGCAAAAGAAAGTTGGCATTTATTTGGCCTTAATAATATTGACAGTTAAATTGTGCACCAAAAACCTATTGCAAGTTTTCATGTGGGTGTAGATTAGTTCAATTAGTTCGGTATGCTGAGAAGTGTTTTGGACTTATACAGAGTTGGCACTTGTGCCCAGAAACAGAAAGTGCTTACAAGTGCGAGATATATTACAGAACATCTCATCTTTTAAAAGAAAGAAAAAATGATAAGTTCTTCAGTACAGTTAAAGCAAAGTCCTCTTTATGCTATCTCTTCTCTCCACTTTTCTTATCTATATTGCATTTTACCTGATCTGTCTGATTTGGACAAAATGTCTGCAGAACATTTGCAACTGTTTGAGGTCATGTTGCAGAAAATTGGATATAATTCTGCTCCTGGGCACTGGTGAAAGAAATTTAACTCTTTGGATCCCGTAATAGCCGAAATCATCCGAGTGCCTTCATTCCCATAATAGCCGTGTGTAGCCGACTAGGAAATCACTCCCTCCTTACAGATGTGTCCAGTTAACAAGCTTGAAGAATGAGGGAGTGACGATTTTTAATGAATAGGGTTTTAATCGTTCGGGCGAATTTCCGGTCAAGCGGGAGAGAAGCGTAGAATTGTGCCATTGCTCAGTGTGCAATGTGTTGTCAAAAGCAGTTACATTAGATTTTCTTCGGATGATCACAATAGGAAGATTCTCGCCCCTTCAAGAAGGGAAGTTCCGAATTGTCAAAAATCAGTGATTAAAGAGTGAGCTTTCGTTAGAAGAGGGAAGGCATTTTCTGGCTATTTTGCTGGGAACCAATAGCCATGGGATTTTCCTGAAGCTGGGAGCTGAAGAGTTAACAGAAAAATCATGTAAAAAAGCAAATTTTGCCTAAAAACCTGGAAAATCTTGAAATGTGATCAGGGTTGCAGTGATTTAAATCAGTTGATTGTGCATACATATTCAATGATAGAAAAACAAACTAGATAGTAAATCCTTTGATATTTTTGATTCAGGTGCTTTATAATGTGAAAATTATAGGTTGGAGATAATGCGTATAAAATTTCACTGCAAAAATTAATTTTTTTTAGTGTTGAAAAAAAAATTTTTTTTTTTTTTTTTGCCATAGTTGAGAACCAAAATTTTAATGCTATGAAGTGTAAAAATCTCTAAAAAGCTTTCAAGCATTCAAAACAAAATATATAAATGTATGAACATGGAGCATAATTTTACCCTTTTGTAGAGTCACCCATACCTTTAAAAATATATATAAATTATATCCATAGAACATCATTCTCTTCCCCCCCCCCCAACATCCTTAATTTTAAATATATATATATTATCTAACCAGTTAAAAAGATATTTATAATACTTTTTTTAAATCACCATTTGTTTGTTATTAAAAAGGTGTGTGTTATTTTTTGTCAAACAGGGAACTTTAAAAGGCTTTGATCAGACAATTAACCTTATTCTTGATGAAAGCCATGAAAGAGTCTATAGTTCTTCTCAAGGAATTGAACAAGTAGTCCTTGGATTATATATTGTTCGAGGAGATAATGTGTAAGTTTGCTTTCCTATTGCTTTATATATCTTTTAAAATAGGTGATTTTGTTGAAAAGGCCAGATTTTAGTCTTAAACTGCCAAACGCTGATAAAGTTTTTTCATCTCTTAATGTAAGGTTTTTTAGATGAAAGAATCTCAGTTCAAATATTTAGATCTACCAAAAAAAAAAAAATTGTTTAAATTAAGATTCAAGTATTGTAAATTGTTGTCGAACAGTCAGCTGCTGATGTTAATGTATTTAGCTTGGACAAATGAAGTTTCCTAGTAGTTTTCCAAAGGAACCTTCAGCTGACATAGCTATGGTGAAAATGCATTTTATTACTTCAGCTGTCAATCTTTTCAGTAGTAGCTGATTATTGTTTTCTCCTATGTTTTATAATTTATCCGCTATCATTTTTAGCTTTAAAAAAAATTGACTGCTTATTTTTATAACTCAAGCATGTCAGGATCATATTGCGGTCAATTTTTTAATGAATTTTAAGGTACCTTACCAAGAGCCAACCAAGTAGAGCAGTTATAATTTTTTATTTATTTTTCCAAACTGTGTGCTTACAAACATCATATTAAAGGCTGTTGATGGATGCAGTGACATTGCTCCAAATATGTATGTGATGTCAGATTTTCCAGTAAATTTTCAGAATTAAGGCAGGATAAAACGGTTTATGAAACATTATCTCTTAAATTACAATATAGAGTGAGAAGAGGGAGAGGAGACGGGTGAAAAAATTCGTGTCGATTAATAAAGCAGTTCCAGTGGCAGAAATCTCTCAATTTTTGAGGTGCAGCTGTATAGACACACAGGATACCATGTGGGGCAGTAGGATATAACTCCGCCTCTCTCTCATCTCTAATCGAATCACTAACATTATTTTACATGACCTGTATACGGGGCTACAAAGGCGTGTACTGGGCACTACAAAGGCGTGTACACTGGAAAGAACCCAGAATCGGTGACCTGGTGTCTGGCAATTAACTGAAGAAATAAAACACAGCTCCAGAGCGCGTGTGGCAAGTATCACAGGAAAGCAAAGCTCACAGTGAAAGTACCCATTTAATGAACAATAAATAAATTAGTAAAACCCAAACTACCTTTTTATACATTACATGTATTTATAGCTCCTTTTGTCATTGTCAAGTATTCTCAACACAAGGCTCAGGACAGTCACAAGGGTCAAAATTTATGGTTGCCCGCTTGCCCGGGAAAATCAGATTTTTAAATGGACAGGTAAAACAAAAAAAATTCAATTTCCCCGCTCAGGCAAAGAACAACAACAAAATAAAAATAAAATTAAGACGTTTTGAAGAAAAAAAAAAAAAAAAAAAAAAAACATGTTTTGCATGCTTGCTGACTAATTTGACTTTTCTGAAAACTATACCCTATCACAAACTGTACAGGATGTCCCAAAAAGGTGGTAGCTTGGTTTAATTCATTGTCTAATCTGGAAAATGTAAATTGGAAAAATGTTCAAAATTAGATAAGACTAAATTCCTTCTGTTAATTTTCAAAACTTACACTTTTTAATTTTCTATATGGCCCCTGCAAAGGAAAAAAAAATCCCAGATGGTGAAATGTGCCCCATATGCTAATAAGGTGAAACACAAAAGTTCAGAATTGTATCCTAAAAAGTTCCAGAAATATGAAGATCAATATATGCCGACTTAAACCTCTTTTTAAAGGACATATCTTCAATTTACTGGTGCATGTTATACGGTACTTTTTTGCTCTATTGCAATGAATGTTTACATTCAAATTCATATATTACCCCATGACCGTCTGTCTTTGTTATGAGACATTTTATGATGCGAGGCTGAAAATTTGTCAACACCTTATAAGTGTAAGGGGCACATTTTTTAAATGGAAAATTTTCGGTATGGGGTCGTACACAAATTTTAAAAGTACAGCTTTTTGGAAATTAACTAGAGGAATTTGTTCTTAACGTAGTCCTCTTCCCTACCTTACATTTTTTCAATTTATATTGCCCACTATCTCTAATAGATACAAAATTAAAGTGTGTTACATCATGACTGAAAAGCATATTTATAGGAATACAATTACAGTTTTGCCTTCTGAAACTTCTATTCCTATTTTCATTCCTGAATTACGGTCCTTTTATGAATAAATGTTAATTTGTTTTTTTTTTTGGGGGGGGGGGGTAACAACCTGCCCCCCTTTTTACTCGTATTTTGTGTAGCTAAAGTGTTGTGCTTTACTTGGAGCCTAAAAAAAATTAAAAATAAATTGCAAATAATTTGATTTTACAATTAATTTCTTTTCTTTTCTTGAATTTGCTTAGGCCGATATATTTTTTGCACAGCATAGTTGGGTGGTGGTCCAATGGAATGAGTCATTGTCCGATAATAGCATTCAGGCCATAGGTTGTACATTCTTGCATTCAGGCCCTTTTTTTTGGGGGGGGGGGGGGTGCTTCTTTTAAAATCTTCATGCAGCCAAGAGTACTGTAAGTCTCTCTACAGTAAAGTAGTACTAAATTCAAAAATTCCTATTTTAAGTTGAATTGAGGATTTAAAAAAAATTAAAGGAAACCCTTAATCGAATCATGCTCCTTATTCATGATTTAATATTCGAATGTTCTATACTGCTTTTTAAAGTTAAGTTTCTCTATTACAGGGCTGTAGTTGGTGAAGTTGATGATGAACTGGATGCTAGACTCGATTTGTCAAACATTAAGGCTGAGCCATTAAATCCTGTTACTCATTGATACTTCTGCATTGTCTGTAGTTGTATGCACTTTTGTTTTATTTGTAAATAAATTTTTTAAATGTCTAAGAAAAGTGAGTTTTGATATTTACTAGTTTGTATCAAGTACTTTCAACACATATTCAAATTGTTTTTTTATAATTTGTGCAATTTAAAATTTTACTTGAATAATTTAAAGCTACATGAATCTCAGTTTTTAAAAGTTATTGAATGTATGGATTAAAAAATATTGGTTCAAAGCTCATAATTTTACTTGTACACAAACAGAATCCAGGCAATATTAGCAAATTTCTTAAATTATTCCAGAATTTTTTTTTTTTTTTCGCTATAGAAGAAAAGCACTTTGTCATATGGAGAATATTTGTAATGTTATTTAAGCCTTAGAATTATGTTCCAATTAAAAATTTTGTTATAGAGAGATTCTGCAGTAGATGCTTCAATTTTAAATCAAAAGTTTATTTCCTTTGAATGAAAAACATTACTAACTAATGTTATGTATACTTTGCCTAATTCATGTTATTACTAATACATGAATATTATTCCTTAATACACACACACATATATATACAGTCAACGCCATTTATAGTGAATCTCTGGGGACTGGCAGATTTCGTTCACTATATTTGAAGTTCACTAAAACTGATGTTTTCCCATGTTCAACAACAAAACTCAATACAGAGCTAGAAAATAGTATTTTATACAAATACTGAATGTTTGTTAAGTAAATCAAACATAATTGATCACATGTATGGTTCTAGAACTATTTGTTAAGCAAAATAAACACAATCACCTTTATGGAAATAATGTGCATTTCATTCAGTTGACAAAAGATGTCGTCGCCTTTAACCTATGTGTGTGATATGGCATTGAAAGTACAAAATTAAATCGTCCAAGGTCGAGCGAAATTTCCGCTTTTGGTTCTCTTTCAAAAGTATTCTGCTTTTGTTGATGAATGCTTTTAAAGATTAGAATGCATTGCAGCAATGAAAAAAATTGTGACCCCCTTCCTGCCCTTTCCCTTGTTAAGTAAAAGTATGTTAGCCTAGATACTGGCAACTCACCTGTATTTTGGAACAGGTGCTTGATAATCTTTCTCTCTACTCGAACCTAAGAGACACTTTTCACAGGAATCGAACATTACCTCTGCTACCCAGAAATTTTTAAGTTCACTAAAACTGAAAAATGCTATGTACATTTCTAATGTATGTGAATCAGGACTAATGAAATCTGTTGACTGCATATATATTTTAACATTTACTAGATTTTGACATGTACTTAAATTTTAACATGTAACAGCAAAATAAAAGTTAAAAATTAATATTATTCATTTCATTTTTTTCATAACTATAAGTAATTTGTGTATTGATGAAAGGATTATTATACATTAGCTAGCACAACTGTGACCAAAAAATATGTATATTTTATAGCACATTAATATTTTCTACTAGAATCTACAGTAGACAGTACTCAGTTGTCATGCAAGCCATTGAAAATCTTTAACTTGAAATTATAGTTATTCCATCAATTCTTTAATCTTGGGAAAATGAATGAAGCAGAAAAGAATTACAGGAAAGAGAAAAATTAAAATAAAAAGTTGAAATCCAACAAACCTAGCTGTAGAAATCTTCAGACATTTCAACAAGTGCATCATATTATTTACATTTCAGTTATAGTTATTCATAATTTGAAAGTACTATAAAACACACCACGTACACACACACACACACCAAAAAAAAAAAAAAAAGAGGAGGAATTATAAATATCACATAAAAGCGAAAAGTTAAACTAAGCAAAGTTATACAGAGAATTTGTAACCTTCCTTTAAATCAATGTGTAATTTTGTGCGAGGTATTTATTGTTCTAGTTTACAAACCAGATTTTGTTGGGCTTTTTTTCATTCAATAAAATGTTGTTTAATGGCTCACTTCAATCTAAGATGTGTCAGTAACTTTAAAAAGAAGAGAAAATAGAATGCATGTGTGATTAAATAATAGATTTTTATTTAAAACAACAAGAAGTGATACATAGTTTCGTTGCAGTATGTATACATATATATATATATATTATGTAAAAATTTATATATAGATAACATTTAAAATACACATAAAAGGGCATTTTTCCTGCATCTATTGAATGATATAATTCAAATTAGATGTAAAGAAGATTCTTAATTTTACACATGTGCCACTAAAGATACAAAAATTAAGTTCTTATAAATTTGAAATCACATTTGAGACACGATTATCACATTATAGGGCCTTAAAAATGAATACTGGGTTTTACAAAACCTCCAGTAAAGTGTAAACCTTAAATGCTTTTTAAGTACAACAGGGTAAAGTGGGCATATAAATGCACAAGCATACATGTACACATAAAAATGCAGGCACACAGACTGTAGCATAATATTGTAAGAGAAGAATACACATATATATATAGAATAAATGTTCCAATTACGGAAAGATTACATTAAAAGCAGATCCCAAAGTGAGATTGTGACACATTGTGGGAGGTACACCAAATTACACCATAGGAATAAAATAAATTCTCTTCTTTCTGAAAAAAAAAAAAAAGACATAAGACAAATCATTCTAACTAAAACATAATTTTTACTTCCTTGTACAAAATAAAGGAAGTATTTTAATCACAAAAAATTCAGCATTCGAATTTTAAGAGAAATATCCATTTTGACAAGTTTCTGTACATACATATGTCAGTATATGTGATCAACTTTGATCAGTGGTCCGAGCCTTAAAAAAAGTGGGGGGACACTGAAGTTTTAAGAAGTTTAACTTAAATGTGTGTGATTAATTAAATTTAATTATTCCTAAAAACATTTCAATGTGGAAATGACTGGAATTTTATTTTAAATTCATACAGGACCGATTGCTATACCAGTTTTTTTTTTTTTTCCTAACATTAGAATTATAAAATGAAAATTTTAATAAATTCAAAGAAGTTCTGAATATTCTTCCTGAAAATACAAAGCAGAGGCACATATGTGCTCAAGTGAAAAAGTAGGAGCCCACATCTCTTTGACTACACCACTGATTTTGACCATTCTCGAATCTATTTCGACTGTTTCAGCATGATGTATGTACTCGCATAATTGAAAAATTGATTGGATGTGTATAAATTAGAGACAGAGCTGAAAAAATATTGTAATCTCGGATAAACCAGACGAACTTCTGAATTGAAACTGTAATCAAATCTAATGATTTAATGCTATAAACAATCAGGTTTATAACATTTTCGATCACTATCCTTAGACTGAACTAGACGCAAAATACTTTCGAAAACATACATAATTTGAGCTGCAGCTTTTTATCATCACAGAGTCAGAGAATGCATGTATTTTCAGAGCTTTGATACTTTTTGTGACACACTTTGATACACTGATTTGTATTTAGGCATCATAGACACTTTCTTACAAAGCTCGATTTTTTTAAAAAGATTATTAAAATTAAAGAAAATGATAGATTTTCGGAAGTATAAAGCAACAAAAAAAAAATGCTGTGGTACAGTAGGGAAATCTTAGCTATTACATTTTTGTAATGATAGAGAAAATGAACAGCACACTCTAAAATTCCTTAAGTTTGAAATCTACTTACATTCTCTGGTTAGTGTGTATATATGTATATATAAACACTGGACAAACAAAAGCTATACTTACATGTAAAGAATTAGCTGACAGGTTCATATTTAGCCTTGCCAATGTATTTTCCAAGACAGCATGCTAATAAAACTCCCAGCAACTACAGACAGAAATATATATATATATATATATATATACTTGAGAGAATAATTCACTTTAAAATAAAACCAACTTATAAGCTTAGTTAAACAAAAATAACTCACTTGGAAACAAGCCAAAGCAACAACACCTCCAAATATAGCTCCAAGATTGTGGTTGACAAAATCAGTTATTTTGACATAGCATCCCTACGTAAGGAAAAACATTTTATGTTACATAAAAAATAGTTATAAACAACACTATGCAAACAAAACCACATCTACAAATAAACTCAGAAAATTCTAGAATACTTTCTGAAGAATGAAAACCTTATTCTAGAGGAGTGAATTTTGAATTAATCAAGTCAAACATGAAAGAGAGCAAAAGAGTAACAATGCTTGCAAAAATCAATCAGTCATAAAAAAATTACTTATATAATTGCTTAAAAAATACTCCATAAAAATTGTATATCCCCACATGTTGTGTACTCAGAAGCTTGTTTTAGTGTCAATAAAAATGGTAATACAAAGTTGCTCTTTTTTACTCGCACTTTATTTGTCCATTTCAAAGCCCATAATTACTGAAAAATTTTGGATTAGTCTAACATTAATATGTTTTTAAAAGATATTTCTATTTAGTTTAAAACTTCTATTGAACTTCTTTATTATTTGAAACTTAAAAGGACTAATTAAAAAATAAATATTTTTTATAAGTGGTTATCTAGTAGAACAAGCATCATCACTGTAAAATGAGAATAACTTACCTAATCCTGAACATTTAAATTTATTGAAAATATCTAAGTACACATTTTTTTTTTTTAATTCTACCCACTGTAACTAATACTATTTGAATGATGCCTTGATTTCCAGTGTATAGCTTATACTATTACAATATTAAAAAATCTGGAGTGACTCCACTCGACTTTCCGAACACTTGCGATTAAGATCATTACCAAACATTTAAATAAATTTTAATCGATTAATAATTCAAACATATATACCAAATTGAAACTCAATCAAATGCACCATTTAAACGCTTGCACACTTTCAAGAATTTCTCCCCATAGGCCATTATGCCATAATATAAAAGAAATTTTTGTAGTAACCCTGTAGGAGAACTATAAGTCCTATACACACCAAAATCAATACCGGTCTTGCGACGTGTGGTTTATAACATATTTACCCAATTTGAGTTCAATCGAATCTACCGTTTAAACGCTAGCGCACTTTCAAGAATTTCCCCCCATAGGCCATAATGTAAGAGAAATCTTTGTCGTAGCCCTGTAGAAAAACTATAAGTCCTATACACACCCAAATCAATACCGGTCTTGCGACAGTGGTTTATAACATATATACCCAATTTGAGCTCAATCGCATGCCCCGTTCAGGAGCTATCGTGTTCACTCACATACACACACACACACATACATACATCTCGTAAAAATAGCATAAATGGATTCAGAAGCCCTCAAAACGTGTAAAAACACCAAAATCTCGAAGTTGAATTTTTTCATGATTACAATACTTTCATTACATGGTACATGTTCGGAAAGTAAAAAACAAAATATTTGTTGTTTAAATGGTACAGTAAACTGTATAAATTATTTATTTTTAACAAGAAGTTTGGGGGAAAAAATGTCTGGTGCTTTAAAATGATTATTTTTTATACAATAAAATTATAATAAAACATGAACAAGGCAATGATTTGGAAAAAATAAAAATAAAAGATGACAAAATTGAGAATGGAAAAAGTCTGAAATAAGTAATGAAAGTTTGGTTTGTGTAATTATGGCAACACTACGCTAGGGCCATCTGCCAAGGATTGGGGTGCCTTGGTAGGAAGAATTTCTAAGATGTTCTAACGCATATTCATGTTACATCTGGAGAAAACCTACCAAAACTCCAGACCATTAGATCGACAACCACGCAATGGGACCTTCACACTTCGGCCATCTATCATTTTCAGTGACATAGCCACTGTGCCATGGTGAGGCCAAAAATAAAAATAATAATAATTATAATGAAAGTAAGCACAGTTTTAAACTTTCAAAATATGACTCAGTGTTTGTCTATTTTCAATCCAATTCATTTGTTTTTGGCAGATCATTCATCCTCTCACAGACTTCTCCTATAAAGGATACATTTAATAAATTGAATAAATCACACTATAAAATGTCAGAAGGTGTTTTTAGAATGCTGACAATTAAATTGAACCTTTTTTTAAAATTATGCCTGCCTAAATTCTCTCAAGGATACGGTGCCACGCAGTCCAATATAAAAAGGAAATTGCCCCAGTACTAGGGAGAGTCTTTAAACGGAAGAAAGGATACCTTTCATGGCAATACAAGAAAAAAAGGTGCTCTCCAGTCATTGAAGCAGAAGAGCAAAAAACACAATCTAGGGTGTCAGCAGGAACAAATAGGTGAGACCGCAAATAATCATGTTCCGTTTCGAATCTCAAGCAAGCCACAACATTAACCCTTGGTAAAGAGGCATTGAAGTAAAACTAGGAGCTGTAACAAACTTGATGTATTAACATTTGACCAGAACAGTGAACAATAACTATTTAATAGTCATGCTCCAAGTGCAAGAGCCCCAAAAATAAGACTGGGCAAGAAATGGATGCACTCTTTAAAGCTAAAAAATTATAATGCTGCTGTGTCAGTTGCATGACAAAGTTGTTTAAGCCCACTAGATAACTACCCACCCACTAGCATATATGTTTCCATTGGGGGGGGGGGCTATCTGGTATTTTAAACTTTATTGTTGTGGATTATTGTTATCCACAAATGGAAACTAATAATAATATTATTAGTTTTATTTATTTATTTATTTTTGGTTCTCTGTCAAAGGCACTTCAACCCCTTACTAGTACAGCCTTTATGTAATATTTTGCCTTAACCAAAAACAAACAAATACTAGTTCATCCTGATTTGGCATGCTTACCGAGTTATAAATATCATCTGGTTCAACAGGAGAGGAATGACATTTTTGACTGTCAATACAGCAGCTGCGAGGAACAGATGTGCCATTCAATATTTTGAACCAATCCATGTAATCTTGAACACCACAGCATTTCAGCTACAAACATGTAAAAAAAAAATATATATTATTAATAACAATGAAAGTCAGTCACTCATTTAATACAGTTAGGGTGGAATTCTCCGCTGGTGGTTCACGAAATCGTCGGTTGTTAGCTACCAACTGGGCAAAACCAGTTGTTTGGTTACCGACTGCGATAACAACTCCGGAGGTAAACGGGAGGTCTTTTAGCCAATCACATTGAACCCCTTGACGCTCCTCCTTAAAACTCCACCTCAAGGCGGGGCAAAGTTAACGACGAGCGGAGAATCCAGCTGGAAGATAGAAATGAAGCAAAAAAACACTGATCACTAGTTCTAAATCCAGGACTTTAAATTAAAATTATTATTATTTTTTTTAATCAATATACCAGTGGCACAGTCAATTTTACCTTATATTTCAAAAGCTAACTGCACAATAAGAAGATTTGGATCAAATTTTTTTGGTCAAAGCAGTATTATTGAACACAATTTTTTGTCACCATCTCAAATAAGCAAAAGCAGATAAGGGTAATTCTCAAAAAATGTTGCAATTTTCATGTTTTCAGTGTGTGCATAAAAATATATAAATATATTTTTTCTACAACTTTTACTTATTAATGCAAATTCATTCTTCTAATAAAATGAATCAAAATTCATACACTTCTCATTGTAAGTCACAAAATTTATTTATTTATTTTGCTGGATAGGAAAGTGAAAAATGCTCAATTGCTGTTATTAGACAAAAAAAATAAGTTAAATCATCATTCTAGTGCTTATACACATAATATGACAGGTAATAAGTATCGCAAATCTCTATTCCACTTAAATAAATACATTTCTTCAAATTATTTATTAAAGAACGATTCACTCTGTTACCTCTAGACAGCACATTTTTTTTTTTTCTTTTTTAAGATTATCATTTTACAAATATAAATTTATTGTGTTCCTAGTAACTAGGTTTTAACAATGTATGTACGCCTTAAGTATCTTAAAGTAACAGTTTAAATTAAACTCTTGGTAAAAGAGTGGAACAAAAGGCCCTTTATTTGTGGTTTATTCATTTTGTTTAATCTATTTAGGCTTGACTTTTATCTTACTATCATCAAGCTCTATAGGACTTTAAGAAGAAGGCATTTAACTTTAACCCTCCAAGCGGCTGAGACGTAAAATCCCGTTCACTACATTCCCGTTTTCACTGCAATGCGTCGATAATTTAAATTATTTATAATACCAAGGCATCATAAAATAAATTTCGATATTAAAGCTTATGGGTATTTTAGGAGTTAACTTTTTAATAATTACAAATCTTCCTATGAATATTTTATTTTTTAAATAATTTTAAAGCTGCATGAAAATTTTGCAGTGAAAACAACTATACATTATTTGCCCATTTCCAAGACGCTCAGAGGGTTAATCTTAATGACATAACAGTTTAAGGTAACATATTGGACATTGAATAAAAGTGCTCATCTTCATATTTTAATTAATCAATTTTCTTCCAGAACTATTCAAATGCAGTTGGAAATCATAAAAAAAAAATTAACAGTAACATATGATAAGTATTTACTTAGGTAGAGACATATGTTGGGAATTTCAGCTGTGAAACACTTAATAACATAATGGACATTTAAAAAAAAAAATTCTGAGGGACAAAATATAATACAGCAGAAAAAAATGTTGCTAAATAAATTTAGTTATTTCTAATGTACAAAAGAGACAGAAATGTTGTCTTTCATTTGATGTCCCATTAATAGAAAATCATTTATTTTTTATAATTTCATCACTGTTTTTTACATTTACATAGAGGGGCGGGGGATTTTGAGAAAGCTCGAAATGTTATGTATGTAGTTTGGATGCTATTTTAATGTTTTTACTTTTAAAAGAAACCAAAATGATAGGTTACTACTATCTTTTTTTTTTTCAAAAGCTTTATCTATTAGGTACCTCCACCATAAAATTACAAGTAATTACAGCCTTTGTAGTGGTCAACACCAATTAAAAATGACAAGTGCCTGCAATTAGAAAAAAAGAACCCAAAAGCCTTATACTAAAGTTGTAACAACAACAACAAAAAAACAGATGAGATTGGCAAAAAGTAAAAAAGAAATCATGCAAGAGTAAAAAATTTGTACATATAATACTTGTATTTAATGTATGTAAAAGAAGTTTTAAGAAGTAAAGCATCATAACATGGTACTAGATAAAAATATACACTGTTAATGAATAACTACTATCAGGAATCCACAGAAAAAAGCAGAACTTTCAGAAAAAAAAGACAAAGAGAATTTCTCTTAATTCACAAAAAGCTGAAATCAGCTAAAAAATGAAGAATCTCATCCCTGGGAAAAAAAAAAAAAAAAAAAAAAACTTTATGCAAGAGACATTTTTTGTAACATTTTTTGAGAATGACCCAAACAAGATGAATGGGAAAATACCTCTTTTTCAATTCTTTTTTCATCAAGAAAATCTTAAGATTTCTAAGACTATTACCTGCATCATTAAAGTGAAACTAACTGGAAATAGAATTAAAGACAAAAAATTAAATTTTAGCACTTTTTGGTTCGCTTTTCAATGAATTTTAAATTCAAAAGCCTTAAAGTGTTTTCAAAACTAAATTTTATTTTTATTTTTTTCTATTAAGGTTGCTTGAATTTCTGACACTGAAATACTGGCATTATACTGAAATGATTTATGTCATTTTCAAAATTATGAGTTGGCATAAGCTACGCAGTATGTTAGATCAAAAATTTTAGCAACCATCGTGTGGTAATAATCATGTTCTTTTATTAATTATTTAACTACCAGAATGACTAAACCATCAAATTCATCATCAGTACTTAAATTTATGATGCAAGCATAGATGCTTGCAGTACTTAAAATTTAATTTATGATATAAAAAAAAAGCAGTTTACGTTATTTTTCAGTATCCTTAATGGTCACTTTAAAAAAAACAGCTTCATGTAAGCAACTGAAATCAGGTTCCTTGAAAGTATTTTATTTATGAGGCAAAATTGTACAAATGCTGAGTAACCAACTAGTATGATATGAAATGAAATCATTAAATATATAGATTATATGAGCTACTTACATAAGACTGAAGCATATCAATATCTTTATCTTTCAGACCACCATGTCCGTAATGAGCTATACTATTATTCAAACCAGTCTTGAATCCATTTTCTATTTTACCTCGATAAATGTAGGCAGTGACCCCAGCAACAAGTTCCAAAATAAAGATGATGCTCAAGAAAACTGCCAACTAAGAACAGATATTAAACATAATAAATAGAACAACAGAGGAGCTATCTACAAATTTATATTTTAAATCATAAATTATGTCTGCCTTCCAATACATTTTTATTCAGGTTAGTAAAAACAAAGATAATTTTATCTTAATATAATTGACTTTGTTGATGCAAACATGTTTAAAAGAAATTGAATTTAAAATAAATTGTTTCCCACTAACAGATTAAAGAGAGGGGGGGGGGGCGAGGGAACAACCACAATCATTTTTCGTGCCCTGATATATACACATGTACTCATGTTGTGGTTGAAGAAAGATGTTTTTGCTCTTGATACTAATTTTTCGTCTTCTGTTAATTTCTTCAACAAGGTAAAATTAAATGGAGGCATTAATTATGCCATTTTTGTAGCACCTTGGTTTCTTGCAAAGGAACTGTCCACAGCACCTAGCGGTAACCTTAATCAGATTTTATGTGGTGGAAAATTGCCAAATATAGCAATTATGATGCTTATTTTTCAGTTTTATTAACATCTTCTAAAGTAATTTCATTTTCATAATTTCAATCAGAATACATCCCTGAGTTTAACACACTTTCTTTTAGGTCTCTCAAGACTGGACTATTCTACACGATGATCTAGCCGCTGTGACATTCTAACTCTAATCATGACTGCTAAGGCAACCATTACTATACTTCGAAAAGTTTTAAAATTAAAAATGTCTACAGATTTTGAGGTTGGAAAAAAATAGCACTTATGTGCTTTAAAAAAAAAAAAAAAAAAAAAAAAAAAAAAAAAGGGAAATTTAACTTGCTTTTGAAACAGCTTTTAAGGTTTGACACCCATTAGCAGATTTTTAACCTACAAAACCTTTAATAAAGTAATAATGTTCTTTCATCATCCAGAATGTGAAGAAAACACGGTGCTACCGATAATTCTTTAGCTTTGAATTGAGGAGAAAAAATATAAAAAACTGATCAAATTATATTACTGCGAAAAGAATTTTAAAAACAGAAATTTTTAAAATACACTCACAAGTTGGTCGATATCAAAATAAGCATAATACTTGTAGAATTTAAACTACATTGAATAATCCTCATTAGATAATTAACTTACCATGTACAGCAAAACAGGTTGACCTTTAACTGTGCAACAACATGCAAAAAGACCTACAATGATAATCACTGCTCCTGTACCAATAAAGACATAAGGAACTGCGTCATTATAATCATCAGACAGATCCAGTAAACTGTGCAGAGATATTTTCATCCATAATCCAAAAGCAAACAATACTATTCCAGCTACCTGTAAAACAGAAGGCACAAATTATGGAATTATAGTTTTTTTTAATTCAAAATTAAGTTTTCTTAACTTTAAGTATCCTCTTTTCAAAAGTAAGACTAAGTATCCTACCTTTTGTCTGTACGCATTATTTATGTACTTTTTTTTTTTTCAAATGGCGGGCCCTAAGAATGCCTTGGAGGCATTGGTGCTGCTGCACCTAGTAGGGTACAATGCTGGCACCTAGTAGGTAAACCAGCGTTGCCCCCTATGAAGGGGTGGACACAATGACATCCACGCCCAATCGGGGATTGAACCTCAAGTGCCTGGAGTTGAACCCGAACCCAAAACCCTAGTACAGTGCTTTATCCACCATACAAACTGGTTGATGCCTGTACACATTATAGAAATGTAATAAAAGCTTGGGGGGGGGGTGAGAAATAGTGAACACAACATTAATGTTTGATATTCATTCCATTATTAGTCCCCAACACTTAAGGCTCCTTAAAAAAACTCAATGTCTCTTCACAAAGTATACTACAAATTTTAAAAAATGATAAACCACAGCTTCTTTTCTTACATATGAAACTGCCCTGCAAATTTGTTTCAAGCACAATGTATTTTTCTAAAGGATTGCATTCTAAATTTTTTTTAACTTTTAAAGGGCAAAAGTTTATATTTGTTAAAGTGAATAGTAGAGCTTGTGAAGATAAATTGTAAACGAAGGATTTTAGTTTTAGATAAACAAAAATACTCAATGATCTCTCTAGAAAATTTTTTGAGCCGGGTGGCATTGTGAAGGTCAGTAAAACTTGCTAAGCAATATGCCTGGTCAATTTGATTATGTGACTTTCAATCATGTTGTTTCTCAATCATTGTTACTATAATTCATGTAAAGCATTGGAATTAAACTTGTCTCATTGAAAAATATAGTTATGAATTACTTTACTAGTTGCTTTGTAATCATTAAATGATTAATAGTTTCAAAAAGATAAAATTGCAGCATTAATGTTACCAATTACAGTTTTGGTTAATGATTGCATAATTACAGCAATGCTTCACTAGGGTGATCTGCCAAGGATGGGGGGCAGGTGCCTTGGTAGGAGGACTTTCTAAAGAGTTTTAACGAGTATTCATGTTACATCTGGAGAAAACCTACCAAAACTCCAGACCATTAGATCAACAACCATGCGATGGGACCCGAACCCGAGACCTTCACAATATGGCCATCTACCATTTTCAGTGACATAACCACTCTGCCATGTTGAGGCAATTACAGTTTTGGACACCACCCCCAAAGCAGAATGTTGTTGATGGTATTTTAAAAAGTTTTTATCATTTTATCTTTCGAATACCAATTTCTTTTGAGTGTTTTTTTTTTTCTTTCTATTTGTTACGTGCAGTTATTGCTATTCTCAGTATTTTAAAATTAATTGTTTTGCACACTTACAAGTTTTCTTTCTAAATAATTAATTACTCAATTTAACCATTCTTCTAGCATATTATCCATAATTATTACAGATATATACTAAGCATACATATTATCTAGATGATACAGGAACTTTTAACAAAACAAAGTTTTGGGAATGTGGAAATTTCATGATTTCCAGAAATCAGCCAGAAAATGGAGTGATTCATGACATTTTGCTAATACAGCACTTGAAATATTTAATGCTATTGCCAAAATTAAACATAGTCATGGACATTTGCTCATAATAAAGAGGGAGCAACTGAAGAGCTGATCATTCAAACAACTGGTAAGATTTGATTATTCTAAAGATGTCATTCATATCTCCTCTGAATTTTGAAAACTTCAATATTGCACTGAACAAAGAACAAAACTAAAATCATAAATAGCTGATTCTGAGAGAGGGTGTCTTTAGAAAACAAACTGTGTCATAAGCTACCATTAGCTTATTCTTAACAGAACAAACTGTCATCAATGTAAGCTTATTTTCAGTTTTCAAAACCTTAAATTCTTTTTAGAAAGATTTCCAGAAGTTACTTTCGAAATTAAATTGTTTAAATGCTTTTTGTAACAAGCTATCAGGTACTATTTTAATCAGCTGATTAAAAAACTTAATGTTTAAAATATTTAGCCAGTATAATTTTTGAAAAATATCTTTTTTCTATTATATTAAAAGTATTCAATATTTTGATAAATAATTATGATTTGCTAATTTTTAAAAAATCCAATTATTTATTAATTTTGTTGTTATTTAAGTTAAACACAATTTACGTATAAAATAAATACAAACTTTGTGAAGAAACACACATAAAATGTTACTTATATAAGATGTTACAATCATTTTGACCAAAAAAGTCTTTCGGTCTTCATAAGACTGTCTTTTGTCACTCTGAGCAGAGGGAAGTTTCCTCTGCTCAGTGAGACGAAGGACTTAGTCTGATGAAGACTGAAATAATTTTTTGGTCGAAACGATCGTAACGTCTTATAAGTAACATTTTATGTGTGTTTTTTCACAAAGTTTGTATTTATTTTATCATTTAACACCAGTATTTTGCGTGCTTTTTTTGTTCACAATTTACGTAAGTATGTTAAATTTGGCATAATAGTTCACTGTTTTAATTACCCCTTTGAAAAGGCAAATAAATACTTCTTTAAAGGTCAGGGAATGCATTTACTCCTCTGAAAAAAGCCTAGATTGGTTACTGTCTAGTTGAAATAGGCCTGGATAATCGTCACTCTACTAAACATTGACCTATAAAATTTTTAAGTTGCCACTGGTCATCAAGTAAAAAGGTTAAGAGATAGTTTAGCTACCATCAGTTTGACTACTTTAGAAACACTGTTTAAGATGCTGAGGTGATTTTCAAAAAATTAACCCTGCAAATGATAATTGAACAAAAAGGTGATTAGGAATGAGAATGAATAGTAATAATGTTATTTTAGAATTTTTGCTAAAGAAATTTTGAATTTAATTTTTATACAAGGATAATTAGGTTTAAAGAAATTTAGGAAAACAGGGCAATCTGATGATATAATTTTAAGAATAAATACATAATTATAGTTGTAGTTTTAACTATATGCTGAAAAATGAAAAACAAATAGTTGACTACACTTAAAATACAAGAGTCTGATATTTTAAAGCATGCTATAATTTAGATTGAAATTAGTATTAAAATCTTTATGAGCATTAAAGTTTTTCAAGAAATCTGGGAGGGTAATTTTTTTGGTTATTTATTTATTTATTTGTAATACGAATTTGTCTGTATTTTCAGAACAGAAGCATTTATCTCTAGAAGAAAAAAAAGTACCTACTAGATATAGAAATAAGATAACTGTAACTGGCTATGCTTATCAGAATTGATTGTAACAGAAATTTAAAAATAGAATTCACAGTTGAAACAATCATCAGAAGAAAATCTTAGTTATAATCATGATATTCATAGCTAAATTCTATAAAAATCTCAAACTATTATTTATGATATATTATTAGGATGCATAAACTAGGAATAAAATATACCAGTTTTCTCTTAAGACAAGGAAAAATAAAGTGCAGGGTGAAACTGTTAATTGGGGAGAGGAAGAGAAAGAGCAGTTTTTAAATATTTTAGCCCTTGCAAAGGGCAATGAAAATGTTTTAAATGGCCAACTTTGCATGCAGAGCTTCTCTAAAAAAACTTATGACTTAAAAACCTTTTCTGTTATGCATTTCTTTTTACATTACAGAAATTTTATGATTCATGCAGCTCTTGATCGAGATAAGAAAGCTGTGGATGATATACAGGGCAAGGATATTGCTTGTTAAATGATAGAGGGTAATATGCAGTTATGTACTAAATTAAACACAAGGGGCGGGGGGGGGATGTAAATTGAAATCTTTTGTGTGACAATCTCTGCACAAAAGTTTGAGTAATATTACAAATGGTAGGCACCAAATATGGGTGACCATAGGCACTAGAGATGATATCAGGCTCATTTTTTAAAGCCTGGACCCCTGGGCCGTAACCACAGGGGGGGGAGGGGCTGTGGGGGCTGAGCCCTACCTAACAGGCTTTCAGCCCTCCCTAAGATTTTCAAAAAATTTTGTAAATTTACTGATCAATTTTGGAAGTTTAGAAACGAATGGTTTTTAATGATCTTTAAATTTCACATCATTAAAAATATCCCTCGTTTGGGGAAGGGGTTCTCATCACAATGGTTAGATTTCTATTAATACTAATCTATTCTATAATAATTAATAATAACATTAATATATAATATTAAATAAGTCTATCAAATAATAATTAGTTTATTTCTCCCATGAATCACTTTTAAAAATCTGTTTACAAGGAGTATGTTCAATAAAGGAGAAATTTCTCGTGAACCCGAGGCTGAACACAATCATGAATTACAGAACCTGAGCCTGGTTCAGGCCCGGGGTCAGGCTGAGCCCATCTCATCTCTAATAGGCACAAATTCCTATGGGCAGGGAGGTGTCATTCCCCACCCCCTTCCTCAGATTCCAGAAGTGGTTGAACACTAAAATAAAGTATATTTCTGGGGCAGAACCCCTAACTTGTGTTCCCCCTACAAACAATCATATCATCGCCTATCAACTAATAGAAATATACCACATAATAATTACAAACACATAAGCTCAAAAATATTCAAGCAGTCCTTTACAACTTAAAGAAACAAAAAACAAAAGAGAAAGTAAGTTTAGCAAATTCACTGCAAAACCAATGGAAAAATGATCAATGATCTTCTGTTTTAAAAAACATCACTGGAATTTAAACTCTTGCTTTAAAAAAAAGTCACTCAAAAAATCTCAATTTGTAGTCCTTTGCTGTCTAAGAAGAAGTCATTAAATTTGTCACTGTAGAACTATTTAAAAATCATCAATCAATGTCATTTTTTTTTCTTCTACAAAAACAAGAAATGAGTTTAGCAATCTTGCTTAGAGTCAATGGAAAAGTCATAGTAAGTGATCATTTTCCATCTTAAAAAAGAAAAAACAACAATGCTTGATTGAATACATTAATAAGCCTCTTATTTTAAATTCTCCTAAATAAGAATAGTTATGTGTAATTATAAATATTTTCTTAAAAGGATATTATTTTTATCTAGATGTATGACTCACTGCCTGGCCTGGCATTGCTTGTGGACATTAGGTATTAAGGATAACTTGTACACACACACACCCCCCAAAAAAAAATTGTTCAGTGATCTTTACTAATCCAGTGCCATGGCTTATTTTCAGAACCACTAATAAATAAAGTGAGTATGAATTTTAAAAACACTAGTCTGCATAAGTGTGCAATTCCTCAACCAATGAAATTTACTCAGCGAATACTTATTCTTAGATCTAAGAAAAAAATGTCAAGTCTAGTTATTCCAAAAATTAAACAATAATTTTAAAAAATCTTCAAGTTCCACTGTTTAAAAAGTAACAATTAAATAAATCAACATAATTTCTAGTGTATGAATAACAAAAAAGGAATAGCAAAATGGCATTCCCAAGTTCCAGCTTGAATTAAATCCCCAGCTTTAAAATATTAGCTAAGTCCCATTCCCCCGAAATAAAATAATTTAGAAAGATTTTCAAATTTTACCATTATCCTGGTTTAAATTCCAGACATTTACACAAACAGTTTGTGTAAAAGTCTCACAAAAGTTCCCAAACATGAGGGGGAGATGGGGTCATTCAACGAGATTCATCAGACACGTGTATAGTTTTCTATAGAAACCTTTTCTTTACTAATCTGTCAACATGTTCAAGTGCTGAATGCTGAATTTTTTTGAGCTAGAGTCTAAATGGTGCATTTGATTGACATCAAATTATGCACGCGTGTTATAGGTCACTGTCTTACAAACTGTATAAATTTTAGAGAGTTTACACCCTTCAGTTTTTTACAGAGCTACAAAAAAGTATTCTTATACATTGCAGCCTATAGACTCAAATCATTTTATGTGCACTATTGCCTGAACACTAGATCCGATTAAGTTGATTGAAATATCAAGTATTTGGAAAGTCGAATGGAGTCTACAGATTTTTTCTTATAGTGGCTATAAAAATTCAATCTTCAATCAGTCAAGATATATTTTCAAGATGGTTGGTGGCGAAATCTCACAAAATCAATTATTTTATTTAGTTAATTATTTAAATGCATTTATAGGAGACAAATTAATTTTATTTTTATTATTTAGGTCTCAATTTAGAAGCCAGTCCTGTTTACATATTGATGTTTTGCTTACATGTTAGTTTTGATAATGATTCTGGCACAATCCTGGGGAGATGCATAGAAGGAGTTTATTATCATCAGTTCAGTAGAATGTTTGGAATTTGAAATTGGTGGATGTTATGGATGGAAAGAAATGAAATATGCTATTGTATGAAAAGGAAGTGTGTGTGTTTGTTAGAAATGTGGCACAAATATAAAATTAAATGAAAGAAAGTGTGTTGCTTTTTAGTGTGGTATTGTTACATTAGTGCCACTTCAGGTTGTGTGTCATTATGGCAATGCTACACTAGGGCGATCTGCCAAGGGAGGGGTGCCTTAGTAGAAGGACTTTCTAAGGGGTTCTAACATGTATTCACGTTACATCTGGAGAAAACCTACCAAAACTCCACACCGTTAGATCGGCAGCCACGCGATGGGACCGGGACCTTCACACTTCGGCCATCTACCATTTTCAGTAGCATATAACCACTGTGCCATGGTGAGGCAGTGCCACTTCAGGAAGGGTGAAGTAAACAATAAAGGTATGTGCTTTTTTTTAAATGAATTTTTGAATTCTCTAATTTTTTTTTTTCTTTTAAAGTGATAATTGATATTTTTATGCTTTTGTTAGTGCTATTTTTGTACTAGTGCTAACTTTACATTAGCTGCACAACTAAGTTGCTTAATACACTGTAGTTTTTTTTTTTTAGTTAAAAATGGGCCAGTGTCTGCAGAGTTTTTATTAGCTGTTCAACTAGGTTGCTTAATCCACCGTAGTTTTTTTAGGTTAAAACGGTCCACTGTTTGCTCATTTTGAATTAGCTGTTGCTGAATTTGCAGACATTTTTTTTGGTAAATATGGCCTGGTGGTTGAAGACTTTTTGAATTATTTTATTATGAATTTAATGTTTTTATCTGTTTTTTGGTAGCGCAATTTTAATGTGTTAAAATTCTTTGACTTTGCTTTGCTGATCGTGCAAAATGGTTGGCGACAGTCGCTTTGCCAAGCCCTAATGGCTGTCACTGTGTTTACATGGGACTTCATTTACACCGTCTTCATCAATTTTACCATTACTTATTTTCACATTCATGGTCATGGAGGCATCATAGCAGCACTCTTGATCTAATAAGTACCATTTAATTTATGATTCCTTTCTTTGTTGTTGAAAATGCATTATGCATCGTTCATTATACTAGATGATTCGGGATTGCTATCTCTAGAAAAAAATCTGATGTGGACAACACATGACTTCCTTGCATATCTATTAAATCAAAAATATTTTCCAGCACACTTCTGAACTTATCTTGTTTGAAAGAGATAAAATACTGCAGTAAAAGTAAGGTTTAGCGATTTCTAGACAAATATTTCCAATATCGTCAAGTTGGGTTCAATTTAAAGATTTCCCCTTCTGACACTTAATTTGGTAATATTTCACCAAAAGCCAACAAGCTTGAGATAGCTTGCGAGATTTTGGGGATAGCCAAAGTAATAATTGACGACAGACTTTTAATGAATTGAAAGTACCCGTACACCTTAATGTATAAAGTCATTTGGCTGACCCTGTAAATAAATTACCCAGTCAATTGCAATCAAAAAAGATATGCACAGTTAGATGTTACAATAGTTCTAAATACAAAATTTCAAAATTCTACAGTTAAAAGTTTTAGAGTTATGCAAAATACAATATAATTTTTGGAGCCAAATTTCGTGATATTTTGACAAAACTTGCCAAGGTCGGTGACAAATGGCAAGATTTTGGGCATGGACCAAACAATGACTGACTATCGCCAAATGAGGGGGATATTTCACGAAAACTCGCCACGGAAAATTACAAATGGCGATATTTTGGGCATGGACCAAATCACTAACTATTGCCAAATTTGCCAATATTTCGCAGTTATGTTGATACTTTGGAAGGGACAGGTCCTTGGGATCCAGGACTTTCAAATTTCTAGGTCCTTTTTTCCCAAAAGTGGGTCCTTATCGATATAAAAACATTTGGTTAATTTCACGACTGATGTTATCATGTCTCACCAATTTTGGTGTGCCGACGCATTTGAATATCTTATTTATAAATAACATAAAACTTCTATTTCAAAAAAAAAAAAAAAAAAAAATATGATTAATAAAGAAAAATTTGTTGTGACATGCATGACATTTTATCCACTTTTCCTTGAAATTAATCATTTATGAACATGAAATAACTGAATATTGAAATTTAAACAAGTAGTTAAATAAAAAGAAATGGAAGAAAAATATGACAAAAATCATGAGTGCAGAAAAATAAATCAAAACAGGACACTATGAAAATATGGTTGAATAAAAATATCAGTAGTTCTTTTAATAATTGGCTGTGACAGAGAGTTCAGATCCTTGAACTGAAATCATTATTAATTTTTTTAATTTTTCTGCAGACATTCTATTTCTTGCAATAGTTTTTATTCGTTTCATTGTTGAAAATCCTCTTTTGACATTAGCAGAAGAAATTGGCAGAACTGTTACAATTTTTGCTTAACAATTTCAACTTAACAAATTTTGGAAATTCATCTTCATATTGAGAGATAAGTTTTGGCATAAAATCACTCATATTTAAAGCTTTAAAGTTTAAAGCTAGGTGTCTAAAATATTGAAAATCTTTTCAGAAATCATACATCCATAATGAGATATTAAATGTTCAAGTTCTTTTTCTCCATAGCTTTGGAAACCATCGGTACTGATTGGATAGTTGAGGGGATTAAAGACTGCATCCAATGATTGTAATAAATCTAATGCTTCCTCTGGAAAATACTATTTTAAATTTATGGGAAAAAATATTTTTGTTTTTCTCTCTCTCTCTCTCTTCAGTTTTTTTTTTTTTTTTTTCAAAATTTTGTGCAGTGGAAATTAAGCATCCTGTGGGAGCCGGCGTAGCATTTTTTTTTTCATTCCATCATCGATTTTTGTATATTTGATGTGCTATAGCACGTAAGCAGAGTCACTGTTTCATTAAACTTGCCAAGGTTGATGACAAATGCAGAGATTTTGGGCATGGACCAAACAATGATTGACAATTGCCAAATTTGGCAATATTTTGCTAAAACTTGCCAAGGACAATGACAATATTTTGGGCATGGACCAAATGACTGACTTATGCCAAATTTGGTGACATTTCGGCAAAACTCGGCAAGGTCAACAACAAACGGCAAGATTTTGGGCATGGACCACACAATGCTTGACTACAGATGTAATATATTGATGATGTCCATAGACATTAATGTATTGAAATTCTTTTGGGAGGTACTGTAATTAAAATGTCCAGTAGATTGGAACCAAAAATTGAGATGCACAACTAGATGTTACTACAATCTTAAATTCGACATTCTATAACAAATAATTTTTGAGATTTGAGAGTTCAATACATACACACGTACATCAAAAGTCGGCAAGCTTGGCGACTTTTGTCATAATTCTTGAGGGAGGCACGTGACAATGGTTGGACCATTAACTAACTATAGGGTAGGATAGTATTGTGCTTGAAACTTATGAATGTCCCAAAAATTGCCATTCATGTATTGGAAATACAGTAGAAGATCGATATACCGCAATTCTATAAACCGCAATTCTCCATAAACCGCATTAACACTGCGGATGTAAACAGAGAAAATCACAATTAAGAAATTTCTACAATCTGCTTTTTTTTTTTTTTTATTGCTTTCCTAGGGAATTAATTTTGAGGCATTAGATAAATCCCACAACATGCTAAGTTTAAAATAAACAATTATTCTCCCATGCTTGCATTATGCATTATCAGCATAACAGCTGGCCGGCCGGGTCCAAGAGGAAGGAATGTTTACTTTAATAAAACCATGAACCTCTCCCTTTTTCCCTCCACTACCGAACCACTCCCTTTCTCCCTCCTCTACCCTCTACTATTGACTTCCCAAACAGACGTTTATTTATTTAGTTATATTTCTCTTTGTAAATTGATTTGTTTTATATTAAATCGGATGCCGTTACTTGGCTTCCTAAATCATATGCATAGCATCACCAAAAGTTTTTTTTTTTTTATGTGTGTGCATGTGTGTGGGTGGGAGAATGCACATAGCATATTCTAAAGTAAAAATAGCCATGTTTCTTTAAGTTTGGCAAGAAGAAAGGTTTTAAAATGAATGGTTTTCTAAACAAAGTTGGGGGAGGGGGGGGTTGGCACACGCCCCCGCCCCCTGCCCGACGATATGCTTATGTCTCAATATTGACAGTAAAATACTTTTAAAAAGTCTATGAGAAGTAGGGGAGTTTTCTCAATGTAACACTATTTTAAAACTGAATTTTGGAACTGGATTTAAGCCATCTTTAGTTAAAATGAAAACTGCTGAACTAATGCATTGTGCACAAAATGGAAAGTACTCAGTTTGCAAACCTGCATGAAGAAAACATTTTGAATATTTGGTAATGGATGATAAGTCACAAATTGTTAATCATTTGACCAGTGCTGAAATAATTTCCTCTGTTTCAAAACAAGAGGAAAGCAATTCTGAAACAGAATCAAATGCTGGAGAGAAAGTTGAAAAACTTTCAGAATCTGAAGAAATTTCCATAAGAGATCAATATTTTAAATTCCTAGAAACACAAGATTGCGTAACCAAAGTAAAATTATTACCTGTTCAAAGGCTGCAAGAAAAGTTATTTGTTGAGAGATTGCAAATTCTAAAACAAATTAAAATTAATATATTGTTTAACAAATAAACTTTAATGCTTTTGGTAATTTCAATTTATTTATTTTTTCTGTAAATAAATAAATTCCATTTTTTTGTTTTTTAAAGTAGTATTTGTATTTAAAAAAAGTTTTAAGCATTATATTTATGTGTTCTAGCTATATTTTAATATGTTTACTAGGGAAGTTTAATGATATAAGTGAATGATCCATATAACGCAAAATTCTATATAATGCAAAACCTTGCGTTTCGAGGTTTGCATTATAAAGATCTTCTACTGTATAATGGATTGGAAATCTTTCGAGTGTTCCTGTAGCAGAACTATAAATGATAAAGGCCCTGTTTTCGATGGAGAAATTCATTTTGTGACTCTTAACAGGACATATCACTTCTGAGTCGTTTAAAATAGCCTAATACCTCTAAAATATGCTTTAATGAATTTCTGTCCATAGAGCATAATGTATTTAAAATCTTTTGGCGGGCCCTGTAGATAAACTATCCAGTCAAATGGGACCGAAAGTGGAGGTGCATAACTAGATGTTACAACAGTCCTAAATATAAAGTTTCAACATTCTATGTCTGATAGTTTTTTGAGATATGAGAGTTTAATGAATTTTGGCCCATAGAGCATAATGTATTTCGAATCTTTTGAGCGGTCCTGTAGATAAACTGTCCAGTTGATTGGGATAAAAAGGGGAGGTGCACATCTACATGTTACAACAATCCTAAATATAAAGTTTCAACATTCTACAACCAATAGTTTTTGAGATATGTGAGTTACATACATATGAACGTACGTATATCGGCATGGAAAAACTGGTCAAAATAGACTCATGATCAGTCAAAATGGGTTGCAGATGCATTTATATGAACACGCATGCTAGCGTACGATGAGATGCATCGAAAAAATTGTTTAAAGTAAATTTAGAGGTAGTCAAAACGGATTTTATAGTCAAAATCTGGCCCCTGAAATTTTTCGGGATTACATTACTGGGTGTTTTTTTACTTCATTATACTGTGTACAAGGAAATAAAAAATCACCCAGTTTCAGAGAAGGAGTTGTATCACAATAGATCAGAATTTACAGAAAAGCTGATTAATGCTATTATATGCAGCTGATAAAAGTAGGTTTTTTTTTTTTTTATTAATAAGAAAAACAAAAACCTTAAACTATTTACAAAAGTCGTCCTACTTTTTGATATTCTAATAATCATATAGGCAAGAATGCTTGGTTAAAAGAATATAAAAATATTTACTGACAGAAATTTTTATAAATTGTATCAACAATATTTTTTTCGCAACTCTCTACTTCCTCTGTAACTGGGTAGTACACTGAAATTTAATGTTTTCAAGCTTTATCAAACTTAAAATTATTAATCCTTTATTCAGTTTAAAATTTCTTAGGATTTTAACAGCAATGTAGAGTTAAAGAAAAGTCTTATACACTTTATGCGTCTAGGCTAGTTCACAATATTTTTAAAATCCAATTATTACTTCTCCACAGCGATTTTCTAGAGCACGTACAGACATAGTTCTTTTATTTTATACTTAAATAATGTCAGAAAAATTAAAAGTAAATTCCACATTAAAAGAAGAAAAAAAGTTTCATACTATAAGTTAAAAGTATTTTTTTAAAATCAGCAAATCAAAATTTAGAAATCCAGTAATTTATTTTTCCTCCCAATTCAGAGGTAACTTTCCTGATACGACACAAGTGTGTTACAGCTGTTATTATGCAAAATACACATAAAACAAAATTTAACTATTAACTTACCCAAAAGACGACATTAAACACTAATAACATCAATTTCATGCATGTTACAGCAGCAACAGTTTGTAAACGTCGACTCATTTTTCTTATGCAATATTACTCGACAAGCTTAATTAGTCAAATGACTCAACTGGACTTAAATGACCTGCTGGACATAAACAAAAATTGGTTTCGATATTGAGAGTTAACATTCGATATTCAAAAATCGTTGTTATTTGGACAAAGGAAAAATGTAGAAATATTTTCTGGTGCAAGCATTAAAAGTTATATGTTCATATAAACCGTTATCAAACATAACTAAAATTAAAAATTAATTATGAAATAATTTTTAATAATATAGTTTTGGCAAAATGAGTTTGGAGGGTTCGTTTGTATTTTATTTACGTATTTACTTCCGTTAATGTTTTTTTAACGCGCAGTCATTTTCAACGTTAGCGCACACATTTAATGTTTGCTACATATGGTTAGATTCGTTAGATAACAGTAGTCCTCTACCTCTTGCTTGCTTTTTCCTCCAAACAAGCAGGTTTTATGGTTTGGTTTGATTGAAGTATAGAAAAATTTCTTTTCTAATTTGCTTTAATTCGGGTTCCCAATAATTTTTTAATCATAAAATGGCTTTACGGGTGTTAGTTGGATGTAAAAGAGTTATTGATTATGCTGTTCGTGTAAGTTTACTCATATGATGTTTTCAGAGTAAAATAAGAATAGTTGTTTAATTATTTTATAAGTTATAAAAGTGTAAAAATTGTCGTATAATTATTTCGACATAGATTTTTTTAATATAAATTATAAGAGAAAAAGAATTATTATATTTTGGACTTAGTTCTTGTAAAATAATTTACAGAATGTCTGAATTTAACAGTTGACTTTATTCAACAGATTTCTTTACTTTCATGTATATAATACTGTAAATAAATGTATATCTGCTATAATAAGTGTATAGCTGCTGTAAATAAGTGTAAATCTGCTTAACAACAGCTGTCATGTAGTAAGTTTCAGAAGTTATCTTGGCGTTACGCAATTCATTATGAAATATTGATAACGAAAATAAGAATGAATGTTTTGAGTAATGGTGGTGAATCAAAACGTATAAAGACAATAACATTTTGTATATTTTCAAAATTTGTGAGGAATTTTACATTTTTGACCAGATGCTTCATCAATTTGATAGTATTTTTCTCATAACTAAAAGGTATGCTAAAAGTCCGTAACTAAAGTGGAGGGGGGGGGGGAAGAGATAAATTTTCTAGAAAATATATCATGCTTAAATTCCAGTCAAATATGTTGGGTATTTTATTAATTTAATTTTCTTGAAATTATGGTATTGTATGTTGAATTATAATGTCCCAGTTTTAATGATCTCTTTAACAATTGAAACGTTTTGTATATGTGTATCAGGTTTTAGGGTGCTTTTTTGCACCAGTAAGTTAATAGTACCGTTATTGCAAATTTGATTTTGTAAAATAAATTAAGTATAAATCCAAGAAGTGATGATACATGCAACTTCCCTTTTATGCAGTGGCATTTTTCCCCTTTTAATTAATGAGTATTTATGATCTAATTTTTGTGACATTTTTAAAATGCACAAATTTAAACTGAACCCTACTCTTTCCTAAACATGTATATTGTTGGGTTGTCACTATTTAATTTTTAATTGCAGATAAGAATTAAGCCTGACAAAACTGGAGTTGTTACAGAAGGTGTAAAGCACAGTTTAAATCCTTTTGATGAAATTGCCGTGGAAGAAGCTGTTCGCATGAAAGAAAAGAAGTTATGCAGTGAAATCATAGCTGTATCATGTGGGCCATCAACTTGTCAAGTATGTGTTATGTTCTCCCCCAATTCCCTGTTAATAAATGCATTTTATTTGTATAATTTACTCTTAAAACTTGTGTACTAATACTTGTTTTAAACAAATAAAATCAGCTACCAAGATATGCATTTGTGCACTGCTGTAATGAATTTAAATTGTAATAAAGCTGCTGATCATCTTTTATTGGCAGACACTTTTTTTTTAATTAATAAGTTTTTTTCGTACTTAATTTGAGTAGCTAGATTAAAAAGACAAGAGAGAGAGAAATCTGAAGTATTAATTATGCATCTAAGTCAATTTTGGATTTTTTGATGAGGAATTCTTATTAAAGAATTTTTATCCATATTTGTGGGATACTGTTTCATTGTGTTTTTCTAGAGAATTCATAAACTTTCATCTTTAGACAACTATTTTTAAAAGGCTAATTTGTATTATACTGTAAGAATAGAAATATTAACTAACACCCTTTGCTTGGCATACTGAAAGAAAAACAAAACTTTTTTGTAAAATCTACTTTTTTAGGCTTTATTATTTTGATTTTATTTCTGTTTATAATTTTCAGGAAACTTTGCGTACTGCATTAGCCATGGGTGCTGATAAAGGTATTCATGTTCAAGTGGATGGAAAAGATTATGAAACACTTCAGCCTATACATGTATCAAAAATATTAGCAAAATTAGCTCAGGAAGAGAAAATAGATCTTATAATCTTAGGAAAACAGGTTTGTAGCTAATATAATTGTAATATACTCCATGATTAATAAAATGGAAGTTCTTTTTGCTGCTTTTAATAACAGTTCATTGTAATGTGTTAAATTTATATCTATTTTAGTGTTTTGAAAAGTGTTCAGTGACCCCTTACCTTTTTATATGGTTACCATTTAAAAGTGTTAGGGTTAATTTCTTATAGGCAAAATTAAAAACTAAAAAATTTGAAAAGAAAATTATTAATGGATACATTTTTACAAATACTGTTTAAAATTTTTCAGGCAGGCAGCCTCAAATCTAGCCAACTATTTTGTTTGCCGATATGAAAGAGTTATTATTAAAACATCGGCATTCCCTAAAACGAAGTCAAAAACATTAACCAGTATACAACAGCAACCCAAAAGAAAGGTATTTCTATGCAAAATAGGATACACAAAATTATCAAACAGACTGTATGGAGAAGCCAGTGCTGTTTACATATTTGTTTTGGTGATGATTCTGGTGCAATCCTCGGGCGATGAATAGCACGAGTCAATGAACCCTGCCAGTGGTCATTTTAACTGGCAACTATAACGAAACGGGGTATGTTTGCAGTATGGAATTTTCATGAGTGCTAATTGCATAAGCCTTAACATTTGGTGTTTGTTGCTTTTGATAGAGTGAATTAAAATATCTGTTTGATTTTCCTTGTGGTTTTGATTTTGTTTTATAGACTCTTGCTCTATTGTAATTTACTGAGCATATCGTGGAATTTCATCATTATGGATGTGTGGAATATGGAATTTTTTTATGTTTTTGAAAGGAAAAGGAATGAAATCTAATATTGAATAGTGTATGGAACTAGGCTTAATAGCGAGTGTCTGTGTGTTTCGAATATGAAGTTGATCAAAAGGAAGGATAGTAAGGATGGTTATGTATGGGTTTGTAGAACGGGAGGTAAGAATGGGCATCACGGGAAAAGAAGTTTGAAAGAGCGAATCTGAGTATGATTGAGGTTTTGTTAATGACATGTGCATGGATTCAGAAAATGAGAGCTAGTTGGATCACGGTTGAAAGGGGTGTAAGTAGTGAGACTGTGACTGATTGGATGAGTTTCTGCCAAGAGGTTTGTATGGACTCTTTCGTGTTTGATAGTGTTGGTGTGGTAGTGGAAATGGATGAGAGTAAGTTTGGAGGGCAGAAGTATAAAAGGGGTCAGCCTGTGAAAGGAAGGTGGGTGTTTGGAGGTGTTGAAAGGGGGAGTACAAGGTGTTTATTTGAGGTGGTTGAAAGTAGAAGTAAGGAAGTGATAAAGCGACATATTCTTTCTGGTTTTGTAGTGATCTCTAATTGTTTGAAAGGATACCCCCTAGGTGACGAAGGTTTCATGCACTTTTCATTAAACCATTTAGTGACCTACAAGGACAAGAAAACTGGGATGCATACAAATTCGGTGGAGGGTGCATAATCGAGCAGTCTTTTCTAGGCACTAGAAACGTGGTCACTCAATTTGATTCGTACCTTGCTGAATATATGTAGAGAAGGCTGCATAGGGGAAAGAAAGCAGAGCTTCTTCCTCTGAAGTGTTGTAAAGCTGTTTGTTCCACGAACAAAGGATGGTGTGGAGGGAGGGAGATAGGAGGAAAGTAGTACCAACACGGCGTATGCTTTACCGTAAAGGGATGTTCCCAGGCCTTTGATTGAGTAAAAAAATTAGGTGAGAGAAGTGAGGTAAGTGCTTGCTTTAAGTGTAGTTTTTCTATGGCTTTGTTGTGAATTTGACTTTTAGTTAGTGTCATTTACTTGGAGTTGAGTTTGTTTGTCAAAATTATAGTGGTAAATATTGATGTTTCTTTGTCAAAACACGGTTATCGCCGTGTTTACATAAGGCACACACTCTTGGTCAGTTTTACCTATCAAACTATAAAGAAATTTTTAAGCTCATCGCATTAATTTATTCTTCCAAAATATGAAAATATCCTTGTGGTTTTTGTTGTTGTTTATCTTCAAATGGACACTCAACTGCTCTTCTTCACATAAATTCAAACTCAGGATGCTGATGGGGCATGCCCTGATGTTTTTTGATTTCTCTATTGGGTGCTGTCCCAGAGTCATTTAAATTTCTATGTGTTTACATCAATGATTGGATCAACAAAACAATACTTTTGATTGACTCAGGAGTGTTGTAGATCTCCCCCCCCCCCCCCACTTTAGTAGTTCCAATAAGTCCTTTGATATTTTTTTCTTTTATTGCAACAAAGAGTACTAGTAGAAAACTGTTTGAAAGCTTTCATTTGTTTGGCAGTAAACTTCCTCTGTATACTGAGTATGATGTTCATTGAATCGCATTAGGTTTGCATGCAGTTGGTGCAAGTCTCATCTCGGTTATTTGGCGACTTTTCACTTGTACCCAGCTAACCGAAAAATACCCACTAACATTTGACCTCTCATCTCAATTTCTTTTCCTCCAATTCTTGAATGTCAAGTCATAATCATAAGTCTTTAAAAAGTTCAGGGCCAATTTTTTAACCAAATTCGGCCCCTGAATTTTTATTTAGGTGGCTAAAACTTTATAGCTGCTTGCTTTCGCATGCCAATTTCATCTTTTTTGCAAACATTGTTTATTTTATGTATGTAATTTCTGTAGTTAAACAGCTAAAATTTTAAGGTTCTTTTTTGCATTCATTTGTCTTAATGCTAATCATGATCCAACTTCCAAAATTATTGGAAAGCCTTTTCGAATATGTGTCTATATTCTGAAATCAATGGAGACCTAATCTAAGTCTTATTTTACTGCTCTGCATAGAATTAAACTGAACTTAACAGGACGTAACTGCCAATATAGGGTCAAAACCTCCTCTAACTTCATAATCATAGGGTCTGCTCTGCATAGAATTAAACTGAACTAAACAGGACGTAACTGCCAATATAGGGTCAAAACTTCCTCTACCTTCATAATCATAGGGTCTGGTATATGGATGTATATGTCCTAGACGAGTAATCAACCTGACACAAAGCTCCCAGTGTTTAGTCTTTATTTTATTGGCCAATCAAGGAATGAAAGGCCGAGTTGACCTTATCAAGCCCTGGACCTGTGGTGCTGCAGCACCATGTGCTAACTGTTACACCATTGAGCTTCTCTGCATAGAATTACAATTGATTAAAACAGACCCATCACATAATTAGATTGGCTCCTTCACAAAAAATACAGTTGAATAAAACAGCTCATCATTGGCATTTCATCCTACATTTTAATTTGTTTTGTAAATTAGTTTAACAAAAATAAAAAGGCATTTAAATTTACAAAAATAAAAAACTATTTTCACAAGAATGGGACCCTGGAAAAAAATATTGGATTAACCCCTGTTTTAAACTAGATAAACATAATAGGAACTTTGTTGATAAACAATCTACATAATTTAAATCCAAAATGATTTTTTTAAGTTTATTTGTTTTATGTAATATTGATGTTCACAATGAGCATATTTTCTTATTTGTCTGAAATTGCTTTATAGGCTATTGATGACGATGCTAATCAAACGGCTCAAATGACTGCTGCAACACTCGACTGGCCTCAGGTATTAAAAATTTCTGTTTTGAATGAAACACCTAACTACTATTCCCTCTTCACATAAATTCAGTGAGGTACTGATGAGCAGTGCTCTGGTGCTTTTTTTTTTTTTTTTTAATTCCTCTATTTTTTTGCTGTCCCAAAGTCCCTTCTATCTGTTTACATCAATGACTTGATCATCAAAACAATACTTTCACTTGACTTAGAAATGCTGTAGACCTTTTTTTTTCCATTTTAGTAGTTCAGTAACCCTTCCAGGAATTGAAAAAAAAAAAAAAAAAAAAAAAAGATAAATCCTTCTTTGATATAGTTTTTTATTGCATCTAAGATAACTGTTTGGAACCTTAATTATGAATCTTGCAGGAATGTACGGAATGTAGTCTTACACATTTTCCATTTAGCGCGATTGTGCCCACTACTATTTCTCCCCAAATAAAATATTATTCATCTATAGAATTAGGTGTATGTCTTCCAATACCTAGGGAATGCAATCCTGCACTGTTTTTTTGTTTTGTGGGAATTCGGGATTCAGATTTGTTAATCCCACAGGATTGGCATTGCATTCAAATAAAAATTAATTTCAATAGAGAAAAGTAAGAAAACGTAGATTGCAAGCACTATCAAGTTCAATACTTTATTTTATTTGTTAATTTATACAATACAATACGTTACATAAATATGAAAATTATAATCATGATATAGTCTTCCCGAGAAAACAGGATTGCATTTCCTACAGGAGTATTAGGAATAATCCTCCTCTTTTTGCATAACTTATTTACATAACTTACAAAAACAGCTAGCCTGTTCTGAATAGCAAGAAACAAGATTGGCAAACTGTTTTCAACCAGAGGTTTTCTCTTAAAAGAAAAAAAAATTCAGAAGTCATACTTGTTCTGAAATGTCCTAAATTATTGTTTGCTATCCTGAAGTTCCTGATAATTCTCAGTTTAACTAGCTTGAAAAATTATTTGCTTCGCATACTTTGAAACCTGAACATAACGATACTATCTATAACAATATTTTCTTTGGTCCTAGCAAAATTTCTTTTTACTCACTGTATTTTAAACCTGTTTACAATGATATTTACTTTTTACACACACCTGTCTAGTGATAATTTTAACTCTTACAAAAACAACAACAAAAAAAAAAAAAAGAAAAAAAAAATTAATTACATATAACCTGATTTTTTTTAATGGTTCAGAGAGTTCAATAATAAAAGATTGTGCAAAGTTATATGCAAAAATTATGACCCAATTTTTTTTTATGGTTTAGAACATGCGATAGTAAAAGATTGCACAATCAAAGGTAGAACATTTAGTAAACCTTTTTACGCATATCAAAAGCCTTGTTCCTCAAAATTTATTTTTGGTGTGCTAGAATCTGTAATCTGTGACAGTGTGGTGTAAAACATTGGCATTTGAAGAAAAGCTACTCGAGCTGTAATACAGCTAGTACATGCACCTTTTCTTTTGTGTATATTGATAGTAAGAATTTTACAAAAAACAAAAGAAAAGTAAGAAAATATGAAACACTTTCAGATTTTAAATATGCACTAAAGTGCTAAAAACATATCATAATTTATGTGTCTTCCCTATTTTTCTTCCTTATTTCATTAAGTTGCAAAGAGTATCATAATCCATGAGTGTGCCATGCATTTCTTCCTAGTTCCATAAAACCCATCTTTGGAATCAAAATCCATCTTAAAATTGCCTACTAAAACTATTTTACAATCTTCGCCAAGTATATTCCAACTATACTTCACAGTTTTAAATATTGTTTCGAATGTGCATCATAATCCATGAGTGTGCGGTGTTTGTCTTTCTTGGGTTGATTTCTACTTTAACACCTTGACTCTCACCAAGGTGGTGATAATTAAACATTTACCATGATGATTTTTTGTATTTATGTGGCAACTGTAATTTAGAATTAAAATAACGATTTGGAACAACATGTAAGTACAGCATTCCAGTACTTATTTATTTTGGATTGGCAATTAATGTAGTTTTAATAGATTCCTTAACTGGTGCTTTTACTGCTAATTTGTTAACTTTAGTTTTCATCAAGTTCTTTTGGGAGCATTGAAACTTGTGCATAACTCTTGTAGACCCATCATTGCAAAGCTCACCAAAGTGCAGTGATTTTTTAGGTTGGCGAGAGTGGGTGCATTAAAATAGGAATCAACTCTTATTTCACAGTTTTGTTCCACAAAACACATTTTTGGAATCGAAATCTATATTAAAATTGCCTACTAAAACTGTTTTATAATTTTTGTCAAGCATATTCCAACTATACTTCACCATATTAGTTTGGAATGGGCATCATAATCCATGAGTATGCTGTGTTTGCCTTTCTTGTTAAATAAAGCATCTTTGGAACTGAAATCTATCTTAAAATCCCCTACTAAAACTGTTTTACAACCTTCGCCAAGCATATTCCAACTATCCTCTACCATTTTAAATACTGTATGGAATGGGCATCATAATCCATGAGTGTGCTGTGTTTTCCATCCTTGTTTCATAAACACTTCTTTGGAATTGAAATCTATACTAAAAATGCCTATCAAAACTGTTTTACAATACTCCTCCTTTATAATAAATTGTCGTGTTTTGGCATCAGACTTAGCAACCAGTTATCAAAAATTGCAAACCTTGTGCGACTTTCAACGTTTTATTAATGCCTACCCCCTGCCATGTTATCTGGCAAACACATGTGAAAACTTCATGTCTGCAAAACCTGTCTACTAAATTACGTAGACAAAAATCTGGGATTGAGCGAAATAGCACCCTGGTGTTAAAAATTCACTTTATCAAATTGTAAAAGAATGTGTAATATAGTAAACTACTACACCAATTTAAAAGGAGATAAAGGCCTTTCAAAATAAATTGCTTTAACGTAACATTTTGTTTTGAATAAATGAGTTTTTAAAAAAATTTCCCCCTCTTAAAAATTATTTCTGTAAGGAGATGTATTTGTCTTTACATTTATTATAGAATTTTATTTACATTAAATTGTAAAGAGATTTAAAATACAGTGAGTAAACAGAAATTTTGCTAGGACTAAAGAAAGTATTGTTATAGATAGTATCATTATACTCAGATTTCAAAGTATGTGAAGCGAATAATTTTTCAAGCTGGTTAAAGAGAATTTTCAGGAACTTCAGGATAGCAAACAATAATTTAGAACATTGCAGAACAAGTATGACTTCTGAATTGTTTTTTCTTTTAAGGGAAAACCTCTGGTTGAAAACAGTTTTTTGCCTATCTTGTTTCTTGCTATTCAGAACAGGCAAGCTGTTTTTGTAAGTTATGCAAAAGGGGGGGGGGGAGGAAAGCATAATAGAAAAACTCCCTAGTTCCTAATACTCCTGTAGGAAATGCAATCCCGGAAGACTATATCATGATTATAATTTTCATATGTATGTAACGTATTGTATTGTATAAATTAGCAAATAAGATAAAGTATTAAACTTGATAGTGCTTGCAATCTACGTTTTCATACTTTTCTCTATTCCCTATCCACCACTGTCCCAAAGGATGTTTTTTGTATCCATTAGCATTTTCAAGAAATTTTCAAAACTGTGCCTTAAAATTTTATTAATAGGCTGTGTACTACTTCTGATAGTGATGTTGGAAAAAGGCATATTAAACATTCATTTATATAATAAATATTAAACTGGTATAAGTATTAATTTTAACTGTGTTTTTAAAAAAATGTCGTACAAAATCTTAATTTATTTGTATAAATTTATGATATATTTTTTGTTGAAAATTTTAAATTTAGTATTAATACTCTTATTTTAAAGTCTTTATTATTTCTAATTAGTTTAAATCGCAATATTGGCTGATTTAAAAGAAAACACATTTAATTTTTTTTAGTTATTAAAATAAAATTAATTTTTAAATTTTAACTATTGATTTTTACTGGAGTATAAGGAAGTAATATGATCGGGTGCCAGATTTCAACAGAAAAACAGATTTTGACTACCTCTAAATTTACTTTTAAGAATTTTTGCGATGCATCTCATTGTATGCTAGCATGCACATTCATATAAATGCATGTACAACCCATTTTGACTAGTTTTCCACGCCGTCTGTACTTAACTTGCATATCTCAAAAACTATTGGTCGTAGAATGATGAAACTTTATATTGCCCCTTTTGGTCCCAATCGACTGGATAGTTTATCTACAGGGCTACCCAAAAGATTCCAAATACATTATGCTCTATGGGCAGAAATTCATTAAACTCGCATATCTCAAAAACTATTAGCCATAGAATGTTGAAACTTTATATTAGGATTGTTGTAACATCTAGTTGTGCACCTCCCCTTTTGGTCCCAATCAACTGGATTGTTTATCTACAGGGCTGCCTAAAAGATTTTTAGTACATTACGCTTGTGGGCAGAAATTCGTTAAAATGTTTTTTAGAGGTATTAGGCTATTTCAAATGACTCAGAAGTGATATATGTTATCGGATGTGGTGATATCGGAAATATTTGGTTTGAAATCACTAAACCTTAGTATCGCTACAGTATTTTATCTCTTTCAAACAAAATAAGTTTAAATGAAGTGCACCGATAATATTTTTGATTTAATAGACGTGCAAGAAGCTTGTGTGTTGTCCACATCAGATTTTTTTTTTAAAGCAAAATAATTTTAAATAATATGATGCTTATTTCTTCAAAATGTGAATGTTTGGCTATTTATAAAAATAACTTAAATTCTTTAATTAAATTGTTAAAATTTACATCGTATAATAACTTAGTTTGTGTAATTAAACTATTTACCCAATTTATTTTTTTAACTAAAATAAACACAGTTACATTTGGGGTAAAATAACAAAAAATAAACTATAAAATGTTTTCAAGGGTCTAGGCCAAAGGGAGGAAAGGGTTGTAGTCTCCCCCCCCCCCCCCCATCAATAATATTTGGAATAAAATTAGTCAAGACTGAGAAACCATACTATAGTGCAAAGTCTGTATAAGTTGTTTATGATAGAAAAGCACAAAACCTCCTCAAACCACTATGTGAGAAGGTATGCTTCTGTCCCTTTAACCTATGAACTTTTTCACTTACTTATACAATGCTTTGTGAATGATGTAAAGAATATATTATTTTATTTATTTTACAACCTTTCAGGCAACTTTTGCATCAAAAATTGAAAAGGCTGATGGTAGCTTGAAAGTAAAAAGAGAAATAGATGGTGGCTTAGAAGATATTGTAGTTAAACTTCCAGCTGTTGTGAGTGCAGATTTGCGCTTAAATGAACCAAGATATGCAACTTTACCTAATATAATGGTAAGTTATAAGAGATGTAATGTATTTTGTGAGTATATTTTTATAAAAATAACTAAAGTATTAAAATTTGGAGGAATGAAACTCAAAGCTAAAATTTTTGTATAATACTAAATTTTCTTATAGAAGTTTGATGTAATAAATGTACTTGCACTTGCAAAAGAATTAAGTAGATTATATTTGTTTGCTAATAAGCTCTTTGTGTGTGTGTGCGTGCAAGTTTTAAAATTTACTTAACAGCAAATTCATTGTAAAAACAGTTGTGTTTGGTTTCCTTATATATGAAGAACTTAGTATTTTCAGCCTTTTTCTTAAGAAGTTTAAAGTCTGCATGCTGAACTGCTTTAACATTTTACTAGAACTATTCATACTTTTCCTTATTTGTCTTAAGAAATACAAATCCTCAAAGAAATAATAATTCTAAACAAATTTGAAAATTTAATGTTTTTTCTTGTTGAAAGAATGTATCTTCCATACAAATTTGAAAGTTGAAAAAGAAAAAACTTTCTTTTCAGTTAAGATTTCTGATTCTTAAATTGTTTGATGCATTCAAATATTTATTAGGTCATAGTTTAAAATATGCTTCTGTTTTAGTTTACATTTAAAAATTATACAATTTATAAAAAAGGGATTCATCCCATCTCGTACCTTGTGAAATTTTCTTTTATTGCAAATTAAAAAGGTTGGGTTATACTATTTTAGAAATGAGGATATTTGCAATTGTATTTTGTTACATTACTATAGGGCTTTTTAATAGAATCGGTAAGTTTTTTAGTGGTTAATTAAATATTAAAATAATAATAATAAAGTAGTATACTTTATTAGTAGTATTACTTTTGTTGTAATTTTTGTTAGATGTAATTTTTTTTTTTTTTTTTTTTTTTTTTTTAGAAAGCTAAGAAGAAACCTATAGCTGTAAAGAAGCCTGCTGATCTTGGAGTTGACATCTCACCTCGAATTGAGATAGTAAGTGTGGAAGATCCACCCACCAGAGAAGCTGGTGCCAAAGTTGAAAATGTTGATGAGCTATTACAAAAGTTAAAGGATCTTGGTAGAATATGAACTTTTTTCGCTATGTTTAAAGTATGTGAGAGCCAATTGCAATGTTTTCCTTCCTTGAAAACATTTCACATTTCTAAAAATTATTGATTCGCAATTGCTAAATGTTTGGAACGTTTCCTGAAAGTTCCTTACTTTTTATAAAATTATTTATACACTTGTATGTTAACTGATATAAAATCTATCAATAAATTAGTTTTTATACAAAGTGTTGCAAGTTATTAAAGTCTTTAATTCTCTAGTATCAAAATATAAAAGTGGAGCATCATTTACACAATGTTTTAGTGTGGATCCAATTAATTCTTATTCATTTTTATACAAAAATATAACAATTATGACTCACTTCATTGGGTTATACATCAGTTTTTCAATTTTTATGCATTTATTTTATGTTTATTTTTCTTGCATATTTTAAAAGCTGACTTGGCTAAATGATGGATATTCTACTTTGTACCTTAAGATTATTACTCATGATCACACACAAAAAAAAAATGGAGCAAAAGGCAAAAAACTGAAGCATCAACATCAATGAGAATGCAGGAGGGAAAATTTCCTGAAATAGGAAAAGTTTTGCTCCAGTTTTTCAATTATTGTAATGCATCAAACATTCCAACATGCAGTCCAATGTTGGTGGAAAAAGAAACTAAAGAAATCATGAAATTGAACATGGCAGAATGTGGCTTTACAGCAGGATGGTTGCAGAAAATTAAAGCACGCCAGGCAATCACAGGTCAAGTTGTAAGTTGTGAATCAAGTGATGTTCCAGCTGCTTATTCTGTCGCAGAATGGCACAAAATTTTGTCAGGCATAATAAGTTAAAGCCAACCTAAAGACGTTTTTAATGTGGACAAGACAGGTCTTTTTTTATTACCTGATGTCGAATCAGACTAGGTCATAAGATGAAAAATGTAAAGAAGGGAAAAAGAAGTAAAAGTCTCCTTACTGTGCTCTTTTGTGTGGAATAACTGTGATGGAAGTAAAAGTATCACTCTTCTGGTGGTAGGGAAAAAAAAAAAAAAAAAAACTGGATGTCTAAAGAACATCATGACCACTGGATTAAGATGCTTAGGAGTCAATTAAGACCAAACTTTTTACTACATGGCTGAATGAACCTGACAATGTTATGAAGAGGCAAAAATGAAAGATTTTGCTTTTCATCAACCAATTCAGTGTGCACAGAGGATACTGATTTTTTTGGAAAATATGTTATCTTCTTTCCTGCAAACTTCAGGTATGCTGCAGCTATGCGATTTGAGCCTGAATAAGAGTCTAAAAATGCATTATTGAAAGCAGTTATTTCAACTTATTTGAAGCATTGAAAGAGCCAAATTGTGGTCTTAAAATAACCCCATATTTGAATAGATTTCAAAGTTATTTATTTTTAGGTTTTGTTCCTATGTTCACTTCAGTTTTTTATTAAACTGGGTTTTTCTACCTAGGAAATGGGAAGTATGTTTTCTTCTATTCTCCAAATTAATTTCATGCCTTTATTTTTTTCAAAATTAAGGTAATTTGAAGCTGTTACTTGAAAAACCATTTTTTGAGTGGGGGCACTTCACGTTTTATGCTTTCTCACCATGACATCAATAACTACCTACTGTTTACATCACCTGGCACAGACTTGTAGATAGCAGTTCTTTGGCAACTACATGGATTGAAGGTTCTGATGCTTAGCGTCGTCTTTTCTCACTGCTTGCACAGTGTAATAATTTGAATGTCACTCTCTTTTAAATTTTCCAAGTTATCACTCCTAAATTTTGTGTTTTTTCTTTGAGAACTGCTGTGGCCATTTTATGATATTTTTTGAGTATAATGTCTGCAGTTCACAAGGCAGCTTGAGTTTGTTGAGAAGCAGAATTGTTTTGAAGAAATTTGCTCTCTTTGGGGGTGAGAAGTAAAACCAATTTAATTTGTGTGTGTGTATGTTGAAGCCATTTTCTGAGGGACTGACCTTCGGTTCAGCAACCATATAAAATATGTATCGTATTTTATTTAACAGCTGTGAGTGGTAAACCTAAGGTAATATTTTGCAAAATGTATGCACTGTAAAAATTAATTTAGAAGACATAAATATATAATTGTCTTCAGACCCTAGATTGCTAGTCGTAAATTACTTCTTACTGCAGCCTTTTTGTATATTTAAAAAAATGGTGTCGTCTGCACCCAAAACAGATTTATTTATTTTTCAGCCATTATCCAGCATTAGTCATCGAATGGAGTAAGTCATTTCAGTATTTTTATTTCAAGAAGTATATATTTTATGCAGTTAACAACCGCAATTCTGTGTACTACTGTACTTGAGATTTGAATGACGCATTAATCATAAGAAAATAAGTGTTCTCCAAGCAGTAAATATGATTCTGTCTTGGTCTCAGGTATCACAAAGACAAAATAAAACATTATTTCATAAAAGTGGGATTCGTACATCAAAAATAGGCGATGACATAAACAATGATGATACACTAATCAATGAAGATGATTGGAATCTGCTCAGAGCAGAGATAACTCATTTTACAATTTTATTTTTTTTAAATACAATCTGAGTAAATCTTTAATACCAGGAAAAAATTTTGAGAAAATGGAAAAATGAAATATATTATTGTATTGTTAATTGTTAAAGTTCATTATTAAGAAATAACAAGCAAACAGAATTTATAAATTATATAGTTATCGGAAAATGTCACATATACAAAACTGGTATATTTAGCTTGAGTTAAAACTTTAATTTTTTTTAAAATAAATATACATAAACTGGCTTAAATATTACTGAAATAGTTCAGATCGTAACTACTCTTAAATTTGCCATACATTTCTTCACTCTTTGTGAAGATGGCAAAAGGCACAAAGTTAACTGGTCATGAAAGACGGCAGATTGGAGCTCTTTTATCAACAAGAATGTTTAGCTGTACCAGGGGCTTAGCCAGAGATAGGCTGATGGAGCTGCAGCCACCCCCGAAATGAGTAAATAAGGTATGGAGAAAATTATATATTTGTGGAAAATTTGAAAGTTTCCCTTTATATCTCCAGGGTATATTTGAAAATTCCCCTTGAGAAATTTGTGCTCAGCAATCGACCTAATCCAAATTTACTTGTTTTTCACCTAATGTATGTTTTTCCAAATGCAAAATTTTAAATGCAGTTTTAAAATTATTTTTCCTTTTTTTTTTTTTTTTTTAATTCATTTTCATATTTGAACACTTTTAGGAGAGGGGGGTAAAGCCCATTCTACCCCCCCCCCCCCAAAAAAAAAAAAAAGTTTTATCAATTTTTATAAGTTACTAGTTTACGCCCATTCTTTGTGTGGTAAGAAAAGAATATTTTCCAAAAATATGATCATAACAAAATCTCAAAAAAAGTTCAGGTAGCCCCTACTTTTGAGACTGTCATGGGATGACTAACTTTTCTAATTGCAAGTATGTTTCGATCACTTACGGTTTAACCCTTTGAGTGTGCTTGACGAACTCACGTGTAATTGGTGTGTTTGATCAAAGAAATTGGTAATATTTTTAAAAATAAATGCAAAAATTGCAAAATATGAGAATGCATACTAGTCAATGGGGGAAATTTGCATTTGGGAAGACGAGGGGTTACTGTAACTAGACCGACTTTTTGCCAAATTGCATCATCTCTATATCTAACCTCCTTGTTGGTGTCACATAATTTTTGATAATCAAATTTTCATCATTGAAATCATGACATTCTGCTTGCATGCACGCAAGTACAGGGAAGAAATATTTTGGCCAGCTCCTCTTCTGTGCAATTCAGTTTTTTCCTTTATGCGATCCCTGTTTGTACAAATTACACTATTGGGGAGAGCAAGGTACAATAGGTCAGGAAGTACAGTGGGTGATTGAAGATGTTTGTGGTTCAGTGATTAGTTTTCAAATGAGAAAGTTATTTAATATAAGTATCAAACAACTTAACTCTATAGAAAAAGTTAAACATCTGATTTTGATTGTGGCAGGAAGAAAGAGCCATTTTGTTTTTTGATCATCTGCATGAAATTCGAAAAAAGTAAGACTTTATGTTATTACACTTGAAATTTGTCAAGTAAATGAGTGGTCAGTACAGTGGGTCAGTAATTCATTGTGTCCCCATTTATAAATTTACTGTCTTTGTAAGTTTCTTACTTTTTTATGTTCAAATAATCCAAATTTATCTAAATACGTCTTCCACATCAGCCACAGACTCTCCAGTTTTTTAAGAAAATTATGTAAAACAAAAACTCTGATGCAAAAGAGAAAAAACTGAGAGGCAACCTAAAAAAATCAGAAATTCTTACAGATGCACCTGTGAGATCACAATCTAAAATGAGATGATTGAAAAAAAGAAGCGTGAAAGACCTAATGATATGAATCAGAAGAGAGAGGAAAAAAATATGCAAGCAATTATAAGAATAGCTCAACTGAAGAAGAGGAAGAATGAAAAGAATCTTCTAGTGAATCTGATTGAGGATTCGGATTTAAGATTTTAATGTTGACGTTGGAGATTTCGTATTATTTAAGGTCTACAGCAAGAAAAAATGCAGTTTTATGCACTGTTGCTGAAGTTGTAGGCAAAAATGGAAATGAATTTGAAATGCACTACATGAAAGGAATTGAGCCAGGTTATGCACTCATCTTTGAAGAGGCAGACATTTATACAATAGACAGTAAAGATATTGTGAGAAAGTTGCCAAAATCAAATGTATTGTAAAGAACTGACAGAACAGTGACAAAGTTGACCTATGCTGTAGATTTTCAGTTATATAATGTCCAATAGTTATTGTAAAATAAGTTTTTTATTTAATGTCTTAAAAATAACTATAAAATTAAAATTTTGTAAACTTAATAGCACTCAAAATGATATTATCTAACAAACCTTTTCCTTTAATTTTATTAACAAATTTAGTGTGTGCATGTTTTAGAACCATAAAATTAACATTTACCTTATAAAAACTTTGAGCTACTTTAATATCTAACTTAATAATAAATATTGTCAGGCAATAAAAATAAATGCCAACGGTTCTAATGCGAGAAATTTCTTCTGGGAATCATCCCAGAGTAGCTCAGTGGTAGAGCACCCGCACGTTATGCGGCAGTCCTGGGTTCGATTCCCAGCTCTGGAATTTTTCGCATAGTTGGTAAAAAATAAAATTAATCAGCCTATACACTACAACCTGCCTAGTAAATTTTAAATTACTCACTATCGAATGAAAGAAAATTTTTTGTGTTTTTCATTAGATGACCCACTGTAACCATGGGTACACTGGGTCAGCAAAAAGTACTTAAGAAAAATAGTTTTTATTGCACAAAAACTTTTCTTAGAATTGATCTAAAATTAATTAGGATAGCCAGTAGATCAGAAAACACACATTACATTAGTTTGATAGTCTGTTTTCAAAATATTTTTTGAGTTATGTTTAAAAATTCAAAAATTGACCCACTGCAACACCACCCCCCCCGTCTCCTCTATATCATTTTTTAAATACCGTATTAGCCCAAATATAACACAATATTTTTTTACAGATCATTTCCTGTTAAAAACCTACTAACTCTGTGCTAAATTTGAGGTATAATATAGAATTTTTCTAATTATCTTGATGAAAAATTTTGGGGTGGCATATTTGGGCTAATATGGATATAATGATGGATATTACTATTTACTGCAAAAAATGCATTTGCGACTAACATTGAAACCCATGTGTGTGTTCTTTGCATAAAAGAGAGATAAGGAACGATGCACGAATTCCACAGGAGGTGAAAAATAGCCTTAAAGATGCAGTACTCCCTTATTTTGAGAGGGATGCAATGGATGAACATACTGCATTCCGGTCAAATATACTGGATAATTGACAGTAGCCAAATACGAGGCAGTATATCCAGCCTAAAATTATACAGGATATTCCAAAAAGTTGGTAACATGCTTTAATTTTTTATCTCTTTGAGATACGTGGGCAATGTAAATTAAAAAATTGTTCAAAATAAGGTAGGAAATGGATTATGATAAGAAACAATTCCTTTTATAAATTTTCAAAAAGTTACACTTTTTAAATTTGTATATGATTCCTGTACAGAAAAATACTCAATGAGTAAAATGTCTCCCATACGCTAATGAGGTGCACAGAAGTTGAGAATTATATCCTAAAATGGCAGAGATATGAAGATAAATACATGCTGACTTAAACCTGTTAAAGAAAAAAAAAATCATGTCGGATGATCGTGCTACAGGGGTTGTGCAGAAATTATTTAAGAAAATAATTTTTTGCTCTCTAAAATTGAACATTCATATTCAAACTAATGTATAGCCCCTAATTATCTTTGTTGAAAGATATCTCTTAAACGTACTGAAATTTTGTACATCACTGAGGAAATTTTTTTTTTTTTTTTTTGACATAATCTTTTTTTTTTCTACCTTATTTTGAACATTTTTTCAATTTACACTGTCCAAAGAATTAAAGCGTGTTACCATTTTTTAGGTCATCCTGTGTATACCAAGAAATAACACAAATATACATAATCAATGAATAAATTCTAAAAACTACAATAATTAATGTAAAAAAAAAGTATCAAAATATTCCAGTTTTAATATTTCACTTTAGTTTATATTTTTTTTTTTTTTTGTAAAGATAAAGGGGGAACAATTCTAGCTATTTTAAGATTAGTAAATTATGGTACAGTGAAACATTTTTGCACTTGAAGAAGGTGAACCTTTTCAGCAACCCGAAATGATAATCTTGATATGTTTCTATTTTTATGTCTGTTATTTTAGAATGCTTTTAATTTTAAAAACATTTTTTTGGTTGAGTGTTCTTTTAAAGACAGTGAGTTTTCTGTATTCTTTGGTTAAAATCATCAGCTTCTGTTTCTCAAAATAGTATCTCATATACAATTATGGCTGGGAAAGAAAGTGTTTTTTGTTGTTGTTGTTGTTAACATTGATAGTAAGGAAATTTATCAACATACAAGAAATATCAAAGTTGCATGGATTTTCCAACAGTTAAATGAAAATGCTTTTTTTTCCCCCTCATAACTGACTTTGAATGATAATTATTTGACACCCATTGTATCACTAATTTTGAGATTTTAGAAATAAGTCTCCATTAAGAAATCCGCCTAGTTCTTTTGCAAACAAATTTAGCAAAGAATTAAATAAATTATTGCAATAAAAAGACAAAGTAGTTGCTGAAATCCAGAAAAAGTTATCATTGCTTTAAAAATATTTGCTATTTTGCTATTTTCTGCAAAAATAATTGCATTTTAGTTGTGCATGGCAACCCTACTTTCATAAAAAGTATTCATAAATTGATGGTTAAAAATTTTTAAACAGTAATAACAAATGCTTGAAATAAGAACACTTGAAACACTTTTTCATGTATCTCTTTATTTAAGAACAGAGAGGAAAAGTAGTACATAATATTTCAGAGAGAAATAAATATTGACACTTAAAATAAAAGTATATATGTATAAATAAATTAAGACAGTTACAAGCTTAGCAAAGAAAAGTGAAAAGATGATATATTGATAATATTAGAGTCCATAATTTTTATACGATAATTTATGTTTCTTCAAAATCTGCTTTTATAGAATGTATGACATCTTGCAAAAGTGTTGTCTGTCCATATGGAAGTTGAAGAAAGACATCCTCTGATAATACTCTCCAACGAACTTTAGGCTAAAATATATTAATTTCTTTAATAACTATTTATAACACATACATGGGAAGATACACATTGGTTTGTATACATGAATGTATTCAAAATATGAAGTAGGAAAAAAAAAAAAAAAAAAACTAAAACACTTTCATATTTGCACTAAAGTGCTATATATTAAAAGCTTATTGTAATCCATGAGTTGGCCCTATTTGTCTTCCATTCCATTGGCAGAATTTTGTCATGCTTTCTGCTACAAGCTGCAGAAATACAAAAAAAAAAAAAAAAAAAAATTCTGCAGCACAATATATATTTATGCATGCATGCAGGCTCACACAAGAATGTGGACACAATGTGCATTTTAAAATTGTTAAGTGAAAATTACAATTACAGGAAAAAGGTCTTCAGCGCATTTTTCAACTCTGTTGAAGAGAATTTGACTGCACAGGATCGTTCTGTTTCTACAACATTATCACCGTGTCACCCTGTTTTTGCCACGGTGTCTTCCATGTTCCATTATATTGGAAAGTGTATCATAATCCATATGTGTACCATGTTTGTGTTTCTTGTTCCATAAAACACTTCTATGGAATTAAAATCTATATTAAAATAGCCTGCTAAAACTGTTTTGCAATCATGGTCAAACATATTCTAACTGTACTTCACCTTTATAATAAACAGTAAGGTTTGGCAATTTCTCGCCAAATAAAGAAGATATCACCAAGCTGAGTTCAGTTTTGAGGACTTATATTTTAGTGTCAAACTCACCAAAAAACGGCAAACTCTAGTGACTTTTGTCTTTGCTGCTATTTAGCAATCCTTGAAAAGTAGTATGATGAAAAAAGAAAGTATTAAAAATGAAATATATAGTTTCACCAAGTAGACAAAAATCGTCTGAAATTAATAGCAATCAGTTCTAAAAGAAAACCTGTTCAGACGGGTATCTATGTGTGTATAAACATGCTTACGAAAATCTTTGTGTCCCTTTTGCAGCACATTGCGCAAACGGATGAGTGCGAAATTCGGCACAGTTAAAGTAAGTATGGGGGTGTTTGTGCAATTGTTAAAATTTTTGTGTAATAAGCAAATGCACCATAAAAAATTAAGAGAGGTAATTTGGCACACGGTATTTCGTGCCAAGTTGGGTGGTGATTCCATTGATTGACAACACTACCCTAGTAGCACAATTAGTCCAAAAGACGTTTAAAACACATTTTTTTTTATGTCAAAAAACGTGTTTCCAACGTAATTTCAACATTTTTTGAACTAGTTGTGCTTCTAGGGTAAGTGTCAGCAGTATTATAGGGTTATATTATTACAACAAAATTTGCAAAACGTGAAATTATTCTCCAGTTTGGTAAAACGGCAATGACTAAAATTTGCTTTAGCCCTGTGCTTGGTGTCTTTTTTTAGATGCTCGATAAGTGTGTGAACTGTTGTAAATTCCATGTTTTAAAGCTGTGGAAAAACAAACCGAACACGGCAGGTTGCAACTTCACAGAAACGTGCCAATTTGATAAATTTCTTCACAATCTCCCGCCACGCAGTATGCTAAAGCAAAATTTCCAGAAAATATTATTGAAGAAATACCACAGCAATTAATAGGGAATGAAAATAATATTACTAATGAAGCGTATGGAAATATTTCCGAAAACATACTCTCAGATAACATATTGAAGTTAGTTATAATCCATTATATATTAAAACACTAAAGCAGATTCTTGGAAGATGCTTTTGATGCATTTTGACCATGCGCATACTCTCCCCGACCAATCAGTAACCAGAATAAAAGCCTTTCTTCACACATAAGTATGGCATTTCTTACGACATTATGTCAGTTTCGTGTCAAATTAAAAAGCACAAGAAAGATTTAAGTCAAAATGTGTTTCTTAAAGTTCATAAATTTTAAAATCGCTAATATTATCTTGTTTTATTAGTTAGTCGAACGTAAATCTCATTTATCAATCATCTGATGTGCATTATCAGGTCAGTTACTAAAATAATTCAGCTTACAAAAAACAAAGATAAAGCATGATAAATGCATCAGCTATAAAATACTTTCCAACATAATTATGTTCTGTTCTGTGTACATATAAAACTTCATTTGATAAATTTCAAATGAAGATTTATATTATGCAAACAAAAATTGCATAACAAAAATTTGAAAAAAGAAATCTTGTTATGGTTTATTCATTATCATCAGAACATAATCCTGAGCTTTAATTTAGACTAAAATTAATAGTCCATTAAGTAAATAGCCTAAAAATACAAATAAACCAAATATAGAGTTCCCACAAACTACTTGAAGTTTCACATTCCCTAGCTTAACAGACTCTGTAAAGTCTCCCCTTTCTGAAGATTTTCAAAGTTGATGTCAGTAGCATTAGGGTTGACTTGATTAACTAAGAAGCTGTGAGCCCTCAGCTAGCAAATCTTACCATCTTACAATATAGGATTCCTATAAGCTTTTTTTTTTTTTTTTTTTTTTTTAACGGGAAAAGAAAATAATCAGTGACCTTGGCATGACTGTTCTAAAAGGTCACATTTTTATATTCTTGAGCAAAAATTGATATATTGAAGCACTGATATTCAAGATTGATTTTTAAAAACCAGTAGGTTAATCTGAATTTAAATAATAAATATATTTGCATTTTACAGAATGATGTCAGGATTAGAAAGAAATACCTGAAATCTTTTGTTTAAGTTAGTCATTTTATTATAGTGTATATGCCACAATTCAACTTCTTTCCAAGCTTGATCAGTATTCATTTGATCATCCATGTACCCACAATACACTTGTTTGCAAGTGATTCCATCTTCTGTATGTTCATCATCTGGTGATCCACTTTGATCATCATCTGAATAACCAACTGCCTGATCTTCAAAAAACTATTAAGAAAAAAATTAATAAAAAGAAACAGTGTGCATTATTGTTTGATTAAAACAGATTTTAAAATATGTACAGTGTTAACACTTATTTACACATTCTTTCATCATGAGGCAGATTTGTCAACTTTTGGGCATTCCGACCATGCTTTACAATTTTACATATTAGGTGCTTTTTGTTGGGACACAGCTGTCTTTCCCATTTATTCTCAGATTTTTTTTTTTTTTAAATTACTGAAATACATAATACGTAATTCAGAGATGAAACTTTTCTGGGGGGTACTCCAGAAATCTGGGGTGGGGGGTGGAGGGGTTTAAACTAGACTTACCAATTTTGATGCATAATTTTTTTTTGTTTTTGCATTTTAGATACATTGATATCACTGGCTGTGCCAGTTATTTCAAATGCAATCTTTCTCCATCCTATTGGTGAATAATCATATTTTGTTCATTGCAGAAGCCAGTCTGCTAACTTTTGTATCAACAGTTAAAATTATTACATATTTTTGATAAATAACAGGTATTTCGCCAAAATATTTCTTAATCTTTTGGGTGAGTTTTTATTTTTCACCCAAGTTTCGAAATTTTGTTGTATTAAAATATAAATAGTGTTTATAAAATTTCCTAAAATGCTGTTGGAAAAAAGTGAAGCATGAGGAAAGATCGGCTGGCCAGTACTTCACAGAAAATTTTACCAAAAAGAAATCGCAAGGCTAAAACAGTATATTAAAAAAATTGCTGTTGATAAAAGTCAATGCAAGGAGTTTGGCACAACACTATTTGTTGTTCTCTTATGATATAAAAAAAAAAAGCCTTTTGTTTATGTTGGCTCCTGCACTAATCTGCATAAAATTTTCAGGGTTTTTGAGGTTAGGCCAGTCTTAACCCTGTTAATTACTTCAAGTGCTTATTTATAAAATTATGTGTTATAGGCTTTTTAAATTACATATGAGCTAACAAAAATGTAAACAGAACATTCTGAATTGTGTTAGATGTGAGTCAATTATTTCTGTTGCTGTTCTTGCTAATGCCCTCAGGAAACTGAGGAATGGTGCTAGATCCCCCCCCCCCCATATAGGAAAGCGATGGGCAGAAGAGGCGGCTCCCATTTTAATGAGCCCCAGTGGGAGGAAGTCTGACTTAGCTCGGGGTCCCCTAATTTTGAACTAATTCCAGAAGAGGGACCCACCATCTGAAATTGGCACCCCCAGAGGTAGCGTTAAACATGGAGGACATTGGAGCCTTGACAGATTTTACGTACACCAGCTCCCATTAGCACACCGTCTCACAGCAGTCCAGCCACCTGAGGACTACATCCTTTAAAGCACTGGCCACGCCGGGTGCTGCTTCACTTGTCATTGTTTTGAGTTGGCAAATATCATAAATAACAGATTGTAGCCAAATGTCTTAATTTTAACAAACTTATTCATGAATATGCTGAAAAGAAAAATTTTAAAAAGTCGATCTTTCAGAGATTTTAGCTGTTGCATTTATTTTAATGTTGCAAATCCTAGATTAATCTCTGGTCACATGATTAAAATAAAGTTGTAGAAAAATGTTTGTTCCAGCTTGCTATCCTCCAGTCCATTTTACTGTGAGTTAATAGAAAAATGTGCTTTTTGACACAAGTGTCGGCCAAAGATGGTTTCACAGATGCTCCAGTTGTTTCAAATTGTGCCAAATCAAACCTGATGTGCCAATCTGCAACAAAAAGATTGTTTTGGGGCATTTTTGCTAAATTCAGCAAAACTGCTACATTTTTAATTTTTCCATATACATTGAAAATGTTTCTAAATCTCTTGAATTTTTACAAAAATCATCACACATTCTAAGCATTCTATTTTCAATCTTTCTCTATTAATCTTAAAAATGAGTATTTTTTTCTTTGGCATCCCTTTGTTCAAACCTCCAATGCCTTTAAAAATTCACCTCTGTTTTAAATTTAATTTTATATAAATTGGTAACTTTTTGTTACTAAAATTTTTATAAGCTGCTGGTGGTAGTTAACTCTTTTGTGCCCAGAATTTCTGAAACTTTCTTTGATTTTTGCTAATACTAGCAATAATAGATTAATTCCTGATGTCAAATTCTTGAGCAAGGGATGATTTCTTTTAAAATCATTATGCATAAAAATTGAAATGTCAACATCCTACTGGGTCATGCTAAAATATTTTGTGGAGTTGAGGTTCCATACTCATGAATAAAGGCTAGGAAAAATAAATAATGTTTTCGACTGAAATACCGTCCCAAAAAAGGGATGCTAGGCATAAATGGGTTAATACAGTTTAGTAAATATTGTATTCTTGATTTAAAATAGATATTTTTTATAGCAATGTATAAAATAACTGGATTTTTTTTTATAAGCTTCTAACTCTCCTCCCCCCTCAAAAAAAAAAAAAAAAAACTGTTTTTTGTTATAAGCTAAGAGTTTTTAAGAACCTCCATAATTTTCATTTCTTAGATTGGCATTCTTTAATGACTTTTCCCTTTCCCTGAGAAAATAAATTTTGTATTTCAAAATTGACATTCTTGTGCTCCAAAAGTGACTTTTTCTTGCTCTAAATTACTCCAAAAATGTCTTTTTTCTTGCTCCAAAATTTAATTTCAGCTGGCACATCCTTGTTTTCAGCATAAAATAGGCTAATGAGTGATGCTGACAACCTCATGTCCATTTCTTATACTTATAGTTAATATTTTAGTTTAGTTATAACTGTGTTTACATATGAGGTGCATAGTATCTGTGCAAATATTTTACCCTATTATTTTGTTATATTTAATTTGTATCCATAAATAACTATAAAATAACTAGCTGTATTAAATATTAAGGCATAACTTGCCTAAAAAGTCTGATGTGAATATCACATGACCTCCTTGTACGTCTATTAAATCATAAATATTTCAGTGCACTTCATCTAAACTTATTTCATTTGAAATGGATAAATTTCTGCACTGATACTAAGGTTTAGCAATTTCTAGCCAAATAGTTATTGGCCAAACTTAGTTTAGTTTGAAAGGCTTGATGCACACTAGCCTAGTCTTGTAAGTTCAATCAATTAATCAACTAGTCCTGTTGTTCAAATGTGAATTAGGCTTTTTTTTTTTCAAACAATAATGCTGGGCCGTGGTAGCCCAGTGACTAAGGCGTTGGACTCTTAACCGGAAGGTTGTGGGTTCGATACTGACGTACCACTAAAGACCACCATGTACATGCGGTGTACATGCACGTTAAATCCGTGGTTCCGAAAGTCCTCTCGGCGGTCACTAGCAGTTTCTGAGGGGTGCCAATATTCAGAAGACCTCCACCTTTTGATGAGGTTCCAAATTGTGGCGCGAAATTCCGGGAAGGACGTATATGTAGCTCTAAGTGACACATTCAGTGACGCGAGCTGTCCTCTCCTGGCAAACAAACAATAATGTTTAAAGTAAATTGAATTTTTATTTGTATGCATGCACATGCAATTTTTCAAACAATGTATGTGACATTGCTTTCCAAAATGACTTTTTGAGGATCAAACTTCATTTTTATAATAGGACTTTTTTGTATACAGTGTCATTCTAAAATAATATTTTTTTTTAATAAATAGCTCCTTATAAAATTTATAGCATAAAAGTAACTGCATGTCACAGGGCTGTACCCAGAAAAAAAATTTTGGATTGTCTGAACATTTCAGAGGGGGTCAAAGTGATGAAAAAGGCAGAATTTTTTACAAAAAGACTTCATCATTATTATTTTGTGAACAAAAACCGAAATTTCGGAGTGGATCCGGACCCCCTGGACACGTCATTGGCATGTCATATAAAAACTTTTTTTTGGTACTAAAACCAATATTTTAAAAAATGCCAAACTGTTTGAAGTACCTGGTAAAATGTGTTATACTTGTATTTCCTCTAATTAACCCTATAAATTCTAACTACATTAAACATAGTTAAATTACTCTCAATTTTATAAATTGAATAGAAGCCATGAAAGACCTCTACATTTTAAAAAAGCATGTTTTATAGAAAATAATTTTATTATTTAACTACTCATAATATATGCACAAACTAAGCAAAAATAGTTTTACATTAAAAGAACTTTCTAACATTGACATTCAACTTCATCCCTCAAGCATGGGGAAAAAAAAAAAAAAAAAAAAAAAAAAGGAAAGCACATGTATTTACTCAATATTGTGGTGTTGTCACTATATTATCCCTTTTCTTTTGTTAATGATTAATTTAATTTACCTCTACCCAGGACGTTTTAGTAATTTAAGATCTTTCTAGTTAAAATTTTACCATTGAATTAGTTTAAATAACCACTGTATAATTTCTTACTTTTGAGGGGCTGTTAATTATTTATTTTGTTTGGCAGAGTAAAGTGTTCTCTCTTTTATTTACCTTTTTTTTTGTGATTAAATTTTCTCTTCACCGGCCGTTTTTCGCCTCCAGGGTGTTTAAAATTAATATTTACCTTTTAATTGCCGTTCTGTGGGTAATCAGGAGTTTAAAATATAGTGGTTGTACTTCATACCTCCCTTTTCATTAAAGTTGTTTTGATGGGATTTTTTTTAAAAATTAATTTTCGTAACTTCCCGTAATCCCGCTTTTTCTTTATTTTATTACTTTATTTCTCCTGTTAGGCACGACTTTTCATTCAGTTTAGCTGGGACGCTTCAAGATGTGGAGTTTGGGCGTTTTTTTTTTTTTGCCATTCCGAAAATGGCGACGCTAAGAAAAGTGGATGCTAAAGTTAGCTCAGGAGGAGAGAGCGCTTGGGAGTGCAAACATGAATCGGATGCAAAATTAAAACTCCCACACTTTTTATTTTAAAAATGTTTTTGCTTAGGCACGGCCCCTCATCGTTTTAGACATCTGTGGGCAACTTTTAGACATCAGCACTCGCGGGATAGGCATGGACAAGATAAATGCTGCCCCTTTTCACCACCGGACCTGGCGCGGGATCTCGAGGCCAATAAGGGAAACTTTCGGCGTGGAGGAATCCGGCATCTTACTGCTGTCCAGCAATGTCCGTTTTAAGGGACAGCCTGCAGGACCGCCATTCGAGACCCCCCTGCGATTTCATGAAGGATGTTTGCTCCCAACGTCTGGTGAGATAAAATTTTTTTTCCATTTTTTTGCTATCTTTTGTGAGAGAGGCCCTACCAACATCGGAGGGACATTTTCGGTCACCGGGCTTGTGGATCGACGTAGTAAGCTCATCCAATGCCAAGAAATCTTTTGTTTAGCTGCAGATCATTAAGCCCTTGGGAGGCGTGTCATGTAACACCTTTTTATTCTTTTTTTATTTTTGCATTTACCTTTCTTATACCCTTTTAATATGTCAACCCCGCCCCTTCTTTTAATGCATTGTTAAGTCCGTCGATCATGTCCTTTAAAAAAAAAAAAAAAAAAAAAAAAAAAAAAATTACTTAAATGGGATTGAGATTATGTGTCAAGCGTACTACTGTAATTTGCATATAATATGTATGACGATTTATTACCTTTTGGCAACGACTATCTATTCAATAGCTTTGGATTTGATGTGAAAGTTTAATTTTACCTTAACGACCTAATTGTTAAAATTTTGGTTTGCAACCATGGGTACCCAATTTATGAAAGTGATCTCCATTCTGCTTAACCTTTTAAAACTGACTAGGATGTTTAATTTACTTTAGACAGACCAATTTTCAAAGCATAACATGAAGTAATAAATCGTTTAGATTTTCTGTTAATTGGAAAAAAAAAAAAAACACTTGAAACGAAGGAGTTTAGTTTTGAATGTTTATTTACTAAATTGATAAATGTGTTAATTACTAAATTTTATTGCTTAATATCAGCATCTGAATTTTACTTAGTAGCTGTAGCAATATATGCAGTAAAACATATATAAATAGTAATTGTACACTAAATATCTTGTCACAGTAAAATTATTTTATTAAGACGCATTTTCTGGGTTCCTTGAACTCCATTATAAAGAGAACTGACTGCATTATTTATTTATAATAATTATATAATAATAGCATACTTTCACCATATCTTTCGAAGACTGCCACATTTCATAGCCATCCATTGTAAAACAGGATTGGATAATGTCAAATTTGTTTTCAGTCCATACAAATCCCTAATTCATAAGTAAAATGAATATTTTGCTTCTTTATAGGATATAAAAATTTAAAATTTTGAAATAAAAATATAAATAAATAAAAGAAGCCTTACTCCAGGAAGTGATGGATCTTTTTTTCTCGCGAACCACGTTTCTACATATTCTAGATCATGTTTTTTTCCCATAAATGACTCTTCATCATCACTAGCTTTATTTTTTGTCCATCTAGAAGCAAACAGAACACCTAATATATTCATTAAATAACTTAAATATACGGGGTATCCATACTGGAAGGTAACGGGCTTATCTATTAGAAATTAAATAAATCATTTATCTATTATTTATCTATTAGAAATAAGTGAGCAACATATAAAAATACTCATCAGGAGTAACTTGGACAAATTTCCAGAGTTTTGCATGGTCTTCAGGAGCAGGTAGTGATACAATTTTTAAAAGGTACTATGTAACTTAATTATTCAATGATAAAAGTAATTAAAAATTAACTGAATCAATAATTAAATAAAATCATAATAATTAACATACAAATATGAATCATAAATTTTAAGATAGATTTACACTAGACACTTAAATAAAAGAAATAGATCAATGTAATTAATATAAAGTAAATAATGAGTGTTGAAGTCACTTCTACATTTAAACCCATATAGCAATGGATTTTTTTTTTCTTGTAGGATAAACATCTTCTTTATTTCAACTCCAATGTTCGTTATTTTCCAGAGAAAATATCCTGTTTTACAGAATGTCTGGAGTAGTAACATATTTACGGAGTTGCTCCTGAAGAATTGAAGCTGTTGGTAGGTATGGCAATGTAAAGTGGAAAAATGCTCAAAATAATGTAAGACTACATTAAAAAAAAATTCATCTCATTATTTTTTTTTTAAATGACTAATTTTAAATTTGTATGTAACCCTCATACAAAAAAATTCCCAATTAGTAAAATGTGTCCACATATACTGATGAGGTGAAGTACAAATTTCAGCCTTTCATCATAAAATGAGATATCTCCATGATCAAAAATGAGGAGCATATGCATGATTTTGAATTAAACTGTTTATTGCTAGAGTCGGGGGGGGGGGGATTTTATTTTGTAATTTCTCAACGACCCCTGAAATGCAGTCACTGGACGTGATTTTTTTTTTTACCTTTGAGAGGCATTGAAAATTGGATTAAGTCAGCCTATATTAATCTTCATATCTCTGATACTTTTTCTAACATAATTCTCAAATTTTGTACACCACTCCATTATTGTATGGGCACATTTTACTAATTGAGTTTTTTTTATGGGGGGTGGGGGTGTATACAAATTTAAAAAGTGCACCTTTTTGGAAATTAACAAGAATTTTTTCTCAACACTTATTTCTGACCTTATTTTGAACAATATTTTCAATTTATATAGCCCACTTATCTCTAATATATAAAAAATGAATTAAAGCCAGATACCACTTTCTTAGGATATCCTGTATATATTTATTTATTTTTGCTTATTTTATTTTTATAGGAATTGACTTGCAAGTCATTAATAGCACATAAAAGTAAAACTTGTCAGATTAAATTAAAAGGGACTAAAAACTTTTCATTTTTCACTTTTAACATACCAGGTGATTCAAAATAGATGTTAATATGATCTTTTAAACCATAAATAAATGAAGCACACTTTCAATTAGAAAAGTTCGTCTAATGAAAAGTGGTTTTTAGAAATGGTAATTTTTTTTTACTAGGGGCTGTATATATATTAAAATATGAAATTTAATTTTTATACAGTCCCTCCTTTTCTATCACTTATATTTAAAAAAATGGTAAAATTTTTCACATAAATTGCAAGATCACAGAAACTATTCCATGGGATTTTTTTAATTTACAATCTTAGACAAAAAAAATCCCATGTCTCTGAGTGGAATACTTTCCATGATCTTGCAATTTTAAATTTTGGCATTTGACGCCAAGCACTGAGAGGATGTCTCAAAAGTGAGAAAACTGTAATTACTTTTCAAATGATGCTAATTTATGTTAATAGTCACTTGATAGATACAGTTGTCTTCTCAAATCCTAATTTAGCTACATTTTCCCTATAATGCATGTTTGGCAATTTCTAGTGAAAGTTACTAAACCATTATTTTGTTATTCTCTTTTACTTTAAAATTCCTTCTCTAGAAGCGTGACATAATTAGTGAATGATTCCCCCCCCTTAAAAGACTAAATTATCACTAATTTTATAATACAGTACTGATCCATTCAAGTAAAACTTGTACCTGTTAATTTCACCTGTTTGAATGCATTTAATTTTCATTTCACAACAATGAGATCATTATTTAGCTTTTATCAACTCATAATTGGTTCCCTAAAGCAAAGATTTTTTTTTGCCTGAAAATGGACACCGAAGTAGGTAAAGTGGTATAAGTTATCATTTTCAACATTAAATTTCTCACTAACTATTTTACTTACAGACATGGGATTTATTTTTAATTAATTTTCTTAGACAAAGAGCAACATTTTTCTAAATATAAATGATAGGAAGGAAGGGACAGTATAAAAATTAAATTTTATATTTAGATATGTATGCAGCCCTCGTAAAAAAAATTGCCTTATCTGAAAGCTACTCTTAATTTTACAAACTTTTCTAAATGAAAGTATGTTTTGATCCTTTACGGCTTAAAAGATAATCTCTTTAACATCTATTTTGAATCACCCAGTATTTTTATTTAATTTTATAGCAATCAGAAATTTCAGTACTTGATTCTTTATCTTGTCATGCTTCAACTAACTTATAACAAATTTTTCAGTTTTACTGAAAGAGAAGCAAATTTTGCAAGAACCTGCAAAAGCTTTACAATATAGCTAGTTAATGATTCAATAATAATTTGCAGTGTGTGCACAAAATGTCTCACCGTGTGATAATGACAAAAAGATTATGATTGGGCCCCCATCTAGGAAGAGCTCCTTTTCCTCGCAATCCAGTTCTCCCCATAGGATTTCTATAAAAAACAGTCAGTATATTCATCATTTGCATTAAACTCTTTTAGATTTGATTTAATGAGAGACTTTTAAAATTTAAAAGTAGCTCTCACTCACACTTCAAAAACACTTTTTGCATAGATATTAAAGAAAAACTCTTTGTATTTTGCAGTTTTCAAAAACATTCATTCAGTCATTTCAGACTGAATAACGTCATACATATTCAACAAAGTTATTTATTTAACTGTGCTTGAAAATTAATTTGTAGCACATTTGCATCAAACTGATACATGAATGTTAAATCAACAATACAAGTAAATTCTATAATTGAAGAAAAGGAGGGGAGGAAATCAAGAACAGTGACAAATGCTTTCATATAAAAGGGATGAATTATATCATCTAAATTGTTTAGACAACAAAAAATGTTTTATAAAAATGTTAATGATATGAGAAATATATGTAGAATGAAACGATGCACCTTTTTAAATTTTCTTATTTGGGAATGTTATGCTATGTAAAAACTTTTTAACAAAAAAATTAAACCACCAAAAAACTCAAAAGCAAAAAATAATAAACCTTTTCTTAATTAACCTTAATAACTAAGTTCTTAAACTAATGTAAGTATACCTAGTAATCTCTGAGTCGGTGCATAACAGTTGCAATGGAACAAAGATCACTAAATTGCCTAAATCTCTATTATTAATAAGAGTAATTTATTGTTCACACACAGATTTTGAGTTGTGTATTACAAAGTAGACCTCTCTGCATTTCTGCGAAAGCTTGTTGATCGTGAGAGACGTGGGAAGAGAGCATTTTTTGGAATGTTAATGTTTATCGCCGGAGATTTCACGTTGCAATGTCAATTTGATTTGGTTATTTCTTTAAATTTAAGGTAATTTAGTGATCTTTGTTCATTGGTTGTTTGGCACCGACTCAAAATAACTTAGGTATACTTACATTAGTTTAAAAACTTAGTTATTAAGGTTAATTAAGAAAAGGTTTATTATTTTTTGCTTTTGAGTTTTTCGGCAGTTTAATTTTTTTGTTAAAAAGTTTTTATTTTATAATTTTTTGTGGCTATAAACGCAAATTAACAGCTTAGTGACGTCAAATTGAGCAAGCGAATTCTATACATTCATCTGTGTACGTCACACAGTAGCTAGAATTAAAAAATAACTATTAAGCATGCTCGAAAATTCAAGAAATTTGGGATCTTTCAACAGTTCTGAAATTTCCAATTTGCAATATTTGACGCATTATCATACCTCAAAAAAAAAAAAAAAAAAAACGTCACCAAGCGGTACACATTTCTTTATGGTTGCCAGTCGAAACCTACCACCGGCAGGGTACTTCACTCTCGCTGAACATCGCCCACGATGGCTCCAGAACCAACACTAAATGAACATCAAAATGTAAACAGCACTGGATACTGAACATAGACCAGTTCTTTTTAGCTGTATGAATTTTGAAAAAAAATTAACAAATTGAACTTCAGAAATTTTAATAACATTCAAATACTCTTTTGCGAAACGGCAAACAAAAACAAAATGTGTGTGTGGGATTTACACATTCGCATGCATTAACATGATTTATTCAAAATTAAAGCATCGACGCATATGTACGTAAATTCAGAACTACAAAAAATCTTAAAAGAATTGTTTTAACAAGCAAAAACAAAATGTACACATATGTGCTGTGTACTGTGAACGAAGATGTATAGGTGGTTTGACGTGCAGTTTTAAACAGTGGCGTAAAAACGTCGCCAATATCCCTTGCAATGGATGATATCGATACGATGCTATTTCAATCATGTGTCAGTGGAAAATACAAATTTGAACTAATCAGATTGAAACATGGAGTGTCACCTGAAACTACATTTTAAGTTGATTGGTTGGAGGTTACGTGTTGGCTGAAAAATGACATCACACGGACACCGTCCATTTAAAAAAAATCAACTCTTCTGGTAATAGCATCTAACAAATATCGATTCAAGAGCTTATATGCCTCGTTAGAGCTCCTATTTTATTTTATGAAAACTATAAAATTTAAGGAATATTGAATTTTCACGAGGAAAAGGAAAAAGATCACTAATCGAGCTGGCATTTAAAATAGCTATTTAAAAGTCATATTTTATGCATGTTCATACATTACAATCAGTGAGGGAAAAATCAATCATCCCCTGTTTTCCTACCCTTAGGGTTGGAATTTTTTTTCCAAATCTATATGGGACCAACTTCGGGGTATACCCTTTCCAAGAAAAAAAGAATTATCAAAATCGGATTACTCTGTAAAAAGTAATGCGTGCTCATACATAATAAAAAAAATATACCCGTCGACTTGAGAACCTCCTCTGTTTTTCGTCAGTTAAAAATAAACAAAAACTTTTTGAGAAAACACACATAAAATGATACTTATTACAAGATACAATCGTTCCGACTGGAAATTTATTTTGTCTTCCTTAGTCAAAGCCCTTCATCTCACAAAACAGTGGGAAGTATCATTTTATGTGTGTTTTTTCACAAAGTTTTTATTTATTTTAATGTTTAACACCAGTATTTTGAGTGTTTTTTCTGTAATGTTATACTATATTTAGTTTTAAAATTTAAAATAAAATGCAACAACTTTATAATTGTTACGAAAACTCAGCTGAATCTCCTGTATTTGAAAAGCTGGTGGTTTTGTGCAAATGCAAATGCTCATAAGTTCAGAATGTCTAGAAAATTCCAGGAAACAGTCAAATTGTCAGCTTAGAGATACTGCCAATATCTGACAAGTAACCACTAGCTCTAATGTTATCCTACGGGATACCATTCTAGCCCACTGTTTTGTATGCAACAAAATGCAAAGTTTAATTACTTGATGCACAGAACATGAATTTTAGACTAAATTCAACCCCGGGGAACAGATCACTCCCAAATTTGTAACAGTATACATCCATAAAATTTTGCTTTAAGTATATTATGTTTCGTCATTTAAAAATATTTTTAGTAATTATCTGTCATTCAGATTATGCTAAAAAGTTTATTAGTATAATAATATCATTCTCACCTACATGCTGATTAGCATTAATATGTATATGTCAATGCCAATTACTATATTATTAAATTTGGATTTTTCTATTACATTCTAAACTGTATCAAATGTGTCAGATGTTTCAGAATCAAAACAAACATGTTTATTCCAGATTTTTTATACTATACTGAAAAAGCCATTAAAAAAAGAAAAACTCAAATAGCATTAGAAAGGTAGCATTGTAATGTCTGCTTAATAAAAGTGATGTTTCCGAAGTAGAAAATTGAGCTGATGATTTTCTTATTGCACTAGTTGTTACTGTAATAGCTTACTGGTCAGTGATTGGAAGGATTTTACATGATAAAATTTTCTAAAAAATACATTCAATTAATTTAAACTGTTTAGTAAACTATAATATGTGAAGTTGTTTCCTAATAATAATTTAATATGTGGTGTTTTCAAATACTAAAATAATTTTGTTTAAATGCTGTAATGATCTGGTTTTAATTTAAATATTGTTTATATCATGAGGTATGATAATCTTTGTAAAATTTTAATATGGTTAATAATTGTTAACTAGTTACCCTTTAATAATGTTTGCTAAATAATAACTTGATTTTTTAAAATTCAATTTAATTATGCTCTATGTTAATAATCTTCGGAGGTGTAAATTTTAAATCTTTTTAACTTGCTCTTAGGTCAGCCGTTATATGTTTTTTTTTCCCCCCAATAGCTTAGCTTGCTTTCTGATGTAATAATCTGTATCTGTTCCTTTTATTTAAGTCCAGTTTTTAATTATTTTCACCCACTACCGGCTAAGTGACATGCACCTAACTTTTACTACTCATGTCTTAAGACTATTATCTATGGCCCACTAAATTTTTGAAGATTTTCATTAAGTTTCTAACCACTTATTGTTGTTTTATTATGTTTTCAGTTCAATATGGTGACTGATTTTTCATTTTTGCATTAAGATTATTGCATCACTATTTCTTCTTCTTTTTCACTTGCCCGCATGAGAAAGTCACCATTTCAACTTTGCTACAAGTATTCTAATTGGTTCACTGAATGGCACTTTTGCTTCATTTTTGCTACAACTGCATTGATTGGTTTCTCTGAATGGTGCGTCTCATCCTTGAGGGAAAATTCTGAGGTGAGATTCATTCAGAGGGTAGCCACCATCTAGACAGACACATGTCAGAGGTAGCTCCAGAATACCTACTTGGTAGCGTTACATCATTCTTCCTTTTTTTCATGGGGGGGGGCTGTACTTGAGCAGCTGCCTACTACAGCAATGTGATTAACAACTGAAAATTAGCCTGTGCGCCTAAGTCTTTATGAGATTCATCAAGGATGGTAATTTCCTCATCATAGTCACTGCAGACTGTCATTATGGCAGAGCACAGCATTTGGCACCACTTTGTGGCAATTTTCATGGAGCCCCTCATTCATTCAGCACAGCGTGTCTGACCAATAGGCTAGTTTTTTTTTTTCCAAAATTTTGAACATGTTACTCACTGGTGACATTCGTCAATTCATCTATCCCGTGAAGATCATCCGGCTTTCTGAAGGCTACGTCAGGCACATTCCTAGTGTGGTGTGTGGGGTCTGTGACTGATTGTTCTGCAACTGGCTCCTTGTTGTCATCGTGCTAGTGGTTTCCCATCTCGTCTGGGCATCACTCCAGTCAACGGATTGTTCATACGAAGTTACTGCTGCTCCCTTCACTGCTTAATCAGGTCCCTGTCCAAACCATTTCCGAGGTCCAGGTGCTGAGATGAGAGTCGTTCATAGAAAATCCGGCAGGCATTTGGTGAGAGCGTCACTTTTCATAACCCATTCAATTGTCCTGGAACCATTATATATATATATATATTTTTTTTTGTTTTTTGTGTGTGTGTGTATTCCTTATGGGATTTCAGTAAATATTTAATTAATTTTAGAGTGAGTTAACTTGTGCAACAGTAATATGTCTAACTACTTTAAGGGAAAAAAAAATTTTTTTTTAGTACAGTGATGTGTTTAATTTCCATAATGTGTAATTTTCATGGATCGCAATAACATGATCAAAGTTTTAAGGTGAGCTCCTTCATTTTTAGACAAATTTTCATCACTATGTGACCTATAATTTGAGACAATATCTTTGTTTAAAACTTTCTTAAAACCCTGTTTTACTTTTGAACTGGAGCATCGGTAATTTTTCTAATGTGATGCAAAATTTGCATGATTGATAATTTAATGTTCATATTATTGGTAATTCTGTCTCCAATAAATGGGTACCCTTTCCATGTTAAATTTCTAAAGGTTATGTCCTAAATAGGAAATGATTTTTTTTTTTTCATATTGGGAGCTCCTAACAGTCAAACTTTTTTTCTGATTGTTTATTTTGATGTGTTTCCCTAATGACGTGTGCTTTTGATGAATAAATACCACTGTTGTTGTTTTAAATTATGTTTTGTGTGTTTATTTGTTCCACCCACACAAACACAGCAAGTACAACCACCTGGGTTATCATGTTTTTGGTTCGTCTAAATCACAACACAATGAATACCTTTGCTTGAACTAAATTTAAATTAACATTGTTCTTTTTCTAAAGTTTCACAGCCATATTAGCTAAACACTGCAAATATATGATTATCTGCACCATATATTCACAATTGCAATTCTACATTTAGTAATTTATCTTTTTCTGTACAAAATAATTTTCTGTCATGGTATTTAATGTTGCACTTAAACATTTACACCTTGTTATATTTTGTAGATAACGATATAAAATAGATCAAACTGTCATGTTAGCAATTAAATGCAAATATGAAATCAATGACAAATATCTAGTAACTATCTGCATATTTAGTTAAGGAAATTAAATGGTAAATCATAGTATGAAATAGTTAGAAAAAAGAAGCTAGCAGGTTTAATAGTAAGTTTAAATATTTTTAATTACTTTGGAAGATTGAAAAAATCAAGTTGGTAAGTTATATGTTCATCATTATAATCTTTCATCCAAGATTTCCTATTTCTATAAACTCCATCATAATCTAATGATTCCATATTCCAGTTAAAAATAGGCATTTTAGAACTTTCGACTTGCTTTCCTGTTTTCATCCTATTAATGAAACATACATACATATATTTATGTAAGTATATAAATTAAGTAAATTACGAATTTATAAAATTAAATAAAAGAGGAATACAAGATTGCAAACAATAAAAATATGTCACTTACTTAGAACTTGTATTTTTATACAATAAAACCTGCCTTAAACAGAGATGGATAAATATTTTTCAATTAAGGTAGGTTTCTATTAAATAATAGTTTATTCTTTTGGATTTAGAATTCATGAGTCCATAAAATACTTCCATTTGTGACAGATTTTTTACTTAATAAATACTTGATGTAACGTAGGTTTTATTGTATGATAAAATTTCATTTTTAGGGGAGGAAAATATATGCATATGGGTGATTCTCACAAAACGGGACAAATCATGGTCCTTGCTAGATTTGTAGCCTTTTTTTTCATTATTTTTTCAAGTTTAACAAATTTTTCTTAAAGTTGAAGCTTAATTTTTTATAAAAACCATAATTTTAGGGGCATTTCTGAGTTTTATTTTACGTTTTTAGCGCGGCAAAATAGGTTTTGTCATTTCGGTCCCGGTCCCGGGTAGGGATATGAATTTATGTGTGTATAAATAGACGAAATTTCATCACTAATCCAAAAATTTCGAGGGGGGGGGGGATATATCCTGATATCCCCCCACCCTGGCTACGCCCCTGAGCCGAATGTGCCCGCGCAAAAAAGAATTTGTAAAACGTCGAAAAAAAAAAAAAGCAAAGAAGAGTACTTTTAGATACAATGAAAAATTTGTAAGAATTTTGAACACATATTGAGTGTTTTGAAGACACCAAAACTAAAAATGCAGGGAAAGAGATTATTTTACCAATTTAAGGAGCCTGTTGATGTTTTTGAATCTTAATACAATGAAGAAAATATTAATTTTGTAACTTATATGGTTTTTGTTTTAAATTATCTCAGTAGTTAAGTCTCTTTTCTACATAAAAATATGTTATTTTCATTTATTTTCCCAAAACTAATATTGTGCATCATTTCTGTCACACTAGTGCTGCCGATAATAACAAAGTAAATAATGTCAAAAGACAGCAATTTTTGTTTTGATTAGATATCAAATATAATAGTTTGGATCAAAAGAAGTAAAAAAAAATATTGCATTGCTGTAGGAAAAATAAAATTGATTTTAATCAACTTAGTGCTTGGAAAATTGTCAAAATTTGCATTTTTTTTTTTTTTTTTTTTTTTTTTTTTTTTTTTTTTAATTGTTTAACACTACTTCACAAATTTCAAACAGTTATACATTGTCATTTACTGAGTTATGTGCTTGCTGAAAAAAATAATTTTTGTGTTTTAAAAATATAAATAATACTTAAATTTTGCATTTAAAAAGTGTGACAGAAATGATGCAAAATCATCAACCTTTACTTAAATTGGCAGCTAATTCAACAAAAACTTGAGTTTTAGATTTAAAATTTTGGAAAATTATAAATTACTATATATACCTTCAGTATAAAATAATTTGGTTCCATTTCTAAAAGTTTTATTTTTCTTTTTTGCCTTCATTTTGTCCCGTTTTATGAGAATCACCCATATAATCAAACATATTCTTCTAACTGTTATAGAAAGTTAAATTTTTAATCTTGAATACAAATACTGCTTTTTTGCTCATCTCAAAGACAAGTTAAAATATACCCAATACTCTAGGCGTTATTACTTAAAGTTTTAAAATTTTCTTTAATATTAGTCATTTTTCAGTGGTTGCAACTCATACACTATTCCTTCAAAATTAATGAAAATTTATTTATTTTTTATGCTGAATTCAAATATTAAATAAAAAGTTAAGGAACCATTGAACTTTCAAAACTGTTTTAATACGTAGATGACAAAAATTAGACTATACAATAATGGAGAATTTTTTTTAAATTTATTTATTTAGTTTGGGGAGAGAAAAAAATACTGTATAAGCTGTATGTTATATCTGATACTAAAATTATGAGCTTTAATATATGAATATTCACAAATATATTATTTAAGCATTTCACAAATATATTATTCAAGATTACAAGTTACCATACAAATTTAGTAAATTGTGTCAAAATTCAAGTTACAGAATTCAACATACACATGAAACAACTTCTATTCTGAAATTAGATTTATAATTTAGTTATGTAATGTAATCAAAATTAAATACATTATTTTGAAAAATCATAATTAGTACTTACTCTACATCTTCATCGGCATAAGGTTGAAGTGCAGGTAAAAAATTCTCTCTTGGCATGGTATAGACAAAAGGGTCATAATGCAGCCACATAACTTCCCAAGGAACATATTTATCAGGCACTGGAAAACGCTGAATATTTGTACCAGGATATGGAGATTCACGGGAAAGAGAATGTAGAGAAATTTCTCGAGTATCTACGAAATTTTTAAAAACTTAGAATGAAAATAAATGAATTTTGTAATATAAGAACAATAGTATTTTTTTCTATGCTGATGTGACTGGGACCCAAAATGAACCATACAAAGAACATCAGATGTAGCAATTTTTATTCATTTAATTAAAAAATTTTTTAATTTAAGAGACAAGCTTTAAAACATATTTATGACTAACTACTAAAAATATACATAATGGAAATTCACTTTTTCTTTTTGTAGCCCCTCTCTCTCTCTCTCTCTCACACACACACACACACACACACACACACACACACACAGCCTCAGTTATTTTAATAACTATCAATTTATTTTAATTTCAAAATATCATATCACAAATAAAACAAAATTTGTTTCTATCAGGCCTATTCTTCAAAGAAGTTACATTATCCAAATTGTTCTTGAACAGTTTTAAAGATAAATAAATTCTAAAAATTCCAGAGTATTTCTTGAAATTTTTATAAATAATAAACCTTTCTGTTTTATGCAACTTTTAAAAAACAATCATAGTAAAAATCTGGAACAACTACTCAACTTTCTGAAAACTTGATCATTACTGAGTGTATAAACAATTTTGAATGGGTGATTAATTAAAAAAAAGAACATAAGTGAAAATTAAAATATGGTCTTTGAATATTTTCCCCAAATTTGTATATTTATGTCATTTAAAAAAATAATTTGGTACTTCGACTAATCAAACATGCGACTGTCTCAAGGATTTTAAGTACAAATATTTTAATGTAGGCTGCATTGTATAAGAATACTTTTTTGTAGCCCTGTAAAAACTAAGTCCAACATGCACGAAAATCTATTTAGCACAGAAGGCAGTGACTCTATAACATACATACCTAATTTGAACTCAATCAAATAAATCATGTAGACATTAGCACACCTTAAATAGTTTGTGTCTATAAACCATAATGTATAAGAATAATTTTTGTAACCCTGTACTAAAACTATATACATCCACACTCACAAAAATCTATACAGTATACATTATATGTCAGTATACACAGTATGTATCTATACAGTATGTCAGACAGTAACCGAAAATATGGTTACTTAATTTGAGCTCAATCAAATACATCATGTAGGCACAGGGCAGGCCCTAACAGTTTTGCCGCCCCGGACAAAAATATAAATGCCGCCCCCCCCCCTCCCCACAGTAAAATTACTATTAAAAGAAATAAATTGTTTACAGATTCTGTTTTCATGCCTATAAAACTGGAATAGCTCTTTAAACGTAAGACAGCATAAGAAAAAACCATATTTATTAAAAACCACACATTAAGTTAACCAAAAGAAAGAGAGAAAAAGCAAGAGTTCATTTTCTGACTTTTAATTTCGCGAAATTCCTGACTTTTTCTCTTAAATCAATTTTTCAGCTAATTCATGTTCGATAGCCAATGTAGTTAAATTATTTAACGTATCTGGAAGAGTTGTGGAACATAAGAAATTTTTAGTTAACTTTCATTTTGAGAAACTCTTCTCTTCTCTGCACTTGCCACAATTATCGGCAAAGAAAGCGAAATTCTCGAAGCAGTAGCAAGATGTGCGTGTAAAACCTAGAGTTGAAATTAGCTTTAAAATTTCAATTGGGCTTTCCTTTTTGCCTAATAAGGCCGTAACTGACACTATTTCATTTCCTAGATCAAGAGCGTTTATATTCCCTGGTTCTCCATCGGTTAGCATTAACTCCAATTGTTTACACTTTACGCAATGTTAACACTGTTACACTGTTACAATGTTTAATTAGCACTGAGTATCTTTTAACTCATATATGCCTAGCAAAAATTTAAAATAATTACATTGGCTACTTATTAAATTAAATCTGCATTCTAAGGTATTAATCGCTTTGTTTACTGTAAAAAATAAAACTATCTTGAATTTTAATTTAGGATCTTTCAGCAGATCATCTCGTGCTTTGCAATCAAAATTAATATGTTACGTGGCTGCGAAAACTCAGTGTTAACCAGAATACTATCTCGTCGGTCAGTTCTCTTGCATAACAGAACATTTAATTTAAAATCACATCCAATTGAATCTCCTTTAAAAAAAATCTTTACAGTTTCTTAAGAGTTCTAGAGCAGATGGTAAATCGTTGTCTTTTGACTGCAATAGCTTTCTTAATGGATTCACGGAATTCAAGATTTTATACCAAATAATAATAGAACATAGGAACATGAAGTGTTTGAGAGAGTTAAATAATCCTGAGGAAAAAACACTGAAACAAAAACTTAAAATTCTTTCATCAAATTTAACGGTAGCCTCATTGGAATTAGATTTGTCAATAACTTTATACCTTACCAAGAATGAGATTTGTTCAATTTTTTTTGGCATCAGGAATGCAATCTAGAAATATGGGATAGTATTTGGCTTGTTGAATTTCATTAACAAAGTGTAATTTGAATCCAACTGGAAACCTTGTGAAAAATCTATGCAAAATGAGTAAATATTTGTCAGCACATCACATATAAACAACTGAAGCGAATGAAATAATTTTATAGCAACACCAAAATTGGCAACTTAATTTAAACTACAGGTGCTAAAATATTTCTAATTCGTTTAAAAGTTTTGAGATTTAAAACTGTTGTTTGAAAACTGTGTGTAAATGTTATGTTCGCCCTTTGTTAAAAAATGGCTCAGTAGAATAGAATGAAATTTGGAATTATATTGAATGGTAAGTTAATTGAAACAATAGATACCAAAATTGTTTTAAATAATTCAAAGAGTTTGAGATTTTGTAAAAATCGCTTAAAAAGTTTGTTCTGGCATCCATCAAAAACGGATTAAGAGAACAGAATGAAATTAGGTCATGTGATGGGTAACAAAGCATCATCGAAAGTTTTAAAAGACTTGAATAAATTGCAAGGGTTTGTAAAAGTTGCATTGTATTTTTTTCTTTTTTTAGGGGGCGGGGAGAGAGGAGGGGGGGGGGGCGTCACTTTAAGGCGTCTGGAGGTAATACAATAGGTGGCTGTTCGACTTAAACAAATTACGTAGATTTCTTTTTTTTAATTATTATTATTTATTTATTTTAATTTTGAGAAAATTGTACAAAAATTTTCAGACATAATATTAAAATTTCTAAAGTTAATAGAACAAAATTCAGTTACTGATGAGGAGATTGAGTTAAATACCATTGTTTGAATTCTTCCTAATTAAATATATATATATATATATATATATATATTGAGAAAATTTTGTGTGACCACTTCGTGAAAACAACTAGTGGTCAGACTAAACGGAATTTAATGAAATTTTGTTAAAAAGTAGGCGGTTAGTAAATTAAAATTACAGGTTTTTAATTTGCTACAAATTTGAATTATTTTTGAGGTATGACGTAAACTTTGATAAAGTACTCCGCGCATCAAGTAAAACCATCAAAATATAATTCAATCAGATATTGCAGTGTTAAATATAGGCTACTTGTTATTACAAAGCATTTTCCAGGTATTCTCTTTTCAGTTTAATATTCATTACTAGCATTTTCTTTTGCACCTTTAAATGACTTTTCATGTAGGAAGCTCATCCACTAAAAGAAAACGTTAATTTTGAATGTAAAATATTTTCTCTATTGACAGTTTGTCTCAGTAATTTGTTACTCTCTAACCTGTAATCTTTAAACAATACACAAGAGTTATAACTTTGCTTTATGCTAATTCCATTTTTTGTACTCCGACAATGCAAACGAAATTTTGTGCGGCTAGTAAAGTATATAGATTGATATTCTGCGGAATATTTTTTAACAATTCGTTTGCTAATACAAAATGTATTTTTCAAATTCAAACCAAAATGCCGCCCCTAAAATTTGCCGCCCCGGACAGGGGTCTGGTTTGTCCGGCCCAAGGGCCGCCCCTGGTAGACATTAACATACTTAAAACAGATTGTATCTATAGGTTGTAATGTATAAGAATTCACTTTGTAGCCCTGTACGAAAATTATCAGTCCTACACATACAAAAATCAATATGGGTTGTGTAACAGAAATCTATAATATATACAGGGCTGATCTAAGAGCAAAATGCTTTGTGTACAAAAATGAGATTTGCCACCCCTACAGTAAAAATAGTTACAGAAAACCCAGCAAAAAATATCATGGGTGCTCTATAACTGAAGTTCATCATAAGTGAATACCTGAAGTTTGCAGCTTAAAGAGATTAAAAACCAAAAACTAAAACTAATAAATATTTTTAATAAACAGTAAATAATAAAGTATTTAGCACTTTTTCTTTACTTCTTTTAGTACTAATTCTTGAAGCTACTTTTTTCAAACTTCAATAGACATGTACTGTACTTACATAAAGAGCAAAGTCCTAACAAATTATATTACTCAGCTTACTGTTTTGAAAGATTGAAGTTTAGTACTGTCGAAAGCAACGCACACAGCCAGTCTCTATACTGTACTTTCAAGCAATATTTTATTTGTTGAACTAAAGTTATTAACACATTCAAATAGCTAGTTTGAATTCCCAATTACTTAAAATTTAAATTTTTATCACATTAAAAAAAAATATTTTTTCCCATTTTGGCACCACTCTCAAAATCACAAGTGTGCAATGCACACGTCGCACATGCCTTATGCAGGCCCTAATATACATACCTGATTTGAGCTTATTCGAATATGCCATTTAAAAACAAGAGAACTTTAAATGTTTTACATCCATAGGCTTTAATATATATGAATTTTTTTTTTCTATTCGATGAGCAAGCTATCAGTTCAATATACACCAAAATCTATGATCATGTGATCGTGACATATAATATATGTGCCCAAGTTGTATTCAATCGAATGCGCCATTTAGAAGCTAGCTCACTATCAAGAATTTGCATCTATAGGCCACAATGTATAAGAATTCTTTCTTGCAGCCCAGTAAAAAACTATACATCCCATACACATCAAAATCAATACTAGTTATGCAATGGTGATTTATAATAAAATGCCAAATCTGAGCTCAATCAACTGCATCGGTTAAGATGTATCATGTTCATACACACACACAAGAAGCTAGTAAGGGACCGTCCTGAAAATGGCCGAGAAAATGGATAAAATGTATGATTTTCAAAGTTCCATAACTCGGTCAATTTTTATCGTAATAAAATGAAACTTTTTGTGTTTACTTTGTTTTTGTGTACTGGATCTTTTCCTAAATATAAGTGATAGGACCTGGGGACCGTATAAAAATGTAATTTTTGTAATTTTTTTCTAAATGGGTTTTTTGGTTCGAAAAGCACGTAAAAACATTCTTTGCGTTTTTTAAAACATTTTTCAAATTGGAAGTGCATATCTAAACCGAACGGTACGGGAATTAGCTTTTGGGTCACATTAAGGCTGGGCACCCTGTATATAGATAGTGTGGTTTATTATGAGACATTTTCATTTATTTTACTTTATATTTTTTGAGCCACTCGTGTAATTTTATTCTTTAAAACTTTTCAAAGGGGGAACTTTTATCACAAAAAGACAGATGAATGCTTTCGACTTTTAAATTCAGAGCAAAAAAAATAAATAAATAAATGAAATAAATGTTGTAATTTTTTTTTATGATTTAAGTCAATCACAATCTCAACAATGAGTTATGTCATTTCTATGGATGTCAAAGTAAAATTATAAAAATAAAATAAATACACTCAAGATAAATTAAAGAGAGATGTACGTATTTTGACAGAGAGATGTATGTATTTTGTTTTTTAACTTTAAGTACCTGGCTTGTAGCCAGGTACTTAAAGTTAAAAAACAAAACACTTCAAAATTCCTTAAAAATCTTAAAAAAGAAAAATTCATGTAAAATTGTAAAATCAGTGAAAAGCATATAAACTATGCCAAAAGTGTAAAAGCCAGCAAGTATGCAAATGGGAAAAAACATGGTTAAATGAAGTATTTTTGTAAAAATGGACTAATCTAATGCACACGCATATAAACTTAATTTCTTCCCAGAAGCTCTCTTGATATCTTTATAGTGGTAGGATGTAAGGGTACATGTTGATTTCTAAAAACTGTCAGAGTACTTTATTCAAAATTTCATTTATACTAGTGCTGATATTGACAGATGAAAACCATATTGTTGGCATTCAAGTATTCTTGATTTTCTTTAATGCTATTTTTGCGTTTATTTATTTATTAAATTTTTAATGCATGACCAAGAAAATTTCAAATCAAGAAAACTTTAAATACCCTTAAATTGTTGCGAGTTGGAAGAACGAATTTCCTATTACAGAAGTAGTTATCAATAAATTTTGAAAAAAAAAATGTAAATTTGAATGAAAAATGGAAGAATTTGATACTTAAATGCAAAAATTGGGAAAGAGGTAAAAGCAGAAGTTTCTGTTGAAAAACAGTAGAATTGGCTAGTATGTTATGGGTTTTGCGTAGCAATTTGTGATAGTGCAAGCTATTTAAAATCATTGGAGGCAGCAAAGAGTAAAAACAATAACAATGAAAAGATCCATTCTTTTAACATAGGATTATGTTCTTCCCTATTCCTCTTATTTAAATATTTTTCTTTTTCCCCAAAGTTGTCAGTTTTATTATTGCTCTGTTAGAAAACAAACTGGGATTCCTTTTAAGGCAGACAAAAAAGGTATGTCATGAATTAAAAATTGAGTAAGATTGATAAACTATGCCACAAAATTTGCATCATATTCGCAATTTGTGTGATTCTAAATAGCTCTCCAAATTTGCAGTTTGACATTTTGCATGAAATTAAAATAAAGTATTTTTTCTACTGAAATGTGGAGGATTTATATTGAGCATTCCACAGGAACTGTTTTTATTTTTAGACATGGTCTTTTAATTGTTATCTATCAGAGATAAGTGGGCAAATAAATTTTAAAATGTTCAAAATAAGGTACGAAAACTGACTATGATAAGAAAAAAACTCCTTATAAATTTTCAAGTTATACTCTTTAAATTTGTGTATGACCTCAGTACAAAAAAATACTCAATTAGTAAAATGTGTCCCATATGCTAAACAGGTGATGTACAAAATTTGATTATTGTATCCTAAAAGTGTCAGAGATATGAAGATGAATATATGCTGACTGAAACGACTTTTCAATGGTTCCTGAAGGGAAAAATTCATGTCAGACAATTAGGTTTCATTCATTCAGCAGAAATTACAAGAGAAAATCATTTTTTGCACTTTAGCATTAAACGTTCAAATTCATATACAGGTCTGATCATCTTTATTTAAAGATATCTTTCAAGTGTTTTATGATGAAAGGTTGAAATTTTGTACATTACCACATTAGTGTATGGGGCACATTTTATAAAATTGGGAATTTTTTTGTATGGGGATTCTACATAGATTTAAAAATAACTTAAAAAATTAAATACAGGAAATTGTTCGTAATGTAGTCTTTTTCCTACCTTATTTTGAACAGTTTTCAATAAATATTGCCCACTTATCTCTTAACAGATAAAGAATTTAAGCGTATTACCACCTTTTTGAGACACACTGTAAATTTATATATATACATATTTACAATTACTAATATATTTAATGCAGTATTTTAAAAAAAAATGCTCGAAAGCCATTAAAATCTTTAGAAATAAAGTTATTTTAATATTCCCATCATTAGTAAAGCTTTTAGAACATTTCTTACTTCTTTTCGCCAGTAAATACACTAAACATGACTCAAAAGATCAAAATGCAAAAAGAATAGCAAACCTCTTTTCTTTGCCCGATATTTCAAAGTTTCTAAATAAGCATGAGTGTAAAGGATTTTAACTTCAAGTTGCCTTATTTGTGCTTTTGTTTGGTAGATTAAAACTTCTTTCATATGTAAATCATCTGCAAACTGTGATAGCCTGAAACATAATAAAAATTTAACATTCATATACTTTAGAAAACAAAAATTATCAATTTAGATTTTATGCAATATAAAAACAAGCAAAAAATGGCCAGAACAATATGCAAATGTCTATCAATCTGCTGATGATATTACATGATTGTCATATTTCAATGAAATTGTTTTACTTCTGTAAGCACAACAAGACCAAAATTTTGGAAAGAGGGGACGAGAACAGTTATAGCTATTTATGAACAAGACAATATATGAAGAAGATATATATGAAGAGCTTATAGAAAAATAAGTAACATTTACTATAGAAACTAAGGTTATTTATGAAACAGTGTAAAATATTTAATCTTTCAATATAAAAATATAAATGAAATGATTTTGGTAATATTTTATAAGATATACTGATAATATTTTTTCATGCTGTTTCATTTAACTACTGTAAAAGCACACATATTTGGGAAAATGAAGATATCGGTGAATTTGCAACCTAATTTTGGGAATTTTACATGAACAGAACCAAAGTTGTCAAGAAAGAGTTTGTAACTGTGCAATAAATCATTAAATTTTGGTAAGTGAGATATTTCTGATTTTTTATTATTGTCTGAAGGGGGAGGGGGAAATACTTTGCGAGGCTTTAATTTTTACAATTAGGATGGGCACACAAAAATTGCAAAAATATGTGATTTCACAGTATATAGAGCGATACTTAAAAAAGAGAATTTGCAAGCAATATTTGTCCACAGAAAACTCATGCAGTACAAATACATAAAGTTAGCTAACAGCAAAGGCATAAATATTTTTCTTACATATCTAATTCTTTTTTGACATAATCTTCCTCTTCTTTTTGACTTTCTTGCAAGTTATAATAATCACTGGCTAATTGTTTCCAGTAGTTATAATCAACAGAGGGTGAAACATCATCATGTTCATCATTCTAAAATCAAAATAAACAAGTTAAATGTAATGTTGCCCAAATTATACTTGTGGGTTATAGCAACCATCAAGCTTGCTTGGTAACATAACTATTACACCAAGATTACAGCTATGCTCATGAAGAATGAATATGGAATTAAGTAACAATATCACTCAGGCTTCCTAATACATGTTTATAAGACTGCAAATGTTTTCATGCCACTGATTTTCCCATCGCCATCGTGGTGATATATCACAGTTGATTGGCGATTATTTTTAGTACTGACAAGTACTGCTGAAATATAAAAACTATATACTAAATTTTTATTTATTATACCTTTAACTTGAACAAATAAAAAGAAATACTTTGATTTTATAGAATTAGATTATTTAAAGTAAAATATTAAAAGTAACTAAAAATAAATATATATAATGAGATTTATAGTATATATTTTTAGGGTCTCTTTCCTTTCAAAATTTCTCTACCCTCATTCATAATTAATCTAAGATATCAAATTTTCTAATTTTAATAGCTTTAACAATGAGAGGGCATGACTTTGGAATCATCAATTTGAATGAAATTTTGTAGAAATGTAGCTCATAAGACATGCCATCACTGCTTCAAAATGTAAGACCCAACATACAGGTCATTCTCAAGAAATCACATTCTATGCATTTAAAAATCAGCATATACAGCTTAAGTACTATTTTGATGAAAGGTTGTTCAATCAATCATTGTGCAATCAGAAAGAGCATTAACCTGGAAATTCTGAGGTTGTGCATTCTATTCCCACAACGTGCAAAAATAATTTTTATCTTGCATTCATTTTATTGCATGTTTAGTCAAAATATAATATAAAATTTATTTAGCATCACAGATGTTATTCATTCAATTTCAAATAAATTATATATATATATATATATATATATATATATGCACACATATATAGTATTAACCTATTTCATACCCTTCCTTTCTTCGAAGAAGTGTAATTCATAATACCACCATTCACAAAATTAGAGATATATTTGCATACTCCAAGCATCTATTCACTGATGCAGTGTTTTCAAGAATTAAATTGCTTATTTAGCCATGAAATTTGGAAGCAAAATTTAACAGGAAATATATATATACTAGCTGCGTACCCATTCTCTGCACGGTAGGGAACGAAACATTTTCTTACATGTATAATTCGAATTGATTCCAGTAATGTGGAATCTAAAAATAAGCAAAATGACTTGATTCTTGGCATAAAGTTGCCAATTAGTTATTTGTAAAGTTAGCATAAATACTGACCTGAGACCATTGTGATATTATCACACAAAAACTATATGTTATAGAATGAGTGTCCCTGTCATTCGCGATCAGAAAAAGAAAAGCTTGACGGTTCGCAGCAAATATTCCTAACTTTCAAAATGTCTCATTTCTAGATACTCTTTTTAGAGATTGATGTAGAAATGAGATTAAAGAGATTTAAGTTAAACCATTAATACCTTAGATACTACATGATGTAGAGAACCGTTTTATTTCATAATTAAATAGTTGTGTACCCGCTCTTCGAAAGGCAAGAAGAGAACATTTTCCTAAAATGTGATCATAACTACTTGTGACAAAACAGAATCTCCAAGAAAGAAAAAAGTTCAGGTACAGTCTTTTCTGTTGAAATTACCATGGGATATATTAACGCGACGTAGAATTATTTAATGCTTAGTTAGCTGTGATGTAAGACGGCTGTTGAAAAACGAAAAGAAACGAATAGTTTCACAAAAAATTTATTAACGCAGTATATTGTGCTTTGATCAATATTGCCCTAGCATATCTAATAACTATTACTTATAGTATCTTTTACTGATATCAATATATTTTGGTTTTTACATCTTTAATGCTTAATTTAAAGAAACGGTTTAGATATTTGCCACTAATGTAGTCTTTTATTCTTTGGTGATTCTTTGCAATTTATGCATTAGCATAAACGATAATCATTTCTCTTTATGGCTGCCACTTAAACAGCTCTCCATACATTTTTAGGCATAATTCTTGTCAGATTGGTGTATTTAGCACCACAAAATATTTCCTGCGATTCGAAAACGTGTTCAGTTTAAAAATTATGCTGGATAATTCATTGTTGGAAAAAGGGCATTCAATTCTTTTTCTGGCAACGTAATATAAAATATGGAATTATTTCGTGTGTGGCATAAGTCTTGCTTGTGAGTCCGTTATTCTGATTTAGCTCCGAAAGTGGTTTTAAACTCGTTACATCAAAATGACACAGATTTCACATGAAAAAACTCAGTTATTTTAAAGTAATTTTATTTATTTTTTTTCAACTGGCAATTTTAATCATTGTTACTGTTTCCAAGACAACCATAGCGGAAGATATCATACCGAAATCTTGAAGCAGCTGATATTGAATTCAAAATCCTTCTTTACATAAAAATTCGTAAAAAATCTCCTACTTTATATTTTTCCTCCGTTTTTCTTTTAAAAGTGGCGAATTGCATGCTCCGTCTTTTGCCGAAATATAAAAAAGTTATGACAGATAGAATGAAAGATGCAACAGTTTTAAAATTATTTTACGCAAACGTCGTCAAAAGAGAAATTCTTTTTAAAAATTCACCCAAATCGGCAAAATATGTCACATAGTCAAAACAAACTGCTTTCGAAAGAAAATGATTTCCTCTATCCGATAATGCAAACATCGTTTTACTACGAGTGCAATGACCGGCGTTATTAGGTATTATGCAAGAAAAATTGCTAAAAATTAGAACTAAACATAAAATAAAACATTTTCTAATTCGAATTTCAAAAAAATCGCTCTGAGGCATGTTAGACTCTGCCCTAGTGAAGCCGTATGCGAAATTCAGTAGGTCTGCGACCAACCGTCTCGGCGCAATGCGATCAAGAGACGTCTGCAAGAAGATCGGTGGTCACAAACCTACCTACCTACCTACCTACATACAATGTTTACTCTCGGATTTTATTATATAAGATATGCATATAATAATTTATCTTAAATTAATTCAATCTGTGATAATAAAATTAATTTTATGTTATTATTTAACTAAATATGCAATAAAATGAATGAAAGAAAGGTGAAAAATGTCAGCGCCTCCAAGGAATAGAACATGCAACCTCAGGATCACCACCTTAATGTTCTTTTCAATTATTCTATGATTATACGAACAGTGTTTCATCAAACAGAACTTAAACTGTATAAAATTTAATTTCCAAATATTTAGAATGTGATTTCTTGAGAATGTCTGCATGTTGTGTCCTAAATTTTGTGTCAGTGATTGCATGCCTTTTTACAAATGTAAGAGTATTTCTTGTAGTACAAGAAATACTCTTATACCGCTTAAAAAAATATGTAAAATGTAAACTGCATACAATGGATCCATTATTTTTGTATTTCACAGAACATTAGTTACAGTGAATTTTAAAATGTAACACTTTCATTATAGACTATTAAAAATTGAATTTTTCTTTCTCATTTGATGATTCCTCCATTTATAGAGCAATTTCAAGCAGATTCTTTCACGTCATTGTCCTTTATAACGAAATATTTCCTTTTGATTTAATATTACAGTTGAGTCTTGATTTATACAAGGGATGTGTTCTAAGACTCCCTGAGTAAGTGAAAATTTCATGTTATGAGATTGGGTATATACTACTGTTTGAAACACATACACAATTGTTTTAGACACTTATAAGCACTTCTCAATGTGTTTTAAACCATTCCCTAACTATACATTAACAAGATGATTATACATGATGACTTTAAACGATTACTACGACATTTTAATGATTATACATTAACATTTTCTACATAAAGTAATGAACAAATGAATGTCAGTGTTTCTTACTGCTGGCGAAAAATTTTGTATTGCAGGTGAGAACTTCATTTTAGCTCTGATACAGATACTTGAGAGAAACTCACATAATTTATCCATTTGTATAAGTTAGATCGCATTGTAGCACATTGTTTAAGTGGGAAACAATTTCCAATACTGTTTGACAATTACAACTTTATGTGTGAGGTTAAATAGGAATGGAGACAAACAATTTTACTTAATCTTGCAATAATTTTATTTTTGAAAATATAATTTAATTAAAAATTTTTACATTATCTTTATATCAAATGTTGAAAATGTTCCTCACCATTTTTAATGCAAAAATTAACACGTCAAACCAAGTTTTTTGATGCACTTTGTAACATTGCTGGTGTTATTGATGAGATTGTTTTCAGTTATGAGTTGCTTTAATTCATCGATGTTTGCAGGACTTCTCTGGAAAACACTATCTTTGAGAACTTGCTCCCCCCCCCTTAATATATATATAAAATGAGGTGAGGAATAATTAATAATAAAATGATATTGTAAAAAATTTGAATTAAATTATGTTTTTCAAAAATAAAATTATCACAGGATTAAGTAATATTGTGCTTCTTCATTTCTGTTTTACTGCACAAATAATGTTGTGACTGTCCAACAGTGTTGGAAATTGTTCCCCACACTCAAACAATTATACTTCAGTGTTAGAATAGTTAGCAGATCCATCAGATTAAAGGGTAATAAGAAAAACCAACGAGTAATCTTTTAAATCGATTACCCTGTACATTTTAAAATCTATCAACATACAGAGAACTGTTAAAAACAAGCATTTAAACTTTAATTACATACAAATTTGAATATTTTGCAATACTTTTAGAACCTTGTATGCAGGATAGAGCTATTAGAGATAGGACAGTGGGAGGAATGGGATACCAGATTACAGAAAAGTTTTTAATTTCTGATTTTCCCACCAGGTTTAGTAGCCACAGCATCTTAGTTACTGTTATAAGTAATTTCATTTACAAATTTCTGTGAGTTTATGTGAAAAAAAAGCTGTTTTCCAACATTAAAAGGAAATAACTTCTTATACTTTTAATGGAAGTTTTCAGTCTCACTTATTTTAACTAACATAATTCATCTAACATTTTGTAGACCTGAGAACATAACTTTCAGCAGTTTAGTGAGGCCTAGCAGAAGCATAGTCTTTCATTTTAATATGTTGTGTAAAGGGAGGGATGGGACATTTAGGAAGGAAAAATAATGAGAAAAACTGAAATTCTATCTTCCTACAAGAAACTGACCATTCCATCATTGATAAAGAAGATGCTATCCCAAAACTGCATCCACCAAAGACAGTTGGCAGAACTAGTTGTGCACAGGCATATTTTTCAACTGATTTGGACAATATGTTACATAAATACATGTTATAATATGCAATAAAACTTGGGAACATAAATTATATACTGTCACTCTTATTTATTTATTTATTTGGAATACTTATGTAAATTTTGCATGAATTTCCACTTTTAAAACCATATCCCATTCCTCCCCCGCATAACAGAGGGATGGTACACATTTCTTACTATTTTAATTTGCCTGCATAATCAAGACTTTAATAATCACCCTCCAATTTATATCTTTTAAACATGTTAAAATGTTTCAAGATGTTCTTATGAAACTTTTAAAGCTGTACAGTAGAAAAAAAAAAAATGTAAGAAATATTTTTGTTAAAAATGTCCCACTTCTCTTGACTTTGCCCTGGTTATACTTTCTAAATATCATTTAATGTGACTGATATTTTTCATGACTTTAGACATGTATTTTGGATAATAAAGTAAATTATAAAAATTTGTGAAGAGCAAACCTTCTTTTTATCCTTATGAAAAGACATGCCACTTTTCACAAAAGAAGTTCCTTTTTTACAGCATTTCATAAAAAATTTACAGATAGCAATCAATATACTGAAAATATTGAGTGGAGCAGGAAGACGTAGAGAGTTTGAGAAATTAATAATTAATTTATAACGCTGAAATTTCCAAATAGAGTCAGTTTCTGCTCCAATTCTTGCTCCAGTGGTACTAAAAAAAGAACAAGAGAAATAAAAAATTATGAATTAATGTATTTTTAAAATAAAATACAAATACATATTTTTTAAAATAGTTTAATGGGCCCTTCTATTCTGTTAGGGCTGCCAGGAGATAGGAAATTTTTAGAGTCCAAGATCACTTTTTAAGATTCAAGTTTCAGATTGTTTACTTGTATTACAGCCTAAGCCCAGTCTGAAATTTAAGCTAATTAGCATATTGGAACTTATTTTGTTGTTTTTATATCATAATATTTTAAGTTTTATGCAAATTGAAAAACATAGTAAAGACAATACATTTTCAAATTTTTATGGGCATACTATTAGAACAAGTTGAAAAATTAAAGTAATTAAAAAACTTTGTAAAAAACACACATAAGAAGTAAAAGGTACACATAAGAAGTAAACACACACATAAGAAGTAAAAACACACATAAGAAGTAAAAGTCCTTTTACTTCTTTTGTGTGTTTTTTACAAAGTTTTAAAATTACTTTATCGTTTAACACCAGTATTTTGAGTGTTTTTTAAGTTGAAAAATTGTTTTCATATTCTTATTAAGGTGTTGACCATGGGCATTGGCTGAATAGGGCAAGGGGAGGAGGCACTTGACTCCTCACCTAGATTTTTGTATGCCTTTGTGTGTGTGTGTGTGTGTGCCCGTGTGCCCTTCTAGTCTTTCAACATGTTAATCATATGTTGAAGTAATCTTTGCCCCTTCACAGAAAATATTCTGCTGATGCCCATGGTGTTAGCTTCTACAGTATGTGAACTATTCATCAACACCAAGTGCAATCTAAACATTTTTAAGTACAGTGATTAAATGAACAAAAATAATATATATAAAAACTTCCAATTAAACATGACCATAAAATTAAAGCCAGTTCTTTGTTTAACACAAATTCAATGAATATAAAAGGGCAGATTAATTAAAGTTAAATTCTGTATTAAATAAAATGTTAATGAGATCTACATATTGTGTACAAATAATCTAATAATAGACATATAATAAAAATTATATCTTACGCAAAAAGTGCAAACAAAACAGTCATCAAGACAAGTTTTAGAAGAAACACATACTGAAATACTATAATATAAGGCCAGAAGAACATGCCATAAGAACATTTTCCGTCTACAACTATAAATAAATGCAATTATTTTTAAGTATAGCAATAACTTTTCTAATGTAAAACATCCTAAAACAGAAAATTAACTTATTACGAAGTTTAATTTAAATAAATATCAAAGGTGTAGTTTATACACACATTAGCAACTGATAAAACTGCTAAATTCATTAAAAGAAAAAGGACTTGGAATGTTTATTTATTTTTTAATAACATACAATATTCATAGTATGGAATTTTTGTAGATGTGTAGAGATGACCCAGCAAAGCTGTAGCCAGAAAAAAAAAAATTCTTTTGGGGGGAGGGGAGGAAAAGGTTTTGATTTATGTTTCACTGTGGTAGTTTTTTAAGTACACTTTTGCAGATAGAAATGTATATCCCTGAGTTTTTTTTTTTTTTTTTTTTTTTTTTAGGGGGGTGGGGGTGGATGAACCACCTAAACCGTTCTTTGGCTACAGTTTTGAGACCCAGTCCAGTTGGCTACAGGGATAAGAAGGTACAGTCCTCCTATTTGCACATTTCATTTATGCATACACTGCTCTACCAGTTACATTATACCTTAGTTCTTCCTTTTTCCAAATGCCATCGAAGGTTTGCAGCGGTATTTACATGCTGTGGGTATTTACTATGATTTTTCCTTTTTTCACATATTCAATATTTTTTTGTTGCTTTATTATTTATCTAATTACTACTACTAATCTTAGTAATTACAATTTATCCTGTGCAGCTTTCCATAGAGTATAATTAACTCTACCAACTCCATATGCGATTTATTTGATTGTTTGAGTTTAGTAAGTTATTGTCTGTAATTTTGTGAAAAAATGTATTATGGAGTTAGTAGGTGCATTGAATACAGGGCAGGTTGAATCAAAGCAATGACTAATGCCATACTTTGTTTCAGGATATTTTCTCTCATTTTATAGATTAACCGATACATATGAATTAACCTGCATATTGTGTAGTAGGTGTTTCCATTTTGATATCATTGATAAAAGGTAAGAAAAAAGACCATTCCACCTTTTACATGTGTTCAACTGTCACTCTGTGGTTGGTCCATTTTTATTGGTAATTTAGGAGCTGTAAAAAATCTAGTCAAAGAACTAATGCTAACTACAGTATCATAAGCATGCAGACTAATACATATCAAAGCACAGTGAACATAGAGAAAAGTGGGCTCAAAATTTTGGGCAAAGAAAGCCTGCACAAATGGGGACACTCGATTTTATATTTATGATAACTGTAAATGTCATGATGTTCACACACACCCCTTCCCAATTTCCTTGACATTTTCCACTTTTTAAGATTATTAATACTTCTTTCCACAAAGGCAAAGAACAAATAAAAGAAAACCTAAATGGTAAAAATAATCTGATGCAAGACGGTCAGTATTAATAGGCTTATTAAAAGAATATAACATTTACACACAATTTTTCATACCAGAAAACAATAGAATATAGTTTAATAAATCTAGACCTTATCATCTGAACAAAACTACAAGTTGAGAAAAATTAATAAATATGGTATAAGATGGTATCCGTGGCTGTAATTTCAGAAAAACATAAATATAAATAGATGGTCAGACACATGAACGGATACCATGTCAATGCATTTGGCACTATTTGAATATTCATACTATCGTTGAAAACATAATTCCTTAAGAAAAAAATAAGTACTTACATTCACTGACTCTGCATACAGTTTCAGCATCTGGTTTCTGTGCCCATGTTATACACTTAGGATCATTTTCTATAAATTAAAATTTATTATTAGTACATATGTTCTGTTAGTAACAATCTATATAAACTTTTGACATGCAAATTCAATAATCTTTCTCATTTACACACCCACATAAATAAATAACAGCTGTTTGTCAGTGTGTAATGTAGCCCTTAAAAGAAAGAAAGTATATCATTAACTAAGTTGAATTTAATAGTCAATTCACTAGTGCTAAATTAACTCACTATGGAAATAAAAGCAATGGGTGCTATTAGCCATAATCAAATCATACCCATCCAATTTAATATATATATATTTTTTTTAAAGTAAGAAATTTGGGCATATTTAACTTTTTGTTGATTAGCTACCCGTATCTAAAGAGAAGTCACAAGTTGTTGGCGAGGCATGATGAAAGTGATAAATTGTTCTTTGGCTGGGCTGAAGAAGAGGGCTGAAACAAACTGCAATACTAAAACTGAATAACAAAACATACTGTACACACAGTAGGTGAAATTAGGGTCAAAAGTAACATGTATAAACTTGTAACATTTTTCATATGTAATGCATGATATAAGCTCTTACAGCAGTCAAGTGATGGCAGTATGGTACAGTGCCCTTTAATAATTCAAGGACAGAAACTGCAAAGGAATCAGTCGAAATGTCTGCATGTTACGGTAGATAATGTGCTTTGGTCACGCCAGAGTAAACAGCTGTTTTGTTAAGTTTTTGCTCTCTAAGCATTGTATCGCTATTATGTAACTCATAGGACAATGCTACTTTTCTGTAGCATGCTAGGATTAGAAATGTTGTACCAAACATATTTGAACTATTAAACCAAAATTTTAATTGCTGTTACAATTGAGCCAAGCTGGGTCAATTGTTCAGCAGTCAAAATTCTAATAATGTGTCAAGAGTTATTAGCTAATTGCATTTATGCAAATGTTTGCAGGGGTTCTGTGATGTCTCACTCAAATTTACATATATAAATATTGATAAAAATGTGCAACATACAACATTTGACTCCAATCTCCCTAAACACTTTTAAGGGAATCTGCTTTCCTAAAGCTTAATTTAATCTAAAATTAATGTTCTACGCATTAAATAATCAGTCTGCATTTTGTTTCACGTAAATTGGTTAATTAGAGCATGAGTTATGAATCTTTAAAATTCTCATTGTATGACATTATAGTGGGGGATTTCTCACCAAATATAGGAGATATCACCAAGGTGGATACAGTTTTGATCATTTAGTTTTGGTGATAGTTGTGATTTAGGAGGATATGCATGACCATTGTTCATGTTCAACCATTAGCAAATTATATAATAACACCTTGTGAACTGATCATAAACACAATAAGTTCCAGTAACCACAACTAAACTACCCACAAATCCAATTATATGAGTGATTAAAAATAGATATTACAGTCAGTGGATGAGCTAGGCTCTGTATGCTGTGTCTGTTGTTTTAGAGCACAGGGCATAAAATCTTTATATTCTCATAAGAAAAGCAAGAATGCCTCCAAAGGCACAGACAATTAGAGCCTATTAGTTGGGCAACATGCATGCTATGTATACATGATATCAAAGAAGCACCTTACTGAATCTTGTTAGTTAAAGTCAATCCCTTCCTTTTTTTATGGGGGGTGGAGATTTTTCTGAAAGTGCATCAAATCTTTTCTTCCAAGCTTCCTTTTCTACATTTAGCACATTAATAGATTTCATATTAATTTTCCTTGAAAAAACCTAAAATTTGTTAAAACCCTTATAACATGCTTTACAGCTTTTCCCAAAACTTGCAGTGTCACTGAAACTGAGGATTGTTCTTCAGATATATCTTGACATTTTTTGCATCTTTCAATTTCTTTTTTTTTAATTGTATGGGGGGCGCTTTTTTTTTTTTTTTTTTCAGTTTCATATTTTCTATGCTGACTCTTTTTTATGCATAGTTGACTTTATCAGCCATCCAGGTGTCTTTTAATTTTTTCTTTTCAGCAAAATGTTTTTTCACTCTTTGCTATAGAAATAGGGGCGCTAGTGCTTCTTCTCGAGTAAGGATTTTTTATTAATTTAGAATATTTTTTTAGTTATATATGTATTTAAAATGCTATTGTACAGTAAACGATTGCAGTTTTATCTTTGTTTTCTGGTGAAAAATCAACTGATTACTTAAAATGTTTCATGCAAACTATGACTTCACCAAAGGTGGCTAGGCTATATTTAACCATATGTGTTTGCTTGTATAATTTTGTGTGTATGTGTGTGTGTGCTTGCTTAGTGCAGCCAATTATGCAGAAAAGCTATAAACATGGTCTAAAAATTAAATTTTTGCTAAGTTTTAAATCAGAATTCTGTATTTTGCCCCTATGTAATATATTTTTGTTTGTCATTCCCAACTTGGGATGATGACCAAGGCCATCAGCCTCCTCTTTTTATTATTATTACAATGAGACAAACATTCAAATACCACTCAAAACCTTGAATCTTAAAACTAGGTAACCTATTTCTTTCTTGTGTTGTAACGATGCAAGAGTGGAGATTCTTCTCTGTGATCAATATTGCTTCCCTACAAGTCTTTAAGACCACCCAAAGTTCAATGGGGCATGATCACATAATTTCCCTTGTATATAATGAATCAATGCATACTTGCATATAACAATAGTTGCTATGGATCCTATAAGTCCAAAATTTAGTGTGTTGACTTAGAATTCATCCTATGATGTCTGTAGAATCTAATTACTCTTTTTTTTAATAACTCCTTGCTTAATTGAAATATTAGTATTATTTTTACCTAACAATATCACTTCTGCTTAACATTTTGTTAACATTTACAGCTGCATAATAATAGAGAATTTATTAGTTAAAAGGAAATCTAATAAATTACTTATGAGTTCATCAACAGGAGTCATAAAAAGCATCATAACAGCCTTGTGAAAAGTTTTGCGAACCAATTCAGGTATCAAAGGATAGTCCGGAAATATAACAGCTTGCATTATGATCCCATTTGCAATTAATATAAATGCTACAAGCCTCATGAAATTTGATAAATCAACAGTAATCTACAAGCAAAAAATCTCAAGTTAGCTTCATAATATTTCAATTGTCAACAAAAAAATTAAACTGAAACATAAATAAAAATGAAAATCTCTTTGGTTGTTTCTTTATGTCATATACAAATCATCATCATTGGCACAATCAATCTGATTTGCACAAATTAGTTAAAATATATACAAAAAACCTTTGTAACTTTAAAAATCTAAAAATGTGCGTTGCCTGACTTTTCACAATTCTTCGAATTCAACAACAGGAAACGCTTTAATATAGGGTGAATCCTGACAATATAATTACATCATAGTAAAAATTAATTCATAATTTTTGCAATTCCAGTTCCTTTTGAAACAGCTTTTCGAGATTACTCAGTTTAAGTTTTTTCTTTTAAAAGATTAAAATAAATAAAATGTTTTCCTCTGTATGAAGCACTGATATAAAGAGAGCCATTTCCAGCAAATAGAAATTTTTTGGATGAAAAAGTTTTTGCAAACGCACTCCCAAAGAGATCCTGCATCTTTTCGAAAGACTATATTCTTTTCACATTGTTTCCAATTCTGATGACAGAAATATACATTTTAAAAATGTGTGGAATTTCTTTAAGAGAACATTTTCAAAAACTTTTCACATCAGAAAGATTTAGATTTACAGGGACTAGCTGAACACCCGTTCTTCAGGCGGAATGGATATTGTTAAACCAACAAAAACAAATGGACAATAAGTAAATAGATATTAAACATATTTTGGTTATATATTTAATCACATACAAAAATAGTTTTACAATATTCATCAGGCAATTTTCTAACTATACTTGATTTTTTTAAATAGCATTTGGAATGTGCATCATAATCCGCGAGTGTGCCATATTTGTTTTCTTGTTCTTCAAAATTGAAATCTATGTTAAAATCACCAACTAAAACTATTTTAACATCCTTGCTAGGTATATTCTAACTATACTTCACTGAGCGGTAGGGTGCATGCCATGGGGATCTTTCTAAGAGCTCCTAATCCGTATTTACACTAAGTTTTGGTGGAAACCACGGAAAACTCAACGGTTAGGTCAGCGGACATGACCTGGTTTTGGAACAGGCACCTTCCTTCTCCCAGTTCAACGGGCTATGCGCTCGGCCACTGGTGGGGCACTAGACAAAGAGGGAGATATTGCTTTGTTGACTTACTTCTTTTATGCCAAACTTCGAGATAAATCACCAAAAATGGCAAGGCAACTTTTCACATTTAATCTGGCAACCCCTGAAACATTATTTGCCCTTTTACCAGGTTAAAAAAAAAAAAATCTTTGTCTGAAATTAACAGCATTCAAGAGCTTTAAAAAAAAAAATGTGAGAAACTTTTTTTTTTTTTTTTTTTTGTCAACTACTCTTTATTATAATCGATTTTTAAAAACCCTGAAAAAGATTTTAATGAATTTGTGTTCCTTACATTTAGTGCAAGATTTTTAAGGCTATCTTCATTTTCCTTCGATATATGAAGACAAAAATGAAACTAATGTTTTGGCCCTCATACTAGTTTGGACATGAACCCTTAAAAGCCCTGAAATTGATTTTTGTGCATTCATGTTCGCTACATTTTAAAACTATCTATATTTCGATTTGAGATATGATGGCAAATTTGGAAAAAACGTTTTGACCCCCTTATCCCTATTTTGATGCGAATTCTAAAAAACCCTGAAAAAGATTTTAATGAATTTGTGTTCCTTACATTTTAGTGCAAGATTTTTAAGGCTATCTTCATTTTCCTTTGATATATGAAGACAAATATGAAACTAACGTTTTGGCCCCTCATACTAGTTTGGACATGAACCCTAAAAAGCCCTAAAATGACTGTTATGCATTCGTGTTCAGTACATTTTAAAGCAAGAATTTTATAGCTGTCTCTATTTCCCTTTGGGATATGATGGCAAATTTGGAGACAATGTTTTGACCCCCTTATCGACATTTTGATGTGAATTCTAAAAAATCCTGAAAATGATTTTACGGCATTTGTGTTCACTATATTTTTAAGCAAGAGTTTTAGGCTATCTTTTCTTCCTCTGATATATGAAGAGAAATGTGAAAAGAACATCAAAGAACGCTTTGGCCCTTACAATTGGTCACTGCCTCTCAATGCCCTTAGAAAGTTATGCTTATGCATCACCTAATTAATGTATGGGGCACATTTTACTAATAGGGGATTTTTTTATATGGGAGGCCATACAGAAATTTAAATTTTGTATTAATTAATTTTTTTTTGTACAGGGGGTGGGGATGGGTATAAAAATTTAAATTTTGTATTTGTATTTAATCTCCTGAAAATTTTAATCGATACCATAAAATTCTGTACTTTTTTATGTAAATTTGTAACCTATTGTATAGGTCTATGATCAATATTTAAGGAATAAAAGCCTAGGTCAGTGTGTTGGGGGACACCTTGTATACAGTATATACATGTAACAGCCAGCTACCAAGCTCTAACCTATTCAACGATCTATATGTATTTCTTTTTGGTATTTATACATTACGAAAATAACAATCTAACTGTAACTTACAGTGTATCAGTTATATTTAGAAAATTCTATAATGACATAATTTTTAATTTAAATATTTACCATTTCCTTCACTCTATAAAGTAAAGGACCAAGTGTTGACGAAATTGGTAAATAGATGAAAATCATTCTATAGTACATATAAATCAGAGCAATACAAATTACTACTTTTCCACCATATGGGTCTCTAAATTCTTCATAATTCAAAACTCGTATTGCGAAATAAAATAGCACAAACAGTAGCATATAAATAATTTCTAAAGAAGAAGCAAAAAGTGGTGTATTTGGGAAGGCCTGGAAAATAAAAATAATTTTTTATACGATGCAACATTTAAAGCAAGAAAGCTACTAAATATTTTTAACATTAAGGAACTGGTCCTTATGAGACCACAAAAGTTTCAAAATACCTTATCAAGAGCCAATCAAGTAGTGCAGTCATAAAAAAGTGTTTTCTTCAAGTTATATAGTCTTATATACAGTAAAACCCGCTTAAGAAGTTTTCACGCTTAATTGGTTTCCGTTTTTTACCCTATTCTTCCAATGTTAAAATAACCCACTTAAGAAGTTTCGTTCGAAACTCTTTCCCGCTTTAAAAGTTTTCTTTAACTTCCAAGTTCACTTTGAAAACGTGTTTTCATCCGCCTCTCTATATATCCCGTTCTCTGAAAAATTGCAGACTTTGTCGTAATAGTCCTCTTTGACCGGAAATGTCTCTCCATAAAGTCCAATTCATCAAAATGTGCTCCGCCTCTACTCCTTCATTTTTATCTCACGTCCACACCTGTTGTTGGAATGTGGAGAGTGAATGAAACCAGTGGTACTGTGACAATAGTGGCCGGTAAAAGGAAAAAGATGTGCGCACCTGTTAGTTTATTGTAACAGTATTGAATTATGATTAGGAAAGAGATTAGTCCAAGCCTGCTCCTACAGTATTCAGGGTAAGTTTATCAGTTGCTTTCTTTTTCAATAGATTTACCGCCCCTTTTCCAGGAAGAATGAACCACCCAAGTTCTTAAATCTATGGCTTTTTCAGTTCAAAGCTTTTTAAGTCAGTGAACGTCATCTTTCTCTCTCTCAAGAAAGTTTGCGAGTGAAAATTTCTACTCTTCTCAAAATGTCAAGCAAGGTAATTAAAAGAAAAGCCTACAGAAAACGACTTGTTAAATGGATGATTGGTAAACTGGACAATGCTTGAGATATGAGGAAAGTGAACATTTTGGAATCCATTCATTTTATTTTATCTGCATGGGAGTTAATAACACCATCTGTGATTGTCAATTGTTTTAAAAAAGCAAGATTCTTTGATGGAGAATTAACAGAGGAACACGACTATGAATCAGGTATTGAAGATGACTGGTAGACAGTTCAAAGATTAGATTTCACTGCATCATTTAAAGAGTATGTGTCAGCAGATGATGAAATATTGCCTTATGAAGCTCTAACAGTGGATGAAATTTGTGAAGTTGAAGAAGATGATGAAATGAGTGAAGCTGAGGAAGAGGACGTGGGAATTCCTAGTTTTCCGGATGCTGTTAAAGGACTAGAAACCTTTCGTCGCTTTGTCGAAAGTGTTGAAAATGTGCCTGAAGAAGTTTTTAAAAGCTTAAGACAACTAGACTGTTTTCAAATAAAGTTGCCGACAAAAAACAAAAACAAAAAACTGTAACCGATTTAAAATAGGTTCCAATGACGTTTAAAGTCAAATTCCTCGGATTTCATAAAGATTGGATTCAATAAAGATAATTATGTTGTTTTACTCATTAACTATTTTTTTATATATGCTAAACAATTCACAAATTTAAACTAAAATTGGATATTATTTCAATACTATAAAAAAAGTGTCAACTGAATACCTATGCTGAAATTATTCCATTTGTTTATCAGAAAAATTAAATTCCCGTTTAAGAAGTTTTTGCCATCCATTCCCTTGGAAAACTTCTTAAGCGGGTTTTACTGTATATAGATTAATTAATGAATACAAGATTCAATTCTAAATACGTATTTATACATTTTTTTTTTTTTTTTTTACAAATATAGTAGTAGCATACATAGCTACAAGTTTTAACTGTATATTTTCAGGTACCAAGTTTACTGATTCGGATGTCAAGGAAAATATAAACAGCAAATTATTTTCTGTTAATTTCTTTTCTTCAAAAGTTGAATTGCTGAATGCTGATACACGTTTTCCACAACACATATGGGTAGGCAGGCCAACTGAAAACGCATCAAAGACTAATAATGGTAGGCAGGTCATAGATTACGGATCTGCACTCTCATCACAGTTTAATGTAAAATTCAATCAACAAAGAATCAAGATATATCAGCAAGATGATGGCAGTGAAATGTCACCAAATGTTTTAATTAATTAATTATTTAAATATTTTTAGGAAACTTGTGAATGTTATTTCTTTGCCCATTCATGTTTCACAAGCTTGAGAAATCGTAGCTGCAATCTTGTGTAATCCTAATGCCATCAAAAGCAAGCTCGGTAGCCACTATAACAAACAAGTAAAGAGCAAGGATGCAAAATTTACTCTTCACTTTTCAAGCTCTTAGAAAAATGAAAAAAAAAACTGATTATTACTAATGAACATGATAAATTGGAGCCATTGGCGTAAACTAGCATGTGACATTAGGAGGGCAAAATGTTTCCTATTGTAGAAAATACCATTTCCTACAAAAGTTCCAATCATAGGTTGTATCTGAATTTTCTTGAATTTTAGTGAGAGAATTGTCCCCTCTTGCCCTTAAGTTATGCACAGGATTGGAATTTTTGTGTGTGTGTGTGTGATATATTTGTTGCCATAGCAACTACGTGCACATAGTCCCAAACCTATAATAATTCTGGCAAAGCTAAAATTTAAATTTAAATATGGAAAATGTGAGTTTTCAGCAATCTTTTATAGGTAATGTTACTTACAAACCAAAATAGTTATGAATTTAAAACAAAAAGAATAAAAAATGAATACTTGAACATTAGTTTTCATTATGTTATTTTGCAGGATAATAACAACATAAATCAACACTCAAAAAACATTTATTATAAAAGTTTCTTGGTTATTTTTGAAAATATTGACAGAAGTAAAGAAAACTATCAAATGATCCTTTGCAAGCCTCCTTGATTGGTCGAATTTGGGGAGTGCGAGTTTTGCTGCAAGACAGTTTTTGAATAACGTGCATCAAAATAAGATTTTTAGTATCTTTCCCCCTCCCCCTCCAACTTAATAAGTTCATTATGGTCCATATGACTATTACAGTCCAATTTACCCCCAAACAAACAAACACAGTGATCTGAATGACTTAATACCTTAAAAAGTGGATAGTGTGATTTTTGCATATACACTTTTTAAGTATCATTTATTATTAAATCTATGAATTTTTTTCATAAGTAAATTTATCATCATTAATAGTTCTAGATTGCCTGTTCGACTGGGCTCTGCATTCTTGGCAACAAAATGTGCTCTCTTTTTCTTATCGTTTAGCAATTAAGATTTAAAAGGCAAAATGTCTGGAGTGGGAGGACATGTCTCTTAGGTTGCAACACTTATGGGCACAGGTTATGAGGGAAGAGAACTCCAGCAGCAAGAAGAAATTCCGCCATAATAATAGATATGGACAGACAAAAGTACGACATGTTAAACCTGTAAATGTAATATATTGCAATGTAAAACCAAGAGAGTCATATAACTGAATGTCATGTAGATGAGAGGTCCTTAATTTTGCATCCAATGACAGTCTGCTAGGACTGCATAAAATCAACATATAATTGAGAGAAAATGCATAAGTAAGAGTTAGAGATCAATGTAGTTACAATTAATGTGATTTTTCTTTCATTTAATCTATAATATTTTAAAAGGTATTAATGGATTAATGCAAATATTAAATAGTCACTAAATGATTATAAGTTTGAAAGAGTCATTTTACTTAAAGTGTGTTAGATAATACAAAACAGAGTTTTACCTTATGAACGAAAAACAGTCGAAACATACAAGAAACAGCTATTAATAATGTCCAAACACATACAATAGTATCCAAGACCGGATTCCCACAAGATGGCCAAATTACAGCTAAGCTAAATACTGCTAAATATATTATGTAAGATATCTATAAAATGAAAAAGAATATAAGAAAAGCATAAATTACAGCTGCTTAAAATATTATAGCATTATTATTTAATGTGCTGAAATTTAATTATAATTTTTTTTCATTAAATAGTGTGAGTATTTTAATATATATGGAGAAACAGATGTACAAAGAAACATATAATTAAGAATTCAAACTAAAGTAAAACAAATTGGAGTTTTAAAAGTCTAATTTTTGATTTGATAGATACAAACCCTACAAAAAAAAAAAAAAAAAAAAAAAAAAAAAAAAAAAAACCTACAATGACTAACTATGGTAGTTAGTATATGAAACTATTAAATACATTTTTGTTCATTTTTAGTTTCATCACATCATAATATGAATGAGTTTACTTTGATATGACTTTGCTTTGGAATAATATTTATTAATGACCAGGATACAGTAATTCTGATCAAATATTTTTAAATTTTGGAAATGAAATTCAAATAAAGTTGTCCTTTCTGAATGTCATAATTTATTAAGTATGGATAAGCAGATAATTCGAGTGCAAGTTTAAAGGTTATATTGTTTCATATCAAAAGGAAACATGACTGATTATTACACAAAGTCTAAATTACATTAAAATAAAATAATGCCAAATAACTTTTAATAGTGAGGAAGAAACAGCAAGAGAATTTAAGATTTTTAAACTCTATTTAGTAAAGTGCTGCACTTTTTTTTTTTTCCTCTTTTAAGGAAATGTTACAAATAATGAAAGTGTACAAGTAATAAAGGTAAGATTATTTGATCTGAATTCATTTAAAGCATTTTTACATTAAAAGCATATTTAAAAAGAGTGGCTTACATTTGAAACCCAAAATTTAGTTATAGGGGCACTCCACATCCAATAGATCATTTGCCATAAAGGAGGATAGTGATATCTTACCAAATGAGAACGTCCACTTTGATCTCTTGCAACCCTGAAATATTACAAAAAGAAAAGTAATACACAGTGAAATCTCTCTGAGCCACCCTTCTAAACAGCTAATTTTTCATGGCATGGATTTTTTGGCACATAGATCTAATGTTAAAATATCCTCTATCAGCAGCCACTCGTCCCCTTCTAAACGGCCACCGAGTGGGATCGCCCATCTCATTTTGCGGGAAATTCTACTCACTCCATGCTTTAATTTTGAGAGGAAAAACTCAAGGTCAGGAATCTAGCAAAGGTAAGCATATTTTAAATTTTTTCAATCAAATGTAAAATTAATTTGAGGTTGATTCAAATTAACTAAACAGTATATTTGTGTGTATAAACGTTTATACAAATGAAATTTTGTGCCTTTCAGGTGCTAATTCCGCCTCTGACGAGGAATTTCCCGATGTTTGTAATAGCGAGCAAGCTAAACTTTTAACACAAGTGACTTTAGGGAAAACCAATGAAATTATCAAACATTCCGAAGCGGTTACAAACAAATCGGTTAGAGATCTGTTTTTAAGGTATAAAAATGAACTTGAAAAAATGGTTGTTTCAGAGAAAAGTAAAAACTTAAAACAGACACAAATAGTATCCTTTTTTCCAAAAAATGTAAGAAAGCCTTAAATAAAGTACTATTTTCTCTTTAGATAAGTTTTAAATTTCATTTTAAATAAGGAATATGTGTCAGAATTGTTTATATTATGCATTATAGTAACTATCTTATAATAGTAAATAAAACCCTTCAGAGGTTTTTATTTACTCTATTATAAGATATATATATATTACGATTGCGGCCACCCCTCTGAGTGGCCAAATATTCTCGGCACGGTGGGGTGGCCACTTAGAGAGGTTTCACTGTATATGCATACATACATATGGCTGACACACACACAGAGAGAGAGATACACATATAACATACAGTATAAATGAAATAAACTGATGATCAAAACATAACATCATCTTATTATATAAAATCAGTATGTGGCCACAAAATCAGGCTTCATTTCTGAAGTGAAAATAAGCAACAGACAGGTTAAAGAATTTCAGTGTGCACTTTACTAAGGTCTTATCAAGACATGCAAGAAAAGTTTGAGAGATTTTCATCTATTAATCTCTATTGAAATTCTAAGCAGACAATAGAACATCTCTGAACATTAGAACTGCTCAGAAGCTGCAGTAATAAACAATATAAAATCAAGCTTTTACTACTTTCCAAACTTTATCCAAGTTGAAATTTTACATAGGGTTTGACTGCAGATCGGGTAGAATATTGGCAAGCTGCCAGTGAAGGTGAATCCAAATGAACTTGTCGAAGAGGGGGTAAAGCTAGCAGAGTGAATGCACGTGTTTCCTCTTACTCTATGTGATTGTATTGTGTTGACATCAACGCTCAGTAATCTATGATAATCTGAAATATACTGAAATATAGCACTCAGGACTTTTATTATTATTGTTATTATTGAGGATATCAGAGCAGAGTCTGAGCGGCATGGAAGGGTCAGTATGAATGCAGCTTTATTTCTTCAAAACTACGTCTAAATAATTTAGTGGCAAGCGCACATCTGACTGCCATCCCCATCATCTAATTAACGTGCCCATTTTCTCCTTTAAACCGGATGTTTGCATTTCTTTGTAATCCTTAGTCAAACAGTGCTAATGTATTCAGCTAACAATGCAATACCATGCAAAAAAGTAGATTCTATACTAGTTTACAGCCCTTTTTTAGCCATATATCACAGCCTCCATCTTGGGTAAGCCTAAAAAAACTACTGATATGAATTCAAATGGCTAATCTTTATGAAACTTTAGATAAAAATGTTTATTTAATTTATCTGAATTCGGATGCCATTGTTTTTACATCAAGATTTTGCACTGAAACACCCGAATAAAACAAAAAGAAACAGGACTGACAAATAGATTATGATCCACTTTCTAATATAATGAAACAAAAAAGATAAATAAGGTATATGCAAGGATTATGATATAATTCTCAATTTCAACAGCAAGAAAAAGAATTGAGATGTGTAAAATTTAATGCTATTAGAAGATATAGCCCAAATTTGGGATATCCATTTGTAATCACTCTGAATTAATATTGAACAAATTTTAAGGTTTTTATTGAATCAATGGAAAAGGGGGAAAAAATACTAAATTAACACAAATACTTATTTTTAGACTCCCCTTATTTTTTAAAAATAAAACAATGTATATTTCAATGATACAATAAAAATTCTAAAATATGTACACTATAATTAACTGCTACTTGATAACATTATCAAATGAAAGGTTTTAAGGAGCATTGTTTATATTAAGTTATGTAGAATATTTTTAAAAGTTTCTAAAATGAATTTAAGTCAAGCAATTTCTTTAAAAAATATAACTTTTATCATAACATCTTGTTCATTATCAAATCCAATCAAGATTTTTACCATCAAATCTTAACTGGTACCAGCAACATTATCAGATACTTGAGAGGTTACTATCCAAGCCAAATTCTATTTAGTTGTTATGTTGCTAAAACTAATTTGTAAAATTTTGTATTTTCTTACATTCTTTAAGCAATTAATTTTAATGTCTTCGGGAATATATTGAATAATTAATTTAAAAAAAATTAGAATAATAGTTTGAGAATTCAATCAAAAAAGAAATATATGTATAATATTTTTTCACAGTAACATCTCTGACAGTTTTGTTTATTTCAGTCTTATTCTATGCATGCTTCAAAATAGCCACCTAGGGGATCTAGTGGCTAAAGAACCATTCTATCATGGCTTGGATCTCGGTTCGATTCTCAGCTTAGCCTATGGTTTTAACTCTTCTGTACCTTAATAGGGGGGTAATGTTAGCCATGCACTGGGTGCCCACATAATAGAATGGGCAATATCTTCAGTCCATATCTGTAGTGGCGAATGCCTAATCGGAAAGTGCCCGCCTGTTAATTAAAAATAAATGTTTCAAACTAATGGATTTACTTTTCTTTTTTTTTCAATTGCATTCTACCTTTATTTAAACTTAAATGTGTTATTTTATAAAATATTGGAAGTTAATCTGGTTATTAATTTCTTTCTATAAAGTAGTTTTCAACATGAGTTGTTGGTCTTTATATTTTGACAACAAATACACCAGAAAATTTTCATTTTTTTTTTTTTTTTAATTTAAGTTAGAAGTCACTAGGCTAATTAGGAGTTTTTTAAATTATTAATAACATTTCTTTTTCAGATATTAGTTTTAATTTTTAAAAAAGCAAGTTTCTAGTTCAAGTAAATACAAATACAGAATCACAGATTCATTTTTGTCAACAACTGTACATTCAAAGCTTTCCAACAAACAAGGTTGAAGGAAGTGGTGCCCTGTTCGCCTTTATTGAAATTGGACCCTTAACATTTTAAATAAAGAACAGCTGTGAATCAATCATGGGATGCTAATGAAAATTAATATAAATTTTAAATAAAAGAGAAGCTAAAAAGGTCATAAATTATTGTTAAGTAACAAATAACTTTGACAAATAAAAGACTCCATACAGGTCAGAGTATTAAACTCATTACTTAAAATGAAAATTTAATTTTTTTTAATAAAATATTGAACAGAAAATTGAGAAATTAATAAAAACATAACAAAAAATAGAAAAGGTAGAAAATAAAACAGTTAATTATGAATGAATTTAAAGGACTAATAATATGTATACTTGTAAAAAATTTTATATTATATCAAAATTTTATATATATCAAAATTTTAAAGGACTAATAATATGTATACTTGTAACAAACTTTATATGTATCAAATTTTTTTATATATAACAAAATTGCCAGAGATGTTACTGCGAAAGAAATATTATACATATATTTCTTTTTTGATTGAATTCTCAAACTATTATTCTAATTTTTTTGGAACTCCTAATATTCATATATATATATATGTAATAATAAAATAAACTTTTCTAATTTAATCTAATTTAATTTAATGCCATCTGAAAAAAACCTTCTTTCTCTGTTACTCTTACTGTAAAGTTTGTTTCTCGGCCATACAAATATTACGCTCAGAGACGATTTTTGAAGTTCCATAAGGAGTAAAATTGTTGATTTAGCAGTATTTGCAGTTTTCTGCGGTTTCGTTGCTGCACGCTTTTGGAACTCCTAAGTAAGCAAATATTTCTCATGGCTTGATTGACAATCTAGTTAACTAATTACATTTGAGAAAAATGCCTTCGGGATCGTGTTGCACCCTGCCAGCAGGTGTAGTAACTAGGGAAGTACATAAGCAAGAGCACGAAAATTTCGGGAGCCTTAGCTTAGAGCTTTAGCTTTTTCCGGAGCTTTTAGAGACTGCGATGTAAAAAGATAGCCTTGGAGCTAAAAGGTCAGCGGCCCGACTCCCTGCCCTCTGTCCGAACTTTGAAATAAACTACTCAACCTAGAAGCCTGGTGTGGGGTCGATCATTTCAACAAGGGATGGCGTAAGGCCATTCTTTACATATATATATATACAGAATTTTTTTAAAAAGTTAGGTAAAAAGTTGAAAATATGGAAATAATATTTTAATTTCATGTCATTAAAATTCAATTTTATTGTATTAGGTGTACAACTTTGCTGTGAATACTACACTTACTCCATTACTTGTAGCAAAACTACAGACTTAGCATTAAAATTACTCCTTAATGCTATACATAATATAGCTTTTTAATGAAAGTGTTTAGTTCTTTTTTAAAGACAACGGGATATTGTCATCAGCATAGCTACCAGAAAATTATAAATAGAGAAGGAGGAAGGAAGAGAGAGAAACAGCATAAAGTACAGTCATAAATGGGTTTGCATGCTTAAAAAAGTATCCATAAAAATTTTAAGTAGGCCAATTAATATTGAATGTCTTAACACATTGAATAAGTAAATTCCTGAAGCATAGATTAAACTAATATTTATAAAGCTTATTTACAAACCCATGTGACATTTCTTTTTCATCAGGAAGGTAATATGGATCATCATTTTCATAATCTGTAACAGAAATTGAAAAATAAACATAAATAGCAACAAGACAAGTATAAAAAAAATCTGAGGTAGACATTATTTCTATTCATATGTACATCTGTTAAATAATATGCTTTTTTGATATATTTAATCCAAACTTATTTCATTTGAAATTTTGTAATACTTAAATAATAATAAGATTTAGCTTTTTTTCACCAAATAAGAGATATCATCAAACTGAGTTCAGTTTTGTAGACTTATTTTTGACACCAAATTTGGCAATACTTTGCTCAAAGTAACCAAGCTTGGCAACAGTTGGCAAAATTTCAGGCATGACTCAATGATCATTGTCTATAGACTTTTAATATATTGAAGATGTCCACAAACCTTAATTTATCAAAAATGTTTTGGGCGACCCTGTAAATAAAATACCAGCTACTTGCAATTAACTAGGGAGCTGTACAATCAACCACATGATGTTACAACAGTCTTAAATATAAAATTTAAACAGTCGACAGGGAATCCTTTTTGAGATATGAGAGATGCATAGGTAAGTACAGATGTAGCCTCAAAACTAGTTCAAGTGGATTTGGGATCAGTCAAAATAGACAGCACATGCATAAATATATCTTGGGTTGGCAACTAAGTCATCCCCCCTCCCAACATTCTACTTGAAATGTTTTAAATCATTCAAAAGAGGATGTTATGTTCAACCAGAATCTGTATTTTGTTTTTTCATTCAAGTTCATTTATGTTAATTTTCAGATCATTGAAATGCAATGTCAAGTTGAGAGAGGGGGGGGGAGCATTTTCAATACCTCATTCTTTGCTTTTAATCAGGGTGTCAATGATTTAAATCAATTGATCTAAATTTGTGTGTTAAGCACCTGCTAAAGTTTTCTGTGGTAACTTAGGTACCAAGCATTCATAAGGATATCACCAAGATGGAATGAATTTCGTGTTCCAAACAAAAGAATTATTTTTTTTTAACATTCACAATTTCTTCTTTCATCCATAATTGATTTTATTCAAGTTTATGTTGTGAGAAGCAGGACTAGAATTTCCTAAATGATTGTTTTTCTGAAGAAAACAGTCTGATTTTTTCTGAATTTTTAATAGATTTTTTTTTCGTTCTAGAAAACTAACTAAAACTGTTCCTTGAAATTTTGTGGGCACTCCACACCCAGGATTTTTTGTGTGGATGCTTGAGCCTCGAAGCACTCATATAGTCGGTGCTCCTGGTAGAGTTAAAAAGGAAAAAAGAACAATACTAACCATTTGCACCAACAAATTCATGGATGGTAGTTTCTTTAAATCTAACCCATGAATACATAGGAAATACAAAAAATGCACATAATATCACCTAAGATAAAAACAAAAACATGTATATTTAGACTTAGAATCAAAAAGGAGAAAATTAAATAATTTTTTTTAACAAATAAATAAGTGGTTTTTTCAATATATGGGCAAATAGAACTAAACATAAAGTGTCTGCCGTATACAAATGCAAAAAAATGTTAAAATAAAAAGTTGTCTAAAAATGGCATGTTAATAAAATGAAAAGATCTCACAGAACATAACAGAAAAACCTTAATTATTTAATGCAGCCTAAGAAATTCTAATTTTTATTTTATGAATCAACTTCAAAAAAGAGAAAAGTATACTGTCATCAACACCTGATCATTGCATGAGCACCCTGTTAATTAAATAATAATATATATATACTTTTTTAATAACAATTTCTGGAAAACTGTTTTCTATGACAATTCTGTCTCTTGTAATTTTCACAATATTCAACTAAATGTTTTACATGTGTTAAAAGCGAGAATTCCGCTTTTAACGAAATTATTGTAGATAGGAATAAATACCCTTAACTAAAGAAGGAATATTACGAATCTCAAGATGTGTTTTCGATAAAGGGCTGTTGAGGTGAATATGAAAGGAAAGTCACATAAAAGGGTAGTTGGATAAAATAAGCCTTTTCACTCTAAAATATGAAAAACAGCTCTAACGCATACCAGATGTTGTTTTGCTTCGAACATATGAAAAGTGCAGAATAACAAATTCATAAATTTGTCTCACTAAATATAAGATTGGAAAACTCTTATATTTAGTGAGATTAGTGAGATGAGTGAACGATAGGTGAAAGAAATATCTTTTGAGAAGCATGCATCGGAATTTAGGAATAATGCAAGACGCACATAACACACATTCACTTTCCCCTTTTTCAGTATTCAATGTGGCAGTAAAAGATTTTCAGGTGCATAAAGTACGAGAATAGTTTTGAAGCGAAAGGGGACGAATTTTATTAAATATTGAGCAGGTGAGATGCACAGATATTTTTATGAGTTTCGGAATATGAAAGTGTACCCATGTGTAAATGTTCACAGTGTGTCTTTTTGTATCAGCGGTCAGTGGCTTTCGTGAGAAAGTTTACGTAAAAGTTGCAGAGTCCAGATTTCAAAAATTCTTGTTTACGAAAACAACATCTGCCACTTAGCAGGTGTTAATCCAGGTGTTAGCCTCAAAGGTGGAGATTTAAATTTTAATATTTTTATAAGAAGGGGTACTCTAGGCCAGTAAAATTGAAGGGAGGTGCCCTAAGTGGAAATCTAGCCACTGGAGTAGAGATGACGTTTTGCAGTTGAACGAGATTTGTAGAAAGGGTTTTATGAATGGAAAGGAAAGGTTATTTAAGTTGAGGACGGAGAGGAAAACACAAGATTCTTAAAGTTCGATTCTTGCAGTTCAGTTCTTCAGGATTTTTGTATAGTTCTTTTAGGTTTTATAGATTTAGTTTTTTTTGAGTGTACGAGGATCTTAAGGATATTGCAGGATGAGCTGGATTTTATATGGTGAGTGCAACACTTACTACCCTTTAAAGTGACATTCAAATTCTTAAAGTATTAGTCTTAAAGATTTAAATAATTAAACCCAATTGATTTTATTAGTGAATAATTTTGATGTATTGTGTATTTTAATGTTTAAATAAATGTTAATTTTTTTAAACTTAACAAAATGATTTCGGCCATTTATTTCATAATAGTGTTCGTAACTACCTGATTATATTTCTTTGCCAAAATAAAGAACCTGGGATTTAAATGAATAAAACCAAACATAAAACAGCCACTTGGCACATGAGTATTTTCTTTTTTCTTTTTGTTTGTTTATTCACTAAATATTTGCTAAAATATGGTACAAGTTAAAATTGATAATTATTACACGTGTACAATTAAATATTGTTTGCTTACAGACATTTGCTCAAATGTTTAATGTTTTCATTTTAAAATTTTACTATGATATCTTTTAATCTTTTGAGAAATTTTGCGAAAAGCTAAAAGTTATAAGCTAAAAAACCTTTGGAAAAAAACTATTTTTTAAAACTATTTATAATTTCATAAATAAACATATGAATTTTACAATAATGCATAAAAATATTGTTCATAATAGTTACAATATTTTGTTACAGAAATTTTCCAGTTATTTATGATACAGGCTGATCAAAAACCAGATTTTTCTTGTTCAATTTATTGTCAGCATTTAAAAGACATTAGGGAATAAATCTAGGCTGAAAAAGCATAAGTTATTTTCAGCTAAGCTAAAGTTTACCAATAATTTCTGAACAAAATTTTTAAAAATCTTAATACGTGAAATGTTTCATTTTTTCTTGTTACAGAGAATTTAAGTTATATTTTTCTAAACCTATTCTTCAATTTACAGTGATCGCTGATTATTTCAATCAGTGGTTTATCCAGTAAGCTACTTATTCCGGTGAAAATCAGCATAAACAGAATGAAATAGCCAAATTACACTTGTTTTCTGCCAATTACATCGGTAGTGAAAGCTACTTTATTCGGCCAGGTAATCGTTGGAGATTAGGTAAAATTTTGACCTAACACAATGCAAAATACAAATAATGCAATACAAAGCAAACAGCATACAAAATTTTTGGGTGGGGCAAGTGACCCACCCAGATTAGTTATAAAGACCACCCCTGTTTAAAGCAAAGCATAATGTTTCTATAGAATGCATATTGTAATGAAATTCTAGAGTAATTGTGATGCATATCATTTAATGAAAAATATTTTTAAATTTCACAATCAATGTAAAACATTTGATAATAATTAAATTTTCGTAGCATTCCCTTACAGACAACTAATGTAACACCTCTGAGAACAATAAGCAAATAAACAAAAAATGAGAATATACATAATTGCTAGTGAGTTATGTAAAATATAACTCACTGGCAAGCACATTCCTCTTTTTTTGGATAAACTTTTCACATTATTTGTCCATTTATTAATTCTGTATATTTAACTGATAAATGTTAACTGCAGTGTTATGTACACTGAAATGTATTGTTTTGTTTACTAAATGTCAGTACAAGAAATAGAAATATTGATTCTACCTTAGCTTTATTCAGACACATAGTCAACTATGGTAGGGCAACAAATATTACAATACAAATCAAATCCAAGAATTTGAGCACTGTTATTCTTATTCATTTACAACACACCATATTAATATAAATTAACTTTTAAATAGTACAGCATCAATATTTGCCTAAAAACTTCTCTATTTTGAAAAGTTGTACGAATGGTAGTTAATAAATAAAGATTCTATAGCACTGAAAATACAATAAAACTCACTTTTATATAAACTGGTATAGTCAGAAAACCCCAGCGTAGTTCTCGAATTTTTATGTTTCCCATAAATTTATTTGTAAGCCACTTTTGACAGCAGGGATGCGACAGAAAAGTGCGATTTTCTGACAGGGATGCCATATCAATGACAGAAAGTCTTCCCCATTCTTTAATTTGGACATTTAAAGAATCATAAGCTCTAGATGGTGTATCATTATAACATAAGTCAAATGCTCCAACAGCCATAGAGGCAAATTTCCTGAAAACAAATTACATTTACAAGGGTAATAATAATAATAATAATAATACATGTATGAAACACAATTTTTATATATGTTATGTTAGACATGCATTTAAAAACCACATATATGATTAAAGTTAAAACAAATCATATATACAGTATGATAATAATATATATAGTAAATAATATTTCATACAAAAGCACAACTAGATACTGAAAAATGTTACTATGTTACTCTTTGAAAATATAAATAAAATTTGACAAAGAATGAACTTTTGAAATCTCAAAGAACTGATTATAAATGTTTCGATTCTCAAACATAACATCTCAAAAATTTGGATTTTCGAATTATAAACATTTCTTATAAACACAGCAGGGTTCTTATTTGTTTTTAATATTAAACTCCCTAAGATTTCTAGATAATTTTTCAAGAATTTCCATGTCATCACAAAAATAAATATGATTAGTACTAAGCAACTACTTTCTATTTATAGGTTATATACATGCCCCACTCTAAGCTAATTACATTATTGTAGCATCATAGTAATTAAAAGGTAATAATAATAATAATACAGGGTGGCTACAGAAATTGAGAAAAAAAGTTCCCTGATTTTTCCCTGATTTCCCTGACTTTCTTTATCAAATTTCCAGAACTAATTATATACATACTATAATTTTTCATGTAAATCACCATTGTGTATCATGCACACATGAAGGTGAATGCTTCATATAGGGAAATAAATAATAGAAAACCACAAAAATGCTTAATATTAATAAAATTGTAGTTCAGTTTCATAAATCCAAACATAAAATTTAGCTGAACACTAAAAGACAATATAGCAGAAAGTTTCCTCGTTTTTTAAAGATAGTGTTCAATTTTAAGCGTAAGGATGACTGATCAAAATAAACTGGCCACCTAATAACTTATTTATCGATGTATCGTTTCAAATAAAAAAAAAATATGTAAAAAGGCTTCAAAATGAGCCCTATCAATAAAAAAAAAGACGACATCTAGTCATCTGAATATAAAGACTAGTTTGTGCGAAATCCGAAAACTTTATCATGTGCACCTTGTTTGTTAAAAACCGTGATTCATATTTCTATGTTCTCGTATGATCTATATTCTGGTTTTCGGATTCCTAAAATGTTTGCCTCAGTTGAGTATCGTATGATCCTGAACGGAGCCGCGAGTCAGACGCTGATTGACAACTAAAAACAATCTAGTTTACTAGGCAAAAACGAAAGTTCCCTGATTTTTAAATATTTTTACAAAATTCCCTGATATTTCCAGATCGATAAAGTACCCTGATTTTTCCATGATTTCATTGATTTCCCTGATCTGTCGACACCCTGTAATAGTAATACAAGGGTAATAATAATAATAATAACATATATGAAAGGCAATTTTTACATACTTTATGTTAGATATGCATTTAAAACCACATATATGATTAAAGTTAAAACAAATCATATATACAGTATAATAATATCATATATACTAATACGCTAAGGTTAAGATGTTTGCCAACCTTTTTAGAAAAAACCTCACAATTACTCCACATAAATTTTATATCATTTTATAGAGAATTGCTTGCTCTAGCGGCACCAACAACTTAAAAATGTGTTATTGCTTTTGTTTTTGTAAATTAATGGGTGGAATGCAGAAATGACGGCGATAACAAACCATTTCTAGCAACCATAATCGTTTTTTTTTTTTTTTTTTTTTAATAAAGAGAAACGTCATAGTTGTTGAGTATTGTGATTTGCAAAAAAAACTTGCGTGAAGAGATGATATTCTAGAGAGTTACAAAGTAGTGGATTTTGTACATTTAGCATTAGTTTACCAGTGAAATTCGCAGTTAGTGCAAAGCCAACGCGCATGGCATATGAAATATGACGTCATTGCGGGATTCATGTGTTACGCTTTGCAAGTGAAATCGCTCGTGAATGTAGATCCGCTCGCTAAATGGATGCAAGAGTTTTGTTTGTTGTGATTTGCGATTGATTTCGTTACACAAGAATTCGGCCAGCTTGTTAAAAATATTGTACTTTGTACTGAAGTGAAGTCAGATTTTAGAAAAATATTTTCGCTATCTGTCATCTGAGCTTCATAATGCAATACAACTAAAAGAAGAACATTATAAATAGTGAACTGAATGATTTATTTACATAATTACAAAAACAATAAAATAAAACGCCTAGGCGGCAAACACTGGAAATTCAAGCAGAAAGACGTCGAAGTAAGTCGGCTCGTAGTCGTGAAACACCTGAGCAATGAAATATAAGACTTTATCTATACTTCAAATATTGTTTATAAAGAAGTTTTGAAATAAAAAATAAATAAAATAAAAAGATTTTGTAATTTTGCAAAGTGATATGACATTTATTTAGTGCGAATTATTCGCACGGGTACCGCTAGTTAATATCAAATATGTCACTGAAAATGGTAGACGGCTGAAGTGTGAAGGTCCTGGGTTCAGGTCCCACTGTGCGACTGTTGATCTAACGGTTTGGACTTTTGGTAGGTTTTCTCCAGATGTAACGTGAATACACATTAGAACCCCCTTAGAAATTCCTACTACCAAGACACCACCCATCTTTGGCAGATTGCCCTAGCCGAACGTTGCTAAAATCACACAAACAAACATAGTAATCAAAATATGCTATTCCCCTCCACAACCTAGCATAATACATCTATATCACCCATGGTTAAATATTCAATCCCACATATAAAATTTCAAGAATTATGTAAAAGTTTTACAGTGGTGAAATGAGTCTTTTCAAGATCAATTCACTGACAATTTAGGATAAATTTCAGATAGTGTTAATCCAGAAGGTTATTGGTAACAACTATACATCCTTCTGTAGTAATACAGGTAAATCCTGGCAATCCTAAGCATAAACAATGAAATATTTTACATTTGAGGGAGTTCTTAATTAAAAATACCTAAATTTGTAATGAAATGTAAAACTTTAAAGTTGTTTCCTTTTAAAATTGTTTCTAATTCAATGAAGAATAATGGAAAACATTAAAGGAAAAGAAAGAAAATATAGGGAAGGGGATAAAATTTTTTAATGCTCCAAGATTAAAGGTGGATTTTCTAGGGTTTTAAAGAGAAATTAAATTTTCCATGGGAATTCAATGAGTTTTAAGTCAATTTTTAATCAACTGTGTTTTCTTGGCTTTCCTGAGGGCATATGAACCCCGTAAATTTATGTTACAAACATTTGTGAAATGAAGACTGCAAATAAAGCTGATACCTAAGACAGAAAATCTGTTTTTGTACATGGGCAATTTCATGTCACCAGGGGCAGCCTGACACAGTAAGTAAGATAACTATCTCATCGGGGTGGATATCTGCAAAGGGGCACCATTTCGAATTTAAACTAAGAAAAACTTGATTCAGAGCATAAAAGGGGAGTTCTATATCTTTACTATATATACCCTTTTACAATATATACTCTTTTACTATATATACCCTTTTCTATATCTTTACCTCCTCATGCCCTATCTAATCATCCTTACCAGCAAAAACTTTCTGCTTTTTACACTTATGTGTTTCGTGCTATCAAAATTTGCTCTGATTCTTCATCTCTTAATAATGAAATTAGTTACTTAAAATCCTTGGCTGTTTCTCGTGGTTTTAGCCCCTCTATTATTGATAAAGCTGTTTCTAAATTTAATAAGACTAATACTTCTACCAATACTATTAATTTTCACAACGAATTAATTGTACTACCTTTCTTTTCACCTTTATGCTACAAAATTCCTAAACTTCTCAAAAATTTTTTTTTCAAAATCATTTTCAAACCTGTTAATAAATTTAAATTTTCTTCCCTTAAAGATCCTATTCCTACTGAGAACCGTTGGGGTGTTTATTATATTCCTTGTGGATCTTGTGATTTGGGCTATATTAGTCAGACCAGAAGAGCTCTCAAATTTAGGCTCAAAGAGCATGAGAGATATGTTTCTAAGCACGAACTTTCCAAATCTTCTATTGCCTCACATTGTTGGAATTCCAATCATCGTTTTCAGTTTTCTAAGGCTAAGATTTTGTGCACTCCTCAGTCTTTGTCCCATCTGGATTTTTTGGAAGGTTTTTCCATTACCGAGCACTTGGAACGTCTTGTGAACGATGGTTCTTCCGTTCCTTTCGTTCATTCTGCTTGGAAGCTGCTGTTGTAAGTTTCTTTTCACTTTCTTCGTCTACTCCTCCCCCCCTTTTTTCTTTTTCTTTCGTTCCCTTTCCCCTTCTTTTATTTTGTTTGCCCCCCCTCTTTTTTTTATGTGTGTGTACGTGTGTTACTGTCTTCCTTTACGTTTTATATATATATATATATATATATATATATATATATATATATATATATATAAAAAGAATTATATATATTTTGTGCTGTCCTGTTCGTGGTTTTTAATAAAAAAAAAAAAAAAAATTATGTTCTATTTGTTTTTTGTTATTTTGTTTTGTTCTGTTTTCTCTTTTTTTTGTGTGTGTTTGTATTCGTGTGTTCCTTTTTTTATTATTATTATTTTATTTATTTATTTATTCCTTTTCTATTTCTGTATTTTTGTGCTTCTTTCCTTTCCCTTATTTTATTTATATTTTTTTCTCCCCTCTCCGTGGTTTTGTTCGACTTTTCTTTGCCCCTTGTGGCAACATCTTGCTTGTTTATCTCTTTTCAGTTCCCTGTGTTGCTTGCAACGAAGGGCATGGACTGATGAAGGCCAAAACAATTTTTGGCTGAAACGTGCATATCCTCTTACCTATAACATCTTATGTGTGTTTTTTACAAAGTTTTTTAATTACTTTATATAAGGGGGGGTGTCTTTTTTATGCTTGTAGGAAGGCACCACGTATCCTAGGCCACCCCTGCATGTCATGTGCAGGATAGAAAAGTAAAGTTTTCTTGATACATTAATACAGGATTCTCCCGAGGGCTTTCTGGCTGGGTACATCCCACGACAAGTTTTAATGACCATCAAGCAGAAAAATCAGAATATCATTTCAAATGCTTCAATTCAACAGAATTATGCATTGAAACTTCATAATGGGCTGGGTACATCCCCCTGACAAGTTTTACTGACCATGAAGCAGAAAAATCAGAATATCATTTCAAATGCTTTAATTCAACAGAATTACGCATTGAAACTTCATAATGCAGCCCAATTACATTGCTGACAAAATTTTTGTGGGAGATCAGGGTTGCAAGTTTTTGCCATATGTGAAAACTGTCTGCCAAAAAAAAAGATTCACTGGTCTTTTTTTTTTTTTTTTTCCCCACAAGTTAAATTAAAACATAAAATAAATTTTAATTAAAAATCAATGCATTGCTATTTATATTATATTTGAGCTTTAAATACATTTAAATAAGTATAATATATGCATACTAATAATAGAAATATGCATCTTATGAAATAATATTCAATTTTATTGCGAAATTAGAAATGAAACCACTCAACTTTTGTAGAAAATAAGTAAATAAGAAATTAAATGAGCTTTTCATCCTCTTTATATCATAATTTTCAATGATAATCACATAAGAATTGCAGAGTATAGGGACTGTGCACTCTTTAAATGAATGTAATGATAAAGTGGATGATTTAGAAATGCAGAGTAATTTTTATTGCATTAAAAAGCAGAGCATTTACATTTCAACCAATTCAGTAATATCTACTTTACAATCAATTTTTTTTTTTTAAGCATTCATAGCAGTAAACTAACTTACAAAAAGTATTTGTTGACAGTTTATTTTGAATTTTAGTTTGGAAAAAAATCTTTCAATAGCAGAAATACTTGCTTGGACATTAGGGTTATGACCAAAAAAAAAAAAAAATTCTTGCCTGTAGTGGATATTGATGAACTTTTTAATATAGATTCAACAAAACTTTGTAGTTTTTTTTTGTACACTGAAGTCCAGTGGCGCACCCAGGATTTTAGTTTAAGGGGGGCTGAGCTACAAATTCTGCTGAACTCGGTTATAATGACCTTGATTATAGTTATAACTCTCTTATAATGTCAAAACATTCTGTGTCACTTGACTTGCCCATAGAACAGCATGCGTGCAAGCAATGTAATTCATTATAGTCAAATAATTATCTGATCATTTCAGTATCATTGAAACCGAGTTTAACTGTGTTTTGTACACTAACTGTAAGTATTTATTTAAAAACTAACGTTTTTTTGTAAAAAGTACTTTAGAAATAATTTAAAGACAATTTTTTAAAAGAAAAAATTTAATTCATTAGGGACAATTTTCAATTTTTAGTGCTTTTCACTTCTAACTTTCCACTTTTAGGGGGGCTTGAGCCCCCATAGCCCACTCTGTGGGTATGCCTATGCTGTATATCATAACTATCTATGATACAAAAGCTCAACTATCCAGAAAGCACAAGAACCAGATACACATGAAAATTAGTTAATTGAGGATAGTTGAGTTGGTTAAAAATAAAGAAAACGATGTTTGCCTGCAAATCTATGGGAAAGAGGGAGGACCTGACTCTGAAAGGTTTCAAATGCTGATAGATACTGCAGAGTTTATCTTACAGATGAAATAATACAGTAGACACCGGTTATAACGTACTCTCACTGGACCTAAAAATGTAGTACGTTACAGCCGAAGTACGTTATAAGTAGTACCACATGTAAGATTCAATATTACACCTGGGCTCATAATTTCATTGTAATATGTGTTTTAACAGGTCTGATTTTTTAAAATTGAAATTAAACAGAGAAAATTCTTTATTACTTAACAGTTTTTATTGAGATAAATAATCTGTAATTTTCTTTTGTTTAAAATGAGCAGATGCTACTTTAAAAATACCGTTTTGTATATCCGTAATAGACTTTTGTAGAGTCTCATCATCATCATCAATGCGACATTCAAAAAATAGTGAAAATGTTTTTGCAGCAATTAATGCGACGGGTATGCTTGATATAGGTTCCTCTGTTTCTTCTTCACTATCATTATAGATAGGGCTTTTCAGGAGACATTTACATTGATGAATGGCAAATAAAAATCATAGTCTTGTTCTTAGCCCTACCTAACAGGGGGAAAAGATAAAATATCGCTCCCTTCATTCACACACAATTCATCTTGCTAGAGAATCTGAAAACGGACAACGAGTGTTTTAGAAGGTACTGAAATTTCCAAGAACAAGGAAATAAAATTCATAAGAGAAGCAGAATTTTATTTTTGGCTTTGGTATAAAAAGTACGTTATAGACGAAGTACGTACTTTTGTTAAGTACGTTTTAACTGAAGTTAAATAACTTCATAAATATAGGACTGCAATCGGGACCTAGCTTCTAAGTACGTTATATCCCAGGTCCGTTATAAACGGTGCGCACTGTACCTGTACACCATCAACAAAAATCATCATCATCATCATCATACTTACAGGTTTCTAGAGTTTAAATGCCTTTACTGCTCCAGACTAAGAGGAGACTTAGTCTGGAGCAGTAAAGAGCAGCTTCGTTTGAGAGGGGGGGGGGGAACTAGAACATTGTGAAAGTCCCCCCCCCCTTTTTTCTCTCTTCTATTCAGAGCTCACACTCTCGAATCTTTGAAATGTAAAGGGGAAAAAAGTTGAGCACAGCTCACTAAAGCTAAATAATGGGCAACTCGAGATTCTACTCATATTTTAGCATTCATTTATTTCTGATTTAAGCTGTTGTCAGATAGAAGACTCAGTATCATTGTACATTTTCCTTTCCATGATCTTCTTGACATCTGCATGGCTACAAAATATTATATTCTTGTAATATATGCCTAGCATATTAATAAATGTGTTAAATGATCATTTCATCAGTTTCTTTTTTTTTAACACTACCACGATCCACAGAATTATTGATATCATCTGAAAGTTAGAAATTGTATCCTCCTTACCTAATTTTAAGCTTGATCTGTTGTGGGTCAACATATGAGTTGAAATACTTATTTAGAGAATGACACAGAGGTAAATTAAAAAAAAAAAAAAAAAAAAAAAACAGACAAAAGCTGAAATTTTCAATTATTTGAGCTTTCTGATTTCTTAAATGCCTGATAATCGAGTTTTACTGTATTTACATATTAGCATGTCAATCTTTTTAGCCAACAAGATACTCCCCATCCCCAAATGGTGCCAATAATGAAAAGTGTTATATAATTCTAGTTTTACTAACAATTATAAATGCCTTATTATTATAAAATGTTTATCCTTTAAACTAAATCCTTATGATAACATATTAGCAACATCTCATAAGCCGCTAAAACAGAATTCAATTGCAAATTTAAAACAAACTAAGATACTTAAACTAATAATTTTCATAATTATAGTTTATGCAGAAAAACCATTGAGATATATTTAATGTTTATTTAGCTATGTCTTACGGGGAAAATGTCACTCTTTAATTTTGGCAATCTCAAAACCTACTCCAAATAGACACTGAGCTTGTAAAAATTATGAAATTATTTTATTTGTGACATAATTTTAGCATCAGAGATTGTTAATAACTTGACACTTAATGCAATGTCAAACACATAAAGAAACCTTTTATCACATATAATATTGAAGCCCAAGAAAAAAGATTTACATTGTTATATGAACCCATATGTGTTGAAAATGTAGCTTGTAACATTATCATTTTTTTTCTAATATAAAGTAGTGATTACTTGAAAAAACAATTATAAAACTGATGCCTGAATCACTGTAAATCAATAAACAAGTTATCTAACCTAAATAATCTTTCATTTACGAGTGCTTTGTTTTTATTCAATACCTATTTAATACTTTCCTGCACAAAACTTTATTTCTTTAGGCATCTTCAATAATGTTAAATTTCTTTGTATATATTAAAAGTATGTATTAAAATAATAAACAATACTAAATAAAATATGCATACTTACTGACTAAGATCAGCAATTTCTTCTTTTGTCTTCATCTCACTGATGAAAGCTTTCATCTTATACAGTGCAAGTGATGCAACTAAAGCAGTCATGACAGGTTGATCAGCATGTCGCCATAACACAATTGCTAACTCAGCTCGATTAGAAATTAAAGCCCATATTAGAAGAATCATGAGAGCTCTTCGTTTTGCAATAATAATATTAAGTTCTTTAGATCTAGACTTGTCAAAAATTTCTTCATGTGCCTTATTCAATTCTGCAGCAGTGACACGAAAAGGAATGTCTAGAAGGCGCTTAATTATCCAATTAAAATCAGAATCGATGAAAAATTCATCTAGGCTTGTTACCTAAATTGAAACACAAAAGATTTTTTTAATCAGCTTCGAAAAACCTTTTATCTAAACTAGGGATGCACAGAATATTCAGTATACTACCTATTCAGCAGAAAAATTGAATATTCGATTCTGCTGAATACTTTAATATTCAGCAACTGAATAGTAAACAAATTTAAATATTCGACAACTGGGAAACAAACACGTTTTTTTTATACCATGAATGAAAGTTACAGTAGAGTATCACAGTACAAAAATTAATTAAAATTGTTACTTTGGTTAATATCAATATCAAAGTAATTTTAATGTAAGAGAAAACACTCAGATGTTAAATTTAAATTTCATTGCTTTTCAATTTTTCTTAAATTTTATGGCAACTTAACCCTACTATTACTCACTCATTTAAATACAAAACATTAACCAGAAAAAACATAATATTAAGTGTTCACAAATATATAAATTAACTGCTTTTTTAAAAATAAAATATAGAGGTAAAAAAAATCATTACTTCAAATATTTAAAACGGTGATTAATAATACCCTATTTACCCGCGTATACGTTGATCCAACGTATAAGTCGACTCCCACTTTCCTAACTGAGAAATTTGAATTTTTTTAAAATCCTGTGTATAAGTCGACCCACCACTTTTCCGATCAAGAAACTTTAATTTTTTAAAAATACATTTATTCAAAATCATCTGAAAAAAGAAAGTACTGAATATACAATAATAAAGATAATAATATACAAAATTAAACTGATAATAATATGATACTAGTGATAGTATGATATGTTAAAGTAGTAATATACAAAGTTAAACTGATTAAAGATCCGATTGAATATCGGATTCGTCAAACAATTCTCAAAATTCCTTCGTCGTCATCGGCTCATCATGATACACGTATTGGGTTAGGATCCCGTATAAAGACCTCCATGGGGGGCACCCTACTCTTCGGCCTAGAGCCCACGTGTAGCTAATTGGCTGTAATCCCACAACAACAACATGATATATGTTTTCAATCTTTGTATCGCTACATACTTCCTGGTATGGAAATCAACCTTAAACGACGTCATTGTGTTATGAAATGCAGGAAGAGAACAATTGTCTTTTAAAAGGGCATTTTTGACTTCTGATTTAAAAAAAAAAAAAAAAATTAAATTAAGGACCCACGTATAAGTCGATCCCCCACTTTAAAGCCTTTTTTTTTTTTTTTGGTCCAAAATTTCTCCACTTATACGCGGGTAAATACGATATATAAAATAAACACTTAGATGGCAAATTTTGTAGTATTTTAATTTCTGAAGTTCTACACCAAATGAAATATTAAATATTGTATAAAAACAAAGGTCACATTTCAAGATTTTTCGGGTTTTTAGCCAAAATTTGCAATTTTCCTAAACTTTTCTGTTAAAATAATATATCCTGATTATTCCAGCTTTTTCTTGATTGGTAGCAATCAGTGCATTCACAGAAATTCCAAAGAATAAATTTCAATAATCAGAAGGAATTTAGCTGCAACAAGTGTTGAAACAATATTTTACAATTATTATTTACAAATAATATTTTATTATCTGTAAATTACTAGATTCTTAAAAAATATAAAATAATAAATTTAAAATATTTTTTTCTGTTCAAGAATAACTAGATTATTTTTTAACACTTTTGCAACCAAATATTAGCAACCTTTTAAATACAGCCACAGGACAATTGTAAATTTATCTTGGTTAATTAAAGCAATTTATTGTAAAATATTAATTATTGCAAAAAAGTGTGTGCATAGAGTGTGCACTGTATAGTGTAGAAATAATGAAAGTATTTTTTGAAGAGGGGGGTCACAAAACTGAATTGCACCTCAGGACTTTAGAGTTAAATCTGCCACTGCTCATAGTTTGGGGGAGAGGAAAAAAGTCCAACAAATGAGCTTGCTATTTTTATCGGGAATGCTTTGCACGAAAACTTTCAAAGCAAAGTTTTCAATACATTAATTTACCTTTCTGTAGCTCAGAATTCTTTGCCAGCATACTTCTCGAAAGAAATGTTCTTTTAAAGACTGTTCAAAAAGTTTAAGCAATCTGCGAGCACTTAAGTATTTATGAATGGTGAATCCATTATCCAGAAATAAGGAAACAAATGCTTCGCGTCCTTTTTGTAACAGCGTTTGTTCAAATACTGAATTTTCCACCTGCATTGAAATGAAAAATATTTAACAAAAATCTACAACAAAATAATTAAACACATCGATTTTGCAAATACATTCAAAATCATTTCTTTTAACATTGTTAAGTGGCCCCTTCTTTTAACATTGTTAAGTGGCCCCAAAAAAGTAGCATTACAAAATGTTTGGAATTTACAAAATTAATTTAACTTATAAAAATACCAATGAAACAGGGTGTAATACTGGCATTACTAAAAGGAAAATTAAAGGAAGAACAGATTAACGATTCAATAAGTGTAAAAATGTAACTTGGTGCAGAAGGTACCCTTTTTGTCCGAATATAGCATGATGTTTTTTGACTGATCATTTCCCATAAAATCCTGGCTCACACTAAATTCGAGGCCTAAATATAGAATTATTATCTTGATGAAACATTTCAGGTTCTCGTTATACCTGGGACCGCATTGTATTCAGGCTAATATAGTAATAATTAAGCATCAAAAAACAACATATATGAGCACCAATACGAAGATTAAAACAGCAAACCAATTTGGTAATCAAAAATATGGCTGGAATGCCAACCGTATTTTTGACTTTAGTTCAGCTAAATTCATTTGCAAATCCTGTTACCCAGAAAACTAAATGTTTGTGAAGCTTTCAATATAAACAAAAACATAAACAGTCTTGTTAATGTTAATTCTGCTGTTCCTTCTTCTCTTTCAGACTGTTGGAAATTTCTCTCTCAAATTACCTTAATTAAATGCTTTCCCATTGGCCTTAAAAATCTGCTTCTGGATCCCTCCTTTCCTATTGGCCCTAATAACCACTCTTGAATCCCTACTTTTTCTATATATAGAGAGCAAATTTTGCCATTCACATTGATGACAGCATGTTATATGTGCCGAAACTGGTCTGCTATTTTAATTTTTTCATCGGTACTTGCCCAGAAGCAGAATTATATCCAGTGTTCTGCAACATAACTTCAAACAGTTGCAAATGTTCTGCAGGCATTTTGTCCAAGTCTAACAGACCACGATAAAATGCAAAAAAATAGGTATAAAAGTTGTGCAAAAAGTGAAGAAAGAAGGCATAAAGGGCACATCGCTTTAATTGCTCTGCAGAACATATCATTTTATATCTTCTTTCTTTTAAAAGATAAAATGTTCTGCAAACACTGTGATTGTTCTGAGACGTACGTCGCACTTTTACCCACTTTCTGCTTTCGGGGGTACTTGTATACATTGTTTTTTGCTGGTTATCTGTTAGATTAACGATTTAAAATATGGAAAGCTAAGCATAGCACTATCAAAATTGGGACAAAATACTCCTTTCAAATAGATATTTAAAATATAGAAACACTACCTCATTACGTAAAATTCAGTATTTCAAAGGGAAGCACATGAGATTTGTACAACAGAGATATGATGCATCCGTACATCAATCAGGTGGAAAGCCCAGTTCCAGAATTTTCTGGGCCAGTCTGCAATGCGGATTTAAAAATACAAAAATAGTCTGCAAAGTAAACTAGTGATATGTGGCAGGTTACTGATAAAATGCATATTAAAGCAGCACATTCATAAGACATACTCATCTTATACATCAAATATGCAGCATTTGCACAATTTAGAACACTCATTTTGCCTACATTTTTAAGTTGTGCAGACTTTTTCTGTTCAGTTACATAACTTTGATAATGTTTTAGAATTACACCTCCCCCTTTTGTTAGTAAAATTTCCTGAGAATTACTGGTCAAGAAGTCTCTTCTGCCAATTCGCTTTTTTCAAACAGCATTTTAATGAATTTTATAAACACGCTTTATGTTTTAATACGGCAAAATTTCAAAACTTGGTTGAAAAATAAAAACTCACCCAAAAGATTAAGAAATATTTTGGCAAAATAATCATTATTTATCAAAAATATGTAGTAATTTTAATTGTTGGTACAAGTTAGTATAATGGCTTGCAGTGAACAAAAATATGATTTTATTCACAAAAAAGATGGAGAAAGATTCCATATTAAATCACTGGGTGCAGTCAGCAATATTGGCTGACATGAACTCTGAAAGTGTTCTCCAGACCTTTTCAAGAATCTGCAACAGGCATAGCCGCATCGCACGGTTTCTGTGATTGGGGGTGGAAAGTTTTGCTCAAGGTGAGATGGAAGACAAGTAACAGATGGCAACAATGCTCAGCAATTAAAAGTCTTTTGTTTGTGGAGTTCAGGTATTTTTACTCTCAAACTAACAAGGGGAGGCTCAGACGTTGGGGTCACCGATTTTGATGAAATGTTGGTGGGTTATAGGGGACCCATAGTTAAGTAAAATGCTAAAATATTGGCCGCCAATTCTCGCTTATTTTCGAGAAAATTCCATTTAAACATTTGACACATTGTTAAATACTAATTATTTGGCAATTCATTTGTGTTCTCGGTGGCACCGTGGTTCCGTACGGAGACGGAGATCCGAAGGTCCCCGGATCGAATCCAGCTCGGCGCTCTGGATTTTCCATTCTTTTTTTTCTTTCTCCCTTAAAAATTCATATAATACAGTTTAAAATGATTTAAAAATTGACGTGATTTATTGAAATAACACTATTTCTATGAAATAGAATTGAATACCCGCAAATGAAAGTGACGAAAATGAGAAACGTTATTTATGAATCACATTTCAAAAAATATTTTTCTACTTTTACAGATGAGTACATGAGGAAGGGTGATATTTGTCCTGAAAACATGCAAAACCAATTGTCTGGACATTTTCTACAACATATGAAATAAATATATTTGTATTCACATGATATTTTCATTTCTGATGTGGGGAAAAAAAAATTATTTCAGCTTTCATCAGAAAATTTTGTTGATGTCCGAAAATAATGGTGGTGATAGCAGAAAATACATGACTTAAATGAATTTTTATTGCATTTTCTCAGATTCCTATTTCCTGTTCATTTAGCATATCAATATGGAGAATTGTGTAGCTTTTATTTTTTTGGAGGGGGTGGGTGGGTGGAGTCAGTGAAATTACACACCACAGGGTTGACAAAGCGTTGTACATTTAGGTGGAATTACTTTTAGAGGCAAGGTGAATTACTTTCATCGTCAAACAAGTATTTTGTTATGAATTTCTGGATTATTATTATTATTATTAATTTTGCTATCTACTTCTAGTGAAGTTTGATAAATTTAAAATTAAATGCATTTTACATTCTACATCAAATCATAAATTATTTAATACAAAAAATTTCACTTATCGTTTAAATCGAATATTGTTAGTTTGTTTGTTTGTGGGATTACGGCCGATTAGCTACGCAGGGGCTCTAGGCCGATGGGTGGGGTGCCCTCCGTGGGGGTCTTTCTAAGGGGTCCTAACCCGTATTTACGCTAAGTTTCGGAGAAAACCACGGAAAACTCCAAATGGTTAGGTCGACGGGTGCGCGATGGGACCCGAACTCGGGACCTTCACACATCGCCCATCTACCATTTCCAGTGATATAATCACTGAAATCGAATATTGGATCTCTAATTTTAATTACATGTGTGTAATACGTTTTAGCTGAATTTAAAACTTAAAACAATAATTGCATCATTCAAAATGAAGAAAGAAGCGAAACCTTATCATTCCTCGCATCCTAAAAGTATTGGTAAATTATCAACTATATACACAAAAACAACTTTATAACTGCAGTTTTACAAAATAATTCACAATATATAATTATTTTGAACTTTTTAGCGAGAAAAAATCCATAGCACCGAGCCGGATTCGATCCGGGGACCTACGGATCTCCATCTCCATACGGAACCACGGTGCCACCGAGAACACAAATGAATTGCTAAATAATTAGTATTTAACAATGTGTCAAATGTTTAAATGGAATTTTCTCGAAAATAAGCGAGAGTTGGTGGCCAATATTTTAGTATTTTACTTAACTATGGGTCCCCTATAACCCACCAACATTTCATCAAAATCGGTGACCCCAACGTCTGAGCCTCCCCTTGTAAGAATAATTTTGATTCAAAATTTTAAATACTAAAAAAATGTTACTCATTAAAAACAATCCATATAAATCTATTGAATGTGTTTTTCAATGTTTCTATTTACACAATTGTTTATCTCTCAAGTGCAATGTGTTTTCTTCAAATCATGCACATATATTTTATTAAAAATTTAAAAATATAAATGAAAAAATTATAGATGCCTTAAAAATAAAAGAAATTATCAACCCTTAAAGCAATATTGATTTCATCAACTGAATAAAATTTCCTAACAAAGGACCTGGTACACCTTTACTTCAACTAACACATAGAGGATTGTTAAAATCTTCAAGAAATTAATTCTGTAAGAAAAAAAAAAAAGACTAATTCTGAAATAAAAGGTATTTTTTAAATAAATGCAATTATTACAAATAGAATCTTTCAGAATAATGTACATCAAGTTGCTAATTACTACAAAGATTTTAAAAAAAGAGAGAGAGTTAAGATTTTTACATTAAAAAAAATTAAAATTATTTATATAATTTAATATTGCTAACATTTTTCACCTTAAGAAATCTATATAAATAAAACAAAGTGTAAACTGTCCGTTAGTTTGTCTGCACCTCACGTAGCTCCGAAACGGGTGATCGTAGACCTACCAAATTCTGTATAGAAATTTTAAAGTACGGGTCCCGACATACCTCGAAGCGATTTTTTCGAAATTCGAATTATTTTAGGAGATATCGATAAAAAACGTGATGCAAAAGGATCATTTTTGCTCTCGCCATTTTGCAATTGTAACCCCGCAGTGGAAAGAGCGAGGTTTGAGCATATCTAGGTTGCCATATTTGGCAAGTTTATTAAATGATTCAGACTCTTGAAGTAAAAATAAAAGAATAACGATTTTTTTGTTTAGATTATTTGTAAGGTTGTTTTTTAATTAAAATATTGTGTGCATGTGAAATCAGAGCAGGAATGAAATGTTTTCTACTCTATATACTGTAAAAATCGGGAGAAGGGCCACGGCTCATACGAAAAAAAAGTTAAACTTTTTCAGGGTGCGGCCCATCTGATATTTTTTTACCCTCCAACTGTACTGCTTATTTAATTATACATTAATTTACTGCTTATTAATTATATATTAATGTACTGCTTATTTAATTACAGTGCAGCACCGATAATCCGGCATCGGCTGCAATGACGCGGTGCCGGATTACCGAATTTTCCGAATTACAGATGTGTTGAAAATTTCCATTAAAACCATGGTCGATCACGTGCTATTGACCAGTATATTATTTATCAATGAAAAGTAGTCTTAAAATATGCATACGATTGCAGTATAAACCTCAAAAAAAAAAATAATAATAATAATAATAATACTAACCTACACTGGAACAAATGTAATTTAGTGTTTAATTCAAACTAAAAACTATAAAGCAGAGAAGATGGTTGATTTTGGAACATTTTCATAAAATATAACACAAATAGTAACTGAAATTTATTTAAATACTAATTTAAAATAAGTGTATGAAATTATTATTAGAATCTAATTAGCTTTTGTATTTAAATTAAATACATCGGTTAATTCAACTTGCTTCATTTTTTTTCAGTATTTAATTGGTTAATTAACATATGCACATTCACCAGTTTACTCTCAGATATAAAATCGAATTTATTAAATCTCTCCGTAGTTTGTACCCTAGAGTTTTATTTTGCAAACTGAATTATTCCCAATTTTACTCTCTTCAGTCTCTTCACAGCTTCTTAATTACGTCGAAACATACCAATTCCCCCCTCTTTTCCCTCTTGCTTTTAAAAGCACGGGGGAATTCCTTCCCGCGATAGTTGACGATTTCGAACGGTGACAGGATGTCTAGAAATAAGGCAATGTGTCTGGAAGGAGCTGAAGCCACGTGTTTACGATGATGCGTAAACATGCTGTCTTGTTTTAAAACCTCATACATATTAATGTTCTATGAAAGCACTCGCATTATCTTTGAATTCTTCATTCAGCTACACTGCACCTTTGACTGCAATTAATTTAAATGTAATAAGCGAACCATGCCGTATTTACTTTTGTTTTTATCTCGGTATTAGAAAATGCATTGATTCAAATATTTGCGGCAGTAATGGTGATCGGCAAAGACATGTTAGAGCCAAAATACGAAACAAAAAGAAAAATATTCAGTGAAAAGCTATCTATTGAAGAAGAAGAAAAAATGAAGATAGCCATACATCAATTAAAATCAGAGTTCAAAGTTCCGGATCCCTTTGGGGAGAAGAAAAAAAAAAAAAAAATGAGACTAGTGCCTTATTATAGGTTCCCAGATTATGGATGCTGCATGTATATATTAATTTTCAATAAATTACGATCGGACTTTCTGCGGGTATATTTTTACATTTGTTTACATTTTTACGAATGCAGCTCATACATCGGTGCAGCCCTTCTGTGAGTATATTTTTACACTTGTTTACATTTTTACTGGTGCGGCCCTTTTCCCAGTTTTTGCGGTACTATGTTTTATACTGTTTTATTTTTGTAGATTTTTATCATTTAGCCATCTTAATTTTGTAACCAGGGGCAGCCAGACACGGTAAGCATCGCATCTGGGTGCCGGCTTTCGAAAGATCGTCATTTCGAACTCAAAACTTAAGTAGAGCATAAAAGGGGGCATCTTTCTTACATTGGCAGGGGGTGCCACTTACCCTAGGGCCGCTCGTGTTTGTAACCATCTTAATTTTAAATTCCATTCAGAATCTGAGAGATTTCAGTGCCAAGGAAGCCAGTGAGAAACAGGATTCTCTCCAAACAAAATTTATTTAGATGGCGAACAAACTGGTCGCTGGAGGCGGCTAGTTTCTAAATATTTCATTAAAATTTTAAAAATATTTGTATAATTACTTAAGTACTAGTATGCAATTTCTTAACAAAGTATACAGTATTTTTTAACAAATAAACAGTATTTTTTAGCATCTTTTTTTTCTTGACTACAAAATGTTTATACTGCTTTGAGCGACCACCTCTCTCAGCGACCAAAAGGTGAGGAACAGGATTCTCTCCAAACAAGATTTATTAAGATGGCGAACCAACTGGTCGTCAGAGGTGGCTAGTTAATTATAAAAATAAGAAGAAAAATGGAATAAATTACTTTGAAAGAAGGATCTTTATAAAAAACTTTGGTCAAAGCTATTTCAGGACAATTCCAATCAACAGTCAGCTGAAGGTCTTTTTTCAACTGTGAGTGGCCAGGTGTAGCTTCTGCTTTTTCAGCTAGCAATAAAAATTGCATATATACATTTATCAAGTGATAATAATGAATCATAAACAGAGTTAAAATAAAATATTGATTTTCTAGCAGAAAACTCATTTACTTTTTAACAATACAGAATATTTTCCTCATATAAGGGTCATCAAAAAATTAAAGCACTTTATTTTATGTCGCAAGAAACTGATTTTATATTTCCCACAAATCTGTTCCAACTAAAATTTAAACATCAAATAAGATACTCCAGATATATTATTATTCTGACATAATTATTAAATTTCAGATTATTTGTATTTCTGGTATTTTAAATAGGTTTACTGAACACTGTATGTAGTAAAAAGCTATGTCTTTACAACATATTTTGCTTTTTAAATTAGCCTTTTTTAGTTGTATGATTTTTTTAAGTAATGCTTCTTGATATGAACTTACTCCTTGCACTATTAAGATTACAGCTAAAAATTTAAATATAGGACCCTTCAATATTTTTGATTTTATAATACAAATGCATGTGTCCCCAATATCTGTTGCCTGTGTTACCATCTTAAAGAGAAAAAAAAACTTTCATAAAAAGAAAACGAATAAATGCAATAGAATGGTTGTATGGTAGGTGTTACAATAATTTTATAATATTACTGTATTTTTTACATAAATCATATGTAGATTATGAAAAAAAAAAGGTAACAAAGGGGACTAAATATGTCAATTTCACAAAAAGTAAATGAATAAAAAATATATGTCACAAAAAGGGAGAGTATTGATATCAAAATGCTGTGGCAGCACGATCACCTCAGCGCACACAACACCCGGCGACTGAAGGCCAGTCGAATAGGTACCTTTTGGCCGAGCCGGAGTGCGCCTCATTCTACCATCCATAAGTACCTGGGTTCAAACCCAGCTCTCGCCGCATGCTCGCTCCCTTCATAGGCGACCCGGACAACGAACACGCATTCTCCTTCTCGCCTACAGTGACAGATGGCGCCAGCACCGCCCTCTTCCATCTCTCGCTCGGCTCTTCCAAAGTCCGCAACGAGTGGCAGCAACCTCACAAAGTCCACAACGAGTGGCAGCATTCCATAACGCTTGGAATATCGTTTGTCAGCCTCCGACTGACTCTCTAGGGGGGGGAGTAGTGTGGCGGCACGATCACCTCCGCGCACACAACACCCGGCAATTGAAGGCCGGTCGAATAGGTACCTTTTGGCCGAGCTGGATTGCGCCTCATTCTACCATCCATAAGTACCTGGGTTCAAACCCAGCTCTCGCCCCACGCTCTCTCCCTTCAATGCTAACAAAGTACTTTTTTTCCCCCATAAGAAAGAATGAAGTAATTATAATAAATTTGGTAACACAGGAGACATTTTTTAATCTACATGTTTATGTTTCAAAGTGTACTAAGTAATATTTAAATAAAATAGTGCTACTGGTATTTAATTTTTATTCACAAGTAAAAATTCAATCACCTTAAATGTAATTTGCCATCTTTTAGTAAAGTTCACTTTAAAAAAGAACATTTTTTAAGCGTGCTTTAATTTTGGAATGACTCATGCATGAACCACAAAAACTCCATTTCTTTTCCTTAAAAATTATAAACCTATCAACAACAAACACTGAAGCCTTTGAATATGTTACAAAATAAAAATACTTTGGAAAATACAGCATTACAATTTTTCAGTAGCATACTGTCAGGTGACTGTATTGGCATACACAAAAGTACGCTTTTAGTTTTTCATCCAATGCAAGCATAAAAGCTGTCGAAAATCATTTGGTAAGATAATAATGCATTTATTCAATACTAACATTTGTTCAATCATAAAACAAATACATATTTTTAAACTGAACTTACATTTAAATAATGATTGAAGAAGATAGAAAGGTAACTTTTCCATATTGCATGTTAAGTCTAGCAGATTCAGAACTGTTATATATTTCATCTCAGGCTTAAAAAAAAAGAACAATCCATTAATATTCAAATGTTTAACTTGTTGTATACACATATGTAATAGTTTAATATTAGAGAAGTGCACAATAATTTCAAAAATATTAAAAAATAAAAATGAATGACCATATGAAAATATTTGTTGCTTTCATCCATACATTAGAAATCTAATAATTTTTTAAGCATTAATTAACAATTAAAAAAATATCAGTTTTTTCTATTTTCCCTCAAATTTTTCTGACATATAGTTCTGATACTAGTTTGAAAAATATTTGTTAAATAAAAATAAATAAATTTATTTTGATAATTATATCTATACATAACATTATTGAAGAATCTATCAAACAGTGAATAGAGGTCATTCTGAAATAAGTTCATTTCTACTTTCAGAGTGTGTTATTAAAAAATGGTTTTTCCAGAACTATTAATTATTAGTAGTAGACAACTGTTTTGTTTAGTAAAATTTAACAAAACTCATAAACTTATCACATTGTGAACAAATTAGTTCTTTTGCTTAGTAAAAAAAAAAAAAAAAATGTCCACCTTGTTACTAGACAAAACATTATTTCTTAATTGAAGTTAAAATAACCGTTTCAGCATTTAAGCGCATAATATAGCAGGTGTAACAAACATCATAAATGTCCTATAACATTTTAATATAAAACAGCTATTCAAACTATTAACTTGATGGAAATTCCCTGTATCATTATTTTACAAATATTAGTTCCCTGTATTCCTTGCTACTAGGCTTTATTAATGTAAATACATGCATCAGGAACTGAAGGGGAGGGGGAAGGAAGGATCTGTATTTTATGGAGTACAAAAGACATGATTCTGTAGTATTTTTAAATAATTATTCATATATATCTGCTTTTAGAATCATGTTTATTATATTTTAATTAGGCAAAATAAACTTTATAAAAGTGATCATTAAAAGAAATTCTGTGGTATTTTTATTTTAATTATATATTTAAATTTTCATTATAAATAAGAGATGCATATTTACTGGTCCAGAACACTGAATACATTCAATAATTCTTCCACAAAGAAGATTCCGACCCATTTTATTGTCCTTCAAACTAGGAAATACTGAGATTATTACATCATTTAGACCTCTTTTAAATATTGTTTCTAGATACTCTTTATCTCTTATTTTTTGAACACTAGGGAAAAAAAACTGATTTAGCTTGAAGAAACTGTTGATGTTATTAAAAAATAAATAGTTTTCATTATAATATTTAGTATGGTAAAATGCATAAAAATATTGTAATAAATACATTTGTGAATTAAATAAAATTTACAAAAATATGATGATACACTAAACATGTTACCCTTAAAATAAAAATAATTAATCAGTACTACTATTATGAAATAATTACAAGACAACAGTTTTGCTAACAGTTTATATCAACTAAATGTAGTAATAAAATAAGCAATATATTCATGAATAATAATGTACAGTTTAGCAAAATGGCTGATAATGGGAAATAGTAAACAACAAATATTTAATACTTTCTTATATAAATCTAAGAAATGGAAAGTATTACAGACATTTGTTGTTTACTGCAAAGGCAAAAAGTAAATGTATCTAAAAATATGGTGAAAAAATTTGGAGGAAAACATGAAGTACAAATCTAAACATACATTAAAGTAAGAGATTGCAGCATAATACTTCATTTTTTTAATTGATAATCATAATATTAATATTATTCAAAGCGTCAGATTTGAGACATGTCATTTCTTGACTACACTTTCCAATAAATTTTAGTAAACTTAAAAAAAAAAAAAAGCTCGATGAAATAGATAACTTAGTTTTCTCACACATAAAAATACAATCAGGAAACAAAATCGATGTCAGAATATTTTATGAATTCCATGACCTAACACTTCTATTTTGTCATGACATATTTTTCTCCATTTCTGAACTTCTTAGTGACTTTTCTATGACTTTCTCAACCTAGCAGGAATTTTGTTTTGAATTTTAGAAGTACAGATGCATAATACTTAAGATCACATAATATTCTAAGATTCACACATACATATGTCTGTATAAGATTCTACACAATACATAAATATACTTAGATATATACATAACCATATCAAATAAAAGATAGATTGTGCAAAAATAGTCTGGTTATCTATACATCAAAAGTTTAAAACAATGTTAGCTAATAATATGAAATTCAGCATGAATGTTAGGTTTGTAATGTATGCACTCAATTACAGAGAACGTTGTAAAATTTAGACTTCAACCTTTTAAGACCAGCTTGTACTGCAGTTGTACCATAAAACAAAGAGAAAATCGATGAACTGGATTGTGAAGATTAAAGAAGGTACAAAGCCAAAATGTTCTTTTCCCATTTCTCTTCGTATCTTATAGGAAAATAATGGCACAAATTTTTGTGATTAATACCTAAAAATTAATTTCAGGTTTTTTTTTTTAATTCACCACTGATGGAAAAAAATGAGTTTTTCACATATCCTTTTATCACTTTTAAATAGTTGTAGTGAATGAAATGAAATTTGGTAGCATGACAGGTTGTTACTAACTTAAACAATAGACATTGATTTTTCATGGAATTTTGAGAGGTTTTGTTAAAAATTGAGGTTTTTTTTGTTGTTGTTGCTGTTGTGTGTGTGATTTGACAAAATATACCATTTGAGCTTATTATTCAATAAAAATTGTACAATCAATAAAATATGATCTAATGAAGCAATTTACATGCAATAAAACATAAGTGCTCTAATGAAGCAGGGGGAACCACTTATCCTAGGACTTCCCCTGTTTGTAACCATCTTAATTTTAAATTCCCTTCAGAATCTGAGAGATTTCAGTGCCAAGGAAGCCAGTAAGAAACAGGATTCTCTCCAAACAAGATTTATTAAGATGGTGAACAAACTGGTCCCTGGAGGTGGCTAGTTTCTAAATATTTCATTAAAATTTTAAAAATATTTGTATAATTACTTAAGTACTAGTATGCAATTTCTTAACAAATAAACAGTATTTTTTAGCTTTTTTTTTACAATCAGACGTGTTAAATTCAAAGCACGGCTCTATATAACATAAATGTTGCTATAGAATAAGTCTAGTACACTTTTATAAATAATAATATCTCACTGACAAAATGAACATGTTAGAAAAAACTCACCTTCTATGTGCCTCATGATATGCATATGCAAGCACATCTGCTAGTCCTCCGCTACCTTTTATAACTAATAAGGGTAAATTGCGTCTCAAGTGAGCCAGTACACAAAGTATAGTATTTAAACTGCCTTGAATAAGAATAGCAATAATAGGTACGTATGACATGGAAAATGTCTCTTTTTCACCATCTGGAAAGATTTATTAAAATAAAATTCATTTTAGGTAAAAAAGCATTTTGGCAAAATCCTATGACATATCATGACTTCTTTAGAACCCAATTAATACATCAACAACTATATTGGGTAATTCAAAATAGATGTTAACAATCTTCTTTGTTAATTACAAATCTTTGTTATTTCATTTGAATTCAAAATTTATTCAAATGAAATTAATAAAATTAAATTATTTTAAGAAATAACTTTTGGCTATGCTTGTAAGGAAAAAATCCTTAAGCATCTTTACAAATTTCTTTGAATCTAATTTCTAAGTGCTACTTGATCAGTATTTATTTTTAAGTCATTAGTACAGGACTGCCAAAATCGTGACTCATTGGAGGGCATGAGTGCCAGCAGCTATAGGCAAGGGTGGTATAAGTATACAATATCTAAAATCTGATTTTTTTATGTTAAGCAAACCAGCAATTTTACTTAATTTAATCACAGAGTAAAAATCTCCAAAAATGCTATAACCCATGTATATGTGCGCATGCATCGTGCTCAGACATTTTGCCCACCCTTATGAAAAATTCTAGCGGCGCTCATATTGGAAAGCTTCTTAGTGGCTCATTGCATCTTTGTGTCCGCTAATGTTTTGAGACAGACTGAAGACTTTTGAAATAATTTCGTGTTCAGAAATATTTTATTTGGTGCTGCATCAAAAGGAAGCATTTGTATACTCCAAAAATTGAACCATCCCTAATCCCCCTACCAAGTCCAAAAAATTAACACCAGAATTTTTCCTCAAAACAACAATTTCAATTTTATTTTTTCACAGGTTATTACTTTTCCCCCTACTAAACTAAGGCCTACCCGTATTCATATTATCCAACTTTATACTAGATAGGACTCAGTAAAGCGAGCATGTAGCAGAAGCTGGTATTGAACTAGGGATCTTGAGTGTGGCAATTCTAACCTTTATCTAATTAGACCAAAAAAAAACTAAAGACCAGACTTTGAATGCTTAAGTGTAGCTTTACTGGATGATTGAACTAGATACTGCATGTCTTCTACAACAGGCACAATATTGGTAAATAACTTTTAGTTTTACAAATCATTAAACTGATTTAAAAGAACTTTTAGGAATAAGTTCATAGATGCAAAAATAAAAATTGTATAAAATAAAAGAGATTACTGCAAAATTTTAGCTTTAAAAATTGGTATTTTCCATGGTAAATTTTTGCACAAAAGTCATTTTAATTTTTGTTACTGATATAAGTTAGTAACTGATATGACAATATGCCAAATCTAATACAGCCAAACCTGTCTATCTCAAACCTGCATCTCTAAAACCTTTATAACTTAAAATTTTTAAAATTCACTATTTTCACAATCTAAATTCAATGTATTTTTCATGTTTATCTCAAAAAAGTTTCCTTCAAAACCTCCATATCTCAAATTTTGGTTAGTGTAAATAAGAAAAATTGATGCTTAAACACTAACTTTCTTCAACAAAAGTTGCATACCAATGCATCTTAAGAAACAACAGTTAAAGTAGAGAAATGGCCGTGGAATTCTTAACAAATTTTCTCAAGTCTCGGGTAGGGACACAGCAAGAAAAGGATTTCAGGGGTTACTCAAAAGGTGAAAAAAGTAGAATTTCTCACAAAAATTCTTGATTTATGGGCATTTAATTAACAAAAATTTTTAATTTCAGGGTGTGTCGGCCCCTTGGCTATGTCCCTGGTTTCATGTAAATTTTGCTAAGGGATTTGCAGGCATTGAAAATCTTAGAAAGCTAACAGAAACAAAGAGTTAGACATCAAAAGAGATTGAAAGATCATTTTTATTGATGGAGGTACATACTTATGTTTTTAAAAATATAAAATAAACCTGCAATCATACCGCTGTATTTTTTGATAACAAAAGCAAATAAAATATTTTTTAACTGACAGCTTTAAAACCTCTATAACTCAAAACTTCTTGAAATTTTTTCTCTCCCATGAGATTTGAGATAGGTTAAACCAGGGATGGGCAAACTACGGCCCGCGGGCCAAATCCGGCCCGCCGGAAGGTTTTATCCGGCCCGCGGATAGAATTTTAAACTTGCCGGTCCGACGGAAATTAAAAGAATATATATCTTTATATATTATATATATCCATATTAAGAAATATGAAGATGGCTTGAAAAAACTGCATTTTGAGTTCGAAAGCAGATTTCAAGATTTCAGTGCCATTCAAACAGAATTGGATATTGTGAAGCAGTGAGGTCTGATTTGCAGCTTGAATTAATTGAGTTGCAATCTAACAATCATCTGAAGCAGTTGTTTCTAAATATGCGAAAGTTAGAGTTTTACAAATCATTATCGAAAGTAAGTTTCCCAAATTTAATACCTCACTCCCAGAAAATCAGTGCTATGTTTGCTTCATCTTATATATGTGAACAAGTGTTTTCAACTATGAACCTTGGAAAGAATTCTTTCAGAAGTAGACTGACAGGAGCATTTAGCCTCGTTCCTTAGAATCAGTACATCTCACTTTGAACCTCAATAAAAGAAACTTTTAAAAATTAAATCGCAATTTCATTCATCTCATTAGCATATTTAAATTGTAATGCATGTCTATTGTTTTTAAAATTTTAGAAAAATTTATCTTGGCCCGCCAAACTTTTTTTTTTCCATTTTTGGTCCGCAACCGAAAAAGTTTGCCCATCCCTGGGTTAGACTGTAATATGCAAATATATTTTTAGGGAAACCACATACAGTAAAATTAGTAAAACACTATCTTATACAAACAAAATAAAATAGCACCAATTAAGCAATAATGCTACAAAATTTATTACCAGTTTTTGGAACTTTAGTAAGATGTATGAAATCCGTAAGTCGCAGAAGAAATCGACTTCTAAAATATTCGCTGTAGGACTGGTTTTTGACGATTAGAAAATGAGTATGATGTGGACTGAGATTAAACTTTAGTTCTTCTAAATTATTGCCTTTATTTTCAAGTTGTACAATCTTTTCCTAGAAACAAGAGCCAGAAAGATAATACAAAATTAAAATATAACATAATAAAACTGCCTATGAGATATTTTAAATAGACTGCAAAAATAACTTGTTTTGAAATAAATTTGAGTTCTGCAACTATCCCATTTCATATTTAAATTCACAGTACAACAATAAATAATTTATCTATTAACAATTTCAATGATAATATTAAACCTTTTAAGAACTACCAGTTAGTTTTGATAAAAATTTTAATCACTGTCAAAATTAAAGAATGGCTAAGTTGTGTGAACAAAAAATTCCTTATATTGATATAAATAAATTTAGTTTAACACTAAAAACATGAAAAGAATATATTATACAAACTCCACTAATATTCTAGCAACATCTATTGTCACCTCTTAGAATTACTGTTATTTTTTAAAAATAATTAACTCATAATTTTATTAAAGAACCCCCCCAAATTTTTATAATTACCTATTTGTTCCTTTTCAGTGATTTTTTAAAGTTGTAATAAATTTTGATCTACCATTTAAATGTAATATTATTAAATTAAACAAAATAATGCAAGAAACTGGGTACACATACTGGAGTTTCAAACTGATCCTGATACGTTAAAAAAACATCAGAGCATAAACCAATCACAGGAGATTTAGAAACAGCTGTTTTCACTTTTGCATGTCGATGGCAAATCTGATTATTTCTTTCATTATAGTCTTCTTGAAAAGCATCTCCAATAAGTTTTGAAATCCCAATATTTAAACCACTCGTAAATATCCACATTGAGGTAGCATTAGAAGCCTTAAAAACGAAACAAATAAAACTGAGAAAGTGAGCCCAATCTGAAATTCTTAAAATATTTTTAACATTCATAAATTCACACAAACAGTGTATTTTGAATAAACATAAAACAAAAATAGAAAGTAATTCTATACATTTATTAATCCTCTGACAAAGTTCCCTTGTTCTTGTTCACAGTCCCAGCCTTTAAGAGACAAATTGTCAGATATTATGAGCAAGGCTATTTTTGGAAGATTCATTTTCCATTCTTTCACCATAACATTGAAAACATCTTCTATGTCGCAGGAATAGGGAAAATGAGCAAATGGTATTTGCTAGCAGAAAATAGAAAAAAAAAATAATAATTAAACATATAGTAATGTTTAGTGAAAAAAATCTTATAAAAGTGAAGGAATAACTTTTCAAATTTGACTTAGCTAATGAATTTAACTTTTGGGCTATTCCATCATAATGTGCGTGACATTTTTTTCATTGCTTTTTTCTTTCTAATGTCCTTTAAACAGGATTAAAATCTGAAACATCGATTAAAATTACTTATTTTACTTTTTCCAGCAATTCCATGCACAATATAATCATCTAAAACATTTTAGATTTAATTACTAATTTTATAGAACTTGTAACATGAGTGACAATTCATGAACAACAATTGTCAAACAGATTACAAGTTTTATAAAATTAATAATTAATTGTAAAATGCTTTAGATAATTATATTGTGCAAGTAATTGTTTTGCGAAAGGATGTAAAATAAGACTGTATTAATTGATAATTTTTTAATGCTGAGCTCATGGAAAAGAACTTTAAAAAGAAAAAAAAAAAAAACAGTGAAAAAAATTGTAAACATGTTAAGGTGAAAATGCCTTTTTATTTCATGTAAATCAAAAGTTAAATTAATACAAGATGAAAAGTTTTTAACTAATTCTGAATACTAGAATCTATAACTATAATAATCTATAACTAGATAAATATATTTATCACATAAAATATATATTATAAAGCTGTTGGTAAAAATATTGTAAGTCATATGTGGTAATTTTTGTGACTTAAATACACGCATGGGGTGGTTTTCAGACTATTATGTTTCTCATTTCATTTTTTATTACAATGCATTAAAAAAATGTATTGGATGCATATTGTAAAATGCATGAGTTCTGCTAAGTTTTAGGAGGAAAACCACAGTTTTGATATGCATTTACAGATTTTGTTGCAATTTCAGTAAAAATTGTGTACTTTTTGAAAATATACTTGAATTTATTTAATTTTTATAACTTAAACATGAATTATTTACTGAACACAAAATTAAATACACCTAATACTTTTTTTAATCAATATACAGGGTGTCCCAAATAGGTGGTAAAGCACTTTAGTTTTTTTCCTATTAGAAGTAAATGGGCAATGTAAATTTTAAAAATGTTCAAAATAAGGTATGAGAGAAAACTATGTTAAGACAAATATCTTCTTGTTAATTTTCAAACATTTACACATTTCAGGTTTGCATACAATCCCTGAAAAAAAAATCCTAGTTAGTAAAATGTGCCCCCATACACTAATGAGATGATATACAAAATTTGAGAGTTATATCCTAAAAAGTGTGAGAGAGAATATGACGAAGATGAAGAAAAAAGAGTATGAAGATAAACATATGCTGACTTTTCAATGACCCAAAGGGAAAATAACACATTCGTTGATATAGAGTTTCAGGGGTGATTCAGAAATTATGAAAGAAAATAATTTTTGTACTAGAGCATTGAATGTTTCCATTCAAATTCATGTATAGTGGCATAACATTGTTGTTAACACATATTTCTGAGAGATTATATGGGGTCATTCCATGTCAAATCAACACAGAAAATGGTAGTTTACAACCCAACCCCCCTCCGATTTTTTTAAAAATTGGCACAGTTATTGTCCATTATGACCTGTAGCCAGATATCAAATTTTAAATTACTACCTCGTTGTCTTTTTTTCAAAAGTTAGAAATTTTTAAACTTTTTTAAAAAGTGAAAAAAAATGTGATACTTTACCTCATAAAACAGCACATAACTTCTGTTCTATTTGTGCTAGTGAAATAAATGAGAGCTCGTTTTAAAACTCTTGGTACAAGCTTTTCAGGCATATATAGCATGATGTCAAAACTCAAATAAAAAATCTAGGTCACTTGACCTTGAATATCTCAAAACATGCCCCTTCAATTTTTTATATTTTAAGCACCTATTATTATTTTATAAGATTGCAGATTTTCAACAAGCTGTGACTGGCAAGACTTTTTAAGCTATGAATTTTTAAAGAACTAACATTGGCATATATGTGCAATGCAATACTATCTATTTATTGTTATTATTGATTCTAATTATGAAAACAATGCCCAAATTTTCCTTCTTATTTATCTGCATAAAAATAATGTAAAACAGGCATTCTCCCTCAGCCATTTGTTTATGATATGTATACATAGTGTTCATATTTTTAGGCCTGTTAAGTTATTCATGCATAAATTTGTTTTGTTTACTATTTGCTTTTTTGGGGGGGGAGGGGGGGCATAGCCAATGTTGTAGAGTCTTGCTGAAATTGTATAAGTTCTTTCTGTCAGTGGTGCACCCAGGATTTTAGTTTAGGGGGGGGGGGGCAGTAAAATCATACAAAATGTGAACACAATGTATACATTTCATAAACAAATAACTAAGTAAGAATGTCTGTTTCACATAATTTTTATGTAGATAAATAAGAATGAAAATTTGGAAATGTTTTCATAATTAGAACTAATAATAACAATAAATAGATAGTATTGCATTGCACATAGATGTGAACGTTATTTCCTTAAAAATTCTTGCCAGTCACAGCTTGAAAATCAGCAATCTTATAAAACAATAATAGGTGCTTAAAATATAAAAAAAAGGAAAACAAAAGGGGCATGTTTTGAGATATTCAAGGTCAAGGTCAAGTGACCTAGATCTTTTATTAGAGTTTTGACATCATGTTATATATCCCTGAAAAGCTTGTACCGAGAGCTTTAAAATGAGACCCCAGTTATTTCAGTAGCACAAATAGAACAGAAGTTATGTGCTATTTTATGAGGTAAAGTATCACATTTTTTTTTACTTTTTGAAAAAGTTCAAAAACTTGTAACATTTGAAAAAAATGAGGTAGGAATCTAAAATTTGATATTTGGCTACAGCTCATAATAGACAAAAACTGTGCCAATTTCCAAAAAAATCAGAGGAAGTCGGGTTGTAAGCTGTGTTGATTTGACATGGAATGACCCTATGATGGAAGACTGAAACTTTGTACATCACCTCACTGGTGTATGGCACACATTTTACTAATTGAGATTTTTTTTTTAGACACGAACTGCATACAAGTAAAAGTTTAACTTATTGAAGAAAATTAACCAGAGAAATTTTTTATTTAGTAAATGTGTGTGGGTTGTGTAAGGTAGGAAAAATGTAGTCTCTTTTCCTACCTTACATTTTTTCAATTTACATTGTCCATTTATCTCTAATAGAATCTATATAAATAAAACAATGTGTAAACTGGTCCATTAGTTTGTCTGTCTGCGCCTCGCGTAGCTCCGAAACGGGTGATCGTAGACCTACCAAACTTTGTACGGAAATTCTCCATGACGGGTCTCGACACACCTCGAAGCGATTTTTTCGAAATTCGAATTAGAAAATGTTTTATTTTATGTTTTGTCTGATTTTTAGCGAATTTTCTTGCGTAATACATAATAACGCCGGTAATTGCACTCGCAAGAAAACGATAGTTACATCATCGTATAGAGGAGAAAATTTTCTTTTAAAAACTGTTTGTTCGGACTGTGTAACATAATTTGCAGATTTTTGGGAATTTTTCAAATAAAATTAAATTTGACGCTGACTTTTGTAAAATATTTTTAAAACTGCTGCATCTTGAATTCCATCTGTCATAACTTTTTTATATTTTGGCAAAAGACGGAGCACACAATTCACCCACTTTTAAAAGAAGAATGGAGGGAAAATATAAATTAGGAGAATTTTTACGAATTTTTAAGTAAAGAAGGATTTTCATTTCAGTAGCACCTGCTTATAAATTTCGGTTTGATATCTTGCAGTTTGGTTGTCATGGATACAGTAACAAAGATTAAAATTGCCAGTTGAAAAAAATAATAAAAACAGGTCCCGCGCCATATCTCGAAGCGATTTTTTGCGAAATTCAAATTGAAACACCTGTTGTTTATTGCCTTAATGCGCCAAATGCTACTGTTGTTGTACAACTAAAAGTCAAAGCCCGTTGTGAAGCAATTACAACGAGCGCTCTTCTGAAAACGTGAAAAAAGTTTCTCATTCCAAAGATTTCGTTTTGTGTACATAGTAATTCTTATGTCCAAGCAGACGATTTCTTTGCTTGGCTCGATTTCCTTTTATAAATACTGGATTTATTTGTGAGAAGAAAAATTAAACTGCATAATCTAGAAAAACAATTTTAAAGCCTTTATAAATAGCGCAGTCTTATCTCTTATCTCTTTTCTTTTTGTAAAGGGTTGCAAGAGAGGGTGACATATTTTTAAAATAAAAAAAAATGTCCATTTCATGTAGTGTCTGAGGTATTTAACGCTAAAACGTGAACCTAAAAGACAGCATGTCTGCGGAAATAAGACATTTTGAAAGTGAGAAGTTCACTGCAGACGATCCATTTTCACTTTTTTGATACCGAATGACTCTGAAATAGTTTTTTTTTTTTTTTTTTTTTTGTGTGTGTGTCATTATATTGCAATGATCTCAGGTTATTACATATATGACGCAAATTTTAAGTCAAGAGTGAAATAATTTTGCTTTTTCTAGATTCCACATCACTGGAATTAATTCAAATTACACATGTGAGGAAATTTTTCGTTTCCTACCGTGCGAAGAGCGGGCACGCAGCTAGTAAGAAATAAAATGTGCTACCACTTTTTTGGGGACAAGCTGTATACTGGTTGTGCTTATGCCACACCTTCATTAAAATTTCAATCATGAATAAACTGTTACATTATGTTACATCAAAATAAAATGTTTGTATACACATGACAGTATTCACTCCCATGGGGCAATTTTCTCTCATCTTAGATAATAAAGATCCTACAACATTTCTTCACTCAACCCCTTATTGAGTCTGACCTGAAAAGATAAGACATACCAGAGTTGTTCTCAAATTTTTCTTTTCTTTTCTTCAAACTAACAATGTGATTGGGGTGAGATTTACCTCAGTAGGGGAGAGGGGGCACATATGGACAATTCAATTTTCCATAACTTAAAAAAATATGAAAATTAAGAAATAATTAAATTAGTGGGGAACATTATTATCCATTTTCCAGGAAAATTTGCAGCAGTTAGTAGTGAAATTTTTCCAGTTATGTCAATCAAGCAGTTTTGAAGCTTAAAAGTAAGTTATACTGAATTTGTTTCAATCCTAATTATACATATTCCTACTGCATTATGAAAATTAACTAAATAAAACTAAATACCTTGATTGGTGAACATAATGATTTATTAATCATGTTTGTCAAAAAAAAATTCTGCTAAGCTAGACATGACAAAATTCTAAACATGTGATTATGGGGCACATTCAGATTCTGATTATGGCCAACTGGGGTCCCGGGCATTGATCAATTTGGGGGGCCCCATCCACGAAATTTGTTTTATTTTTCATAAAATTTTGATATAAAAGAAGACTATTTCAGAACAACATTTGAAATTGGGGGTCCTGGGCAAAGTCCCAAAGTCCCCATTTGCCCATGCAATAATAAGGCTCTGGGCACATTTGGACACTGTTTTGGGGACACATGTGGACAGCCCAAATGTGCCCCTAATATTCATATTTAAAAGTTATAACACAAAATTAAACCAATAAGGTGCTTAAAATAATTTTTTAAATAAATGATGTAGCTTTTAATCTCTGCTAGACCCTACCATGGCCGAGTGGATAAGGCACTGAACATGGTAAAAGGTCAAAATGTGAAATTCTTGGGTTCAGGCCTACATGTGGCTGTCGATCAAATGGTCTGGATTTTGGGGCAGTTTTTTCCGAATGTAACATGAATACGCATCAGAACCTACTAAAATGTCCTTTGCCCAAGGCTTGCCATAACACAAAACACGCTGTTATTGTTAAGCTTAATTCTGTAATTTTATTCACAACTTATTAGGATCATTAGAAGCTATCATTTATGCAAAAAAAAATAGAATCGTTTTATCATTTCTACTTCACTATTCATGTACTATGTAGTCCCTAGGTGTTGGGGTTTATTCTTGTTTTGCTGGTAAACTAAAAATAGCTTTTAATGATTGGATGGCTTCTAATCTAGGAAAAACCATTACCATATATGAAATAACAGTAGTGTCATCAAATGCATACCTTAATTCTTTCACTCCAAGAGATATCAACAGTTCAATCAAAAATACTGGAACATGGCCTGTTATAGCAGACTAGTTTTCAGTAATGAAGACTTTTTTCCAGCATAGGTCATTGACTAACCTCGTCGAAATATCTGAAAATGCAGAAACTGAACATTCAGATTCTCCTTCTAATGAGCCTAAACCTTCAAACTTCATCTACTTTTAACCATGAGAGCTTGACTGAACCTGGAAATTTTAATTCCAGAAGTTGTAAGATATTTTCCTAAAGCTCCACTAAGAAAAAAGCAATCTACACGAAAAGGAAAACCTAGAATTTTACATAGATACCTCAGAAAAGGAAGGAATTAAACAAATAACTATAGCAAGAAGAGAGAAGCTAGATTTCGCAAAGAAAAAAAAGAAGCATTCATAAGAAAAAGAAAGGTTTGATTTAGAGGAATAAAATAATAATAATAAATAAGATTGGAAGGGTGAAATGCATACATGATCAGTGAAAAATCAAGTCACATTCTGTATAGAGTGAAATCTAAATCAGATGATGATCTCATGGAGTTGAAGGTGCTATTAAATGATGAGTTCCTGAAAAATTCAATAAAGTCAAAAGCGATTTACTACATTGGACGAACTGAAAAAAACTTTAGATTCTTATGAGTATGAGGTCAAATACTTATGAAAGAAAGTTGGAGAGCAAAATGTTTTCAATTTTCCAGATAAGACAGACCAGTCAACCACTGAAAAAATGGGAGTAGGTAACTAAACTTCCACCTTCAATTATAATAGGAGGAAATGACATGTAGCAGTAGTCACCATATTTTAAAGCTAATTCCTTTATGTTTAGGTAAAAAATTGCGACTCAAACCATGAGGATCATAGAACATCACTAGAATACATATTTTTTAAAGGCTTTTTTCTTAAGATTATAAAATATAAATAAAATACCTTAAGGTGCTTATTTATAGCAACAAAAATATTGTTCCTAGTAGACATTTTCAACTTATGTGATTTCAAGTTATTTATCTTTGTTATTTTAAATTTTTGATAATGTTATCTACTAATGTTAATGAGAAAATCTATTTGTCTAAATGTGCCCCAAGCATGTCCAAATATACCCCATGTAGGGGCACATGTGGACAATTGTTTTATGTTTTAATTTTTTTTACAAAAAATGTTGTCACATCTCCTAATATTTAAGTGCATATATTTGAAGAGATTAGGCATAAGATTATGATTAGTAAAAAAAAAAAAATTGTAAAATAAAGAAGAAAAAGGTTAGATTTTTGTATTAAACAAAAAATGTCCAGATGTGCCCCCCCCTTTCTCCCCTACGTTTTCAAATTTGCAAGTGAAATTGGTGTCATTCTGATGGTACAAGTTTAAGATTGCATTAGAAACTTAATGCAAGCACATCTAAACTTATCGAAATGATTTTTATTTAACAGATACTGGATTCTGATGTGTTGGAAAAAACTCCCACTGCTCCCAAGTATTGTGAAAATTTAAAAAAATCCTCAAAATAAATTTACAATATTCTCTATAAATCTACAGAAAACATTGAATTCCTTTATAATCGCTTATGGGGTAAAAAAGAAAGGTATTATTACACAGAATTCTGCAGATGATATTCCTTAAGAAATTGTCATAGAATTCTAGAAAAAAAAATCCTTGAAATTCCATAAAGAACAGTGAGGTATGGGGCAACAGGCTGGCCACTTTGGCAGCTAGTATAAAGAATTGTATAAAAAATTTCAGCAGTGATAAAGAATTCGCTCGTGTTTTATAAATACGAATCTTTAAAAAAGTAATCTGAATTCAAGATTCAAGAGCTGATTGAGAGTCGCTATAAGGAGTGTAAAGAGAATTAAAGATGTAAGTTCACCTGCGACTTTAATTTGATGACTCCAGTTGAAATATTAGAAGACATAGCTAGATCCTTTATTCTATTTAAAAAATATGAACTTTCATGCGAACAACATCATTCGCGATGCAAACGACGTCATCATTATATTTGTTCTATTTCCAAAACTAAAACTACTGGCTTAAATGTTAAATATGAGCGTTAAAACGGTATCGTAGCAACCAAAACTATCCAACCATGAATTACTGAGTTGTTTTCTTCCTACTCTGCCTGTCATAGCACCCACCATCTCCGATTTCTGGGGTTTGCCGAATATCTGGACAAGGACGGATTAAAGCGGGATGGAGGAGACGACCGTCCCTCCCGAGAAAAAAGAAATCAATGTAAAAGATCGTATTTTACTTCCAAAAACGTCTAATTTTAAAAAGAAACAGCAAAGCTGCATTCATACTGGCCGTACCGTGCCTTAGGCCTCCTCTTTGTCTAAAGACCTCATTACACGAAGGAATTTTCGTGCGATTTGGTTGCAGCAACCAGTTGCAGAAACATCTTTCCTGGAAATTTCCCTCGGTCCCCTAGAGAACCGTCAACTCGAACTTTTTCGTTCAAAGGTGAAAATATTGCAGGTTGCTGGAATTCCAACCAATCGTACTGCTTCCTATTTCGACGTCACAACACAAGATGGCGGAAGAGTCAGCGTCAGCCATACCGCTCGTAGTGAAAGGGATCAGCGTGTACAAAAACAAATGTCAGTGATATGGAATATTGACATGGGAATTGATTTGATTGACGAAAATAAAAATAAATAACAATCCGATCTGAAGATAGACACGAGGTATAAACAACCAACGATATGCTCAGGGGCGTAGCCTGGGAGGGGATATCGGGATATATCCCGTCCCCGAAATTTTTGGATTAGTGATGAATTTCCGTCTATTTATACACATATAAGTTCATATCCCCCCCTTGCAAAAATTTTCCTGGCTACGCGCCTGGATGCTGTTTATAATTACAAGCTCTGGCTACCGCCAATTCGGCGAATCTCAGGCGTTTGTGAACACTGCAGGGTTTGTTTACTATGGGAACCCTGCGTTCTCATCTGGGCTCACTGACTTGCGGGAATGAATTGCAGCAACTGGTTACTGCAACCAAAATTGCTCTAAATTTTGTCCGTGTAATAAGGCCTTAGCCGTTCTTATCGTTTTGAAACGTAAGTTGACAGGGATGTGCTTAGGGTTTTAGCTGTCCTGGGCGGAACATATTTAGCGGCCTTGGACAAAAAATAATTGCAGTACTTTTAATTTGTCTATACTAAATTGTGGATCTTGACCTGAACCCCCTTCCCCATTAAAAACCCGCTGCTGCTGACTAATTAAATAAAATTGCTTATTAGCACTCGGGTGCTATTTCTTTCAAGCACGGGAATTTTGTCTACGCGGCACGCCATTATGACTTTTCGTTTGATCCATATTTTCTACTGAGTGATTTGATATTACTAACGGAAACATGGACTATCCCTTCAGATGATTTTCAAATACCAGGATTCACTTTGGTCGAACGGATAGAGTGTGGCTTCCAAAGCAGAAAACCATCTGGAGTTATGATTTTTATAAAGGAAAACTTAATGAAACGCTTTACCCGTGCCGTAGGGTGTTCAAATGGTCATTGCGTATATTCAAGATAAAGTGAGATTTGCAGTTACATACGCTAGTCCTCGAATTTCTTATGAAGATAAATTAGACGCTATATTCGAAACGTTGCTGAAGGAGGAGGATTGTAAGACTGTAGGAGATTTTAACATAGAATTAAATTCCGATCAAGTATCCAATTTCATAACTAAAATGGGTACTTTGGATTTTCCAAAACGCACTAATCCAAAACTTTTCACCACTAGGGGCCAATCAACAATTGATGCAATTTTCAGCAACAAAATTATGCGAACAGGAGTCTATATGAGTACTGACAGTTATCATTTCCCGCTATATGGCAGAATTGATTGAATAGATTTAAAAAAATTGAAATTCTTCCAGCCGAGTGCGTAAATAAAATCTGGAAGAATTTTAGATTTTTCTTTTATTTGAGATTTTCATGCAATACGTTTCCGTAATGTAATGCTTCACTTTAGAAACTTACCATGCTGTAAGTTTGAAAAACAAAGCTATACACGAATTTACAAATTCTGTATCTTTTCACGACTATGCTTACTGGTGTGCAGTTTCCAGTTCTAGGTCAGGAAGCTTATTTGATTGCTTAATATCCATGAATTCAACAGTTTTTTAGCGGCCCTGGGCGGTTGGCTCGTTTGCCACCCCCTAAGCACGTCTCTGCAGGTAGTGTTGCCAACTCTGGCCAGAAAGGGCTAAAAATGTTTTCAAACTGAGAAAAAAATAAATTATTCATTGGCATTCACTTCTAAGTGCTTGTGCTGCTAAAATATAATTGTCTGCATTTTTCTTTTTTCTTTCTTTTTTTTTTTTTTTTTTGAGTTATTTGGACTTTCATCTGACTAGATCTAGCCACAAAGTGGGTAAATTGGCAACCCTAGCTGTAGGTTCTCCAGGCGAGAGCTTCCGAAGCCGCAATAAATCCAATATATATGCCAATGAAATCCCGCCGTATGACGGCGACATGGGACTTCAGAATAGTGCTCCGGAAATGCTGCAATCTAATTGGCTGTAGATCCGATTCCGCCGCGGAATGACTGTGTCTGATCTTGTCAGATATTCCGCAAACCCTCAGTCGACCTTCTCGCGGAATCCGCTTTGCTGAGCTGAGTGACGTCATCGCGGCGTCTTAGTGGCACTACGGCCAGTATGAATGTAGCTACTCAGATATCGCAAACTTGTCCAGAACACTGCGAGAAAACGTTCTATAGACAAGCTGACATGTCCATAAAACAACCAGGATTTGACAATTTCACATCCAATTGAAAGTCATTAAGGCAATATATGACACCCATTTGATTTTTTATAGACGTAATATAGCCGCAATAATGGACGTATTTATCTATTTATATAACTTTCATGGTCGAGTCTTGAAAAATCATTTAATAATTTTTAACTAATTATACGGAGTGATTAATTTAGTGTTACACCTTGATAATGAATTTTGCAGTTAATATTCGTACCTAGAAATATTTTTAATGAGCTTTTAAGTACTTTCCAAGCTTGAGATTCGATCCCCAAATCATAGAATGAGAGTAGAATGTGCTAACCTCTACACGCAGCGGAACTTGCTTTAGACCGCCAAAAGGTTGAAGTGAAGACTTTTTACTTTCGGAATGGGAACAGAAAAAAACATAGAGCTTTTGCTATTCGGACTTGGAACCTTTAGAGAATTTTCTGGTTTGTATAAGGTAATGAGTTTCTTTTTACAGAAAATAACAGTACATAAAAAGTACTTTAAATATCAAAATTCACCGAAAAGAAATAAAAAAAAAGAAAATTCTCTGGAATTTAAAATATTTTTTAACTTTTTCGGGGAAAAAATATAACGTCAATATAAACATTAAATATAATAAACTCATGCGAAAGTAGAATATCGGATAAAATGTGACGCAAACTAAAAATAACTTCTCCATATTTTGTCCATTTCTGGACATATACAACATGCATACATTTTATGTCATGTCACTGACCTAGTGTGGTTCATCTGGAATAACTGTACGAAAGGACTTATTCTGGATATTCTAATTCTAGTTTTGGTCTATTCGTGAACATTTTCGGGATTTTCCAGTTTATGTCCTGAAATAGATGTCTTATGGATGTCTATGTATAGACAGACATATGGATGTATTATCGATGAGCTTGATCAGAAATAGACATAAAGTGGACAACTATGCTAACTGTGTATATTCCGCCGTCACATTTCGCTGGCGTACGGCGTGATTTCATCGGAGCATTTATTGTGGCTCCGCAATCTAGCGCGCGGACAGCCTACGTTTCAAAACGGGAAAGAACGGGGGGAACAGAGCGTAGTCTGAGCGGCACGGAAAAGAGAATATGAACATGGGTGACGTCAGGATTTTTTTCAAGGGTGGGCAAAATTTAAGAGTGAGACACGTTTTTGTACATCCACATGTGATATAGTACATTCGTACATGTGTGTGTGTGTATTTATGGGTGCCTGTGTAATACACGAAAATAAAGGCGTATCAATTGTACTGTGCTTAAACCTCGCTAAAGTTCAATGTAGCAATATGCATCATAGCAAAGAATTCATACGTACAACCTGTGGCCTACACTCTGTAGCCTGTAGACATCCATTTGCTTTCTGTCAGAGAGCATTTTCATAAATTAAAAAATATTCATATGTAATTGCAGTGCTTTTGAAAATACATTGAAAATCAATAAATCAATTTAATACATTCAAATCAAGTTGCAGAAATCTCTGCTTAGTTTCTGGGTTCGAATCTTAAAAGTATACAGTGTAGATGGAAAGTTCTAATAAACAGTCCAGTTGACAGGACGAAACACAAATTTTATTAGAAAGTCGATGAATGGAAGCTCGACTTTCACAAATCACACACACTAATACACAAACACTAATCGAATACACAAATACACGCACACTAATCCAATACACAAATCACAGGAATAAATAAGCAATAACACGTTTTATAACAGCCAGCTTAACAAAGCTTTTTCACATGCTGTATTTCGCACGCATTAAAAATTCTTCCACGGCCTAAAATTCACTGCAAATTTTCGAGACAAATTATCAGCAGTTCCTTTCAACAATGAAGAAAGCCCAAAGAACTTTCAAATATAAGCTCCTGAAAATGGATCCAGATGGATCGCTTGCAAAAGCACACAATCAGAGCCCTATGTTCCCAGCAAAATCAACGTCTCCTCGCAACAGCTGACTGAACTGCTCTGAACTCTGGAACAATCTTCGGTACTTTACGCAGACGTTGTACGAACATCCCAGAGATTCTATCGGTAGAGAAATCTCAGTCCATCACAAAATTTGATTATGTAATATAAATGCAAATTAAGTAATACATAATCCTCATGTAGGGAAACAAAGATTACAAGCCCATTAATAAAAATGCATCAAATATCGCCAAGCTTGGCGACTTTTTGGCGAAAATTTGTCAAATTTGCTGCCAAAAATAAGTTTCAAAAATGAAGTCAACTAAGCGATAGTGCCAATATTTCTCGAGAATTCGAGAAAATTCCTATGTTAAACAATGGGTACACTCACAACTCCCTATTTCGCAGTTCTAGTCAAACGATTTTCATGCAACAAAATACAAATTTTCATTATTTGCCATGTAGAATGAGAATTTTAGACTAGTTTAATTCCTAGAAGAGTCCCCAATCACCCCCAAAACTGTTCACTCTCTTTACATCTGCAAAAGAAAATAGCAGAAACTCAGTATATTGAACTAAAGTGTCCTCGTTCAGTCAGAGCCTGATCATAGGTGGACCGGTCCCCGGGACAAGAGGTTATTTTGGGGCCCCTATACTATCACAAGTATTTTAACTTATTTTTGTTTGCTGTTGCATTTTCCCGACATAAAAATAAAACATTTTTAAAGAATACTAAAATTGAATTAAAAATTACCTATATATTTATACTTATTTAGAACAAGACTATGTATTTAAAAGTGATTTTAATATTTTTTTAGCCCGTTTGTATTATTAGGTGCGATAATTCAAGGAATGGCAATTACGAGGCACGGGAGCAAAGTTCCTCATTCCAAAAAATTTTCTTCATACACCAAAAAGTTCGAAATTTTCTTTCCTTCATCATGAAATGAAAAATGTTAACTAATGGATATTTTGTAATAAGCATATATATATGGCCATATCATTCGTTTCCAAAAACTCCTAACTTCTTGTTTATTGATCCATGAGTCTTAAAGACCATTGAATTAGAAGAACAGTAAATAAATCTCTAAGTCCATTTATTGTCAAAAAATAGGCTATAAATATTACAAAGGAAATTTAGTAGCAAAGATTTTATTATTGCAGTATTTATGAATATGTAATAAATCAAGAATCGGGAGATTTGGGGGCCCTTATTTTTCCGGGGCCCCGGGCTATTGCCCCCACATGCCCGTGTGATAATCAGGCTCTGCGTTCAGTTAGTCACCAAGTCTGCAGATCTAATCCAGAAATTAAAGCAGAAGCAGAAGGAAGAGTGCTTTAAAATATCAGTTATTTGCATGGATTAATGAAATCGCTTAGGGAAAGGTTCTATGCAGAGTAGAAAGATTTTACAGAACTCTAGTACAGTTAAGTCCTGGATAAGATCAGCAATGACTGACCAGACATTATGAGGACTTTGCATGCTAAGTGTTCATGGAGAAAAAGTTAATGGGAATTTGGCACACTTATATAAAAGATTTTGGACGAGTACGTGGTACTATGCAACCAAGTATGCTACAATTTTTATTCCGTTAGTTATATTTCACTTTTCAATTCTATTTTTTTTCCAAAGATATTCTTCAAAAAGTTATTTTGAGATTAAGAATTTTGTACATTTTTCCTCCATGACATAATTAATAAGTAAAATTAATTATTTGCTTAGTACCAGACTAAAAAAACTGACCAGATTTCAAATATTTCAAATCTATAATGCTGTGCGATTTCTTGACACAAGGATGGGCAAATGCCCACCCTTGCAAATGCCTTGCAAGGGTGGGCAAGGCAAGGCAAGGAAAATGCCTGGCCTTGCCCACCCACGGGCGCACCTCATGGGCCCACCCATGGGCGCCTTGCCTTGCCCACCCTTGCCCATAGCTGGCGGCGCCCATGAATATGAATGCAGCTTCAGACTTCGCTCTGCTCTGCCCTACCGTTCTTTTCCGTTTTAAAACGTTGGTGGTCCGCACGCGCTATAAATACACCAATGAAATCACGCCGTATGCCAGTGAGGTGTGACCTCAAAGCAATGCTTTAGAGACGCTGTCTTCTAATTGGTTGTAACTTCGCGGCCGTTGTCGAATATCTATTTTTGTCAGATAATCCACTGCGATCTCCACTTTGCTTCGCTGAGTGACGTCATCATCGTCTTAGCGGAAAGGAACGGCCAATATGAATCCAGCTTAAATTATTTTTAGCATCTGCCGCTGGGTTTAAAAGTTATGGGGTGCGTTCAGGCTGCCAGTTTTGAGTAACTCGAGTTACTCGGGAAAAACCCAAGCCATTCACGATGCCCGATTTCAGCTTTTCGAAGAGATAAACAAAGCGTTCAGGCTGCCAAGCTGAGTAGCTCGAGTTTTTCCCAACTCCCCAAGCATTTTCCTTGGGGGGATAGATCACGTGACCTTTATTTATTGTTATTGTTCACTCCCATTGGCTCCACTGGCTAATAAATACGTGCCGCCACGTTTTTTCCTATTAAATATGCAAAACCGTTCACGATGTCAATCTCCCCGAGTAAAACTCTAGCTGTTCGTGTTTTGCTCGAGCTTTACCGGGAAGTGGCAGTCTGAACGCACTCATGGCTTCTCAGAATTGGCTGTCAGCCATTTTTAGGAGTATTGGGGCAATTTTTAAGAGGGGTCGAAAACACAGTTTTCTCTTATCTGTTAAAAATCTCTTTGGGAAAAGAGTTGAAGTGTTTGTCTCATTTCTTAACGAAGTTTCATAGACGATGGGGATTTCTCTAAAAATTTCAACCATAGAATGAAATAAAATTGTTGGACTATTCATTTTAGTCAAGTGTTTTTTGCGAAAGATAGATTAATATTTGGTGAATAAGAATTGGAAAGTTTATTATTATTTCAGCATTGGTTCCAAAGTGATTATTAACAGCTACGTGAAGACGATGTTTCCGACCCCACATTGCTGTGCGATTCTGAATCTTTAGATGTCCCCTACCTCCCTTAAGGTTTGTCCCAATAACCAAGAATATGAAAGAGAACCCAAGAAACCCTTGTATAAATGGATGTAACTCCTTTCCAAATTATTGTATAGTTTTATATAATTTCATTACTAAGACAATAAACTTTCATTTAAAGTGTGTTTTGTTTGAATACTTTAATGGCAATGCTTTTCATGCATATGTAAAACGTATTTTAACAAAGTCAATGGGACCGCCCAAAGCTCCCCGTCTCCTTAATTTCCACCGAACAGCCGTTATATTGGGCAGATAATACTATTTTGGGAAGTGTTTTTAGTCGAATTCTTCGGTATAACCGATTTTTCTTGATTTTTTATATAATGGTCAATCAACGCTTGCTTCTCGACGTATTTTAAGTAAAAGTAAGAGGCATGGGCAAGTTTTGTACAAAAAGAATTAAAAAAAAATAAAATAAAATAAAAGCCTTCCCATTCTCGATTTGGCTTCCCTTCAAAAGCAGAATTCTAAATGCAAGTCCCGGTAGAGAGAAGGAAACTACCACCGGTGTACACACTGAAAGAGATCTAGAAATAGACCTTTTTTTCTTGACCCCTGCCAAAATACCTCGGATATATTGTAGCGGGGAAACGGTGGCATCGCGTTCTCTGGAAAGTAATTAAGGCGATTCCAATGAGTGCGTAACTCGGTATGGTTTTGTTGCTGTTGAAATTTTCGGAAAGAAATCCGGGCTGTTGCCGTAGACATAAGGGAGTAAATAATTAAGGATTTGGTACATTCCGACACAACATGTACGCACAGAGAATCCAATTTTTTTGGGCGTATAAATCTTATGCGCCTTACAAATTTGCGATATATATTATAGATCATCCTTGCATGATCCATTTTGTTTCTGGTGGGTATAGGGCTTGTAACTTGTTTACAGGGCTACAAAAAAAATCTTATGCAGCATTACCTGCGGACGGAAATTATTGAAAGTGCGCGAACGTCTGAATGGTGTTTTCGATTGAACGCAAAATGGGTATGTATTCATTGGCGGATCCAGAGGGGTGGCACAGGGGCACGTGCCCCCCCCCCAGACAAACAAAGTTACCCTATAGAAGATTGTCTAATTTTGTAAATTTAAATTTATTCACAAGAAAATGAGACAAAAATTTTTTGTGCCCACTCCAGAATTTTTGTCCGGATCCGCCACTGGGTACATTTAATACAAATCGCGATCACATGACCTGCAGCGATTTTGGTGTGTATAGAGCGTATAGAGCTGATAGTTTGTTTACGAGGTTGCAGTAATAAGTAATATCGCAGTAAGCCGTAATATGCCGCAGTATGCAGTAAGCCGTAATAAGTAATTCTTACATATTACGGCTTACAGAGACGCAAATCATTTAAAGTGTGCTAATTTCTAAATGGTGCACTCGAATAAGTTCAAATTTCATATGTATATTTTTATCACAGGTCACCGTCACACAACCTGCATAGACTTTGATGTGGGTATTGTTTTTGTTCAGGGCTACAAAAGAGAAATCTTGTACATTACGGCCTATAGAGGCAAATTCTTGAAAGTACGCTGGCTTTTATAGGGTGCATTCGATTAAGTTCAAATTAGGTACGCATATTATAGGTCACTGTCTTACATACTGAGAAGATATTTTGGTGTGTAGGGCTTACACTTTTTCTCAGGTTACAAAAATGTAATCTTAATACATTGCAGCTTATACACTCCAATTATTTGAAGCGCACAGGTGTCTGAAACTATATCCAATTGAGTTGAATCAAATTTATTTAAAAACTTGATAAAAATAAAGTGTTTGGAAAGTCGACTGGAGTCACTCCAGATTTTATTTTTTCAAGCACTGTTTTTTATTAATTCATCTGTAATACTTCGATATTCTTTAGTCATCAGCTATACTTCATACTCATGAATTACGGGCTGTTAAGGAGCTCTGTAGAGGGAAACTTTCATTTGAATAGAGAAATCAGACTTTTAAATAAATTATACAAATAACGCAATAGCTTTTATTTTTTCCTTCTTTTATTGCTTCAAGTTAAAATTTACATTGTAATTTTACTCATATACAAATATTTATTTCCATAGTCATGTGCATTACTTGTATAAACAAAGTACACAGGTCATAATAGCACGTGTCACAAAAGAGATATGTTGATACAAAATAAAAAGAAGAGACAGTTTCATTATGCGAGTGGTTTTTATACTTCAAAAGGTTACGATGAATGACTGTGAAGCGACTCGGGAGGCAATATTTAACCCTATAATGCGTTGTGATCGCGCCAGGAAATCCCCTATTTCCAATGCTTTCACTGCTAGTCACAAAATACGGTTAAATGACCCACTCGATGAAAAAGTGCGTGCTCTCTATTTAACTATCAGCAGCATGGCAATCGAATGAATTGCTAATGACGTGAACAGAGCTAAAGAACTCTTTCTGACAGAGCTGTTCTGTGAGGTATAATTGCATGACAAAGTTCGTCCCTACGAGTTCGGAAGTGGGAGGTTTTTGCCACCCTACATACAGCCCTGACTTATCTCCCAGTTCTTAGCATTTGTTCACCAATGTTGTTTACATATGACACCGTTTCTTAAGTGGCGGTGCCTTAACAGAAGGTGTACAGCATTAGTTTGGCCGAGCTGTGACAGAAAAGCTTTGTGGCACGCGATTGGCCATACGTTCGATCGCCATGTTACTGGTAGTTAAATCCAGCTATGGAAACGGCTTCACTTTTTCAGCGTTGGACAGTATATCTAGTTTTCTTCTATATCAATGTGGAAATGATTGCGCTTCAAAGGGTTAGGAGATTATTTCGTTACAATAAACACAGGTTAACTGTTCTAACTATCGAAGGAAAATTTATTGATTTTGACAGATTTTACTTACATGATTTAGAATAGATTGTGTTTATTTCAATAAAAAAAACCTGTTTTCATATCATGGAAAACTTATTAAAATTTTACAATTTCGTTTTTTGCTAGTTGAGTGGCCATTTTAATCATGTAAGTGATGAAGGAGTCGGCATAATAAACGTTAGAATTTTAAACCAATCAAACATATGTATATTCTTTAAATTAAAAAAATAATAATTATTTTGGTTAGTTTGTTTATCATGTCATACATTATTTTCTACCGATGTTCGAAAAGTGTAATACACATTCTTAAGAAAATGTTTAGGATAAAAATGCGAAGTCAGAAACATCATCGATAATTTTGGTTTAGTGCCCTTTATTTTTTGAGTTGGAGCAGTTACTCATAAAATCGGCACAAAACCAAAAGTTAGGGCAGGTGATTTGTAAAAAATGACGGTGAAGACAGGGTTGGATGTATTGTTAGTGCATTCATTGACAGATATAAAGATGTTATAACAAGAGAGAGGGGAAATATTGTGAAGAAAATGGATACTAAAAATTGTAGCAATGAAATTCAATCAGTTGAATACGCATAGAGCATTTCGACTACCCTAGTCAACACATTTTGCACAACTAAGTTTGCATGAAGTGAACAAAACCAATGGCGTTTCCAGGGAAGGGGCTGAGGGTTTCATGATCAGCTGAGGGTTTCACTCCGCCCTCCTACACGGTAAAAAATGCAGAAACGTTACCCCAAAAAATGGGGCAGCTCTTGTAGTTTAAAATTGCGGAAACGTTTCCGAACCATGCGGGTAAACTATTTAGAAACGTAAATACTTTACCCCGAAATATGGGTTATGTTTCCGAAATTGTGAGTTCGAGTAGAGCATCGGTAGGTTACGCTATACTTTCGGAAACCTTTCCGCTATAAGTATGTAACGTTTCTGAATTTTTTTACTGTGTAACATATTTCTGCATCCGCCACTGAGCAAACCTCTCGTAAAATGGAAGGAATTCGATTTTAAACAAAAATAATAGTACTTAATAAAAGTTTTAGGCGTTCGAATTTATTAATCAAAATTTAAACTTGACGAAGGTGCAACATTGTGTCGAAATGCCTTTATGCATCACCTTTTAACAGTTAAGAACATCATAGAAAAGAAAGAGGTACATATGAATGCAGAAATTTATAAACATCACAGGTCCATTTAAACGGTCAGAGATGTAGCATAAATTGAACTAGCATAGACACACAAGGAACGATCACGGTTCTTCATTAATGCTAATTCTTCTTAAAATTCAGTTTTTCCGACACTAGACGTCGCTGCCTCTGCTGGGAAGATGAAAATGTTGCCACACATACGAAGGAAATAAATGCTAAATAGCTTGGAATACTATTAAAAATCCGAGTATTTTTATTGCTTCAGTAAATTAATGTTCTATTTGTTTCATATTTATATATCTTCATTTTCGAAAAGTCTAAGAATTCTAGAAATAATTTCAGTTCTCATTGAATTTAACAATTTAAATGGTAATAACGCATTCTGATACTACAATAGCAGTAAAATGTTAAAAATAGAATATTTTATTGTAGTTTTTGATTTTAATTGTTCAAAAATTAAATGTACTGAGTGTTGTTTTTATGAACAAAATTAGGAATTATTTTATTTTCAGAAGATTGCTTCGTACATGAGCAGATTGTAAAATCCCTCAGCAGAGAAAGCGAATTCTGATGTCTGATTTCTCGAGACTTTTTCTTTTTCTTTTTTTTTTTTTTACTATTATGATGACTATCCTTGTACATTGATTTATATGGGGTCACAATGTTTGACCAACCATTTACATGAGTGCACACAGAAGAGCTATGAACACATACATAAGAATACACGTTACAGGAAGGTAACATTGATAACTCAGTTTTGTCCGTGATATGAATATAAGTTGTAGTTTTCCAACTTCACAAGAACACAGAACAGGCACAGAATTGGTATTTATCCTGAGAAGAGGTAGACGAGACAAACATGTAAGGCTTCGCATCTGTCTTTGTAATGCTTGAATAGCTGAAAGGGACGCCTTCCATTGTCTTCCACGTGTGCAAGAGCGCCTCTCTCGGTGGGAATTCGTACTAGATGCATACTGACGCTCTATGGTTGGCGATCGGATCTCTGAAATCATTTCCGGATCCACATCGCGCACCACTGCGACCATAAAGGAACTCAGCCTTCAAACTTGAACCCGTACCTGCATGAAAAACAGCAAATTATGGATTATGAAACATTTCACAACGCTTTTATTTTTCGCTTACACTTTGTAATACAACAGCAGTCCTTTTGCGGCAAATTTAACGATAAACTTGGCACTTATTTTGAGGATAACCTCAAAAATGCTATATTTTGCTTTTAATGAACTTTACAAGACCTTTTAAAAGAACTTTAAATGTTTTTCTAATACTTTGAATGGAAAGTAACCTGTTATAAGCGTTGATATTCTTCCTGCATTGTGCTTGAAATTGATGAATGTCTGTCGGTTGGTTGGTTGGTTGATTGTTGTTTATTGGCACAAGGTCCAAAAAGGACATGCTGCGCCAGACAAGGAGTTAAAATCGTATCATGATTAATACGTCATGTATCATGATCATCACACGTCATGTATCATCATCATGTATCATGATGAATGTCTGTCTCTAAATTGCCAGACCTCAACTCATTGAATTTCTTCTGAGTGCTCCTATAAGAGAACTATAAGAGGCACACACCTAATTTTCAATGGGCAGCACTATTTTGTAATCCTTAATAACAAATCAATTAGGTTTTGTCTGAAATAGACGAATATCTCTAAAATACGCTTTAAGCAATGACTGCCCATGGAGCTTAATGTACTGGAATTCTTTTTAGTGCTCTTGTAAAAAAATCATAAATGTAACATATATTAATTTCAATAAAAAAAGGTGCAGTAGATAGAAATATGTATTGTATATATACACAGATATATGTAACTTTCGTAGTAATCAATGTTTATTTAGGGCAGTTAGAGATCGGACGGACAGACAGGGATACCGGAATTCTGAAAACTTTTTATCTTGTTGGGAAGTGTAAACAATTCTTCGCGAGTACAAAATTCAAGCATTTTCCACTCGATAAAAAAGATTACACTCTTGAATAATAGCAAATGGTATTTAGAACACCAGTTCTCAAAGAAAGGTGCTTTTAGCGTTCAAGGTTCAGAAATAATTTATGGTACACTTGTATTTTCAATCACTAAAAAAAATATAGTTTTTTTTTTTGAGTCTGAGGAAAAGTGGAAAAACAGAGGCCGGAATGGTATGAAACTGTGACGACTACAGAGTTTTGACCATGGCCGGGGCCTTCGTGATTCAAACGGGCCTGGTTGTGCATTCCGATGAGTCATCCAAAGAGGTCTACGGATGCTCACTTATTGGTTATAGCACTTAGATACGTCATCTAAGGGCCGAATCTAACCAATGATAAAACATCCGTAGGCCTCTTTCGGAGTGAACAAGCAGGCCCGGTAGAATCAGGATGGCCCGCCCTGGCCAATCATCATAGCAGACTGGGCACTACTCAATGACGTCTCTCAGACTACTAGTCAGACTGACTTACAGACTAGCCGCGAAACAGTGCAAGGCCAATGGACCACCCCAATGTTAATGACCTGGCAACTTCACTCCTACTTCACGTGCTTACTTTCGAAATCTCCCATACATTGCTTTGGATGACGTCACATGAAGTAAACACAAGGGTTAAGTCACTCCTCTTTCCCGTGGTCCATTCGTAATCGAGTGGTAGGAAAGCCACCTGACTTCAGTAGTCTGAAACAATGTTTCCCAACTTTTCTACATCTGAGGACCTCTAAAAACAGGAAAAATATTTCGAGGACAAGCTTCAGTTAAAAATAATAAGTTATACACGCATGTATTTTATTTAAATCAAATGTTTTTCAAATATAATTCTTAAAATGCCATTTGCTGCTCATTATTTTTAATAAATTTGATATACATGGACCGGTAGTAAAGTCTCGCAGACAGGCACTGGTCCGCTAACCTTTGGCTGGGAAACTCTTGTCTGATATAGGGGACTGAAACTCCAGCCCCCTCCCATGAGGAGTGGTCGTGAGTGTAGAAGAATAAAACGTACGTGGAACAGAAGAATGAACGGTGTAGAAAAAATAAAACTCACAGCTTCTGCTTAGCTGCACGGATAGAGGCGCTGGAGATGCGAAGCTTTGTCCACATCGTGCTTCAGTAGTTGTGTTCGGGAATGAAGTAGTGGGGTGGTGCCGGAGCCGGAATAAAAGACGTCATCTCGGCGAGTGCAGGGGCAGGTGGGTAAGGAGCCCCCTGCAAGACGAGAAACAAACCATGGATCAAATTATTACAAGGGTAGGTACTGTCAGCCTCTGAATTCAAGTCTTCTGAGTCACGCGGTTTCAGAAGGTTAGAGTGGAGAGATTCTGTAATGATCGACGAATAGCATTTCGACGGGACGTTTCAATGACGCTACCCGAGTGACAGCCGACTGCGCATCCTTTCTGCGCAGATTTTCCGACTGCCTTCCTCTTGCATTCAACCCAGGAAAAGGGTATTAGAAAAGAAGCATCAGTTTTTCCGTAATCTCTTCAAAACATTAAAATGTCGTTGGAAAATCAAGTCGAAGATTTGCTAAACCAATTCAGTCCATCACGATCGTCCAAAAATTTGAATTTAATGCTTTTTTTGAAAGTTAAAAAATCAGATTTTTCTTATTGAAATACAAAGCGAGAACCCAAAGCTGTGACGCAGAAGGGAGACCCGACGCAGAGAGGCTAGGCTCGTCAACGTGCTCTATAGGATTCTTCTCGGTAGAGGAGAAAAACGAAATCATGTCCCACGCACAATTGGCGCCTTAGCGCGCATACGAGGCGATTAGATGACCACTGCATTCAACCCACTTGGCAAATGGGTTTATTGCAAAAGTCTAGCCCATTAGCATGTGGTAACTTTTAATCTGGTATCTCCCCACCCCTTCTTATCGGGAATGGAGATAAGAAGCCTTGAATTCAGAGCCGGAGAGTATCATAATAAAAGTAAAAAGACAAAATAGTCCCAAATAATCCCACACCAGAGGACGCTTTCTCTGCGAGGGCTTTTTACGTTCTGCGCATGTTAAAAAAAAAAAAAATCTTCTCGCAGCAATATAATTTTATTTGTATCTATGAAAACTACACTCAATGCATTTCATCTTTATCTACAAAAATAAAACAAATGATCAACTTTTTAACTTTGAAATTACTATAGTAACATTGTTGCCACTTAAGCTATCAAATTCAACAATCTAACGAAAACTTTTCTTATTGATATGGACTGAAGTCCCTTAAGCTTTAGTTAAACGATGACTATCAATAGACTATAATGTATTGCATTTTCTTTGAAAAATAAATAAGTAAATAAAACAATAAAGGCAGTATACGTTGTTTTCAATAGAATATCTGACGAATATACGAGGTGTAACAATCAAATAACCGGACTGGTGCGGAAAAAGTTTTTACTGATCATCAATGACAGAAAATTCATCATCTTCAATGTACTCTCCTTGACGATCCCTACAAAGCTTCATACGAATTTTACACTACTCAAAACAGTTCTGAATGTTCATTTTTGTTAGCTTGTCGAGACACTCTGCAGCGTTTGCTTTCACCACACTGTCAAATTTTGTCCGCTAAAGGTAAGTAAACACTGACGCACACAGATTCAAAATTTTTAGATTGAGTGAATACATATGATGAATGATGATATTTTTTTAAATTACGATCCAAAAACAAAGCGTCAATCGATATTTTGAAAGAGTCCAAGCTCACCACGAGAAAAAAGTGGAAACGAGCAAATTAAAATAAAAATGCCTTGATAATTTTTTTTTTTTTTGACAAGCGTAGAATTGTTTACGTTCACTGGGTCCTCAAAAGTCAGGCATCCAAACGACAATATTGATTTTCTGTCTGCCATTCGAGAAGGAGTGAGAAGACGAAGAACCGATTTTGTGGAGGAGAAATTCCTCGATGCTGCATCGAGAAATAGCGACAGTCCATTCCGATTTGCTTGACAAAGTGTTCTTTGCAAAGTACGGCATCACCATCTTACTGGCCTGACCTGGCACCCTGTTTTTTCCTCTCAAAATCAAATCCGAGTTTAAGGTGACAAGATTTGACAGTGCTGTTGTTGCTTATTCCCTCTGACAACCGCATGCGATGCCAAATTCCCCATATAGAAAGTTGATGGGAAGAGGGGGCATCTTCCATTTTCAGACGGCCCCAGTGGTAGGAAGTCCGACTTTAGCCCAGGATCCCCTCATTTTGAACCAGTCCCAGAGGAGGGACCAACCCCCTGAAATCGGCACCCCCAGAGGTAGCGCTTAGCAACTTGGAGGACATTAGAGCCACGACGGATTTTACGTGCACCAGTTCCCATTAGCGTACATGGTCGCACAGCAGTCGAGCCAACAGGGAGTTGACCCTCCCAAGCACTGACCAAGACGGATGCTGCTTCACTTGCCGAGTATTATGGGAACGGAGTTTACGCCTAGACCACTGGGGGACGATTTGACAGTGTGGAAGAGGTGAAAGCAAATGCGGCGTTCTTTTCGGTATTCAGCAATCAACACTCTCATTTCAAATTTAAAAATCTCGAATACAAAGATCAATAAAAGGATGCAGTATACTGTGTGTTTATTATGTAAGCTGTAAAAATTTTACACATAAGTTTCGAAATAGTAGTTCCAAAAACCGCTAACTGATGCTGCTGTAATACTGGGCCTCTATATTGGATTGGCATCCATATTCTCCCGATCTGACTCCCTGTGACTACTCTCTAAGGAGCATACTGAAAGAAAATGTCTAACGGAACCATCCTAGCATACTGGACGAGCTCGAATCGTTGATTTGAGTGGCATGCCAATCCATTTCCGGCTGAGATGACAAATTTCATTATTCGTCTGTGCCGCCTCTGTATGTCATAAGGGTGGACATTGTGAAAAAAAATGTATTGTCACTGCTTCCAAAGAATGAATGTATATTCATGCATGATGATCGCCAATCGATTTTAACCTGCAATTCCATCTGTTAGCAGTGAAGTATTCAATATGGGGGTTTGTGTAGAGTGACCAAATTCCGCCATTTTGATGCAGCTGGTTAATTTTTAAGAGTCAAATAAAAACAGAACTACTGCAATACAGTATCCTATTTTAATTTTTTTCCCTTGAAGAAATAGTTCGTGTTTTCATTGCAACAACATGTCATAGTGCACTTAGTATCTAAATATTTGATTTTCAATTTCCAAGCGTCCTCAAAAATTGAGGACATTTAGTCCCCATAGGTTTGAGGATTCTAATCCCCTTTGTCGGGGATTTCTTTAACATAAAATCCATAACTTTTTAATTTTCAACATGAAGATTACGTCTTTAAACATTAAGATTGCGTCACTATATGTTAGTAGCTATAGCAGCTATTACTTCTGTATAAAAATTTTACAGGTTACATAATAAACATACTGTTTGTTGCATTGTGATAGTATTGATTTTTGTTTTTGAGACTTTTAAATTGGAAATCAGGGTGTTATTTGATGAACACCCTGTATTTAGACAAATGATTACGTCGAAGCATCCACACATTTAAGACACGATAACTTTTGTGAACGGCATGAGTTCATTTAAATTGTGTTAAATCTTTATCTTTCTCTCTTTAAATAAATTTTCTTACAATTATTTTTAATCCTTCTTGATTTCAAAGTTGCTTTCTAATTTTAAAAAGAAACATTTATTTCTAAAATAAAGGTTTCGCGTGATAGTAACTACGTGCTCCTATTCGTTCCTTATTACTTATTTTTACTAACCCTGTTGAATGCTGAATGAGCAAAAAAAAAAAAGTTTTTAACATGTGTACTGATTCACGCTTTTCTGCATGGTAAATCGGAACATGAAAATAACAATATGCAATAATAAAAGTAATAATAAAGGGTTTTCCAAGAGGGATGATACAATTTTAAATGGCTGGAATGACAACACTGCGTATTTTTTTTTTTTTGACGTTTCTTGTGTCATTTGTGTTTAGTATGCTTTGCTATTTAATCATGGAGAGATACACGCTTGAACAACTTTTTGAAATTATTAAATTGTTTCATCAAAATCAGTGTTCATATGTGAATATTGAGAGAAATTTGAGAAGAATTCATGGACGACATAATTCAGTTCTTGTGATTGAACACCTTGTGATTTCTTTGTTTGGGTATATGTTAAGCCACAAGTTCTATGCTGATAATCCAATAACAATTGAGCAATTTAAAATCAACATTGAACGTGTTCGTGAAATAACACCCAATTTATGTAAAAGAGTGATGGAAAATTGGATCGACAGAATGTGGTATGTACAAGAGAAGTCGTGGTGCTCACATGAACGATATTATTTTCATACTTATGAAAATAATATCGGCATAATGTAAGCATAAATGGCATAATGTAAGCTTTCAAATTAAAAAAAATGTGTCTCACTGAATAATTTATGTGCTTTTTGAATTTTTAAATCGTATCACTCTTAATGGTTTCCAGTCAAAAAACAAATTTTTTCTTTAAAAATGGTTAGTTACTTTTATTTTACGTTCAATGTTAAAAAGTGTACACTTTTGGTATGATTATTTTTGTTCAACATTAAAAAAAATCTATACTTACCGCAGTATGGCACTGGAAAGACTGTTGTGGGAGGTAGACTGAAGATGGATATATCACATTGAAATTAGCCTAAGATTATAAAAAAAGAGAAACTAGAGCATATTTATATGCAAGAGCATTTAATGCTTCATAATAAATGTATAAATTACATATTATAATAGTAGTTCAACGGTTGGGAGATGCTGTGTGTGAAATGCTTATCGCTAAGTATTTCACAGCATCTGTTGCTTTTTTAATAAACAAGTATGTAATACAACATATCACAAAAAACCATTTTCATTAAAAAAAAACTTTATGTAATTAAGCAACATATAACAAAATACTAAAATACATTATGTTGTAACATATTATAACATAATGTATTTTAGATTTTTTTAATTATACAGAAAAAGTTGTGGAAGCAGATATTTATCAAATAGGCTTCCCCAAGTAAACATTTTTACACAGGTTTTCAAAATAAATGTGCAGAAATAAAATAACAATTGAATGGCCAACAGTTTAAGGGGGGGGGGGGAATTACAGATATTTCAATTCAGCTTGACTCAGTCTCCGGTTCTCAGGTAAAATTATTTTTTGAGGTTTCAGAAACGAGGAGAACACCAGAGCTCTGTTACTCACCTGAGGCGTGCCATAGGGGCAGACGCTGTCCGGTGTGCTGTAGAAAGTGACTCCATTGGGATAGGTGAGAGGAATCCCGCCTGGATACACTATGGTCCCATTAGGCACGACCGGAGCAGGTTCTGAAAAATGACAGAGGTTCAAATCTAGAAATGGAAGTAAATTGCAGCAGAGTGCCGATTATCCGAATTTCAGTTAACCGAACTGTCTAATTATCCGAATGGCCGTAGCTTCCCTTCTCTCTCATTTTTTAAAATATGACAACCAAAATTGAAACGTTCTCTATGATAAGCGTATCCTGCAGAACAGTAACACGAAAATAAGAGCTCGGAAATAGTGGATGAAGTCAAGGTCAAGACAACATAATCGTTATCTTGTCCATATCCTTTAACTCCCCCCTCCCCTCATTTTTGCCTTAAACTCTTTTGTTTCACGATCTCAGAACATTCTATCTATTCACCGCTAAATTTTATAAAAACATGTATTTAAATTACGGCACACCCACACAAACAAAAAAGAAAGAAAGAAAGAAAGACCTAATGTATTACCTTACCAACTGTATTAGTCTAGTCAGGAACAACATACCTTAACCACACTTGATTCAATGATTTGTCTCTTACTGATTTTTAAAAAATATATAATAACATAGATTCAATTTGTAATGAAAATAAATCCTAATTGTTAAATTTTCTTAAATGTACACAAACCGTTTTCAGTCTAAAATTATTGATATTTAAACTTACAATTACGCACAATATCTTTTCAAGTTTTGTGTTCACAACTGTGGACGCCAAGGATAGATGTTGTAAATTATGATTTTTTGTTTATTCGGACTGGCATCGGTCTCGGCAGATTCGGATAATCGGCGCTCCATGTATGCTGTTCTTTATACACTATTTTGCAAGTGGCGTACGACTTAAAATATGACAGAGCTTCTATTTCCTAAGTAAAATGTTTATTGAATACTAGTCAAATAAATCAAGCAATGTAAACTAGTATGTTTAGAGAAAAAGTACTGAAAGAAACAATGCATATTATTGTTATTAAATAATAGCATTAGAATATTAAAGAGAAAAAGAAATTAATCTTACTTTTTTTAGGTTTTGTCTTATTTTTTCAAGAGTTCTCATTCACCCTGGATATACATGCAGTGTGTACCAAAAACGCTAATTTAATCTTTTATCCCCCCAAATATGTTGATCATTGACGTACACAATAAATTACAACGTTACCTAAGAAAAACGATATATAATTTTATGGTATCGATTAAAATTTTTGGCAGATTAAATCCAAATAAATTTAAACTTTTAGACGGTCCTCGTACAAAAAAGTTCCCAATTAGTAAAATGCACCCCGCAAATTAATTAGATGATAAACAAAAGTTCAGCCACTCATCACGATAAGGCTCAGAGATATTTTTAAACAAAGTTATGAGGGGCTATACAACACCAGTAATAGCAAAAGTATTACCTATTTATGCAATGATTATTCAATTTCGTAATTTGTGTAAAGCCCATGAAATGAGAGTTTTCCGCTTCAAGAGCCACTGAAAAGTGTGGTTTATGTCAATATATATTTATTTTTGCACCTCTGAACCCTTTTATGGTGAAAGGATGAAATTTTGTGAATTACAATCTCTGGGAAATTTTAACCTATATTATCAAATTCCGTGCCTTTTTAAAAGTAATTTTGCATTTTATTGTATAAGTCTGTGATTAATATTGAAGGCAGGGGTGCAAATAGGATCCAAATATTTAGTGACATCGACAAAAATTCGATGGCACCAAACATTTTCTTTACAACAGCAACAAAACAAAACAAAACAACAACAGCAACAACAAAAATACAGCTAATATAACATGCTTCGATGTAGAAACTTACCAAACACCCTGGCAAAAGGCTGAAAAATAAAAATATTCTTTAGTACGTTTATATCAATTCATTCAGTTATTTAAAAAAACTACAAAAAATGGATAAGTACATTGTTTATTTTTAGTTTGAAAAATAACTTTAAAAAACTAAGAGCTTTAGAGCTCTAATGCTTAGGTTATAGTACCTATAAAAGTTACCTTTATGTAGTTAGTATCTTTTTTGTGTGATCGTTTATCTATTTCGATTGGGAAAAGTAAGAAATTCATAGATCTTAAGTTAATTTACCATTCAAAATTTAATTTATCCTTGCATCAGCAATTTAAATCACCATATAAAAGAAAGAAAAAAAAAATCTGGAGTGACTCCACTCGACTTTCCGAACACTTACGATTAAGATCATTACCAAGCATTTAAATAAATTTTAATCGATGAATAATTCAAACATATATACCAAATTGAAACTCAATCGAATGCACCATTTAAACGCTTGCGCACTTTCAAGAATTTCTCCCCATATGTCATTATTCCATAACATAAAAGAAATTTTTGTCGTAGTCCTGTAGAAAAACTATAAGTCTTATGCACACCAAAATCAATACCGGTCTTGCAACGGTGGTTTATAACATATATACCCAATTTGAGCTCAATCGAATCTACCGTTTAAACGCTGGCGCACTTTCAAGAAATTTCCCCCATAGGCCATAATGTAAAAGAAATCTTTGTCGTAGCCCTGTAGAAAAACTATAAGTCCTATACACATCCAAATTAATATGGGTCTTAAGATAGTAGTTTATAACATATATACCCAATTTGAGCTCAATCGAATATACTGTTTAAACGCTAGCGCACTTTCAAGAATTTCCCCCATAGGCCATAATGTAAGAGAAATCTTTGTCGTAACCCTGTAGAAAAACTATAAGTCTTATACACATCCAAATTAATATGGGTCTTAAGATAGTGGTTTATAACATATATACCTAATTTGAGCTCAATCGAATATACCGTTTAAACGCTAGCGCACTTTCAAGAATTTCCCCCCCATAGGCCATAATGTAAGAGAAATCTTTGTCGTAGCCCTGTAGAAAAACTATAAGTCCTATACACACCCAAATCAATACCGGTCTTGCGACGGTAGTTTATGACATATATATCCAATTTGAGCTCAATCGAATGCTCCGTTCAGGAGCTATCGTGTTCACTCACATACACACAAACACACACACACACACACACACACACACACACATACATACATACATCTCGTAAAAATAGCATAAATGGATTCAGAAGACCTCAAAACGTGTAAAAACACTAAAATCTCGAAGTCAAATTTTTTCATGATTACAATACTTTCCTTACATGGTACATGTTCGGAAAGTAAAAATGTATACTGCAAGCAAAAATTGTTTTCATGGTTTTGAACAAAATTTTGTAAAAAGGGAATATTTCTTCCTAACAAGAATATCACCCTTTCTGCATAATCTTTCTTTTTAGCACATTTTGATAGGCAATAATTATTATCTGTTTGCGATATACCTGCATTTTTAACAGTGATGATTTACAACCAGTAAATAATAAAGTACAACGATAACGCTTCGTTGTCCACTTCATACGTCTGTTTCATATACAAATATTGAATTGACCATTTCAAATGCGGTGCCGACATAAAAAGTTGAATTTCGATGGGGTAAGTAATAATGCCAGCATATAAATTAAAAAAAAGCCTATAGCATGTTATCATGGAAATACGGATATGGATCATGATCATGGTATTTTTTTTTATGCTGGGAGTTGCTTTTTGAATATTCAGGGTTTAAAAATATGCTCTAAGTATGACTTGGTACAGGTGGGTAAGATTGGTATGATGGCTACAGAATTTTTTTCTTTTTTTAGAGGGTCATGTTAAAAAAAAGAAAAAGAAAAAAAAAAGAAAATAATGCTTCTAACACTTTGTTTTATTGTACATTATGTTTAATTTGAATAAACTTTCTCTTCTTCTTTTACTTTAAACACACCTTTTCCAAACCGCATTAGTCACTTTATCAAGCCATTTTTATTTTTTCGAGACACAAGGCAAATTTAAAATTAATTTATAAATGTAGATAATTTATCACGTCACACTTCAAGATTTTCCAGATTTATAGACAAAATTTGTAATTTGTCTATAACTGTGGAAAAGTCAGGAGCCTGAATTTTTCAGTTAAAATAAAGTTCTTTACTATTCCAGGTTTTTCAGTTTTTCTTGAAACCTGTCAACAATGCTTACGAAAAAACAAACGAACAGACAAACAAAAAACCACCTCCCATCATTCCGAACTAATAGCATGATTATTATCCACATCCAGATTTTCAAGGAAACATGAAATAGTTTTTCTGGAGGAAAATTTAACTGTCAACTGTATTATAAGTCTAAATAAATGTCAATTTGCTCTCCCCCTCCCGAGCCCAGTAGTTTTAAGTTCATAAACACAGTTTCTGTTAATTGCCCAAGACCATGTAAATTATGCACAGTATAAAATTTTAAAACACTTTAAAACAATTTTCAAACTGAGAGTTCACAAACATGTCTTAGTTTGACTAAAAAAATTATTAAATTTAAATAAAACCTGAAAATAATAAAAGCAAGAAATCCACCTGTTTTTTGATCGCTGGCGCTATGTTTAGCTTTCTGTCTTTAAGTATGACGTCGGCCTGAAAGAAAGAAAAAAAAGCAGACAAATAATTTGGATTAAAATTAGGTTACGGCATATGAAAATACTGAAAACTATAAAGCCTGTTGTAGAGGCAATTAAAACGGGCGGTAGAAAAAATATTCGACAAAATTTGTCTACACTCAATATGTCTGATCTTCGTTCACTTTAAATAAATAATTTCATATTAAATTTTTATTATACACCGAAATCGAATTTCAAACTCTTCTGGAAACATTTGGAAACTTTATGCATTCGAACGATTTCGTTTTGTGCTCCTTTTATATCAATGCTTCTTGTAGAGGAAATAATTTCATTTGTGAAAAAAAATAATTATATAAACTGGGTAATCTGGAAAAAATAATCTAAACGAATTGGAATCTCAATTTTTCCTTCCCTGATAACCGCGACTTCAATACGACGTCAAAGTCCATTGTGAAAGCTAATTTTGTCACTCAAATTATTAACCTTTTTTTAAACTCTCGGCATAAAATAGATATGAAAATAGCGAAAAATCGCTTAAAAATTAAAAGAACGGATGGATTTTCATATTTTTAAAGCAGCGCAGATTGTTTTCTATATTTTCATAAATAATTACGAAAAATTTCAAGTGGATCGTACAAACGGTGAAGATGTTATTACGTTTTTTGTACTTAACTTTTTAATACTTGTGGAGTAAAAGCGGAAAAAGTTTTATCTTCGAGTGGTTGAACAGGAATACAGGAATTGTTACAGAGTCAGTAATCAGCGTAGCTAGGATATTACACTAAGCACTAATTATGAGAGCTTTGTAGAGGGAAAAATACAGATTAGGATTTCAGATCGCGATAAACCGCCTACTAAAACTGTTCTACGATCTTACTTTAGGCATATTCTAACTATACTTGTGCTTTGTAATAAACCGTTGCGCTTACCAGTTTCTCGCCAAACATAGAAGCTATCGTCAAGAAAGGTTCAGTTTTGGGGACTTATTTTAGCGCCAAACTTGGAGATTGATAATCAAAAATTGAAAACCTTGGTGACTTTTAACATTTTACCCCCTCTCCCTCTGGCAGCCCTTTGGAACCTTTTTTTTTAGGGATTTTATAGAATTAGAGTCAATAAATCTAGGGGAGAAAAGGAAAGAAAATATAAGAAAGAAATTTAAAGATACCAAAGCTTCCCTTTTTAAAGGGATTTTAAGCGGGTCCATACACATGCCAGACTTACGTACAACTCAAAACAATACAAATTTTTTAAAAAATCAATAAAATTAGAGTAAAAATATTTTTTTTTACTTCTTTCTGTATTCGTTTCGCTTCTTCTTCCGTTTCAAAAGTGACGAAACCATACCTATTTTAAAACAGAAGAAATGAAATAATGACATAAATGGTGAAAAAACAAGATTCTGAATAAGAAAGTGGGTAGTGGGGAGGGACCTTTCATTTACCTACCCTTTGGAAACACCAGCTCTGTCTAGAATGATCTTTGTTGCTTTTACGTTGCCATACGCAGCAAACAAAGAATGAAGTTCGGATTCTGTCGTCTGCAAAGAATTAACCGTAGGTTAGGTTTAAAATTTAACGGATAAATACTCTAAAATTTTAAGATTTCAGTTATGATAAAAATGCGGGTAACATAAGGAAATTATTAAAAGTAACTAGGAAAAGACATATTTCATTATTATCTTTAATTAGAATTATTCGAAAGTAACAAATGAGATTAATGACTTTTTTTTAAAATTTTGGTTCATATTTAAAAAATTATTTTACAAAATACATAAAAGTTCGTGTTATGCATGGTGCCCCTCCCCCTCCCTCCAAAAAAGAAAAAAAAATGGTAACATGCTTTAAATATTTATAAATTAGAGATAAATGGATAATGTAAAGTAAAAGACTGTACAAAATAAGGATGGAAAAAATACATTAATTCCTTATAAAAAAAATTGACTCTTTTCAATTTTGTATACGACGCTTGTACGAAAAACTTCCCATTTAGTAAAACGTACCTTATGCACTAACGAGGTGATTTACAAACTTTGATAATAATATCCTAAAATGTGTCAAAGATATGAAGATAAATATATGCTGACTTAAATCACTTTTCAGTGGCTCTCGAAAAGAAAAGATGATCTCGGATGATCGCGTTTCAGGGGTCGTACAAAAATTACGAAAGAAAATAATTTTTCGCACTCTATAATTGCACGTTTACATTCAAATTCATGTATATCCCCTGATCATCTTTGTTTAACGATACCTTTGATATACTTTAGAACATGAGTATCAAAATTTGTACATCACCTCATTAATGTATGCATATTTTGCTAATTCGGAATTTTAACGATAGGAATTTTTCTCTTAACGCAGTCTTTTTCAGTACCTTATTTTGAACACTTTTTTTTTCAATTTACATTGTTAACTTATCATTAATAGATAAAGAATTAACGCGTGTTACCATCTTTTGGGAACACCCTGTATATGATCCGATTAAAGCACAGACTGACTACGCCATGTCATTATTACATATACCCAAATTTTAGACATCCCTACCCAGTAAATGATTTCACTAGCTAAGATACAAGCTTATCGAATAGCGAAATTATTTTAAATAATATTGGTCATGCAGTTTTTAAAAAAAATTCTTCGATTTCAAAACACTTTTGTTAGCAAAATTATCTGCGCATGCGTCTTTATATAACAAGCTATTAAATACTATAGCTTAAAAAAACCACGTGTTTTTGGTACATGAGTGCAAACAAACTAATTATATCAGGAACTTAAAAGCTTTTAGATTGGGTCATTCCACGGCAATAAAAGAAAAAAAAGTTAAAACAGGAAATGTTTTTAAAAAAAATGATTATTTGAAATCAAAGTTAAGAGACTGTTTTTAGCATGCAGGGTAGGATCATCAATAAAGAATAATTTATATTTTCATTCTTAATTAAATACTAGTAATGGTTATTTAAAAGCTGGACAAAAGTAACATTTGGTAGTTTCGACGTTACGTTAGTCACATAAAAAAGACCAGTGTTTTTCTAAAATTAAAAATTAAGCTACTGTGTTCTTTCATTTGAGATCTTATAATGCTTAACTCTAAAGCTGAAAAAGTTATTTTATTTTATTTTTAACTAATGAGTCATAGAAATGATTTTCATTTTCAACTAGAAATGTTACGCTAATTACCATGGAATAACTTGCTTGTCTCTACACAAGCTGGCCTTACACGGAAATAAATGATAAACCTGTATCAAATATGAAACCTTGAGAAATTATTTTTACTCGAAAACTTTCCAAAATGTGTCATTTTTCCAAAATATTTTCTATGCAATTCCATGTTAAAAAAACATTTCTCCGGAAAGTTTCACACAGGCAAAGTCTTTTTTTTTTTGTTTTTTTTTGTTACAATATGTAGTGCAGCATCAGTAGAATTATCTCTAATTTTTTCTAGTCCGTGTATAAAGACCATAAAGCAGTGCAAAGATGGAAGCATAAAGGTCATTTATTCATTAAGAAGGAACAAAAGCGCAAATAAGATCATTTTCATTAGCATAATTTAGCATTCTTGTTTAAAATAGATTTTGTTTATTTTTAACAGTAACAGCAAGGCCGTAGCTAAGGAGGGGGTTTTGGGGGGGTTCAAACTAGCCCCAAAACTTTCAGCCACATAAATTACTGTTTATAGAAGTGTATCGAAAAAACTACCTGTGTATCTGGGGTATGGCATAAAGGGCATGTACCATGGGCGTCACTTGTTTCGTGGAACATATTTTTACATTACGAGATAGACGCAGTGAAAGAAACTTTTAAGGGGACAGCCTACTTTTAAGAATGGGAAAATGTATAAATTTTAGATCAACTTTCATAATTTTTAAAAAAATAATGAATGCATGCAGAAACATAACTTTTTTTTCAGTTAACTACTATGACATTACTCTATTGATTAAAAATATTATTTTAGTTTATTATAAAGGTGATAATTTTAAAAATATTATTTTACCACACAATATTGGAAAAAAAAATTCAAGGGTACTTTCCCACTGCGCGCAAGATATCTCAATTAGAATTCCTTTGAACCTCATAATTTTTTTCTAAATTAAACAAGACATTCAAATTAACAATCTGAACTAAAATGGTTTAATTATTTTCATAATTTAAATTTAAAAAAATCATTTAATCTGAAAATTTAAATTACCATAAAAATTTTGATAGTTTTACAATCATAACTTTTTTTCTGTGAAACACAACCATTTCATTTTAGTTCATTATATTAGAATAAATGCCTGAGAAAAATTTCAAGTTGATATCTTAAATAGTTTTTAAAATATCATGCGCGCAAACTTGAAAAACAGTGTTTTGAGAAAACGCCAATTAAAGTTTAAATTGTTGTTTTGGAACATAAATTTTAATTTTTAAAAGTCAAAAACATTTTCTAATGAAACATTTACTATTTAAGAATAATTTCACGGAGTACTTAATATGATTAACCCAAAATATGTTTTAATATGGCTTAAGAAACATCAGTCTAAAGAAAAGCTCGACAATTGTAAATATGAAAATATATGTACATACCTTAACAAAAGATACATTTTTAGGATATAAAGGCATTAATATTGGTAAAGTACATGTTTTGAAGTTATTTTAATAATTGTATCCATATATATATATATTTATTTTTACTTTGCAACATAAAAATTTGATTTTATTTCACTTTATGAAATTTCGATTTAAAATTTTCCGCTTTCATGCACAATGCCTTCGTTTTCTTTTATTGCCTCAAACTGAGAACTGATAAGCATTTTTCTGGCTCTTCGAGTTTCTAAATTAAATTCTGTACATTTCTATTCTCCCTCTTTTATGCTTTGAGTGTCAACCTTAGTTGTAGCTTCTACAGCATGCTGCCCAACTTGCGTTTACATTTTCCTTTTTATCTCAACAAATAAATGTCATACAGAAAAATGGTTGGTATCAATCTTTTTAGAATAAAGTAAGCTATTTAATGAGATAAAAATCTCAAAATAGATTTTTTTGGGCATTTTAAAAGTAGGCTGTCCCCTTAACCTGTTCACTTCCACCTTTGCAAGGACCCCACTCACGTCATAGGTTTTCGAATACACCCCCCTCCTTACTCTGCGAATCTGTCGTCTTGACCTTGCAACCATGGAAGTGAGCAGGTCAAAAGCAATAAAACAGTAAAATATATATTTCCAGTCATTGAAACTAGAACCTAAATATACGAGAGTTTTCTAAGACTTTTTTATGGGTGAGGGTGGGGGGAGGTGTCAATAAATTGCCAAGTCAAATATCGGTTTTTACCAACTCTATGCCAACCTTGCCAGCTGGGTTTTTTGTTTTTGTTTGTTTTTTTAATCAATTATGTACCAACTTCTTACTTTTGCCAACTGGGTTTGTGTAATTTTGCCAAGTGTACCAGAAATAGAAAGTAAATTACAGTTTTCATCAATTTTTTTATTATCAAGTTTGCCAATTAGGCATCTAATTTTGCCAAGATTAACCCCTTCGGCCCTGAATTTTGAATAGAGCAGATAAAAAATCAAATAGTGGTTAGATGTGCTGCACTGTATGTAAGTACCTTAAATATGAAATATTATAACATTCAGCCATTTACCAAACTAATTATAAAATGTTCTAATGATAAGACACGAGGCTATTATTGATCAAAATGAGAAAATTTGTTTACAGTTATTTTCTATGAAACCTTTTGAAACAATTTCTTTGTGCGTGAAAACATGAAAATACTTCACACTTCTCATGCATTTTGATTGCATGCATGCATTCATGAATGAATTCACAAAGATGCATTTAACTTTTGGCTTCAAATGGCTTGATAGTCCATTATCTTGTCTGTTGGAGATTTTCTGTCATCTGCAGAGCAAAAATGATAATGTTCGGCTATTCTTTCATCTATTATTAGCAGGACAGGTTTTGGTGCATATAGAGTAATGCAAAGATGTGTTCTAATATTTGGCCGCCAGGGCCGAAGGGGTTAACATAATTTTTGAGTGTTTTAGGGGAGGCTCCCCCCCTTTAGTAAGGGCCCTGGAGACCATCCCAACTTAACCAGCACCCCGAAAGTTTTTCATGGCTGCGGTCTTGACACTAGCCCTCCCGAAATTTAGAATTTTGTTAGCAAAATAATAATGATGAAATATTTTTGTGAAAACTTCTGCCTTTTTCATTGTTTGGACGCTCTCCGAAATTTTTTCTGGGTACGGCTCTGACACTAATCACGACCTTTGATATAGGACGATCACGGAAGTATTCTAAAAGAGCCAAAGGAAATTTGCCTGTAAGATCAATCCGTGAGTCGTAATCATTAAGTTTATATTATGCGCACATTTGCGTCAGCAGTTGATTTCATCGTGATTCATCGCTTGCGCCGGTAGAGGGCGCTTTTGCAGCTAATCATCAAAAGGGGGTCGAGCATTTTCCGTTGAGAGGCTGACGCTATTTTCACGCGTCTGCTACTAACCGGTGATCGTCCTGTATCTAAGTCCGGGACACAAACAAAGTGATCTTCGAAAGACGTGAAAACAAAAGAGTTTAGCAAAAGGATAGTCTGAAAAAAAAAGACTTACATTAGCGGCAATGCCACCGACAAATATCCTGTTCGGAATGAGAGTTCCAAATTTGGGAGCATTCGGTGCGACTGGGGAGGGGGACAGGGAACCTGACCCCTCCGCACTCGAAGTTGACTAGAAGAAAAAAAGAAAAGAAAATTAGAAGTAATGCACTGATCATTGCGTGATAGGCAAAATCATTTAGTGTAGGAAAAAGGAAAAAAAAAGAAATTTAATCGAAATTTAGGTCTCCTATCCTGATTGTCTTCAAAGTCCTCCACCAATGCACCCCCCCCCCCCCGAGCGTACGCAGACACCCCTCGTGTAGGCTTGCCATAACACAATATTTAACAGTTTTTCCAAAAGTTATTTACCCGCTCATCATCTCGAATATCATAGCATGTTTCTAAAAACCATTAGAATGATTACAAAGAGTTTTCCTAGATGGCAGTACCTACACTTGCATTCTACAGAGTTGAACGTTTAGATAGTTATACTTTTTGAAAGCATGTTAATTCTCTGAAAGAAAAAAAAAGTTAAAAAGTAGAAAATAATTTTTTAAACTCTTATATAATGATATTATAACCATTGATTTGTTTTACATACCGACATAACAATGCCAAAAAAATCTTTAAAAAATGCTTTGTGTGTGTGTGTGTGTTATTGCGTGTGGTAGGGGAGAGGTAGGAAAGAGCTGCATTTGAAGGAAAAAAAGGCAGCGAGAGCGATTTGAAAAAAAAAAAAAATCAACTTGATGGTTGACAGTTACACTTTGTATTGCAGACCCCCCCCCCCCTCTGACTAATCATCATAATATCACGGCAAGAGGGTTAAGGTAATTTAACCTTTATTAGAAACATGTAGATAGTAATCATAAGTACATTTTTACGGAACAGAAGTGTATTTGTGATAAAATAACAGGAATATAGTCACAATCATTTAATGAATAATAAAAGATTGACAGTAACTGTTGGGGAAGGTAAAAGTTTTATAATACGTCCGTCGAGATATACAGCAGGGTTTCTACAGATTTCACAGCTTTTGCTTCCCTGACTTTTCCCTGACATATATCACGCTCTTCCCTGACTTTATCTAGCGTGGTTTCCCGAATTTTGAGTTTCTATTTTTAACCTTACATCCTATAGTTAGTAACTTTTTTATATTTTGACCCTTTTTTTAGAAATACTACTACTACTACTATTATTACTAATAATAATAAAATTAATATATACAAGAATCTTATTTGACATCACTGGATTCTAACAAAAACCATGCTTGATAATAATTTTGGATAAAATTAAGCATATTTCAACTGCACAAGATATGCTCATAAAGAACACATTTTAAAATTATTTATAAGGTTGAATGAGAAAATGAAAATAAAACAATTTCTATACTTAGGTTCAAACAGCAAATATTTTCTTGATTTTACCGCAAAATTCAATTTTTCTTGCATTTCCCTGACCTTTCTTCAATTTCTGCTAATTTCCTTGACTTTTTTCCCAAATCCCTGACTTTCCAGGTCTGAAGAAACCCTGTATAGGGAAGTGAACCCGAACTAATCGAAGGATTAGTTTTGACTCATCCAGCTATCTTGTAGATGGAAGTTCATAACGATGTTTTTAAATCATAAAAATGAAATTAAACTTTAAGCTATCAAACCCTGAGCTCTACAATTTTGAATATAAGTTAAATAATTGAAATAAGTTGAGATTTTCTTGTTAAAAAAGAATCTCACGTTCATTCGAAGTTTGTCTTTTAATCTTTCTGAAAGCATTAAGGTATAATCCAGGCGTTTGTTACAATGTACCGGTGAATTCTCTTGTGATCAATGGAATTTTTAAAAGGATCTGGAGTATTTTAAGGATCAATAGTAATTTTTCTAATTTTAATTAAAAAATACAAATTATTAGATAATATCTCTTCTACACGATGCACAAATACAACAGTGAGGTTGCTTTCAACAACCAAGTTTAAAGGAAAAAGGGAAAAGGTTTAAAGGTAAAATATATACATTTTTTATAAAGAAGCATTTTTTTTCTGTAGAAATATGGGGTCGGATATAAAATTATACAAAGTTTCAGTACGATGAGGGACTCCAGGCAATTTTCGAAGAATGTATGCAATAACCATAATGTCAATTTTCGTCCTGGTTGGATTGGATTAGATGGTCCAGCCGTTTGGCCAACAAGTTCACTAGATATTTCAAGTATCAATTTTTTCTCATTAGGACTACGCAAGGCACTTGTCTGCGAACCTCCAACTGATTCTGTGTGATGAAGACCTCATTTTAAAACTTTTCGTCGCTGCTGCAACTGTTCATGGAACTCTTTACATCTTCCAAAGGGTACCCCAATTACTTGTTAGACGTTGCTTTTCCTGTATCGAAGTTGGTGGTTAAACATTTGAGCACTTAATGTAACATTACTGAAATAAAGAGCATTTTTTTCCCCGTTTCCAAGGTATTTTCTGTTTCTTCCGCCTTTTCAATTCCGACCACACATTGCTAAACAAAAAATGTTTTCTTTTATGCGTATTTTATCCACACTTGTCATGCCATCGCAAGTTCGGTCCATGAATTCAAGGACACCCTGTATATTTACTTGGCACGGTGCAAAGTTGAATGTTATGCCATGTTGATACATTTATATCCTGAACTGTTCCACTTGAACTATTAAAAACATATACACTTGAACCCGCTTAATGCGATAGCCAATTTTTCACGAAAATTTGTTCTAATAGCGGGATATTCCATTATCCGGGATAACATTGACTAATTATTACGGTTTCGTACATTGAAAAGGGGATCACACTGATTAATTATTGCGGTTTCGTACATATTGAGAATTTATTCCAATAAGCCGGATATTCCTTTAACCGATATTCCACTAAACGAGGTCGACTGCATCAATGTGTGTTATAATATCGCGGAAGTTTAAATATAACTCGAATTATTACATAAATAGAAATTGCAAATACTATCCGAATATTGAAAATCGCGAATATTCGCTATTCGATTAATCGATTATTGATTCTTTTCTAACAATAGTAATCGATTTTAAAAAATCATTCGAATGGCACAGCACTAGCTGTGGAATCGTGTGCTCTGAAGAGAGTTGGTCAGCGTAAAATTTGCACGTGGCTTCAATATCCTCCATGCTGAAATGATACTTCGGGGGAGGGGGGTGCCTATACACTTGCTGGTCTCGTATCTGGAATGGGTTCAAAATGAGGAGAACCCGTCCTAAGTCAGTCATCCTCTTACTGGGGTTCAATTGCCGCTCCATTTCACCCATCGCCGTCCTATATGGAGGATCTAGTGCCACTACGCTGTTTGCCAGACGGCATTAGAAACATCAACAATAATAACGATTAACAGAAAGGTTAGAATTCACTAGTTAGATCTAGCCTTCACCTGCCAGCTAGTTCTTATCTTTCTGCTCATGTGCATGATGATAACTTTTTTGCAATTGATTAAAGGTAGACGTTTTTCAACACCCGAAACGGTCATTTTCATAATTACACTTTTTATGTGTTTTTTTTAAGAACTTTTTAAATTAATTTTAATGCTTCACAGAACGAGCACTTCTATAAACTGGCATGCGCTGTTCAATACTGTAGAAAGTTTCAGTGAATAATGCTTCACGACATTAGCTTAACTATGAAGGAAAAAGTAGTTTTACAGGCAACATATAAATTATCATTTATGGAAGTAATGTCTCGATGAATGCTTCACCAGATAAGTACGCCGGTACAGGAAAGAAATTATAGGCATTGTTAGAATAAGAAAAGAAATTCTATCTAGTAATTGAAGTACACACTCACATATACAGGGTGTCCAGTGCTAACGGTGCCCAATGGCTATTTCGTAAACCTTTAGTCAGAGACACATAGTTCCAGTTGCAAAAATTCATTAAATTATACAATCTATTATACCAGAAATAATCAAAGTCAGTAAGTCGAAACATATAAAAATTGTTTTAGAAAATTTTTCTTTATACAATTTCATGCACAATAAAAAAAATTTCTACCTTCTATGACCAAAATTGACCGAGTTACAGCTGCTTAAAGTTAGAGCACTTTTCCAGCAGCGAAATAGCGGTTTTACACAAAATGACTTTGACAAAAATTAATGCACATGGTTTTGAGCCTTGTAGTATTTATTAGCAATTTCATGAACTATTTTATGTATGTAGATTGCAGTAAAGATCATAAACGTTTAACTATGCGTATCCAATAAATTAACATAAAAATTAGCTTATACTGAAAATAATTTTTTTTTTATACAGAACTTTTTTTTATACTGAAAATAATTTTTTAAATGAACTGGTGTTAAATAACTTAAAATAAAATAAAAAACACGGAAATAAGACACTTCATTAAACGTTAAATTAAAAAATGAAACATTTAAAAATACAAATATATGCATTTTAGAAAATTAAAATAACAAAACAAATATACATCCGTGTAGAAATCTCTTCCTATACTTTGCATAGTACAGCCAGTGATACACATCTGCATGCTAGATATGTACGATTTAGTAAGTCTGATCCCGGATACATTTTTATAGAGCCTGGCTGTAACCTTCTGCTTAAAGATTAGTATTCTAAAATTAATCTTGCTCCTTTCTTCGCAATATGCAGAAAATGAAATTAAAACCTGTAATTTAAAATTTCAATATTTATAGAGTCTCATAACAGTTTACGGTAACGGGACATTTTTAAACATGGAAAAATGACTTAAGTCAAAATATTTGCTGCTTTATAACTCTGTAAATTTTGGTCGCAGAAGGACGATTTTTTTTTTTTTTGTGCATCAAATTGTATAAAGAAAAATTTTCCAAATATAAATGATAGGACAGGTGGCCATATAAAAATTTAAATCGCGTAATTTTTATAGGAATTGATTTATCGACTTCGATTGTGTGAGTTTCTGATATAACAGGAACACTCAATACAATTTAAAGCATTTTTGCAATTGGAACTATGTATCTCCGACTAACGGTTTAGGAACTAACCATTGGGACCCGTTAGCACTGGACACCCTGCATATGTGCATTCGAACAACAAGTCCAGAATTTAAATTACGCTGAAACTCGGTGCGTCGGCAAACTTATCTTCCAGAAGTCCCACTCTTTTTAATACCCCTCTTCACATATTGTACTCCGCTTATTGCATTGTTGTTTTGTCAACCACTCCGCTTATGACGTCACTTTCAAGAAAGCATGGTACCAAACTCAGAAGGACCACTCGACCATTTCTTTGACAAGGTTATTTATCATTATTGTTTTTTTTTTAGCGTAACTCTGAGGCATTTTTCCTTACAAAGATTGTTGTCTTATCAATAAATTTTAGGAATTCATACAGAACTATTCTTCGTTTTGGCAGATTAAATAGGACAGATTGTACAGTTAAATTATAAGTACTACCTACCGTCTTCACTTGTAATTTACTGAATTTGTCATCCATTTTATTAATTTAAATTCTTATTATATCAATTTATTTAAATTATAATGTAAGTTAATTACAGGCAGAATTTTTTTTTTTTGGATTTAATATCAACGCCACTTAAGAAGTAACTCTGCTTAATAAGTCTTTTTTAAGTGGTTCCGAGTTCCGAGAGTAATGTACTAACGAAGTTTGACTGCATGTGAATAATAAGTGATATTGCATTGAGAGGTTGATGTTAATTAAAATAATCACCGAAAAAAATCAGATCTAAGCTCCAGTTGTTACAGCCTGGTTTGAGAAAATGAAGAAGTGTAAAACTATTGGCTCAAGTACCATCATGATGTACATTACCGGTAAAAGTAGAATTTATTGGCTTCAGTCAGACAAACATATGTTTACAGCGTACCGATATGTTCAAGTTGAGCGGCTCCTATAATGGCCGAGTGGATAAGGCACTTAACACGGTAGATGGCCGTGGCCGAGATATGAAAGTCTAGCGTTCGGGCCTACCGCGCGGATGCCTGTCTTAAGTTTTTTTCTCGGGACACTGTTTCTAAAGAGATAAAGACTTAACAGAAGGTATAAGGCAAGGGCACCAGTCATTGACCACTACCTTTACTTGTGCATAGTTACTACCTGTCCTAGGTATGGCTAATGCACTTTTTTTAATGTTTAAAAGTAAGTGATCAACTACTGGTGTCCTTACCTCACACTGCACACCTTCTGTACAGCATTGTCTAGGCTAATTTGGCGTTCAGGTTTCACAAGGAAGGTGTAAACAAACTGGTTTCAAGATATGGCAAATGCTTCAACAAAGACAACTGCCTTGAAGAATAAGCAAAAATGTATTACTTTCATTTCAATAAAATCAGTATTTACATTCTCCCATTTTACAAAATAAATAAATTAATTAATTAAAATAAAAATAAATTGTAAACAGGTACTTCTTTCTGGACGGCCCTTCATCTCAAGCATCCGCTTGGCGACAACCTGCTAATGATGAAGTGGAAATGGTTCCCCGTAAACGCATGGTTATCGGAGTAGGCGGTAAACTTCTTTTGAAGAGAGTATCCAAAATTTAGTTTTCAGATATAAACAAGGCATTGCTGTTGTTTCTGATGCCCGCTGGCAACCGCAGAGCAGTGCCAGATCCTCCATAGATCACGGAGGTGGGCAGAAAGGAGGCTTCCATTTTGAATGTAATATTACCCCCTAATTTTGAACCAATTCAGATGAGGGACCGACCACCTGAAATCAGCACCCCTAGAGGTATCGCTAAGCATGGAGGACATTGGAGCCACGACGGATTTTACGTAACGTGCGTGGTCGTGTCGTGAAACCGAGTAATTCCAGGGTTTTCACTGCTAGTCGAAAAGAAAAAAGGTTAAATGGCCCCAAACGTTGATAAAGTCCAGCCAGATGTGTCAAAGAAAGTTCTATATCTCTGTGGCACGCGATTGGGGATTCGATCAATCACCATGTTGCTGGTAGTTAAATCGAACGATAACAACGACTATACTTTTTCAGCGCTGGGCAGTATATCTAGTCGTTCTCCTACATCAATATGAAAACGGCTGCGCTTCAAGGGCTCTCAAACTGAGGAAAAATGAAGAAAAAGTATGTAGTATCAGAAAATAAATCCATCTTCACAAAATTGCCCTAAAAAATGCCCCTTTCCTTGAAGTAACTTCTTTTGTAAAGGCAATCGCTTTCAAGTCCATTATTATTATTATTATTATTTTGCCAGTACCAATTTTTTTCGGTTAATTGATGAGATTAAAAAGAAAAAAAAAGCTCAATAGTAACACATCAAAGGAGAATCTCCGTCTGTTAGAGTGAATAAATCATGTATACTGGCAAAGATTTATCTCTTTCCGTCGAACTGCTTAATTCAACGATGATGTACACTCAGATGAAAACTGAGTGAGCAAATCATTTTGTTTTATTTTCAAGTTTCCAAGTCCCTAGTTCCTTCCGCTTAAAAGCATCATTAAGACGGCTAAAATTTGGCTGACTCATTTCTGCTTCAGATAAAATCGCGGGTGACAAGTAACAATACTTGGCATTTGTCTTTTCATTCAAAATTAACAAAAAGAACTTTTAAAAAAGTAGCAGAAGAGTTAACGCATTTTTTTTACAGGAATACCTACACTTTGAAATGTGTTAGCAATCTGGCAGCAGTCCTAGACTTCATACAATGAATCTCTCTGTGGAAGAGTCGGAGCTTTGAGCTTGAAACATTTGAGAACGTTTTCAAGGTTTAAGAAAAGATCCATCATTATGCATGCAGATTGTTTTCACTTTGCAATGATATTTGTATTCATCATCATTTGTAAGCCGTCAGCTGAATTATGGGATTTTGGTGATTTGATGTAATTTTGTCTGCAAGATTATTTCCGATTATTTACTTAGCTTCATACTAACAATTTAAACTTCGCATATCAATAAGCATGGCGATATTATTTGTCCAATATACCATTCGCACTTTTATTTCCGCATTGTTTGGCTCTAAATTTACAACATGAATAGTTTAAACCTGTATAAGCTTTTGAGCGTCGAGTATGCGTTCTGTATTTTTTTCTTTGTGTCTTTTCATATTGTTTCAGATTATAGTTATTGGGAAAAAATTATTTAATAAATCAAATGTTCTATGAACAGAATTTCAAATAAATGTATTTTTTTTTTCGCTAAAAGATTTTTCTGTTCACATTAACAATGTTGGTTTAAAATGTAAACTCCACTGCGTTAGAGATATTTATAACTTCAAGCCTTGCAACTAATTAAATAATTTGAACCCAAACATTTTAACTATTTGCAGTTTCATTTTGATAAATAAGGCTGGCTACTAAATTTCTGAAGTCAATTTCCTGACCTTTTCCAGACTTTTGGAAGCTTCCGAAAAAAATTCTTAATCATGCATTTTACTTTGAAAAATCTCTCAACAGCATCATCCCCTTTTTATAGTTAAATATTTTGCTTCAACTTACTCGAAATAAATTTTTGACTGTAATATAGTTGTTGATGCATTTAAGTTAGATAAAAAAAAAAATTACTATGAGTTTTAAACAAGATACTGGTAAGTTCAGATTTAACAATTATTGACCAATACTGCTAGTGCTACATTTGTGAGGGAAACATTAAATACAGATGCCAAATTTTAAACATACTTAACTTTTAGTCTACTATGCTTCAATTCTAGATTATAATACAGAGTGACAATAATAAAAAGTTCCATATCTTATGACTGGTCATAGACAGATAATTTTTTGTCCCTCCTGTCACAAGAAACACCGAGCCACAGAATGTAAAACAGATGTGTCGCATTGCATACGCTACAAAAATTCTGATTCACTAATTCTACCTAAACATAAATCGCCCTTATCAGAATTTTTTACTCTCTGTCTCTGGAGTCCAACAAAAAATAAAAGCCTTCCAAGAAATTTCTATGTGGAAGAAAACCTATTCTTTTGTAGAATTTTCTTGATCTATTTTGCGTTTTCCAGTCTTTTTCTAGACTTTCCTGACCCATTTCCCTTTTCCTTGGCATTTTCTAGACTTTCCTGACCGACAGACACCCTGTAAATGTAAAGTCACGAGAATCTATTCGATTCAGAAGATTGATAGTGAAATATAAATTCACTTTTCATGGTTATCACAGAAGTTAAAACTGCTTCAGCATATCACGGTTTTATTTTATACGCATTTCGTATAGTTAAATCGCAACCTACAGTTCAACCCCATTGTTCGTTAGATGGAAATTTCAATCTTTTCTTTAAAAAGAAGCTAAAACTCTTAGCAAATTTATTAACGACTAATTAATGTTGTAAATCACTAATATTAATAGAAATAATAAATTAATAATGATCATCCCTCAAACGAAGTTATATAAATAAAACATGTTTGAGTGTTGATGAGCGAATCTTTTATGCCTCGGGTCTTTCACAATTAACGGAATGTATGCCGACACTCAATTTAGTTAATTAATCATTTTTGATGGACCCAAATCTGACAAAATATACTGAACTACAACATATCAATATGAATAAATGAAGTCACGATATCTTTTCTTATTTCAGTTTAAAATTATGAGAAGTTCACTGTAATTTAAAAGCATTTTATAATTTATTTTTGAATTAAGTAATGAGTTTTTTTTTTCAAGGCTAATGTTAAGATTAATTTAAACTCCATCTATAAAGAAAGAAAATATTTAAAATAAAGAAGCATTTTATAATTTATTTTTGCATTAAGTAATGAGTTTCTTTTTTTTTTTTTCAAGGCTAATGGTAAGATTAATTTAAACTCCACCTAAAGAAGAAAAAAAAAAGAAAGAAAAGAAAAGAAGAAAAAAGAAAATATTTAAAATAAAGAAGTGCTTAGTGGTGTAAAATATATTTGTCTATTTAAAAAAAAAAAAAAAAAAAAAAACAATCATTACAAGTGAACTCTTCTAAAAAACTGTACATCTAGAAAACCCGACATTTAAGAAAATTATTCACGATACAAAAAATTTTTAGTGAATACTGTGCAAAACATTAACTGAAATCACCAAATGCCATCGTTTCATTTTATTGAAACGCTACACAGACAGACAGAGCTGAAACAATATCGTGGGAATTCTGAACGATTGCCAGGGGGCGTTTCTAAACAGAAGTTGCCGTATATTTTGAGTCTTTTAAACAACAAGCAATAGTGTTTTCTTTTTTTTTTTCATCACCTTTACTGAGTCACAAACAGCCAGAGTTTCATCTCTGACAAAGGGATGTGCTAGAATCGTTCACTGTAGTAAGGCCAGATACTGTGCTTGCAAAGAAGAAGAAAACTAAGAAGGAATGAAAAATTCTGTGCGTGGGAGTGTATCAGGCATTTTAGCAGCCTTAAAAGTAATCAATACTGAACAACACATCAATACTGAACAACTAAAAAAACAACCGCTTTCAAATTTTACCTGAGCACTAGCGTGCTTACCTTAACCCTTTGAGATCGAGTGGCAGATCCGGAAAAAAATTCTGGAGGGGTACAAACTTTTTGATTCCTTTTGCTTGTAAATTCATTTGAAATCACAAAATAATTTTATATCGCGTAAACTTTATTTGTCTTTGGGGCACGTGCCCTTGTGCCCTTCCTCTAGATCCCCGCCAGTATTGAGGTCTAAGCCCGAATATCTCTCGGGTTGTGATTTTCAGTGAAGAGAACTAAGCCCGAGAATATCTCGGGGTCAACTTTTACCTCCCTGAGCTACAGGGTCATCAGTTCAAAAGAGTATACCCGTTGGTTTTTCTTATTACTCTAAAATTTGAAGGATGTGGCAACTATTCTAACACTGAAATATAACTGTCTGAAACTTCTTTAAGTGTGGGAGACAATTTTCAACACTGTAGGACTGTTACAATTTTATATGTGAGGTAAAACAGAAATGGAGATGCACTATGGTACTTAATCCTGTGATCATTTTAGTTTTGGAGAAAAATTATTCAAATTCATTACATTTTCATCCCTTACAGCAAATGTTGAAAATGTTCGGCACCATTTTGAATGCAAACATGGAAGCTTCGAACCACGTTTATTGACACACCTTCTAACACCGTTGGTATTATTGACGAAATTTCTTCAGTTACGGTTTGTTTTAATTCATCGATGTTTGCAAGACTTTTTAAATACTGTAATACTTTGTAAGTACTTTGTTTAGATACTGTAAAAAATTGAATTTAATTATGTTTTTCAAAAATAAATTATCATAAGATTAAGTAACCTTGAGCGTCCCCATTACTTTTCACCCCACAAAAAAAAGGTCTGATAGCCCAACAGTGTTGGAAATATTCTCCCACATTCAAACAAGGTTCAAAGAATTATATTTCCATGTTAGAATAATTACCACTTCCGTAAGAGTTAAAGAGTAATAAGGAAAATCACCAACGGGTACTCTTTTAAATTGATCACCCTGTATAAAAGTGCCGATTATAAAAGTTTGTCGTCATTTCAAGTATTATCTACGCACCTTTTAGTTAAAAAAATGTCCTTATAGATGACAGTTCCAAGCAAAAAAAAAAAAAAAAAGTATACGAAAGAATGTAGAATTAGAAATGCTTCCTGAGCATTCCGCAGCGGAGGTTTGGTAATCAAAGCAAATTTTACTAAATAATATTTATTTACAAATAAATATTATTTGTAAATAATATTTTCGTTTACATTTTCAAATTTTCAAAGTAGTGCAGATTTTTTTCTATATTTTTATACATATTTATGAAAAATTTCAAGCGGATTGTACAAACGGTGCAGATTTTATTACGTTTTTGTGCTTAACTTTTTTAATCTTTGTGGAGTAATAGTGAAAGTTTTATCTTGGAGTGGTTTTTCGGAATTGTTAGAGAATCAATGAGTCAGGGATCAGCGTAACTATATAGTCGGATATATCCTTAAGTATTAGGAAAAATACCAAAAATACGCAGTCTACAGGGAGAAACGAAGTCGAAACTTCACAGATCTGGACGTGCTAACTGTGTGTAGCGAAAAATATCACTCGAAAAATTATTATTGTTATCATTATTATTATTAATTGTAAACTTAATGTTAAAAATAACTGTCTTTATTGACTTTTGATTTCTTAAAAGCGCTTACTTTTTAATTTTTAACTACACTAACACACAGAGCGTTCTAGAGCAGAACGTTGTGAAAGAGGAATTTAATTAATAAAGAGCGTTTTTTTTTATGAAAAAGGATAATGAATAAATGGGCAATCAAACTTTTAAAAAAGGAATTTAACAGATTAAAAGAAAGTGAACCAGGAAATTTTATACAGGTAATGGAATGATTATAAAAAGAAAAGGAATTTAATGAATGAAAAAAAATGCGTTGAAAGTTAATTAAATGGATAAATGTGTAAAAAAATTAATTGAATAGATTACGAAATTTTTGGAAAATGAATTTAGTGGACGGGAAATTTTACTTTAACTAAATAATAAATCTTCATAAGTATCTTTTGAAGTAATACAACGTAATCAAAAGCTTTCAGATATGGGTGAAAAAAACCTATATTGTCAGGCTTGGAAACGAGTCAGTTACCTTATTTTTTAGAGAGATAAAGTCCTAGACATTTTTCAGGATATTCAGATGCATAAAAACATTCTGATACAAGCTAAATTCAATATCATCATCATGTGTCATAATGTAGACATGTCATCATCATGTCATCATTCACATGTCATCATTCAATGTCATCATCATGTGACATAAATGTCAATAACATCCTCATAATCATTAACAGAAACAAATAATTAAACATAGGTTCGATGGTCAGGGCTAATGCTGGATGTTCGGCCGGCTATGTGCAGTTTTTATTTGGCTTCATATGTGTGTTTATTAGTGGACCGACATTTCCAGTAAACAAACAAACAAACAAAAATTGTCATATATGAAAATATTTTCTTTTTATAGAACAACTAAGTTAAAACATTCGCAGATCAAAATTATCATGTTATTTTACATGAAGTGTGTTTGGTGAGCTTTACTGTGAGCAAATTCAGCGGGCAGATCATGCATATCCGTTTGTAAAAGAAAATATAACTATGCATTAATATAAAAAATAACTGAAGTAATTTTTTCATTAATGCAGTACAGAGATATACATTACATAGTCAACGGAATAAAAACAGGCATCAAATTTTGGCCGCCTGTGTGCGGAGCACACCACACACATGGCAGAACCGAGTCCTGATTATCGCACGGACATTTGGGGGGGGCACATGTCCTGTCACACATGCAAAAATAGGCCGACAAACTGATTGTAGACCTATATATAGGGGCACAAAATTTAAAAAGTGCCCCAGGCACGAAAATGTTCTAGTCAGGCCCTGGGCACAATTATGCCAATTTCCAATCCCATGAGAAAGACAATTTTTCGTTTTTCCCGTACAATTAGAGGGTTGATTATCCCATTTCATTCATTTCGGCGTGATGAAGTTAAAACATCAACACTCTGGTCGCATTGAGATATGTTTAAAAACGCGATGTGAACTGCTTCCAGTCGTCGTGCACTTGGGAATTATGCTGTCATTCAGCCAAAGCAAACAAAAACTTTCAAGCTATGGTTACATGTTTTGTTAACAAGTTTATTTTAACAACGCTTGGGATAACAATTTAAGTAGTTTGCTGAACCAAAAATTAGTGACAACGGGAGGAAAATTCTCGTGGTTAACATTTCTTTATTATTATTATTATTATTTTGCATTTCGGATCATAACCGAAGCATGATTATAGTTTCGGCCTATCAGTTTATCTGTTTACAGTCTGGATTCAGCAAAAAGTTTAGGATCGCTATTGAATTTAAGCAAATTCGTAGCATGTTTTCTACTGAAAGTTTGTGCATAGCTTTCATGTTTTTTTATTCCTGACAAGGAGTAGGGGAACCTGGGGAGCCTTGACCATAAGGGTGGCTTGACCCACCCTTGAATTTTAGTATTTAAAAATATTTTAGCTTTCCCTCACTAGATGGCAGTCAAAGCTTCTGATGTAATCAGACACCCATCATAGTTTCATCCAGTCAGTTTATAGTGGAGTGGAAATAAACAAGAAAGAAAGTTTTTCTGCCTAAAAAGTAAGTATTTTAAACACACTTTGTAAGAGTTTTTCAAAGAAAGTAATTGAATTAACTTTGAGCTAGTGGGATTTTATAAATACTGTCATATTAAGCTATTATTAAAGTAAAAAAGTTTATAGAAAGAATCAGGTTTCAAATCACCATGCACCATTCTTTACAAAATGGCGTGATGGGGAGGCTTGACCCACTGTATGTAAGGGAGGGTTGACCACTGGGTCACGGCTCCCTTAGTTAAATAGTTTTGAAAATATAGCAATACTGCTTTTCAAACATTGTCATAATTAAAATAATACCTAGATATGAATATAAATAATTTTATATGTTTACAATAGGATAGGTGGTTATTGACAAAAAGTTACCTGCCAATTATTGTCCAATAAAAATTGTTTCAAAATTTAATACTAAAAACTAAATTATGAATAATTCAAGTATAATAATTTTCCAGATTTATACAAAGAGATTACCAAATTTTATTTATTTATTTATTTTTTTTTGTGTGTGTAGGGGGGGGGGTTTATAAATGTTATCTTTACTGAAAAACTATTAATTTCTTGATGTTTCTTTTGATTCATTTTACTGTGAATATTAATATAAAAATGAGATGTTTTGAAATGCTGTATTAATAATAAGTATTATTTTTTTCTCAGGATGCCCTTTTTTCATAAACCAAAAGGAAATGCTCGTAAAAAGTACTCCACAGAAGTTATGATGACAGCAGAGTGTTCAATTATCATACTGAATATTTTATACTTAATGCTTATATAACTAATAAAAAAGATTTACTTTTATCTTATTTTAAAATTATACATTATTGCCTGGGCCAAGCCTCCAATACCATGGGTCAGAGCTCCCTTATAAAGGGAGCCTTGACCCACTTTCCAACGTTTAAAAAAATATTAAATTCAGAAAAGAAGAAATGCACAATTTATATTATCATAAATATATTCTTAATGTCAATAAAATTTCCAAAAATGTTTTTCTGAAAATGTGGTCAAGGCTCCCCAGGTTCCCCTACAGGTGACAAATCTTTGAATTCATGCCTTATTTTAAAAAAGGTCATGCTGGTTTAAGGCATCAGACTCTAGGTCAAAGGATCGCGAATTTCACCACCGACAACTATGCAAACAACTAAGCCAACTAAGCAACAAGGGGCCCGGGGCAGACATTTGTCACAGGGGCCCCCTTTCGTACAAATCTATTAATATAAAACGCCCTAAAATAGGCATTTAAGTGTACGGAAAATTCCTATTTTGAAAGACAGAGGTGTGAAAATTATTAGAATAATTGTGCAGTTTTTCTTGATTCATTTTGCATATATATACTCGCAAAATTTCATGAAAGGTTATTTGATTTGTTGATCCAATCCATTTTCACCCCTTTAGAATAGTTTCGGGGATATAATTTTGTTAAATGTTGCCATTTTTTAAAAAGAAAAATATTTGATCCAAATTAATCAAATTGTTTGCATTGCATAAAGAATTTGTTTGGCTAACAAACGAATTTAAAATAAAATTTTAAAATCGTCTGCTTTCGGTGCTAGTATTTTCTTTCTTTTCTTAGAGTTGGTATCGGCATTACTTTATTGTTAAAACAATTCTTTTCTTGGCTTTGATCAGTTTATAATTAGTAGCTTCTTTTTTCTTTTTAGTTTGTCGAAGGATTATTGCGTGGTTATGGGTAAAGCAAGTGATATTTCTCCTAGAAAACTAGCTGTGGTAAATTGTCTCATTCAAAAAAATCACTATACACAACACGTAATCCCTAAAAAGCAAAAATTTCTCATGCATCTGTAAATCTCTCTGCAAACGTATGGAGTAAATGTATATGATTCTTCTATCCGTAGAAAGCTCATTTCAGCTTTATTCAGTGCTCGTCGCCCTTGAAAAAAGGTTTGCTATGGCAAAGAAGAGAGTTTCTTGGGCAAAAGTTGTGCAAGGACAATCCGGAAATAACTGGAGCAAGGTGAGAAATATTAATTTTCCTTTAATTATAATCAGTTGAATTCAAGTTGTTCATTTCTTTTCCTGAAGGTTTTTTGCATACTGGCTTATAAGATGCAGAAGTGTTTATAAATCTGATTAAAAATGTCTTTATAAGAATATTTCGCTACAAATTAAAAATCTTAAAGTATTTTTTAATCTTTTTTTTTAATGAACCAACGTTTACGCTATCAGATGAAAGCAGTCAGTATGTAAGGAGAAGCACCAATGAAGAATTTTCCCTAAGTTGCATAGCACAGAAGGTTGAACATCTTACTAAAGTAATGGCTTGGAAAGTAACGTCTGCTCAGGGTGCTAGGCGTTTATACCGTATTGGCTCGAATATAAAGCGACGTTTTTTTTTGAGTGATCATTTTCCGTTAAAAACCTGTCTCGCGCTTAATTCGAGGCCGAAATACGAGATCTTTCTAATTATCTTGAGTGAAAAATTTCGGGATCACCTTATAATCGGGCTAATATGGTTACATTGTAGAAGGCATGATGAAACACTATCAGTGTAAAAAATTGTTTGAATAAAGACTAATTTCACACTTTTAAAAATATAGTTCAAAGTTTCAGTGAAATTCCGGTGCCAATTTAACTGCAACCGGCATTTTGAAAAATGTGGTGCTAAGATTCACCATTTTAACGGTGTTTCTTCAAGCACCATTACATAGCAAAATTAATGCACACTACTAGAAGGGAAGGGAAAACAAGTTCTAATCGGGACTCGAACCCACAATGACTGGTTCAGGCGACCGCGGGATGACAATTAAGCCACGACTGACAAAATTTTTGTAACAAAAGCAAATTATAGATAGCATTGTTTTATCTCAATTTACAGTAAAATATTTTCTTGCTAAAAATAGAATACTGAGCTCTGGTATTTTACACGGGATTTTAGAAGAGTAATAGTAACTCAAAAATATTGATGTGGTATGAGCTATAATCAGTTTCTGTTCTTTTTTAAATGAATGTAGATAGCCATTGCTGTCAAACGTGTTTATTCGATGTCAAATATGGTAGCTCCTTTACACAGCCAATATTTTTTAACAAACGTTCTTTCTTACATTTTTAAGATTTCTCTTTTCAAAGAATTCATGAGGCAGTTTTTTCTAATTTTTGTAATCGCTGCTGACCTCCTAACGCGAGCTAACGGCGGCCATGTCAGTTCACCGGAAAACTCTGTTTTTCACAGTTGAGCCAAAATCTGGGTTCAATCGGTACTTGGCTTCTATAAGACATTTTCGGGTAAACCAACAATACGGTTCAACGTATATGACATCGCTTGTAACTCTCTGATTTCACCGATTATTTGGTGAAACCTTGAACTTATATATTTATAACAGTACACAATTAAAAGACTGTTTTTCAAATGGAGACTTCATATTCATGCATGATGGAGCTCTGGGCAATAAAGCAAAATCTGTGACCAAATTTTTGGATGGAAAAAAAACGCCTCTTCAATGGATCGGAAGTAGTCCAGATATGACTCCAATAGAAAATCTTAACTCAATATTGTACAGAAATTAAAAAAAAAAAAAAAAAAAAAAAAAAAAATACAGAAATTTAAAAATTAAAGTAATTAATTTTTAATAAAATTATTAATATTATAAAATTATTAAAATTAAAAAATTATTAATAATTAATGTAATGGTTAATTGTACAGAAATTTTAAAAAAAATGCAGCTTCACAAACAAGAATGGTCTGATAGAAAGACTCCCAAGTTTGGCTCCATAACAACGGAACACAAATCTAATTGCCAAAAACTCATACAACGTATGGCAAGACGTATCGAATCTTTAATAAAAAACAAGGCGATGCACGCTAAATATTAAATATAGAAATATTTATTTTTTTAACGGAATAAGATTTTCTTGCAAATTTCACAATTATTCTAATAATTTTCACACCTCTGTAAATGAATATTTTACTCTTTAAACAACGACTGTTCATAAAGCTTCATTTATTGCATTATTATTATTTTTTTTTTGGAGGGGGGAGGAGGGAGGTATTCCCGCAGAAGAACTATAAAAAGTCGCCAAGGTTTCCAAGTTTTGATGATTTATCGGAACGTTTGGCGCAAAAATAAGTCCCTAGAACTGAACCTATCTTGGCGATATCTTTCATATTTGGCGAGAAACTGGCAAACCCCACAGTTTATTTCAAACTAGAAGTATGATAGAATATGGCTGATTATAAAACAGTTTTAGCGAGCGATTTTAATAGACATTTCAACTCCAAAGAGGTGTTTTATGAGGCCCATTATGATTAACCTTCTAAATAGTATTTTTAAAGGTAAAGTATAGTAAGAACATGCCTGACGAAGTTCGTTAAGTAGTTTTAATAGGAAATTTTAATACATATTTCAATTCTGAAAAGTGTTTTATGGAACAAGAAATGCAAACACAGCCCACTCATGAATTATAAAGCACATTCCAAGCAGCATTTTTAAATGTGGAGTTTAGTTAGGAATATGTTTGGCGGAGATTATAAAGCAATTTCAGTATGCGATTTTAATAGAGATTTCCATTCCAAAAAGAAGTGTTTTATGGAACAAGGAAGAAAAATAGGGACGGCGTACGGATTATGATACGCCTTAAATAAGTAGCACTTTCGTGCGTATTTAAAATGTGAAAATGTTTAAGATATTTTATTTATGTTTTACTAAGTTAAAAAAATGTTTTTCAATGAATTCTTTACTTCGTTTTTTTCCCTAATTCCAGAAGGGTGCAAGAGCACCCTCATGCACACCCCTCCCAGCGCCCGTTCGTCCAATACCGCATTTGCCATGGAATATTAAAAATACGGCAAAAAGTGGTTACCGAGCAGCTAAGTACGGGATTGTTGATGGTACTCCGAGGTTATTTTTGAAAAAAAGTATTCTTTTCATCTACTTGTTTTAGGGAAGCTATTAAACGAAAACCTAAACCTCGCCGCTGTCTTGTCGAAAATGGCACGACTCCAAGAGAATCCTTCCCCCTCCTAATACTACTGGGTTCGGGCAATTCTAGGTTACACGTCAACAATGAACGGCTGCGCATTAAATTGTTGACGTGAAGAACATACAGGGTTTGATGCTTTTGCAACGTGACTTCACGGGAAAAAAAATATGTTTTGTTGAATTGTACAAAATTTTATTGATTTAACAAAAATTTGGCTGGTGATATTTCGACCGAATAATTTTGTTGATTTCAACAAAATTTTTGTTAAAATATTAAAATATTTCGTTGATTTAACCGATAGTTTGTTGATTCAACAAAAAATATTTCTTCGAAATAGGACTAACTAAAATTTTGTTAAATCATTCTTTTTCTTCAGTGTTCCTAAGGCAAAATGCTTAAGGGTGATTCCATGAAACTAGGGACACCAAAGGCAAAAAAAATTCTTATAAAAAAGTAATACTTTAGTCCCCGATGAAGTAAAAATATGTGAATTTCTATAAAATGATGCTAAAAAAGTTAACAACACCTTTTAAAAAGTTTTATACACAATGTTTGGCAACATTACTGTTTTTACACGAGTTCTTGTCTTAAAGAAGTGTAGGAAGTTCATCTTGTTTTATAAAAGAAATCAACAAATATGAATGAAATCTTATTTTGTTATTGAAATTTAGTTTATATATGAAAAGATTAGACCAATGCTGAAACCTTTAACTGCATTATTTATCTTAAAAACAATTTTTGTAAATTAGGAGAAATATTTAATGTAACATCAGTCACAAAATTCTTTAAATTTTTCTTGCTTAAATAAAATTAGTCCCCAAAATATAAAAAGTCATTTTCTCTTCCTTTATGAAGATATCTTTAATATTATTCTTTTGAATATTTAATATTGGATCAATTTATGAATTTTAAACTTATAAAAAATATGTAACATCAGTCACATTTCTGTCTTTTAATCTGATACCTACATAAAAATATTGGGAAAATCGCATTGACTACTGCAGAAAGACATAAAAGGAGGAGAGATAAATTAAAGAATGAAGGGAAATATGAAGATTATAAAAGGAAAACAAAGCAGAAGCAATAAAGAGTTTATTAGCAATAAGCTTTTTATGTTATTAGGAGTGATGTTACATTAATGTTAGGGCTAATTTAAAAAATTGTTCTCAAGGCAAATATTGCAGTTAAAGGTTTCTGTGCTTGTCTAATCTTCTCATAAATGAATGAAATTTCAATAAAAAATCAGATTTTACACCTCCTGTTGATTTTTTTTTTTTTTTTTTTAGAAGACAAGATGAACTTTCTACAACTCTAAAGACAAATATATATGTAAAAATGTTTTGCTAACTTTTTAGCATAATTTTATAGAAATCCACAAATGTTTACTTTATAGGGGAAAAAACTGTTATTCTTTATAAGAATATTTTTTTTTCTCTGGTGTCCCTAGTTTCATGGAATCACCCTTTAGTGAAATACACTAAAAACATTATTTTTTAAAAATTTTATTAATGTACAATAACTATTACTATGATTTATTTATTATGATTAAACTAGATTAATACAATTTCAAAAAGTAAATTTGGTAATTTTGTTTTTAAGAAAAAATAATATATAATTATAGCATGTTTATGTGAATGTAACATCAGTCACAAAATATATGAAACATCAGTCACAGGAATAAAATATTTTCTACATTAAAAATTTTTAAATTTTTTAAGTGAAAGAAAGCGTTTTCATAAAGATTGAAATCTGTACTTAAGTAGAAAAAAAATTATTTTACTTCTCATACTATTAGTTCGAAGAGGGTTTTAATTGATATAAAATTCATTTTTCTCAATGTCACTTCTGTGTAACATCAGTCATGTTTTTTGATTTCCCTTAATTAAAAAAAAAAAGATTTCTTATATTGAAAATGGATAGCAGTGTTGTACTTATTTCTGATAATCTTGATCAATTTAAATAAATGAATAAATATATATTTCAAGCCACTAGTTAATTTCAAAGGTTACAAATGTAGTCAAATTGTAACGTCAGTCACCATGGAATGATCCTTAAGCGTTTTTACTTAACACTTCCCAACAAATGTTATGTATTTATGATTTCGGTTTGTCTGTCTGTCCGTCTACCAGTCCGTGCTCTAACTTCCATAAGTTACAATCGATTGCTACGACATTTATGTATGTTATCGCTATGTACTCTACCCTGTACCCTTCAGGAACTGGCGTATACAAGATTTACGGTTCTTTAATAGGAGCGCACTTAAAAGAATTCCAATACATTATGCTCACACTTTGCAAGTCATTAATGTATTTTAGGCAAATCACAATGGGTTCATAACCATTTATAACAGCTCACTCTTCATTCAACAGATGAAAAGAACTTCTTATAAAGTTCTTTTACAGGGTGTCAAAAAATTACAGTAAGAGCGATATACTGCTTTTTAGAGGTTATTCCCCAAATTTCACCAAGACCGAAGGCGATGCAATTTGGCTCAAACAAAAAACTGTTGTGTTATTGTCTGTAATATTGTAAAACTGTCTATATTAAATACGTTTGGCATGATTTACCTTTTCTATTATTATTGTGTTACTTAAAGAAATCTGAAGCTCTTTCAAACTTTTCTTACGTACTTGAATACAATTTTTTAAAATGATTTTTCATAAATTTCTCTCGAAAAATTCGGTATTAACTGGTGGCTGCAGTGAGGAGAGGGGTTTTCGTGGATCTGATGTGGATAACAACACGACTTCAGTCTATTAAGTCATACACATTTTTTCGTGCACCTCACTTAAATGTGTTTAATTTGAAAATTTCATAACAATTGTTCAAAAATTAGTTTTTATAAACGACATACAATATTTTCAAGAACATGCAATCATTTATATACAGTTATAAATATACTAGAAGTCAAAGCCTATTGTGGAGGCAATTACAACGGGCGCTAGAAAAAAAAAAAAAAAAAAAAAAAAAAAAAGTGGACAAAAATAGGTCTACACTCAATATGCTGAATCTTCGACCACCTAAAATAAATAACTTCATATTTTTATTATATATACCCAAATCAAATTTCATGCTCTTCTGGGAACGTACGGAAACTTTTCGCATTCGAAAGATTTCGTTTTGTGTACACAGATCCTCTTGTATCAATGCTTCATGCAGACGATCATTTTTTAATGAAAAAATAAAATAAAATATGTTATTTGGAAAAACTGTTTTAAACGATGGAATCGCAACTTTCCCTTCAAAGCTAGATGACTGACTGTGACTCCAAATAGGACGTCATTGTCACTTGCAGAGCCTAATTTTGTCATGCAAGTGATTTACTTTTTTGACTCTCGGAAATAAAATGGAGCGGAAAATAGCAAAAAATCCGCTTAAAAATGAGGGTACGTGGGGATTTTCAGATTTTTAACGGAGCGCAGATTGTTTTCTATATTTCTCTATATAATTATGATAAATTTCAAGCTGATCGTACAAACGGTGTAGATGCTATGACGCTTTTTGTGCTTTTTAATCATTTTGAACTTTTTAACCTTTAATGTATGAGTAATGGCGATAATTTTTTTTTTATCTTGGATTGGTTGTCCGGAATTGTTAGAGAGTAAATCAGTAAATGAGGGATCAGCGTAACTATGTAGGAAATTAATTAGCTTTACACATTGGATGATTTCAAGTGACGACATCTCATCCTTTGTGCCTACTTAGTGTTGAAGACTTTCGAAATAATTTCGTACACGGAAGTATTTGACTTCTCATAATTGATGTTGCTACGTTAAAAGGAATTATATATACAGTGAAATTTCTATGAGCGACCATCTCTATTAAGCGACCCATTCCTTCAAAGATCCATTTTTAAGGCACCGATTTAGAATGGTTTACATGGGGTTTTGATATGTTCCGAGGGCCGGACCAAAAGCCTGGCCTGGCCACATCCAGCTGGAGGTTGCTCCTATATGGTTTACAGAATGGTCTACCTACATGGTCTATGCCAATAATAGATCTTGTTTCCAGAAAAGGCATAACAAATGAAAAAACGTGAGAATCTTTTGTTTCTTTACATTTATTTTGTATGCATGTTATTTTACAGAATTTAAATTATTTATCACTTCAATACCAGTTTCTTTTCATTGCTTTGTGTTAATTTTGAATTTAATAGCCTCCTTTATCGCCGACACTATGCAACGGAGAGCTTGGAACAGTTTAATTTGCAAAACAACGTTTTTTCAAATTATACTTTCTTTTCATCCCAAATTCAGAGACTCGAAAATGCAGTCTGCAGTGCGTTGAATTATTTAAGGAGGAAAACAATGGGTTGGCGAGTAAAAAAATTATATTTAGAAACAGCGGGGTTAAGAAATGAGGAATCTTTATTATTGGCCTGTGGTTTGTGCTGTAAAGAAGTGGAAGCTGCATGTTTTTCCGGGTTCCCCTCACTTTTCTCTCGCAGCAGAGCAGTAACCTCGAATCCCGTATAAATACGTTTACATTTTGTTTGAACCAGGAGATAAAAACTTTTAAGTTACGAAAACATATCTGTTTTCCATTTTGTTAACCGACTTCAAAATGGAGGACATTATCTATTTGTCGGAATAAAGGCATTCGTTTAAAGCTAAATATCTTTTTCATGCACTAAATTAAAAATTTTCAAATTGAGTATTATGGTATTTTTAAAATTGAAATTGTGCACAATATTCAAATTATTTGAAGCTTCGTAATTTGTCTTGATGCACATTAAAATGTACTGTACTTATTAAAATTTTGGAAGTTCGGATAAGAAAAACTGAACAATAGAATATTCGCCCATATTATCTATTAACTATCTATAGCTATTATTAATATTATAAATACTTTTGAAAAGTATAAAGATTAGACTAAATAGAAAAGTTAATTTTAAAAGAGAAGTCCTTGTTAATCCTTTTACTTGGTTGGAGTCATAGAATTTAAAATCTTGTCAGTCAATTCAAATTCGCTTTATTTTTACTATCACGAATGCAAAATGAAGTATTTTACAAATTTCAGAAAGAAAAAAAAATAAATTTGGTAATATAGAGGTTAGTATTTCGTCTTCTTTTGTTCAACTTAATTTTTAACCGATTTCGATGCCATTTGGTTTGAAATGGATCCTGACATTCTTAAAAACTTTTTTTAAAATAATCAATATTTTTGATGTTGAAAAGATACTAAGACCCTTAATTTTGATATTCCGTCAGGATTACAAATCTCGAACTCAGGAAGTCCGATTTGCTACTTCAGAAATGCAAGTTGCCTCATCTGGGGTCATTCACTTCCACTTTTTTTTTTCACGAAGTCAGCTTTTTGTCGTGTGTCTTAGCTACGTATACATTATTTGTTGTTTACAAACAGTGAACATTGACCCTATTACAGAAGCTTCCGAGTACTTTCCGGTGACTTTGAAGCCTTTCAGGCCTTACGCCTCCACATTTAAGGACAAAAAAGTTACCTATCGCTTTGTGCAGGATGGATGCTCTAATTTATTCACGTAAAAAGAAACTAATTTTTCTCGAAAGTTTAAAAATAGGGATTTAAAAAAAATAACCAATTTAATCTGTATTGCCATAAGAGAAATTATTTAATCAGGTCTGAAAGGGTTAAAATATAGGCATTACAGTTAACATGTTGTCGAAAAGTTATTTTACTTGAAAAATATACAATTAAGTAATTAAAAGAAAAGAAAAAAATGCCGAAGAGTGGGAAAAAAAAACATTTTGAAAGTGTATACATTTAAGTATAAAAAATGCCGTGCTGTTAAAAAAGTCTTGCTTTAATAGTTTTCCTGGATTGCTTTTCTATAAAAGCTAAAGTAAAATAACAAGTACGGATTTATAAGTTTTTTTCCTAATAACAAAAGATTTTTAGTACAAGCATTTTTTATTTTTAAATAGTACACAAATATCTAGGTTATAGATTAATAAAATTCTTCTATATTCAGAATGATATAAAAAGGGGCCTCGTAGAAAGTAAATCGACCACTCCCCCCTTCATCTTTTTTTTAATGACATCTAGAATCTCATTAAAAAACTATCATTTTACTTGATTCATTACACTTACTTCCTTACTAGAAGTCGCATGATATTTAACATAAAACCAGAAGATACAGTTTTCTTGTGTGACATGACGCTAAATCTAAATACCCACATGCTTTCCATCATTACTGGTGTGGTCTTAAAAATTTTTTCATTTTCTCTGTTTCCAATAATTTTTCTGTGTGTTATGTAACGAAGTTTTTGTTAATTTTACCTTTCACCAGTTCTTTGTTGAGTTTTCTCGTGAAAATTATGCTTAGCTACCTTTTTTATGGTGATAAAACCGTGAAATTCCTTCAATTTTGATTTTTTTAGCGCTACACTGACGAGTTTGGTTCCAAAAAACAAGTCCTCAAAACCGAACCTAGCTTAGCGATATCTTCCATATTTGGCGAGAAGCTTGCAAACGCTTCAGTTTATTACGAAGGAAAGTATAGTTAGAATATGCCTGAAGAAGATTGTAAAAGAATTTTAGTAAGTGATTTTAAGAGATTTCAATTACAAAGAAGTGCTTTATGAAACAAGGCACACTTATGTTATGGGCACAGTCCAGACGGTGTTTATAAAAGCGAAGTACCATTAGAATACGTTTGGCGAAGAAAGTAAAACAGTTTTGTAGGAGATTTTAATGTATATTTCGAATCAAAAATGTGTTTTACGGAACATGGAAGAAAATATGGCACACTCATGAATAATGATACAGTCTCCAACTTAGTGGAATAAGGAAGAAAAATAGGGACGAAGCATTGAATTATGATTTGTTTTTTATACAAGGTATCCCAAAAAGGTGGTAAAGGCCTTTAATTCTTGATTTATTAGAGATAAGTGGGCAATGTAAATTTTTAAAAATGTTCAAAATAAGGTCGGGAATAAGAAAAAATTTCTCTCTTTCATTTACAAAAAGTTACACTTTTTAAATTTGTAAAAAAAACTGTATGTATGCTGAGGAATGCGAGTGGGTGGGCGCCGTCGTAAGTTGAAAGTTAGAAATCGCTGCCTTAGAAAAAAGTGTCTCTATCGTAATGATAAAATTTACAAAATATAAATATTTTTTTTTTAAATTTGAGTGTCGAATGATTTTACAATTTTTGAATTTTCTGAAAAAAAAAATTGAAAAATTTGCGTTTTTAAAAATATTTTCAGCCATAATCTAACAGTGTACTTAAGTTGCCAATTTTATGAATATTTAAAAAAGTCACGTCAGGCAATTAATTCAAAGTCTTAGGAAGAGTTCCTGAGTTTATGCGTAAGTCCTTTAAGAAATATATTTTTTGTGTGTGAGACTAAAATGTATTTAAATGGTTTATTTTTTCTTTCATCACAGTGGCATATATAATTTCTTTCTTCGATAAAAATTTTGAATTTTTAAGAGTCTTAATGACGTTTTCCTAAGGGTGTCACATGTGAAAAATTCTGAAAACAGAGCTTGTGAGGCCTACAAATTTTGGTGTTTCCGTTCAGAACAAGCCGATCTTAATCGAATAAATTCTTATAACTTTTTAAAGTTACTCTTCAATAACGTTCCAAATGTTTTCGATCATACATTGGCGATATCTACCCTAATCGTACAGAATTGTCATAAGTTATGATTATGGGTGGTTATAGATTTTAAGAAGGTTCAGTTGTCAGAGAGAAGAAATCTATGACTTCTTCTCAGAGCGTTTCATTAATCACGCAGTTTTATAAAAGTATTTCAGTCATGATTGGCCTTGCAAAATTTTATGTTTCTGTATTTCTTTGAAGTATGCAAGCAAGGCCGTAGATAAGGGGTGGCGGGACTGGCCCCCGCAAGGGGCGCAAGCAGAAAAGAAGGATCAAAACCAGCTAGATTACAAGAGGTTCAAATAGAATTTTACTATTTTATGTTCCTTCTTTTTTTTAAATAGCACATCTTAAAAGGTGGATGTGCAGGATTTTATTAATTATCAATGATTATAAGGTTGAAGAATTATAAGTTATGGTTCAAGGTGTAAGGGGGGGGGGAGGAGCAATTCGGACTGTTCTGCCAGGGGCACAAAATTTTCTATCTACGCTTCTGTATGTTCACAATATGGTTTCTCAAAAGATTCTTTACAAAATGATTTGTCTAGAGGACTGGAAATCACACATTAATATGGCGTGTCAAATGGGGTCTTAATGTAATCGTTAATAGTTATTGTTACGAATTTTTGGGGCAACACGCTGTTCTGGGGTTTAAACTAGTTCAAAATTCGTATTGTACGCGTCAAATAGTTAAATTTTGCTCTTTGTTGCATCGAAATCAGTTAACTAGAACGTGAGATATAGAGTTTTGGGTTTCTCGATTGTTTTCTATAGGGTTTTCTAGAAATCTCTAGAAAATATTGGTCCCAGGCCTTCGCTAACCTCTCTTTTGGGGACTTATTTTTGGTGCCAAATTTGGCGATATTTCGGCCTTGTATTCATTGATATTTCTATGACGTAATCAAAACGCGTTTGTTCGGGGACCCTTTAGAGAGGTCCCGAGTTTTCTGGAATGTGCATCGGAAAGTATAAATAGGTGTGGGCGACCCCCGATCCAGTCAGTTTTCGCCGAGCATTCGTTGAGTGAGTTCGCTGTATTACGGTATAGAAAGCTATATATAGCTTGCTTCTTGAAGCTTTGTTTTTGAGCGCTGTGTCTAAATCTTCGTTGCTGAGTTTTGAGGGACTGTTTGTGAATTCCCTCGTAATTTTCCACTGACTTCTTACTGAGGAAGTGTTTTATTTTGCAAAGAGAAATATAGCATTTGTGAAAACTTCTGTACTAAGCGGATTGTCATAAGCACGTTACGAGCCGTTTGTGCTTCTGAATTTTGTAGAGTTGATTGTTCGACGAAGTTCTAGAAGCAATAAAGTTCGTGTTCTATCCTCACCAGTGGACTTTTTACTAGAACTTTCTACACTTACTGGACATTAGAATGACGAACCCAGGAAATTAGCATTCCCAGGGCATTAACATTCCCAGGAAATTAGCATTAGTATTTTTTCTTTCATCACAGTGGCACATATAATTTCTTTCCTCAATAAAAATTTTGAATTTTTAAGAGTCTTAATGACGTTTTTCTAAGGGTGTCACATGTTAAAAATTCTAAAGAGCTAATTCTAAAGAGTTTTCTGCAACATCATTTAAAAAGAAGTGTTGAGGAATCCACACAAAATTCTCGACTCGCTTTATGAAAAATTAATTCTATTGTTTTCGCTAAAAAGCATTGATCTGAATAAACATTCAACGAACCCGCATTTCGTTTTGAATGATTCAATTGTCGGAGATTCAGTGAATTTTTTGAGGCCCACTTGAGTGGGTCTCAAAAAAATTTTGATACGTTTCAGAAGATACGTTTGATACGTTTTGATACGTTTGATACGTTTTGATACGTTTTTGATACTCAAAAATTTTTGATACGTTTGAGAAGTTTTATGCAGAATGACTGCCCCCAAACTAAAATTAAATTTCTTCCCTTACAAACTTTAACAATGTCAAATGGAGTTTAAATTACTCTATGAAAAGGTTTTATTAAGGTTTTATTTAAAACTAGCTGAAGTACCCGTCCTCGACGGGTTAGTGAATGCAAATTTCCAAAAAAGCAAGATCTTTCGTCCGCATTGTATGAGTACACAGAATGGATGTAGTATGTTGCCAAAGTAAAGAAAGCGAAGTTATAATTTTTATGTATTGTTAAAATATTACAGGTTAGAGAGTAACTAAGTAATATCATTTAATTCGCATTAGTCGTAATTATGTGATGCGCGAACGAATATTGACGCATATTGAAATAATTTTCGCAAAATCTAAAAATTCAATCAACATTTTTGAAAAAATGGAAGCCTAGAATTTAAGTTCAGTGACAACCTATCCTGTCAACCAAATTCGTTTCATTCCCTGCAATCTTTATTTCGTGGTGCTGGAACAAATTTTCAGCATTTTAAAACGATTTTCGCAAAATCTCAAAATGTAATCAAAATATTTTAAAAATTCAACGCCTATAAATTAAGATTAGCAACTACCTATCATATCACTAAATTTCGTATCATTCGTATTAGTCGTTATTACGTGATGTTTGAAGAAATATAAACGCATTTTGAGAGAATTTTCACAAAATCTCAAAATCTAATAAAAATGTTTAAAAAATTGGACTCCTATAGTTTATGTTGAGCAACCATCTATCGTGTGACCAAATTTCATATCATTCGCTTTAGTCGTTTTTACGTGATGCTCGAACACAAATTTACGCAGTTTGACAGGATTTTCGCAAAATCTCAAAATCCAATCAACATTTTTTAAAAATTCCACGCCTATGTTTTAAGTTGAGTGACCACCTATCATGACATCCAATTTCGTATCATTCGCTTCAGTCGTTTTTACGTGATGCTTGAACACAAATTGACGCAGTTTGAAACGATTTTCGCAAAATCGGAAAATCTAATCAAGATTTTTTAAAAATTCGACGCCTATGTTTTAAGTTGAGTGACCACCTATCATGACACAAAATTTCATATCATTCGCTTCAGTCGTTTTTACGTGATGCTTAAACAAAAAAAAGCGTCACGGACAGAATGACAGAAGGACAGAATGACAGAATGACAGAAGGACAGAATGACAGAATGACAGACAGACAAACTTTTTTTTGAGGGTCGCATCGGAATCCCGGGTGCTTGAAACGGATAGAAATTGTAAAATTTTTGAATTCCAAGAAATGTACAGACAAAAGTCTAATTTTATTTATATAGATACAAGACTTTTGATAATAAATATAACTGTCCGGGCATTGATGTCATGTCTATTACCATACATTATTTTCACCATTTCAAACAACAAAACTGAAATTTGAGAATAGTAACACCTGTTTACCATTAGAGTGTGGCCAAAAAAGAAATATTAGCAGACATCTTGAAGTTTTGGCATTTGACCGAAAAAGCGAAAGCCTATTTGCGCTAAGTATTTTATTGCGTGCTATGTCGGTTACCGTAATTAGTTACATAAAATGCATTTATTTATTTATTAATTCAATCGATTAATTTAGATCATTAGGGTTTAGTCTAAATTTGTGGCTCTTTTCATGTTCTTGTGGAATTATTTAGACTCATGATTTTTGTTTCTTTGAAATGTCATGTCTGTTACTATAATAAGTAACAGATATGAAAAAACAAAGACTTAAAAAAAATGAAAAACATTTTTAAATGGAAAAGGCTATATTATATGGACAAAAGAACTCTATACTTAGTAAGTAATATATCGCTTTGCATTATTTTGTGCTAAACATAAGTGTACAAATTCAAAGAAAATGTCCGGTAACGGACATGTCAAATTTCACCAAGTCTGCTAATGGAAGAGTGTAAAAAAATTAAATAAAATAAAAAATGCATGAATAATACTCAAATAATGTTCAGAAACAAGATATGTTTTATACTATGGAAAGAACGACTTATTTTTTGAAATTATACTTTTGCTTCATAAATTTCCAAATGCCACCCACTTTTGAAAATGACCCCTATACTATATTTTCAAGTTCGCTCGCATGCATAATAATTCCAGTGAATACAAAAATTTATCCTGATTTACTAAATCACTGTGGGGTCCCCTAGCATAGCAGTCGCATCTTAAAAGACAGTTCAAGAGAAGCTTCAAGGAGTCACTCTGACAACGGACAAAGCTTGCAAAAGAAAGAGAAACTAAGAACAAAACTTTTCTTTTTCCAATCACCAAATGAGTTGCCTGAAGTACGGGTAAAGTCGCCAATTTTTTAAAATGAACACGAAAAAGACATTTTTTAATCAAAAAAGTTTCCCAAGCCATCTTTTATTTAGTAGCAGAAGTCTCGACACCCTGTATGTATTATGACAGTGCAAAACGTGTGACGTACTCACCATTTTTCAAGTCACTTTTTTTTTTCACTTCGATGCGCAGTTCTTCTCAAATTATCACAAAGGAACTTCCGAACGGTACCAACCTAGGTAATCCACATGGCGCGGTCGACGCAGAACAACAACAACACATCGGATCGCATATCCCAGTTCACAGTCGTCCAAAGCGCAGACGATTCGAAGAACAAAAGAAATTATACGATATTTCAGCAGCGGAGAGGGAGATTATTCTTAAAATTCGATTACACCGTGCACCTTGATTATGGTAAGGGGTTGGCGATGACAACAACAAGCAAATGGGCGATCGTCAAAAATTAGCACCGCAGCAATTAAAAAAAGGAGCTCTTCTCATTCCCCGGACCCAATGTAACCCACTTTACTCCTTGGCAGAAAGACAGCGGGCACAGGGAAATAAATTTAGCTCAGTGTTCATTGCTAACGGCTGCACACCGTGGAACTGCGGAGGAACAACTAAACTGCAACCACGCGCCACAAGGACGGGAAAACTTTAAAAATAGGTGGGAAGGGGCCCGGGAATCGAGCAGCGTGTACGTTACTTTGGATTAGCCGAAAATGAGAGTTTTTTGTTCTTTTTTTTCCCCCAACTTCCTCCCACCTGCTTTCAATCTCTTGGACACCATCAACCATAAGAGTTTGCCACCTGTTTTTTGTGCAAGAGAATCTCGCAAACCGTGCGCGAGGGATTACTACTCGTCTAGAACTTTATTATAATCTCGTCTCAGGTGTGCAAATACTGTAATCTTCCAGCTCGCTCCTCCTTAGTTAACCCTTTGAGGCGCAACCATTTCCCAATGCTGAAAAAAGGGCAGCCGTTGCCATCGCTCGACTTAACAACCAGCAAGATGGCGGACGATCGAAACGTTCATCGCGTGCCACAGATCTAGAGACCCTTTTTCGACGACACATGGCTGTGCGCGGGCACAGCCAGCTGCGTCAAAAAAGGGTCTCTCGATCGTTAAAGCATGGCTTAGAAATAACGGGGGAATTTCGTCAAAAACATATAAATCCTGGCGAACGCATAGATTGTAAAGCGCTTTCCAACGCAATTGTCCTTCTTGCGACAAATTGGACGATCATCAAAACGGGGCGAGGTTTTGGGGATAACCTCAAAACAGCTGTTCACAGGTATATCGCTAATAACTCCATTCTGTGAGACCCTGCAAAAGAGCTGCAACTGTTCTTTTTATCCTTTAACTGAGGAGTACTCGGGTAATGATCCTAACTATTTAGTTACTCTGATCCTTGACTGAAATACCTACTGACCTTGACCTTGAAAAAAACATTTCAAAAAGTGTTAATAATTTTTTTTATATTTGTTTCGTCTCAGTACACGTTCTACACTCTACTATAAATAGCATAGCATGATTAATTTTATTGTATGTGCATCCTGGGATTTTTTTTACACAAATTAAAAAAAAAAGAAAAAGAAATCATGCCAAACGAGGATCGATTATAAACAATTTCCAACGCAACAGTATTTTTGCACCAAATTTGGCGATTTATTGTTCTTAAATCTGTCGAGATTTAGGAGATACTGATACAAACATTTTTATACCTATTGCACTGCTCTTGAAATAGATTAATGTCTAGAACTGTTATAGATCGTAATGTATTGGAATTCTTTTGAGTGTCCCCGTAGAAGAACTATTAATAAAACAGGCACTATCTTCAATGGACAAAATTATTTTATGGGCCTTAATAACATATAAGTCGACTTTGCTTTCATTGAAAAAACCAAATGTCTCTAAAATACGCTTCCAAGAATAATTGAAAGTAGAGCGTGATGTATTTGATTTTATTTTTCTTCTCTTGGCTCCTGTAAAAGAACTTTAAATGCTACGTACATCATTTTGAATAGGGTGCATGTCACTGTACATAGAAAAAACATTTATAATGTTCGCATTAATCGGCGTATATTTACGACAGTCAGAGCACGGACTGGTGGACAGAAAAATTGAAATAATAAACACCGCCCAATCTTGTGGGAAAAATGAAAATACAAATACGTATTCCTCTTATACAAAATAATGGTATCGCACGAATACGGGCAGCAAAAAAATTATTTTAAGTGTTAGTAGTCTAAAATTAATATTCCAAGGCTGAAAAAATCAGTGTTTGCAATTTTGTTTCATGTAAATCTGTTAATGCGTTAGAAAACCTTAAATATTCCTCTAACGCAACCCCCTCCTAAGCAGATAGCCCTTGCGATGCCTTGTCTTAAAACAGCACAAAACACTAAATCAAATGATTCGAGCGCGAGTAACGAATTTTCAAAATTCCCATTAAAATCTTCGAAGCTTAATATCATCACATTATATATATATTTGATATTCCGCCAAATAATGAAAATATCGCCAAGCTATTGTTCATTTTTCGAAACAAAAATATTTCTCACCCCCATTTTGGCGATTTATCGCAAAAGTCGCCAATATTGACGAATTTTTGCGTAACTTTTGAGGTAGCACGCAATCTTCGTTAGATCATAAACCAATAACATATAACAGGATAGTATTGTGCTTTAAATAGATGCGTGTCTCTAAACTGCCACTGAACGTAATGCATTGGAATTATTTTGAGTGCTCCTGTAGAAGAACTATTAATGATACAGACGCTCTTTCCGATGGAGAGCTTTATCTTGCAATTCTTAAGAACATGTATCAATTTTGTTTCATTTAAAATAGCCGAATATCTCTAAAATACACTTTAAAGAGAGACTGCCCATTGAGCTTAAATCTTTTGAGCTGTCCTGTAGAAGAACTATAAATGCTACATACACCCTTTTCAGTAGGGCACATGGTACGGTACCTAGGAACAACATATATCAATTAAACACTTTTCATCATTGTTGAAAAGCGTTAAAAAATATGCGGCATAGCTCCCGTAATTACCCTAATTATGTATAAAAACAAAGAAAATAATCTGCGTCATTTTTAAAATCTGAAAATTCATTCCCGCCCATATTTTCCAGCGATGTTTCGCTATTTTCAACTATTTGAGTTCCAAGAGTGAAAAAGTTAATCAAGTAACTTTGAGTGACAGAATTTGGTGTCGCAAGTGATAATTACGTTATGCTGGAGCCACGGTTATCAGGCTTTAAGGAGAAAATTGTGATTTCAATTCGTTTAATATAGTTTTTCTCGATTACCCGTTATAACATTTTTTTTCACCCACTGCAACTTGTGACTGCACATATGGCTTTTTAACATGCGCCCCATGAAAAACGATGGTGAGAGAGAGAGAGAGAGAGAGAGAGAGAGAGAGAGAGAGAGAGGGGTTCTACTGTACCTCGAAATTTTATGTGGTCGCGTGTGGGATGTTTTTTAAAAATAAAAATTAATTAATAAATTAATTATAAAAAACGCATGGATTATGAGATCCTTCCGACGAGGGCATTTTCACACAATAATTTTACGAGTCCTGTAGTGACCCAGTCGCTAAGCTCCGTTCCCATGAGAACACCGAGAGTGAAGTGGCTCCGACCTTGGTTAGCACTTCGGAGGGTTACAATCTCTCTAGGTTGGATTTGCTGTGGAGCCGCGTACACCAATGAGAGCTAGTGCTCAAAAATATGTTCGCAGCTCCAATGTCCTTCATGTTTAAACACTATCTCTGGAGATGCCGCTACAGGTGCTAGGTCTCTCATCTGGAATGGGTTCAAAACTACGAGACCCCGAGCTAAGTGGGTCTTCCTCTCACTGGGGCAAAGAAAGGAAGCTGCTCCCTTCAATCCATCGCCGTTACAGAGATACAGAGAGTATTAGTAACAACAACATAGCAGCAACGGCACCAACAGCATAACTTACGAATGAAAAGATATACGTGACTCCCCAGGCCTAGCACTTTTTGCGGTCCCCTAAGCGGTCATACCTTGTTGGTACTAGGGTGTAAAAAAGCCTTTAAAGTGGAGTACATAAGGGGATTTTTGGGGTTCAAATTCCAGCTTCTTTGAAAACTTTAACTTAAAATCCCCAGACTTTTAATATTTATGCTCAGAAGTTATGCTTCGAATGACGTCACGTAGATGATTGCTCCGTGGTGGATACTTGGAACCTTAACAGGAAGTCAGTAGCGGATTAATGCAAGTTTGTCGGGGAAGGGGGGGCAGTTAATTTGTCGGTGGGGGCGGTTAGTTAGAAGATTGACATTTACATCCATTTTATGGAAGTAAAATACGATCTTTTACATTAATTTCAGATCTTTTGCATTAATTTCTTGGGGGGGGGAGGCGGTCGCCCCCTCCAATCCGCCCATGCAGGAGCAGGAAGTTTGCTTTATCCCTGAAGTACAGACACCGAAGTTATCCGCGTTATTTCTCAACGTTCTAATTAATCCATAGAACACTAGAGAGCAGCACCAGCGAATCAAATGCGTTGTGAACGATTTTCTTATTTTGATGTTGCCCATGTTTTGAAATTTAACACATGGAATGAAGAATAAATTAAAAAAAATATATTAAAATTATTACATACTTAATAAAAGGAGATTTCTGTACCTTATACGACATTCTACAAATTTTTTTGTGCTTCAGAATTTTATTGAATCGGGATGAGACATGTCGATTGACTCTTAATAAAAGTATGCGGTCAAATCGTCATAAGTTACTCGTTGTTCCATTTGTAAAAAAAAAAAATCATATTTTTAAATATAATGTTTCTTTTTTCTCGAACTTTTGGCCGAAATAAAGTTGTTTTTGAATTACTAGTAAAATCAATATTCAGGTATCACATACTTATCAGTTTCTCAATAAATAAAAGGAAGTTTGCTCTTTAAAAATATATACGGATATAAAAATGCAGAAATCTTATTTTCGCAATTTTTTAATAAGTTTTAAGCACTTTTCTCTTCCATGCGGTGAATTTTAAAACTCGAAAACGAAACGCAGAGGACTAACATCGTAATCAGAGCAAAAACCTCATTCACCTCCAGATCAGATATTCGCTAGTGCTGCCGTCTGGTGCTTTAGGGATGAATTAGAACATTGAGAAATAAGATGGATGAATTCAAGCAAGAGCGAAAAACTATAGTGCGTGTATGGGCAGTGTTAAGCAAAGCTATGCAAGGTCATCAGCCTAGGGGAGGGGGGGATGTGTTAGGGGGAGGACTTTTTAAGGGATTCTATAGCGCATTTACATTGCCTCTGAAGACGACCGAAACTCCAAACCGTTAGATCAACGGCCGCTTTGCGGGCCAGAACCATGGTACATCACACATTAGCTTTCTAGTATGTTCAGTGTCTTATCCACTCGGGCATAGCGGGGCCGATAAAATGCAGTGGCGGATTCAGGGGAGGCAGCGTACGCAAGGAGGGAGTTGAGAATTCAAACCCCTCTGTAGAAGAATTTTAAACATAAGTCTATAAATTAGTAATTTTTAACATAAAGATTACGATTTTTTAGCATAAAGATATGTCTGTAGTTTTTCCTTAAAGGAATTTCTGTGTACTCCACTGAGGAGAGGGGAAAGAGGTCTTTAACTCCCCAAAAGTCGAAGACATTTTTCAAGGATAGCATATTATTTCATTGTACACTTTGTTTAAGTAAATCGGATTTTTATTTTTATAAATTAGCTCCTCTCACGCCAGAAGTTATAGTGCTTTACTGCATAATTCTTTTTAGGACAAAAGAGCTTTATTAAAAACTAGCCATCCCCAATATGAGTTTCTGTATCCATCACTCATAAACTATGTGGAGCCCATTGATCATAAAACGCTTTCAAAAAAAGAAAAAAAAAAAAAAATTGGGCACGCACAGTTGGGCTTCGGTTTAACCAGTGGCGGATCGTGGGTTATTTAACTGGAGGTTCACAAAATAAAATTTGAAAATTAAGTATGCAGATACGACGCAGCTTAGACGTTGAAATATATTTGCTTTTCCAGCAGTAAAAGGAAAACAATGCATGCAACTGAAAGAACACAATTCATCTCTGGTCTTACATTTCGTCACCTAGATAAGTTTCAACAAAAGGTGTTGTCTTGATTCATTTATTTCAATTATTTTTCAAAGGATAATATTGAAAAATGGCATTGCTTTAGCTCCAGAATACTTATTCCGCTCCCATCTTAATTATCTACTCTAGTTTGTAAGAAATATTGCAGTGAAAAATGATAAAAAAAAAAATAAGAAAAAAAAAAATGAACCTACAAACACATAACCAACCGAACATAAGAAACCAACGGAAAAAAAAATTCTCCGTGTGTACACTCAAAATGTGCGATCGGAATATCAGCAGCGCCTTACTTCTGCTGGGACTGTCCGCTTCTGTTCTCAGAGACCTGTTCAGAAAGGAATTACTTTCGCTCGAGTTTTAAATTCACAAAATCTAGACGTGTACATAATATTTTTTTAAATATTTAATTTGTTAATAAGTTTATTCTTCTAGTTTTTCCTCTGGAGGGTTCACGTGCTCATGTGCTCAAATGGAGGAGCTGCCACTGGGTTTAACGTCATTCACTGAATCCACTAGATTATTCATAATGCTATAACCGAGCGATGCGTTATAGTCGAATTTTTGTGTGTGATTAGATGGTACAGAATAATATTAAAGGAGTTATCTGTATTTAACTACAGTTGAATTACTTTTAACAACTGTAGTCCAGTGTAGGAAAAAAAAATTTGGGGGGACATTATTTATCATTGTTAATCGGGGTTGTAAAAATGACCAGGTTAGGTTTTTTTCAGAAAAAACCCAACCCACCTGGATTTTTGGGGTTTTATCAGATTTTTTTTAAGGGAAGGGATGGGGGTTGAGAATGCTTGTAAAACTTTTGCTAATTATAGCTGAAAGGTACAACCTCCAAAAAAAGTATTCCAGCAAGAGAGAAATTTCCTACGTTGGTTTCGTATATTAAAAATTATTTATGATAGAATTTGAATTAGGCTATGTATAAATATGACTTTCCATATTTCTATCAAGTTGTGCGTTTTTCAAAAACTCAATTATTATTCTCAAATCTAAAATAGGAAATTTCTCTCTTGCTCGAATACTTTTTTTGGAGAGTGTACTAATTGATTACTAAAATCAAATAAATGAAAAAATATTTAAATCAATAATAACAATTAATTACAGTTATCAATTATACATTAAAAATATATAAATCAATAATAATAATAATAATAATAATAGCCAATCAGGGTTTGCTTTAGATAAATTGATTATTAATATTAACAATTATATTAAAGCACCATACTAATACTGAATTAGAACTTTTAAACTAACGTTTTGTTACAGTTAAAAAATTCTTATCCATTTTAATTCAAATCATAAGCATAAAAAGTTTCTCTTTAAAAAGTCATTCTCAGTTTTTTTCTTGGGTAGTGGCGGGGCCAGGGGCGTAGCCAAGGGATGATTATGGGACGCAACCCCCCCCCCCCCACTTCGAGGAATTTTTTTCATACAAAATGTATATTCTTCACTCCCTTATCACACACACTGAGTTGCAGTAGTCGAAATCCCCTCCCCCCCCCCCTATGAAAAATTTCTGGTTACTCCACTGGGTGGAGCTGGTTATAAACGTTGCAAGCCGTGTACTTATAAAGCGAGTTGTATTAGCTATAAAAATAAAGTTCATATATTAAAGTTGAAATTTTGTAAAAACCTGTTGGGTTTTTTCGTAGTCTTTTTCAAAAAATCCATCCAGATTTTTTTCGGATTGGACCAAATCATAACAACACCGTTGTTAATCGAATGGCCACGTAAGATACGACAATACAATCTCCGCGCAGTCTTGATGTATGGGTCTATATTTGACTTTTTCGCACATCTTCCTTCCTGTAAATCTAAGATTAAAACGGACTGAACCCCCAGATTGCGGAGCTCAAGAGATATTTACGATTCGAACGATTTATTGTGACGGCAATCTTATCTTCTAAAGAGCGAAAAACAGAAAACATTCTTAAAAACTTTTTGCGTGCTATGCATTTTTAAGGTATGTGATAAGCCACAGAAATAATCTCCACTGAGTAATAGCCACTGAAAATTCTTTATTTGGAAAAAACTCAGATAGCTTTTCCAAAATGATTCGGTTACCCCCTTTTTACTTCCTTGTACGGAGTATAAGGAAGTAATGTGATCCCGAATAATTTCGGGGGCCAAATTTCGACAAAAAAAAAAAAAAAAAAAAAACGATTGTGACTACCTCTAAATTTATTCTTAAGAATTTTTTCGATGCATCTCATTGTAAGCTACCATGCACGATCACATAAACGCGTCTGCAACTCATTTTGATCAGCCGCCAGTCTATTTTGGCCAGTTCTTCAGTGCCGTCTGTATGTATGTATGTAACTCGCATATCTCAAAAACTATTGATCGTAGAATGCTGAAATTTTATCTTTACGATATTTCTATGATCTAGTTGTGCACCTCCACTTTTGGTCTCAATCGACTGGATAGTTTATATACTGGACCGCCCTAAAGATTCTAAATACGCTCTATGGGCCGAAATTCATTAAACTCGCATATCTCAAAAACTATTAGGCGTAGAATGTCGAAACGTTATATTTAGGATTGTTGTAGTGCATCTAGTTGTGCGGCTCGCCTTTCGGTTCCATTAGACTGCATAGTTTATCTACAGGGCCTCCCAAAAGATTCTAAGTACATTACGCTCTACGCTCTTACGCTCTACTACGCTATAGAGCTACACTGTTAAGAGTTACAAAATGAATTTCTCCATTAAAAAAAGTGTCTTTATCATTTATAGTTCTGCTACAGGACACTCAAAGGAATTCCAATACATACGGTTAATGGCAATTTTAGGATCCATTTCAAGCACAATACCGTCCTACCATATAAGTTAGATAATACTCCGACCACGGTCACGTGCCTCCCTCAAGAACTACGCCGAAAGTCGCCAAATGGTCCGACCACGGTCACGTGCCTCCCTCAAGAACTACGCCAAATGTCGCGAAGCTTGGCTACTTTTGGTGTACGTGTGTATTTATTTAACTCTCAAATCTCAAAAATTACTAGTCGCAGAATGTTGAAATTTCATATATAAATTTGCTGTAACATCTAGTTGCGCATCTCGATTTTTTGTTCTAATCTACTGGAGAGTTTATTTACAGGACCACCGAAAAGAATTTCAATACTTTAATGTCTGCCGACCGAGTTGTATGGTGGGTAAAGCACCGTACTCCGGTTTCGGGTTCAACTCCCGGCGGCCGGGTTCGATCCCCGACTGGGCGTGATTGTCTATGTGTCCGTCCCTTCATAGAGAGTAACGTGGCCGCCCACTGGGTGCCCCCATAATAAAATGGCCACACCTTCGGGTAGTTATGACAAAAAAGGCTTGTGGCCAGTACCTGCCCATTAGAAAAAAAAAAAAACTTTAATGTCTGTGGACATCTTCAATATAATACAACTGTAGGCAGTCATTGTTTGGTCCATGCCCAAAATCTCGTTGTCTGTCGTCGACGTTGGCGAGTTTTGCCAAAATATCGCCAAATTTTGCAATAGTCAGTCATTTGGTCCATGCCCAAAATATCGCCATTTGTCATCGTTCTTGGCGAGTTTCGCCGAAATATCACCAAATTTGGCGCCAAAAATTCTTTCGTATTTTGTATAACTAAAACGTTAACCCGTAGAATTTTGAACTTTTGTATTTAGAACTATTATAATATCTAACTGTTTTCAATATTTTTTGACTGCAATCAACTGGGTAATTTATTTACAGGGTCAGCCAAATGACTTTAAATACATTGAGGTGTATGGATGCATTCAATTCATTGAAAGTCTGTGGTCAATTACTACTTTGTTTATCCCCAAAATCTTGCAAACTATCTCTAGCTTGTTGGATTTTGGTGAAATATCACCAAATAAAGTGTCAGAAGGAAATCTTTCAAATTGAACTCAGCTTGGCGATATCGCTAAACATTACTATTACTGATATTTAATCTCTTTCAAATAAAATAAGTTTAGATGAAGTGCGCCAAAAATACTTTTGATTTAATAGAGTTGCAAGGAAGTCATGTGTTGTCCACATCAGATTTTTCAAAAATAAATTTCTGTATTTGAAAACTTATTTAGTCATTTCATTACTTTCTTCCTCAAGTAAGTGGACCAATAGCGGCGTAGATAAGACACTAAAAATTGGTAGATGGCTGAAGACCCAGTTCCAGGGTTCTGGCTAACCGTGTATCTAACGGTCGGGACACTCAAACATTATTTCTTCAATTCACGAAAATTTTACAGCCGGCAGTGCTGCCGGAATATGTCCGTTATTTGACGAATACCCATTTCTTTTTTCTCTTGAAGAAACTTCTTCAGATTCAACGAATTTTTTTCCACTTCTTCAGATTTCGGGAAGCAGAATTCTCGGAAATTTTACGCTTTCATAGAGTACGGAAATTATTCGCAGGAAAATGAGGGATGCGTTAGTGTTTAAAAGACTAGTTTTTCTGAGAGTGTGAAATTATGGCCGATTTTCTCTCCAGATGTAATGCGAATACGCGTTAGAACCCCTTAACCCTTTAACGCGCAGTGTTCCCGCTCCGGGAACACCAAAGTCCGACGTTTTGACTGCTGCCAGTCACGAAGAATAGATCTGATTTCTACAAAAATAGTTGCGGGTGACATAGCTCCACGAGAATCCTTTACTTTTTAGCACGTCATTTCCCGTAAAAAAAAAAAATGGTCACGATTATTTTTAACAGCACGGACATCTGCTGAAAAATGGTAGAATGCGAGAACAGCTGGATAGATTGCCCAATGCTGAAAAAAAGGGCAGCCGTTGCCATCGCTCGACTTGACTACCAGCAAGATGGTGGACGATCGAAACGTTCATCTCGTGCCACAGATCTAGAGACCCTTTTTTGACGCAGCTGGCTGTGCGAAGTCGAGCGATGTCAGCGGCTGCCCCTTTTTCCGCATTGGGAAAGGGTTGCGCCTCAAAGTGTTAAAAAGGTCTTTCGCTCAAGAGGAACACCCCCGTTAGGCAGATCGTCCTGGTGTAGGCTTTTGCCTTAACCACAAACATAACTTTCTCCCCAGCAAACACACACAGGTTCTCTGAACGTCTATTAACGTTCAGAAAACGTCTTCTGAACGTTAATAGACGTTCAGAGAACCTGGTGTGTGTTTGCTGGGTCACCTCAGTGTCAAATGAATATGAGAATCTTGCAAGTCTGACTTGCGAAAACGTGCCCCTTCCGACTGAATTAATTTAATTCTTAGGGATACATGAATTAAGTTAAAAGTATATAGGGTCACAAAACACTAATTTTCACAGTGAGAAATAAAAATGTTACAAATAGAAATAAAAAATTAGCTTGTGCGGAAAAGCAATCAAGAACTGGAGATAAGGCATCTTACAATCTCCGTACGGTAAATAAGTCCCAAGTAAGTACAATATCCGTAGGTAAGGTATTTAAAGTTTCCGTCATTACCAGAAGAACCATACGTTAAATAGGGGTCCAGAGGGGGAAATAATCGAGTTTAACCAACGCCTAATAGACATAGAAAGCCTTACAACTCCTACGTCACCAAACTTTGACGTCATCACTGGGCCTACGTAAGTGACGTCATCACAGTATTAATTTCATAAAGTTAAACTATTCAAAATTTCTAATGAATGCTACAAATATTAGAAAATATTTTAAATTAAATATTAAAATTAAAATGCCTTTCTCCTACGCAAATTATTCATTATGATCTATTTCCTTATCATATTAATTAGTGATGGTTAAAACTTGCCGTTTGTTGTGAACTTAATTTTTTTTATCTGAAATTATTAAAATAATGGTATTTATCGGTAAATTCACCGGAAATTTTCAATCGTTTTAATTTGTGAAAATAAAACGTTTAAATGTAGGCCTAATGATGGCATTAAAGCTTGGTGACGTAGGAGTTGTAAGGCTTTCTAAATCTAGGAGGCATTGGTTTATTCCTCAAACGGTTCCAACGGACTTTTATAAAAACCTTCGGAAGATTAAATAATCGAGAAAATCGAAATAATCGAAAAATAATCCTTCGGAAGATTAAATAATCGAGAAAATCGAAATAATCGAAAAATAATCCTTCGGAAGATTAATTAATCGAGAAAAGGAATTTCTAAAAGGAAGGAAGATTTAAAAAAAAATCCTGGATAGAGAGGTATCAGCTCTGGAAAACCATCGAAATTTTTTCGCGCCATGGAATGGACGTGTTTCCTTTTCCAGGAATTCTGTTCCGGGGTTCTGAAGGATAGTGCGAGATAGAGAAGACTGCGCTGTTAGTCCATTTTTGGGACTTTTGGACAATTGATCTTGTTGCCCTAACGTTGTGTTTGTTTTTATTGCAAGCTTTTCAATTATTTTTTGCCCATCAGAGACCGAGTGGATAAGACACTGAGCAGTGGTGGACGGTAGAAGCGTGACCTTCGCAACTAAGGCCTGCTGGCTTAAGGATTGCGTCATCCTAAGTAGGCCGATTTAGGTATAAAATTAAAATATGTAACATGAAATTAAAATTCTGGTTGCTTATCATCATTTTATCCAATTTATCAGTACTTAAAAACATATCTTCAGAACAAAAGTTAAAATTATATATATATATAAGTATTAAACATTGGAGCTGCAATCACAATTTCTAAATGCATTTTTTGTGTCATATTGAATCCGTAATCAATAATAATTCAAAATAAATGTAAGAAATAATAAATTTTATAAACTGATGATAAGCAACCACAATCATAATATTGCTATACAAGTTTTAACTTTACGTCTAAATTCGGCCTACATAAGATGACTCAAAAATTAAGTCAGCAGGCCTTGTTTGCGAAGGTCACGGTAGAAGTATGAAGGTTTAGGTTTCAGGCCTATCGCGAAGCTGTCGATCTAACGATTCGGAGTTTTAGGTTTTTTCCCTATCAGATGTAACGGAAATGCGCGTTAGAACTCCTTAAAATGTCCGCCGCACGAGGTATCCCTCCTTAGCAGATATAGCTTTCCCATAATCACAAACAATTATTCTTCGTACATCGCGTACTCAAGTAAGTTGGAAAGTATTTTCTGACTGATTTTTATCATGATACATCCATCTTTTTGTTTTTCTTTTAACTTTTTATATTACCTTTGCCTAGCCTTGTGCGGGTTGGAAAAGCAAATAAAAAAAAAGTGATGCGGCATAAATATTTTGCACCTTCCCGTAGTAAATATTTTGCACTCTTTTTAACTCTCGGAACACCGCTTTCTTTTAACATTCATGCACATTTTTTTAAACAGTTTATTTTTCTTTTTATTCTTGGAAAATGTTCTCGTGCAATTTTTTTTTTATTATTTTGCTCAATTCTCCCTCAAAAAATATATGTTTGGTGATATAACATCATTTCACATCCAAATTAAGTGACTCTCCTGATAAGTGATTAAGTGACTCTCTCTCTCTCGATATATGCTGCCGTAAACACAATTCTTGCAGTGTCACTTTTATGGTCGTGTTTTGATGTCGTCTTTATCGCTTCTTCCAATTACGCTGCCCGTTTTATAATCTGTTACGTGGATTTTATCTGGCTCGGTTGACTCTTATAATGCGCCGTGTACCGCGGCTGCAAAATCACCATCCTAAATCTTAAATTAAGTACCAAATTTTCTTGTTTTATGCCCGCTATAAACTTTGCACTGAAGTCGACCGCGCAGCATTTTTTGTAGTTTATTTATATCTTAATTTACCTGTTGACCTGCCTGGAGTGATGTTTAGCACTCATATTTTCTTTTATTTTATTTGTATTTCATTTTAACGCAGGATTACGTTTTTTTTTTTCCAAAACGGTTCTGTGCAAGGGGAAAAAAAGAAATATTTTTGCAACGTCGTTGTTACAACTTTCATTATAACTCTCTGAAAACTAACACGGAGAAAATACGAATTAAAATAATTCATCGGACCAGGATTTCATTTACTGCAGTCATAAACGTGACCACAAAAATATTTAAATTTAAAGAAAAACATAACTTGAACAAAAATTAATGAATATATTTAAATTAATTGTTATTACGCATTAAGGCAAAGCTACTCGAGGGGTACCTGTCTTGAATGGAGGGGTGCCTTGGTCGGAGGACTTCTTAAGGCATTCTAACGCGTATTCACGTTACATCTGGAGAAAACCGCGAAAATCCAGATCGCTAACTTGACAACCTCGAAATCGAGACCTTCACACTTCAGCCATCAACTATGTTCAGTGCTTTATCCACTCGCTCATAGCGGGCTTGGTCCTATGCTAAAAAAAAAAAAAAAAAAAAAAAAAAAAAACATACAAACCAAACTGGCTTGAAAACTAACTGGGTGAAATGGCCAGGTGAACTAATTCAACTGACCACGATTTCTTTTACTACTAAAACGTGACATCATAAATTAAAAAAACCCATAAACGCAAATTAATGATTAGGCTTAAACTAAAGATTAAAAATTTATTTATTTTACTTTGTTACGTTCATATATATAATAAGGTCGATCCCTTGCTTTCTTTCGAAATTTCAATTTTGTGATTTTATACTGTTTCTGTGAAGTATCAATCGGGAAAATAAAATTAAAAACCCCCGTTGAATAATTTTTTACGATTCGGCATACGCGTTTAGAACAATGTCTAATTAAAAGTATCAAGTTCTTAAAAGAATGTGTTTCGTCTATGAAAATATACGCGACATTTATAAAAGCCAATTCAAATTTTCTAGGACGAAAAATATCAAGTAATTAAAATATCCTTAAATAGGATAATATTAAAAAAATTCAAGCCTCTTAATATCAAATACAAATTAAAGTCTTCAGGAAAATCAAGATGAGGCGCAACCCTTTCCCACTGCTGAAAAAAGGGCAGCCGTTGCCATCGCTCGACTTAACTACCAGCAAGATGGCGGACGATCGAAACGTTCATCGCGTGCCACAGATCTAGAGACCTTTTTTTGACAACAGCTGGCTGTGCTCGAAACAAGCTGCCTCAAAACAAGGGTCTCTAGATCTGTGGCACGCGATGAACGTTTCGATCATCCGCCATCTTGCTGGTCGTTAAGTCGAGCGATGCCATCGGCTGCCCTTTTTTCAGCATTGGGAAAGGGTTGCGCCTCAAAGGGTTAAAGCGCTGAACATAGTGGTGGGCTGAAGTGTGAAGATCCAGCGTTCTGGCCCGGCATATGCCAGGGCGGCTGTCGATGTAATGGTCCGAAATTTTGGGCGGTTTTCTCCGGATGTAATGTAAATTCCCGTTAAACCTCTTAAAAAGTCCTGCGACCAAGGCACTCCCCTATCTTAGGCAGATAGCAGTTGAGTACCTTTGCCATAACACAGAGAAACAAGCAAACATTTCTCAAACTGTTGTAAACAGCTCCCTAAATACCGGTTGTCCGAAATTAAACGACCCTATTTTAAAGTTGTCTACAGACGAAACGATTGTTGAGAAAGTTATGAAATTTTTTTGTACAACATAATGAAGGTATGGGAATTTGCTGCAGAGAAAAAAAAAATTATTTCAAATATTCGCCACCAAGGGCGTTTTTTAAAAAATGAATTTCACACGCGAATGGCCTCCCCGGTCCCCAGACCTCAATCCATGCGACTTATGGCTTTGGGAAAGTTTGAAACATTCGGTAAGTCATGATAACCCAAGAACTTTGCCTGATTATAAAGACAACATTTCCCCGAACACACTGCAATCATCTGTGGAACATGCTGTTGTACGATTCCAGTTGGTAGCTGACAATGATGACCGTCATGTTCAATATGTTTCGTTGTAACAAATATTTGTAAAGTCATAAATGTGTGCTAAACGTGTAATTCATTAAAAAGCGCCTCCTGGTGATAAACAGTTTAACTGTTGTTATTATTTTTTTTTATCCACTCAAACAGATTCCCATACCTTCATTGTGTCCTTCACAAAATTTTTCATAACTTTGTCAACAATAGTTTCGTCTGTAGACACCTTTAAAATAGCGTCGCTTAGTTGCGGACACCCTGTATATATTACCATTCATCACAGCAGGGGCGTAGCCAAGGGGGGGCTTAGGGGGTCCTAACCAACCCCCTCCTTGAAAAATTTATTGCCATACAAAATGTATATTCTTCACTACATTATCACACACACGTATACATATGTATGAGTTGTAGTAGTCGTAACCCCCCCCCCCCCAATGAAAAATTTCTGGCTGCGTACCTGATTCACATGGCGTAATGAATAAGCATTGTATTTTTAAAAAAAAGCAATTTATTCAACATAATACTGTACAGTATTGTAAATCTGCAAAATTAATTTTCAATAGGAGGAAGAGACATGAAGTACAGTATTGTACGTAGAGAACTGTTGTTGTTTCTTGGAGAAAAATGTCCTGCTTTGCAGGGAGGAGTTCGCGTTAGCTCTCAGTTACGTTACCAGTGAAAAACGTAAAATAGATCGCGTTGCAGATGCACTGCAGTAGTTTGACATATCTGACTGGAATAGTGGTTCAGGTGCTGCACTCATTTACTTCGGAAAGGATGTCTTAACATGCCACGTCATCTAGTAAGTAATCCTGGGAAATGACTTCATCTAGGTGCTTACCATCCAGTCTAATAGGACAGGTGTCGAACAAAATTGTTTTACGAAACTGTAGTGCAGCTTTCCTGCTTTATGAGTCCAAAGGCTGGGAATCGAGAAGTACAGACAGACGCTCGTACCAAAGAGTAGAAATGTACTAAAGAGCGCTGTGCGGCACAGCCAGCTGTCGTCAAAAAAGGGACGCTAGATCTGTGGCGAGCTATGAACGTTTCGATCGTCCGCCATCTTGCTGGTAGTTAAGTCGAGCGATGGCAACCGCTGCCCTTTTTTCAGCATGGGGCAATCTATCCAGCTGTTTTCGCATTCTTCCATTTTTCAGCAGATGTCAGTGCTGTTAAAAATGATCGTGACCATTTTTTTTACGGGAAATGACGTGCTAAAAAGTAAAGGATGCTCGTGAAGCTATGTCACCCGCAACTATTTTTATAGAAATCCAATCTATTCTTCGTGACTGGCAACAGTCAAAACGTCAGAGTTGGGTGTTCCCAGAGCGGGAACACTGCGAGTTAAAGGGTTAAGTAACTATTGCCTATAATTTTTTTTTTTAAAATCCTCTAGCTAGACAACTAAAGCAGTCAATGAATTAGCAATTGTCTTCATCTAGATTTTAATTGGTCAGAGAGCGATCATTCACACAACACGGAAGTTCACAGACAGCCCCTTGTCTCTTTTTTCAATTTATCTGCGAAACTAATTCATTCGCACAATTCTTCCACGTTCTACATTTCAAATCACACCAGGAGACCTAAGCCACGGCGATAAGCATCGACACAGTGGAGAACTTTCCCGGGACAATTAGCTGGTGTCTGCGGCAGGCAGCAGCACACATTATTATGGAATGCTACCCCGTTCTTCCGGCTTTGTGGGGATCGAAAGGTTGGTTGGAAAGTGGGAAAAGTTTCTCACAATATTACTGCCAGTTCAATAAAATCAGGGCGTTATTCCCCTACGTGACTTGCAATAAATGCGATCTATTTTTTTTTTTTTCATTTTCATTTGCATAGAATGGGGTATGATGGGACGATGCCTATTGTTAAGCCGTTTTAGGATGGAGATTCACTTTCGGAGAGATGCTAAAGAGGTACTGACTTGAGAACAAGATGGCGTTTATTCATATTCGATAGGAGATTGCAGGAGGGACATTTCCCCCTCCCCCCCTCCGTTTTACCGATGGATATCGGATGGGAAACATTCTGTGAGCTTCTTAGAACGCTAACTGACCGGACATGACGTGTCTCTGCCATCTGGCAATGTATCTAACAATGATGTAGGAAATATGCGTAGTAAGATGATTGATTGGCAAGGAAGTTGAAACAGTTGATTGAGAGTGAAATACAGCAAACAGAATATTAAAAACTAGAGAACAACGATGAGAAATGAATAGCACCGTTCAGAAAAACTCGTCTTTATTTTATTCCTCATTTTTGAACGAACAATTTCCGTGAATTCTTCCAGAAATTTGAAGAAAAGAATGAAAGTTCTTTTAATCTGAAGAAGTTACTTCAATTGACAGGAGAAAAAGAGAAACGGATATTCTTCAAATAACGGAGATATTCCGGCAGCACTGCTGCCAGCAAAAATTCCTTGAATTAAAGAAATAATTTTTGAGAGTCCGCCTTTATACACTTATTCCTAATTTTTCAACGAAAAATTACCCTATTCCTCGGAAACGGTATATTTCCGTGAAATTTTACCAAAAATCTGGTAGAGGAAAAAATTTCCTTGATTCTGAAGAGACTTCATCGGATTTGCCATATAACGAAGATATTCCGTCAGCACTGCTGACAGTAAAAATTCCTGAAGAAATAATTTTTGAGCATGTCTAGTACATTAATGTGCTCCTGACGTCACTGATAACTTCAATATTCTGTCTTCAAGCTAGGATAACCAAGTCAAAAGAGCTAGCATCAATACGAAAGCAACAAACTGAGTGAGATCAAGCCTTCATATCTTCGCACAAAAAATGGTCTTGTTATGAATAAAATTTTATTTTTGGAAGCACATTGATCTTACAATATCCTATCTTCAAGCAAGGATAATCAAGTCAACAATTTTATCAAGTTCGACAAAGGAAGACAGTAAGTTGAGAAACCGCCAGTTTGACACTTGTCAAACTAGCGTTTTTTAACAAGACACATGACATGCGTGATATATGCTATCCAGTACAAAGTTATTTGTCTAATTACACTTGACAGAGACGTTATAAAACTTTCAATTTGCAGCATTTACTACCCTTCGAGTTTGAATTTTACCAGCTTGAAGTTGACTGGAACTAGAGTTGAATCACCAAATTTGCGGCCTCAAGTTAAATTTTAGAAGATTCAATAATGATTCAAAGAAGAACGCAATCTAGGAGTCAAACTTCCCCCAAGAGCAGCTTCCCACGAAGGAAGTTTCTGATAAAACAGAAGTTCAAACAAGAGCGCAAAACTATGGAAAAAACACTCAAAATACTGGTGTTAAACGATAAAATAAATAAAAACCTTCTGTTGGGATAAAATGTTACTTATAACACGTTACTTTCGTTTCGACCAAAAATTCGTTCGGTCTTCATCAGACAAAATAAAGACCGAAAGAATTTTTGGTCGAAACGATCGTAACGTGTTATAAGTAACATTTTATGCGTGTTTTTTTCGGAAAGTTTTTATTTATTTTAAGAGCGCAAAACATTTGAAAAAAATCAGTGAGTTAACTCAGTTACTTAAATGCCTGGTAAGAGAACGGCTTCAAAAAGAATCCCGAAATCATCTCTATATCACAATTTAAAATATTTAATGATTACTAAAGATACATTTAAACTACATGAGTATGAATATGTTAATTATTTTAACTTTAGAACAGTTTTTCTATCATTAGTATATTTATAATTGCATTTTTTCATATTCAGTAAACATTGTACGAAATATGACGATCTTCGAAGAAAAAGTTTCTATGGTTGGACCATACAAAACAAGCTCTTAAATGTTTCCTAATCCCTAAATCCCCTTGGTTTTGACGCCCATGAATGAAATGCGGTTGGAGGATTGTATGCAATATATTGTAAGTTAATTGAGGGATGAGAGTTTTACTGGCGTTTCTTTAAAATACGTAATTGGATTTTCAATAGGCAATCTGTCGCTTTTTTTCTGAGATTCACCAGCCTAAACCAGCTGTTCATTATAAGAGTTTTCCAGCGTTTCTGGGAGCTGTATTTTATTAGTTTTAGTACACTGTTAGAAGTCTCATCTCTGCACTGAGGTCTGTACTCTCTGCTAGAGATGAGACGGGCTCAGCCCGAGCCCGAAAGCCCGAGCCCGAGCCCGGGCCCGACTCGGGCTCGGGCTCTGTAATTCACGATTGCGTTCGGGCTCGGGCGGGCTCGGGCTCGTGAAAAATTTCTCCTTTGTTGAACATACTCCTTGAAACAGATTTTTAAAAGTGATTCATGGGATAAATAGACGTACTTATTTCAAAAAATAGCGGCACGGGGGACTAGAAGGTGTGTGAAGCTCCAAAAATTATTGTATCCTATTAATGAAGTAGTTAACTTTATTTGTCTTTAGCTGAAATTTCGGGCTCGGGCGGGCTCGGGCTCCAACTTTAATAATATTGCTCGGGCTCGGGCGGGCTCGGATTAAAAGTCTTCGGGCTCGGGCTGGCTCGGGCTTCAAAATATGAGCCCGAACTCATCTCTACTCTCTGCGACTCCCGTCAACCTATGGCAGGCGTACATTTAGCCGTTCGTTCGGCACTATGTGGTTTTAATTGTGTAGTGGAAAATCGCTGGCGTAGTAGCTGTATTTGACATTTGTTAAATAAATAAATTAGTTTTAGTTCTGATTTTTCTCCCCAATCCTCACTTTCGGAGCAAATGTCATCTGAGTGATATGATATCTGTCATTAGAATGTAAATATGTTACTGATTGACAGCTAAAGATGCATGGACTCATACGGTAAAGAGACGCAATTGTATGAGATTTATTATTGAAAGCCATCCATACCAAACAACTAAACTTGGTTGTTTGGTTTGGATAGCTTTCCATCATGACTTTAATATCTCTTATGCCTAACGCGGCATAAGACGGTTGTGTAAAGAGGTTTTTTTTTTTATGCAATCATTATAAATTAAGTCATTCCAAGTCTCTCTTTTGAATTGAGATAATATGTATACATATATATATACCTCTGGAATCATGTCAGTGGCTAAATTAATTCTATTAATAAAGCACTGAATACGGAAATACAGTTATGAAGCGAAGAGCCTCAGAAGCTGCAGACAGAGCATTTAAAAATCTATTGTATGTGTGTGTCTTTCGAAAATGTTTGTTTTGCTTTATTCCTTTCTGGAACCATTGTCTGCCTCTCTTTGTTGGCCGAGCTTGCTTTCTTTTTCGGAGGCAGAGTGGAAACAGGAAGCGATTTGGGCGAACGCGAGCCAGAAAGAACAAAAGGTCCGGCGAGCCACTCTTCATCTCCTATTTTTTTTTTTTTTCCCTTCTCAACTCCCCCTTTTTACGGTTTAACAAAGAGTCAAGATCTTAATGGTCTTGGAAGGAAGGGGGTGGAGGTTATCACACTCTCCAACTGTGAATTTGGAATTGATACCGCGGTGGATCTCTCTTTCTCTCTCTCTCTTTTATTTTGAGAGAGTGAAGGCCGCCCAGGTGTTACACTTTAGTGGAGTCACGAGAGAGAAGAAGACTGTTGGATGACATTCGATGTTATTCAATGTTTGGTGGAATTCTCGTTTTATATTCTGTTATACCTGAAGATTTGTGGCTTGGCTCATTCCGCGTTCCCGGTGTCTTTAATTTTAACCCTCTGGTGACGGGTGGTGTATTTTTCAACCAAGCCACAGAGAATCTTAGGGGACGGGCATCGTTGATATTTCGACTATGTAATACTTTCCCCCCTCTTCGCTTATTGTTCACCTGTACCAGGCGGTTGGGAACAGATGTCAACATCAATCTATCTTTCCAGTTGCAACCTAGTTTCCTAAAAGGGAAATACACACGTAAAGTTCAAGAAGTTCGTTTTTGCTTCGTGGACGGGAAAGCGTAATCCGTCCATTATTGTTGTAGAAAGAGCGTTTACATCTGAAACTAAGCAGGGGGAAAGCATGCACGTCTTTATAAAGCATCACAGCCAAAATTTTTCCGCCGTAAAAAGGTTAACAAATGAAGAGTGGTATTGAATTTTGCGCCTGGAGAATGAATACTTCCTTTTGTCCGTCACAGCAAAATGATGGATGATCTGCAGTTATCTTGACACTGGAGTTCTGTGACATTCCCTCGCAATTCGTAAAGTTGGAAGGAAGGTTAGAATGGTGAAAAAAATGACATCTTAATTGAAACTACAACGAATAAAATGTACCCCTCAGTTTTACAAATAAGCGTTCCCCATTTGATTGGACGCAGGACATTGAATTCGCCTTGAAGTTATTCACAAACTAAGCCGAAGGCATAAAATCACAGACAACGTCCAGGCTCTCCTAATCAGTGCGTAGGACTTAGCATCGCTATCTGTCTTAACGAGTGAATCTGTCCCTCAAAAGCGACCCTTATATATCGGTTTTAACCAGTGGCGTAGGTAGAAATTCTTCATGGGGAGGTGGGGTTACTGTAACTCAGATATATGTATACGTGCGTGCAGGGGCGTAGCCAGGGGAGGGGGAAATTGGGATATATCCCCAACCCAAATTTTTGGATTAGTGATTTAATTCCGTCTATTTATGCACATATAAGTTCATATCCCCCCCCCCCCGAAAAATTTTCCTGGCTACGCGTCTGCGTGTGTGTGATAAGGGAGTAACGAATATACATTTTGTATTGCAAAAAGTTCCTCATGGGGGTTGTGACTCCTCTTATCCCCTCCCCCCCTTGGCTACTCCCCTGGTGTTAACTCATTAACCCTTTAACGCGCAGTGTTCGTGCTCTGGGAACACCAAACTCTGACATTTTGACTGTTGCCAGTCACGAAGAATAGATTTGATTTCTATAAAAATAGTTACGGGTAACATAGCTCTACGAGAATCCTTTACATTTTAGCACCTCATTTCCCGTAAAAAAATTTCATGATTATTTTAACAGCACTGACATCTGCTGAAAAATGGAAGAATGCGAGAACAGCTGGACAGATTGCCCAATGCTGAAAAAAGGGCAGCCGTTGCCATCGCTCGACTTAACTACTAGCAAGATGGCGGACGATCGCTGTGCCGGCACAGCCAGCTGTCGTCAAAAGAGGGGTCTCTAGATCTGTGGCACGCGATGACGTTTCGATCGTCCGCCATCTTGCTGGTAGTTAAGTCGAGCGATGGCAACGGCTGCCCTTTTTTCAGCATTGGGAAAGGGTTGCGCCTCAAAGGGCTAAAAGGCAATAATACTGACTCCAGCCTTTAAAAATTCCGCTTTTCGTTCATTATTCAGCGTGTAAGGTCCTTCTTTCTACTGGTGAAAGCTGCGGCATCCTTTGCACGCTCCCATTCCAACCAAACCACGGAGAGAACATACGTTTTCAGAAATTTAACACACTTTTTCGTTACAGAGCATGTAGCAAATATTTTTATTTTTATTTTATTACCAACATCAAAATGGGAGAAGGTACTATGTCCAACTCGTATTTACAGCCTGAGTAAAACTTTAAAGCCAGTAAAAAAAATTTGAGAGAATTGAAAATATCTAAAACTAAGGATTAAAGTATCATTTGATTGATAACACCAGCCTGAAAAAAAAAAAAAAAAAAAAAAAAAAAAAATTCTTGTTTGTAAAATTTTAATTGATTTATATCAGCAATGATGATGTCATTCCAAAATGCAAACTAAATTTTATGTAACACGTAAGGATTTTTTACAAATGACGATGAAAAAATTAGCAAAATGCAGTATAATGCATACATAGCAACTGTAGTTACTATTAACTGAACACAATAATGCTGTTCATTTACAATATTATGATAACTTTTGTGTTTTTCTTGAAGTCAAGAAGCTTCTCTTTCGGGTTTTTCGTTTATCACTGTCTCTTTTTAAACACCAACAGTAATCGGCCATCATGTTAACATCCCACCGTCCTTGATTATCTGCGTTCCATCTCCTTTATATCCTGGTGGAATCTTTCACCTTGCTCGTCACTCATTTTTCCTAAATTGTCTGGGAAGTAATCCAAATGTGAGTGAAGGGAGTGAATTTTAATGCTCATATTGCACCCCAAAAGATAAGTACGTAACAACTCAGTTAAAGTTCTTTGTAATTTTCTTTTCTCTCATTTCCCAAAAAACCTTCTACGACATCTTTAAATGCAACCCAAGCCTGCTTCTCTCTATTTGTCATACATTGTTCAAAATTGGAATCTTTAACTATTTTTTTTATTTGTGTTCCATCAAATACACCTTCTTTAATTTTAGCGCTAGACAATTTTGGGAACTTCGATATAAGATACTCACACAAAACATTTTCCACCTTAATCCAAAGCTTTCACAAACGGCTTTATGAGTCCCAATTTTATGTGAAGTGGGGGCAATAAAATATTTTGTGGATCTATTAAATATTCATTTAAAATATTCTTCTTACCAGGAATCCATTCTTGTCTCTTCGGCCATACCTTTTTTATCCAATGACTTTCTCTGTCCCTGCTATATCCCATTCACAAATAAAGCACGGAAATTTAGTAAATCCACTTTGTTGCCCTAGAAGCAGATCTTTAAGTCACCACATATTGCCCACTTGTGTTCAGTGTATTTTATTTCAGTGAGAAGCATCTCCATACTTCCATATGTTTCTTTCATCAAAACGGAATGTGCAACTGGAACTGATTCAAGTTTAGATTCGTTATGCAATAAAACTGCTTTTAGACTCCTCTTTGAGGAATCTATAAATAGTCGCCAATCATTCGGATTATAAGGAATATCTTCTAATTCATGTAACAAACCAGGTATGTCAGCACAATAAACCAGGTTATCAGATTTGAAAAATGATAAAAATTGCTTTTCTCGATTCCTTGCCAACTATACGACATATGTGTCGTTAGTAATTTTTTTCTTTTAACCGAGAGCCTAATAATTCTGCATTTTCTTTAGTTAAACCTAAATCATGAATTAAGTCATTTAATTCGGCTTGATTAAATTTTTCAGGTATTTCATTTTTCACGGTGAAATCCAAGTCTTTTTCATCACTTTCGCTTTCAGATATATTAGCATTCTCAAAAGCCTCAGGTCGTGTCGGGACAGGAATATTTTCACAATGTGTGACATGTCTTATAGCAGACTTTAAATTTGAGTAAACAATGTTTGATTTCGATTGCTTATTATATCCTGCAATTTTACACAAACAGAAATAACAGTCATCTACATGGTTCTGCGGTTCACGCCATACCATAGGTATTCCAAAAGGTAAAATACAATTCTTTAAATACAATTATAAGTACTTATTCAATATAAATGTATTATTTAATTTCAATGAAGTAAGAGGTTTTCAGAATTTATTTAAACAAATAAACATACATACTTTATTGATTTATCCTATCCAAATCGCGAAAAATCTGTATTTTTACTTATTTAAAAAATTTACTTTAAAAAAAAAACTGTACGTTATACGTAAAAACTGATATTATTTTTGAAATAAGCATGCAAAAATACATAAAAAACAACTATTACTTTTAAAACAAGAAATTGTTGCAGGCTGGTGTAATTATTAACCTTAAATACAAGTAAAAAATACAGCAAAATTTATTTGTAAATATTTTATCATCAGAAAATCTTATAGAATACACAAATCAATATTTAAGCTTGAGTAAAAACTTTAAGGCCAGTATATAAAATAGCATTTAAGACCGAAAAAAAACAAACTTTTAGAAGCTTGTGTAGGAGCCATTACTTGAAATTACTTCAAATATTCATTTTTCCATGAATAAAACTAGTTTTTGTGAAAGTTCAGGGTCGTTTTATACCATTCGTCTTCGATAGTAGATATCAGTTCTACAGATGATGTAAAATGTCTTCCATTTGCATAAATTCTTCTTACTAAGTCACGCCATAGTTCTGTATTGGGTTAAGATCTGGAGGGTTAGCTGGCCGAAGTTTCAACATTGTTGACTCGGAACTCATTTTTTGTACTGTTACTTGAATGGATAGGTGCATTATCTTGCTGATATTTTCAATTTTCGCCTACGAGAGATTCAGCATTTGGTAAAGGATGACTTGCTAACACACTTTGATATGCTTGTGAATTCTTTTTACCTGAAACGAACGCAATTGAACCCACACCATTGTAAGCAAAGCACCTCCAGGTCATGGTAGAGCCTTTACCTAACTGGCACTTGGAGAATGCTCCCTTTTCTTTTCTTAAATCATGCTAATATTACTTCCATCAGTCTGGTACATCCATATTCTTTTTTTTTTTAATCCGAAAAAATTATTTTTATCCAATGGTTATCCCAGGTCATTACTTGCTGGCTGAAGTTCAAACGATCTATTTTGTGCTTTTGCAGCAACCAAAGCTTAGCCAATTTTGCTGAATAAATATAACTTCCAGACCTAATTGTGTTACACACCGATTTTTGACAAATATTTAAAATTGTCGCCGGAATAAGTTTCCTGGTTGAATCTTTTCCAGTAGATGCAAGTCTGAAAATCTTCTTTCATCAACTGAAGACAAAGCTTTAGGTCTTCCCCTGTATTCCTTTTGCAATAACTGTCTTAAACTAAAAAAAATTGTTGACTACAGTCTTTGCTCTTCCTATCTTTATTTCAGTAATACAGCTATTTATTCCTGTTGAAGAAAGAGCTCCAATCTGTCCTCTTTCATGATCCGTTAACTTCGTTCCTTTCGCCAACTTCACAAAGAACTCCCACAAAACTTCGAAGAAATGTATGAAAAATTTGCAAATTTAAGAGTTGTCACAATCTAAGCAATTATTGATATTTAAACCAGCATATGCATATTTATTTTTAAATAGTTATTGGTAGCCTTCATGTTTTTACTCCTGAATATACCGGTTTTGTATATTCGACTTTTTATGATAATTATATAATTTATAAATTCTGTTTGTTGCATTATTTCTTAACTATTAATAAGACAATAATATTTGAATCCATTTGATTTAATTTTTCCATTTTCCCAAAACTTTTTTCAGGCCTTAGTTTTTACTGTATAGGGGAGACGGGCGTACAGTGGGTAAATTTTTAGATTTTTAAATATAATTCATAAAATATATCAAACTAATGTATTATGTTCTCTGATCTATTGGCTATCCTAATGAATTTTAGTTCAATTCTAAGAAAAGTTTTTGTACAATAAAAAACCATTTTTCTTAAGTACTTTTTGTTGACCCAGTGTACCCCTTTATGGGATCAGGAAATGGGATACAGTGGGTCAGCTAACGAGAAACACAATAAAAATTTATCTTTCACTCGTTAGTGAGTAATTTAAGTTTTTTTATTGGCTGACAATAATTAGTATTAAATTAGATATTAAAGTAGCTCAAAGCTTCTAAGGTAAATGTTAATTTTATGGTTCTAAAATATTCACAGACTAAATTTGTTAATAAAATTAAAGAAAAGGGTTTTAGTTAGATAATATCACTTGGAGTGCTATTAAGTTTACAAAATTTTAGCTTTATAGTTACTTTTAAGACATTAAATCAAAAACTTTTTACAATAGCCATTGGACATTATATAACTGAAAATCTACAGCAAAAGTCAAATTGTCAACTGTTCACTCAGTTCCTTGGAACACATTTGATTCTGGTAACTTTCTCACAATATCTTTACTATATGATATATAAATGTCTGACTCATCAAAAATAAGTGCAAAACCTGGCTGAATTCCTTTCATGTAGTGCACTTCAAATTCATTTTAATTTTTGCCTACAACTTCAGTAACATAGTGTTTAAAAGTGCATTTTTTTTTTGCTGTAGACCTCGAATAATACTAAATCTCTAAAGTCACAAAATCTTCTACATCTTCAAATTCCAAATCCTCAAAGTCCGATTCACTAGACGATTCTTTTCATTCTTCCTCTTCTTCAGTTTAGCTTTTGAATTGTTATTCCTGTAATTGCTTGCATTTTTTATGTCCTGATTGATGTCATTAGGTCTTTCTTTCACTCTTCTTTTTTCAATCATCTGATTTTGGATTGAGATTTTTACAGGTGTAAGAATTTCTGATTTTTTCAGGTTTGCCCCAGTTTTTTCTGTTTTGCAGGAGTTAAGAAAATGCTTTTACCATCTCTGGAGTCATTTTTTGTTTTACATAATTTTCTTGGGAAACTGAAGATTTTGTGGCTGATGTGGAAGACTTATTTAGCTAAATTTAGATCATTCAAAAATTAAAAAGTAACAGAAAGACAATAAATATATAAATGGGGACACGATAGGTCACTGATTCACTGTACCCCATTTCAGATGACCCAATGTGCCCCACAGGAACTAATGTATTATTTTTCACATCAAAATTCTAAATTGTTAATATATTCATTGAAATAGAACATAATACAAAAGAAGGTAGTTCAGATTATATAAACATACCACATAACTCACATTTACTTGACAAATTCAAGTGTAAATATCTAATAACATAAAATAATACTTTCTTCAAATTTCATGCAGATGATCAGAAAACGGCTCTTTCTTGCCACAGTCAAAGTGAGAAGTTTAACATTTTCCACAAATTATTTAATAACTACTTTAAATAATTTTCTCATTTGAAAACTACTCACTGAACCACAAATATCTTCAATGACCTACTGTGCCCCGTTCTCCCCTTTATGTGTCAGCAATCTTCTTTAGTTCTGTGGCGTCAGCTGTGCGATTCGATCGACCGCCATATTTCTGGTAGTTAAATGGATCGATGGCAACGGCTGCACTTTTCCGGCGTGGGACCATTTAGCCACATATTTTGCTACCAGCAGTGAAAGCGCTGAAATAAGGTTCTTTCACGGCGCAGCCGCCGCGCGTCAAAGGGTTAAAACACTTACTAACCTCTCTTGCCCTAAATCCGTTTACAGTACGCGTCCACCAAAATACCCCAAAAGCCTCAACTCCCGCAACGTAAACTGCCCCCACCCCGGGGCGTCCAGTCCATTTTACAGGTCTGAACTTTCACAAACCATGCGACCATTATTCAAACAAATGATAATTGAAAAGAAAAAAGAAATCCTGCCTCAATTATGCACAAATATCCTTTTACCAAGTATTTATTTGCACAAGCCTTTACACTTATGCGTGTCAGAAAGTTTGGACATGTGTTTTGGCGAGTGAGTAATGATAACAATGAAAAGCCATAATAGAAGTCTGATTATATAGGTTAGGCCTACCCGTTACGATTGTAAATGACTGGGATTTTTGTCGAGTAATTATAACCTTTTGTGTATAAAAAGAAAGGAGTGGCACTGGAGATTTTTTTTTTTTTCGTCGAACATTTGTTCAGAATGAGATCAGATTTTCTTTTCTATTTTTTTTTCTCTCCCCTCCCCCCTTTTCATAGAGAAATTCTTACGTTTTTTTAAGATTGAAAGATAACTGTCTTCCAGGTACAAGCGTTTGTCGAGTGCTTTTTTAACACTTTCTTTCAAAGTGACGTAATTGGAGATAAATATTACAACTACTGATGCGTCTCGCAAAATAGCCTAAAAGCATTGTCTCATCTCACAAAAATTCCAATACAATAGAACCTCAATCCATCGTTTTCCAAAGAGTGCGTGGAAAAAAACGATGAAAGTTAAAATGTGAGGAAAACAATGTTTATCCATATACATAGCGACACACCAATATATACAACCAATAATAACAACATTCCAATAAATACTAATTTGTTACTAAATTGTAAAAGAAATAAATCGAAATTGTAGAAAAATTAAGTGGTGTTTTTAAAAAAAAATCATTAATTCTATGTTGGGTTCTTTATTCATTTTTTTTTTTTTTTCAAATGGCGGGTTTTAACAGCGCCTTGGCCACCGATAAGGCCATAATTGTTGGCCACTTTATTATGGGTGCTCCTAGTAGGTGGGCCAACGTTGCCCCCTATGAAGGGATGGACACAATGACATCCACGCCCAGTCGGGGATCGAACAGCAACCGCCGGGAGTTAAACCCGAAACCGTAGTACGGTGCTTTATCCACCATACAAGCTGGTCGGCTTCATTTTTTAAGTTGAACAACAAATTTTCAAGATTTATAATATTTTTCTAGTCCTTATCTCTGATTTCACGTTTGTATATGAAAGTTCATACACTTTCAAATACCGTTATTGTGTCAGACAAGCTGTAGGCTCAATATCCACGGCATGGATATTATTCTCTACTTCTTCACCATTGTTTTCATTTCTTTTTGTATCGTCGCACACTTCTTCCATGCCTAGGATACCGCATGCCGCAATGTCCTGATGTGAATGGAAATATAATTACTGAATTTCGCGCCATGCGCACAGTGGCGCAGAGAGGGGGGGGGAGCAGGGGGAAAATCCCCAGGGCCTCAGCTTGTGAAGGGCCCGGCTTTTGCTGTTTGTATGATACTTAATTGTGTGTTGTCAATTTTGTAAAAAAAAAAAAATGTCCAAATTATGTCAACGGATGTTTCAAATTAATTTTTGAATGAAATTACAGAAAGATAGCTAGAACATAAACCACCCACTTGACAAAAACGAGGAGTGTTGGTGATTGAGTTTTCTTTTGCAAGAAAAGTAGACATTGACGGTGTTATTCAACGGTTTGCCATGACTCAAAGAAGAAAAGATTTATTTAACAAGAAATCTTTTTTTTTTTTCCGAGACACATTGCTAAATAGTGGAAGAAAGGGTATAGCCAGAGGAGAGACTATGGGTCCACTTAACTTCCGAAATTTTGAATTTTCCTTAACAAAAAGTTAAAGATCAAGACTTTCTAGGAGAAACTTTGAAATTTTTACTTTTTTGGCCTTCTGAAATTTTTTTGGCTGCCTGCTGGCATGGAAGTATGAATAAAAATATTAATTGTTTCAATACTGAGGAAACATGCCATGCAAAAATGTTAACATTTCAAATACAGTTTCTCTGTGGAGGTGACGAAACCTTCAAAACAAAATGTTTGTATTTTTTAGGGCATGGGTGTTTATTAAAGTATAATACTCTTTTAAATTAATAATTTTAATTCTATTAATTATTTTCCAAATACTATTAATTTAAAGTTTCTTTAAGTGATTAATAATTTTAATAAGGAATAAATGATTGATCTAATACGACATCAAAAGGATTTCTGGATAGCAAAGGGACCCCAAAGATTTTATCCCCGGGGCCCCGACTTGGCTCTCTGCGCCTCTGCATGCGCATTCTCTGCTACATGCACCCACTGTTCATCTACATTACCAACCCAAGAAATCATACCAAGATGTAATTGCGATTTGTATGCCATTTGGATCCACTTGACCATCAATTTCGTTTTGCTCAATTCAAAAACTTTACAACGATGGATGCGGGAAAACGACTTTTTTCGATGAACGATGTATGCGGGTATTGTTGAAGTTACTGTGATCTCTGTAATGCGGCCAATGATAATTAACAGATTTGTCATAAAACTTTCCGTTCAGGTAAAGTACAGTTTTAGCTTTCTAAAATATGCCAGATTTCTTGACGAGATCTGCACGCTGGACACTGAAAATTTTAATCACGTATATCTATCTCTCAGATCTGAGGCCGGACAACTAAATCGTTTATTGGTCGTTTATTCGTCACTTTTATGTCAAGTGGACCCTGATATGCCAAAAGTAGAATTTTCTCGATCACGCTAATATTACGCTATATGCAGGATTTACGTTTTTGACCTCTTTTTTTTCTTTTTTCTTGGCTATAACTCGCAAACCAAGACCGAGAAAATTAAGCTACGACAAATGTGAACCCTCCGTATGAAACCAATCACGTAAGTTTTGCTTTTATGAAACACTGAGAAAATGAAATTTTGAAGATAGAAACAACACATTTTGCGAGAATCATTTACACACACAAACACTGGCCAACCAGTTACTGAGTGGGAACGACACTGAATATTGGTAGATGGCTGTAATGGGAAAATTCAAAGTTTGTGCCCGCGCACAGCCAGCTGTCAAAAAAGGGTCTCCAGATCTGCGGCACGCGATGAACGTTTCGATCGTCCGCCATCTTGCTGGTAGTTAAGTCGAGCGATGGCAACGGCTGCCCTTTTTTCATCATTGGGCAATCTATTCAGCTGTTCTCGCATTCTTCAGCAGATGTCAGTGCTGTTAAAAATAATCGTTACCATTTTTTTAAAAGAGAAATGACGTGCTAAAAAGTAAAGAATTCCCGTGGAGCTATCTCACCCGGAACTATTTTTATAGAAATGAAATCTATTCTTCGTGACTGGCAACAGTCAAAACGTCAGAGATTGGTGTTCCCAGATCGGGGACACTGCACGTTAAAGAGTTAACCACAAAACCAAACACACGTATGTATTTTTCTTTTCTTTTGAGAATGCCCGTGACGTTTTCGAATTCACCCAAATTTTTTTTTTTTTCACGCTTGCTTGCGTCACGTTGCCAGTCTCGAGTATGATAAAAGTCTCCCTGGATTTTGAGTCGTGCGTTCTTTTTCCTTATTTGACTCGGGGAGAGAGATATTAGGAATGAGTTATACGTTCGGGTTATAACGGCTTCCAAAATTTACGATCGCCCCGTCAAAAGTGAAAGAGGGTGAAATATGACCTAGATACACTTATGCATCAGTTTCACGTGAAATACGTTCGGCACTGTTTTTCAACGCTTCACGAGTAGCGCTTTTTTTTTTTTTTTTAATTATTGGACAAATATTAATAGTATAAAATTAAACTGAATTTTTAAAAATTATTAATACATATATTAAAAAAATCTGATGTGTCCAACACATGACTTCCTTGCACGTATATTAGATCAAAAATATTTTCGACGCACTTCCTCTAAATTTATTTGTTTGAAAGAGATAAAATATCAATAATAGTAAGGTTTAGCGATTTGCAGCCAAATATTTCGATATCGCCAAGCTGAGTTCAATTTGAAAGATTTCCTTCTGACACTTTATTTGGCGATATTTCACCAAAAGCCGACAAACTTGAGATAGTCAGCGAGATTTTGGGGATAGCCAAAGTGTCTGTTAGACATTGACCACAGACTTTCAATGAATTGAATGCATCCATACACCTCAATGTATTTAAAGTCATTTGGCTCACCCTGTAAATAAATTCTCAGTCGATTGCTGTCAAAAAACATATTGAAAACAGTTAGATATTACAATAGTTCTAAATACAAAAGTTAAAAAATCTACGGGTTAGTTTTAGAGTTATACAAAATACGAAATAACTTTTGGCGCCAAATTTGGCGATATTTCGGCGAAACTCGTCAATGTCGACGACATTTGGCGATATTTCGGCGAAACTCGTCAATGTCGACGACATTTGGCGAGATTTTAAGCATGAACCAAACAATGACAGATTATCGCCAAATTTGGCGATATTTCGCCAAAACTCGCCAAGAACGATGACAAATGGCGATACTTTGGGCATGGACGAAATGACTGACTATCGCCAAATTTGGCGACATTTCGGCAAAACTCGCCAAAGTCCAGGACAGTCGGCGAGATTTTGGGCATGTACCAAACAATCACTGTCTGCAATTGTATTATATTGAAGATGTCCATAGACATTAAAGTACTGAAATTCTTTTCGGTGGTCCTGTAAATAAACTCTCCAGTAGATTGGAACCAAAAATCGAGATGCACAACTAGATGTTACAACATTCTTATATATGAAATTTCATAATAGTTTCTGAGTGTTAAATATGCACACACATACACCAAAAGTCGCCAAGCTTGGCGACTTTTGGCATAGTTCTTGAGGGAGGCACGTGACCGTGGTCGGACCATTACCTAACTTATGTGGTAGGACGGTATTGTGCTTGAAATGGATGAATGCCCCTAAAATTGCCATTGACCGTAATGTATTGGAAATCTTTTGAGTGTTCCTGTAGCAGAACTGTAAATGATAAAGACACCTTTTTTAATGGAAAAATTCATTTTCTAACTCTTTTCAGCATTTATCACTTCTGAGTCGTTTGAAATAGCCCAATACCTCTAAAAAACGCTTTGATGAATTTCGGCCCATAGAGCGCAATGTATTTCGAATCTTTTAGGCGGTTCTGTAGATAAACTATCCAGTCGAATGGAACCGAAAGGGGAAGTGAACAACTAGATGTTACAACAATCCTAAATATAAAGTTTCAACATTCTACGCCTAATAGTTTTTGAGATATGCGACTTTAATGAATTTCGGCCCATTGAGCGTAATGTATTTCGAATGTTTTGGGCGGTCCTATAGATAAACTATCCAGTCGAATGGAACCAAAAGGGGAAGTGCACAACTAGATGTTACAACTATCCAAAATATGAAGTTTCGAAATTCTACGCCTAATAGTTTTTGAGTTAGGCGAGTTTAATGAATTTCGGCCCATAGAGCGTAATGTATTTCGAATCTTTTGGGCGGTCCTGTACATAAACTATACATTCGATTGCAACCAAAAGGGGAGGTGCACAACTAGATCATAGAACAATCCTAAATATCAAATCTCAACATTCTACGACCAATAGTTTTTGAGATATGCGAGTTACATACATACGTACGTACGTACGTACGTACGTACAGACGGCATGGAAAAACTGACCACAATAGACCGGCCGCTGGTCAAAATGAGTTGCAGACGCGTTTATATGATCGTGCATGCTAGCCTACGATGAGATGCATCGAAAAAATTCTTAAAATTAAATTTAGAGGTAGTTTAAATCGGTTTTTTAGTCGAAATTTGGCCCCCAAAATTTTTCGGGATCACATTACTTCCTTATACTACGTACAAGGAAGTAAAATTATTAATAGAAACTATAAGAGAAATCTGCAATTTTCACTATCGATTACAAAGCAAATATTAACGTATTTTTACCCCATGTAAATTCATAACTATTAATTTGCAAAAAACAAAACAAACAAAAACAAATAAAATAACAAAGTCGTTTCTCCTGAAGTACATTAAAAAAACACTTTATGATTAAAAATAACTGACTGATAACTAACTGAATGTTTATTTAATCTTTCTCTTCTACATTTTTGGTGCGATATATGATCCAAAGAATCAGGGAATTTAAAAAAAAAATTCTACCTTTGCTGTTAAAGTGAAATTAATAAAATATAAGCATATTATAAGCATTTTAAAGCACATAGTAAAGCAACGCGAAGAGCATAAATATAAATATAAATGCATCGATTCCTCATCATATTGATGTGTTAATTCCTTCAGAAAACAAAACTCTATGCACATTTTATAAAATAAACAAATCTGATTTTAAAGCAAAGTGAATTTTCTCCAATTTTATCCACGAGTGAAATTTAGCAATACCATTCTAAAATTTGTAGAGGAAGGATATATTTGTTATGTGGAAATATTTGATACATTAAAAAAATAATAAAAATAAAAATAACCTAAAATAAAAAAATTGCTGAATTGACACACGTGTTTTATATGTTTCCTAGATTGGAATTTCTTTGTGCAGTCTTTCTCAATTAAGTATATTAGTTTTTTCCAATTTCTGATATTTTGAGAAAAAATAAGTATGGGTTTGATATTTTTAGATCTTGTGCTTTTTTAATTCATAATATTCTTTGTTACACTCGAAACAGCTGTCTAATTTCTTTCATAGCTTCTTTAATCACAGTTATTTAAAGTAAATTCTGTTTATAAGTGAATAAAGACATGGAAATTTGTTTCAGTGGAAAAAAAGAGAAATATCAAATATCCTCATCAGGTGGCGTATTTGAAAACTCATAAAAAAATGTAAATTGTCTTCCGAATTTGTTAAGAAACTTGGAGAAATTCTCCCAAATTGTATTTCTACTGTACTCCCTGTAGAAGGGTCAGACATGCCATTTTTTTTAATTATACTGCCTCTGGTGGCAATATTTTGAACTATCATTATATTTTAATTATTTATTTATCTCATTACGTTTTGAATAATGGTTTCACCTGCAAACAACTTTGAAATAGGATCTCTTAATCATGACTATCTGAACTATTGTTACGCGTTGGGCGTTTTACTTTTTAAAAACCGATTTCGTAAAATTGTCTTACATAACAGACAAACACTTAAATCTTTTGATGAAAGACCGAACGACTGGTTCGACTTAAATGACGGTTCGCGAGCTGTATATTGAAAATTAAATTTTTACGATTGTTTGAAGAATAATACGCACACAACAGTTTACATGCTAGTTATCCGAACAGCGTTTTTTCGCGCAACCAACCACAAAGGGGTTTCTTGAACCCTTTCCTTTCATCGCCATCCTGAGCGATAATTTTCAAAATAAACTCCCATCTCGCTCGATCGTCCGTAAAGAAAAGAAAAATCATCGCTAACCATATGAGCGAAGCGCAATAAATGCTTTTAATGCGCTTTACACGCTTCCTGAATGCTTAAACTGCGCTCGAGCAGATAAAGCACGCGAACTCCAAGCAAGTGTGGTGTATACTATGCGGATACTCAATTAATGGTTCACCCCTACCCCCCCTCTCCCCCTTATGCAGTTTTGAATGGAAGGCGTGCGAAAACGGAGTTGTTGTGAACCCAGAGATAAAAAAAAAGAAGAAATATGTCTGAAATTGTTCCAATGGCGGTGGTTATGTATTTATATCGGAAGAAATGGCAATGTGGGAATTTCAGGAAGATGACTTGGGTGGTGCTAAAAATTCCTGTAGCTTCCTGGGTAGATGCCCTCGCTTCGACTTGGTTTCGAGATGAAACGGTACTTCAGATTTTTTGTCAGACGGAAATATGAAGCTCGCGGTGATGTGTTCCATAAATGATATGTGCTCCTTCCTAATACAGCGTAGAATGATGGATGACATGCCACAAAGTATGTAGTCTTTCATTGATAGATCAGTCATCATCCTAATAGCACTTAGAATCTCGATGAATCACACAGTGACCAATATGTGACGTCCACTAAAGGTCATTGTGATTTGTTCTTGCTTGTTACTTCACTGCGACGTCAACGGAACGTATCGACTGTGACACTTTACTTACAGTAGTAAAGTGTCACAGTCGTTACAGTGTTACTTACACAGTTTGCTCTCCTAAATCGGGGGAGAATATTCATGAATCTTCGAAGGTTTCATAGAATTTTAAAAGAGCAAAATGGAAGGATTTTGCCTCCAGATTCGGCATTTATCTTACAAAAAACAATTTTAATTTTTCCTGGTCGAGTCGCCCAGACAAGATGGTAACCTTTTTTAAAAAGCGTGTCATTGAACGTGCAAAGGTTCCCAAGAGAACAAGTTTCTCAGTATGGGTGCTTCTGGAACGAGGAGCTAAGGGAACTAGGAAAAAAGAGACCGATTTCGAAGGAAGTCGGAATTAACTGGGTGACAATGAGATGTAACTGCTCGGAGAAGACAATTGGCACTTTTTAAGAGATCTATAATCGAGATTAAACGCATAGCTTTTAATAAATTTATTTAAAAGATAAACTATAAGACAGATGACTTATAGTGAATACGAACTTGGTGAATACGAACAATAAAGCTTTTATTCTGTCTTGATGTACTACTGTGAACCACTGATTACTATTTCTAAGCAGTCTTTCTAAAAGTTAGAGACCTTACAGCATCAGGCTTAATAACCGGCGCTGTAAAATCACCGCCGATTGACGCAATGTTATTTTTGCCAGATAAGAAACCTATTGCAACCCTGATTAGCGAGCGAGCTGCTATTTCATATGAAAAGGTAAGAAGAAATGGTGATATTTTCTGGAGGCATTGTTAACCCCAACCCAGAAATTTAAAGACCCAACATGTATTTATTCAGAAAGTCCTGGAATAGCGTCCTACCTTCAACCTAGATGGCGTGATTCAGGATTTAGTAAGGCCTACAAGCCCTTGGGATTTTACAACACTAAATGTTTGTCTGGAGCTTTATTGCCCAGACTACAAAAAGATATACTCCTGAAATTTTGCGCTCTTTGTCGCTGGAGACTCTAGAAGTTCGATATCCGAAACTTCATGGCTCAGAGTTTATACCGATGGATCTCGCTCAGATGAATCACCGAACGTTGGTGCGGAGTATTTTGTGAGCTTTTCTCGTTTTATATTCCTATCGGACATTCTGGAACTGCTCTTGATGGTGAGACAGCAACTATGAAGCAGCTTCTTATTAGAGATTTGGCCTTTTTCGGGGTTGTGATATTATCTGACTCGAAGGCAGCTATACAGGCTATTGCCTCTGATGCTTGTCCTGCTACATCTTTGGAAGTGTTGCAATGGCGAAATTTATTGCAACAGCTCATGAGGAAAGAAATTCATGTTACCCTCCAGTGGATCCCTGTGGATATAGAAACGAACAAACTGACCTCTTAGCTTAAAGGGGGGTCTGTGGTTTTACAGAGGATTAAAAGTGATATTTCTTTTTCAACTGCAAAGAGCTGGTTGAGGACTATCCAGGGCATTCCTGATTGTCCCCGTCCCACAGCTCTTGCACGTTTTCGGCTGAATGTTAGTCCCGACTTCTTGGCGGCTCACTTATTTCGTATAGGTGTCCGGGCTAGGCCAAACTGCCCACTTTACAACGATGGAATCATGGACAGAGACCACCTGGGACGATGTAAAGCAATTCGTGGCATCTGAGAAACAGAGTGCTATTGGTCCGCCCGTCTGCTAATGGGGCGATGACATTTCTCTTTTTTTTCACTCTTCTTGTTTGTTGTCTTTTTATTGTCATGTACCTTGCCATTAGAAATAAATATTTATAATATAGGGAGTGGCTCAAAAAGTAATGTGAAAAGCCCTTCAACCATAGAGTTCATTCACGAAATCCGAGAGATACACAAACATAGCAAGGTGCTGGGTACAGATTGCCTGCATGAAAAGAAAGCATTTTGTTCCCCCTTTATAACAAACGTATTGAAATCAGCGTTGAAGCCCTCGTCTCTGAGCCATTTTAACGAAGACGTTCTGAACTGCGGCATCGGTTTAGGAAATGAAGTCCTGCCAGGTGCTTCTTCAACTGCCCAAAGCGATGGAAATCACTGGGTGCGAAATCCGGGCTGTAAAGAGTATATCCCAATACATTTCATGGGGAAGCTCTGCAGCCAACCAAGCATGTAACCGAGGCCGTATTGTTTGCCCATTTGGTTGCCGTGACCACCTGTTGTAGCTAGGTACGGAATTTCATTCGCTCGAAAAACATGTACAAGAATGACAAGATTGTCCTATTACTTGAAAACTTTTGTTACCTTACTTTTAGAGCCATATGCGAAATTTCATTATATACAGTTACTTCGTGTCCACTACTAATGTGCTCCATATTCAAACCATGCCTCTGGGGGTGCCGATTTCAGGTGCTAGGTCTCTAATTTAGAATGGGTTCAAAACTTGAGAGACCCCGAGTAAAAAGTCGGACTTCTTTCCATTGGGTTCTCATTAAAATGGAATCCGTCCCTCGTTCGATCATTGCCGTTCTATATGGAAGATCTGGCACCGCTTCATGTTTGCCAGTGGGTATAATAAAACAATAACTGCATTAACGCTAATGGAATTCCAAATTTTTAAAATTCTGAAGCTGAATGACATCTTTACGTCTAACCCAATTTATTCTGAAAGAATGTGACAAAAAAATCAGTTTCCAGTGAAAGTCAAAATTACATTAATTGATTTGATGAGTATGAATTTGATATCATTAAAATTACTTGAACATCTATTTAAGCCAATCTCTTAATACACGAATTTAAAGGAGAAACTTCGCGAAGAACTCATTCCGGTTACAGTTACCTTGGAAAACGCATTCAAATTAATAGGAAGAGCTGATTAGAATTTGTTTAGCTCAAGCGTATGAGTCGAGAAAATTGTATATCATTAAACTCCTATTACTTATACAGTACTCATTTAAACTGCGCGTCATTCGCTGTAAAAATGTATGACGACGGATATAATCAATTTCGGCTCCGGATAAAAGGGAAAAGACCAATGAAAAACACATTAAAATTAATATGAATGACCGAGGTATTGTTTGAACTCGAGATCGACGTGGCCTATCATTCCGAGTTCTCTCATTGTTACAAAATCACTGTAATCAAAGCGATCAGTCCTCGTTCGTTTTTTATGCGCCATTTCGCTTTCTTGCCGCGAGTAGTGCAGCAGCAATAGGCACAATTAAAATTCTTTCCCTCATTTTTAGCCTCGCACACAGATTCGTCTATTGACTGTCAAACGCGGGCACAGCTCAGGGTTCAAATTTTTGCACGTTTCTGTTCATCTCCGAACTTCCGTACGACTGCGGAAGGTTTCCGAGTCTTAACACACGCTTATTTATTATTATTTATTATTATTATTATTATTTCTTTTTTTTTTTTTCGAAGGCTCGTTTTAAAATGAATAACCCATTGTTTTGTCAGGAACCAGCCTCGGACCCGCAGTGATTAGTTATCTTCTTCCACGGTGGTTATTACACGGTTCCTTTTGCACATGTCCGTCCAGCCATTATGGGTATGAAGCGTTTAAATTGAACTCCGCTTAAAAGGTGATCTTTTTAAGAGAATTGCGGAAGGGAGGAGGATTGGAGGGGGGGGGGATATGTAAAATGCCCGTGTGCTGCATAATCGGAAGACAAAGCGGTTTGTTGTTTGAAGCGAGATAATGGATCGGGGATTTTTCTTTTTTTAACATCGCAGATGGACAAAGCGCGTGAGATTGGATTCTTTGAGCGCAATGTTTACCCTCTGGGAGGTTTGGTTTTGGAAGAAGGTCGAGAAAATGTGGAATGATTTTCCACTCCACAACAAGTTCCGGCAAGTTGAGTGAGTGCAGTGCAGACAGTCTGCACTGCAGTCACATCAACTTGCCGGTCCTAGGGTGGAGCGAACGGTACAACAACCGCAGCAGGAGTCATCTTTAGGCAGGCGTCAAAATATCAGGCTGTAACGAAAGTTTTCCGCCAAATCTGCTTGACGCAGCTCATGAGGCACCCAGCGATTGAACTTGTACACAATAGTCCTTGATTTTGAAATTTAGGTACCAAATCTTCACAGTGTCCAATGATACAACAGTAGTACCTAAAGCTGTACACATAATTCGTTGACGTTCTGTAGCTGACTTTTTGCAACTGAATTGGATGTAAATGATGTTTTGAACCCGGTTAGTTTCATTTGAGACACCTTGTACTTACTGATAACGATATATTTTTTACAGATTTCATTGAACAATGTTCTAAAGTAAATCTCTTTTTTTCGTCAATCCCAAAAAGAGTGTGGAAAGATATGAGCAATCACCCCAACGTGAACTGTTTGTGCAGATCATATTTGCGGCGGCGGGAAACTTTCGTTACAACGTAATACCTCACTGTACAGTACAGTATAAACTCGATTTCTTCAAGTCAAAGGCAGCCCCGGACTGGGAGGGAAGGGCCCTCCCGTCTCAAGAGAAGGTTGGGGCGGGTTATTGTGCAACCGATAAATAATAGAATGTGTTAACTTTCGGGGTATGGGGGAGGTATGGTGTTAGTATTAGTTAATTATGATTGATAATTAATGTATTCATAAAATATCGATCTATTAATTAATATGCGTCATTCCTATTAATTAATCCCTTGTTCATTCGGGAACCCTCACTCAAAAAATTTTGAGAATTACATTTAAAATGAAGTGCCTTCTGGGGCGCAGTTGCAGCTGCAAAAAAATGTTTTATGTGTCAAACTTCATTCAAGTGCTATCAGTATAGCACTTTCTTTTTTCTGTTTGGGGGCCCCGCGCTCAGCAGGGAAGGCCCGTCGAGGGCGGGGGCCCACCGGTCTGCAGGCAGTCGGACAGCCTGGCCAGTCTGGGCCTGGTCAAAGGGACACAACAATTTCGAGACATCGAGTTTTTGAAATTACTCGTTGAAATAAAAGGGGGGGGGCAGTTGGTAAGGAAATTTTTACTCCAGCATTTTTTTTTTTTATACTTACGTCTGTTCTAGAGAAAAATGAATTGGAAATATCTTGAGCAATATCTGTATTCGAAATTGGAGTCACAATCGAGCTATTAAAGTTAAACAAAAAGAAGAAACTTCCTGAAAAATTAGCACACACTTGCTTATAAATGGCCATGGTGGTCGTATTCGTTATTTCAACTCACTGAAAGGAACGTCTACAAACAATTATTTCAATCACTGAAAAAAGAAAAATAATAACGAATGCGTGCAAGTGTCTGCGAACGCAGAAAGACGTAGGAAAAATTAAAATATCGTTATGGAGATTTTCCTAACCATGTTTTCGTCTCTTCGGGCATACCATCCACTTTCACGTGCTGCGTAATACGACATCGCTACTTTACGTGACGGGAGATCAAGGAAAAAAATCTTACAGCAAACATTTTTAGACAAATAACACATTATCTATTTTATAGCCCCCATTCTTTTGAGTTAACGATTATTTAAATTACTTTCCTATAATATCGGACTGCGTTTCATTTGATTGCTTTCCTGTTTGGCGGCAGATTCTCCAATCTCATTTGTTTAGGAAAATTTTACCTCAACGAAGGCAGACCCTCTTTTTTATTCATCTTCGGTGACATTTCGAACAGAGAAATGTTCTGGAAAGAGCACGAAAACTGTTCTTTTTCTTTCACATGCATTGTCTGTAAACGATTTTGAGTTCTAGCAGGAAGAACGGCGTACAGGTAATTCGATAGCGACAAAAGCAACAGGAAAAAAAAAAAAAAAAAAAGAGGCCGCCTTCTTAGAAGTACAGGACGCATGATTTTTCGCAGGAAAAATTTTGGATGTATTTTTATATCACTGTCATATCGATCGCAGGATATCTCCTTTAGACATCTAACTATACATCTGTGCATTAATATTAACAACATGGATCTTACCGAACGCGCATGGATTATAGGACGCTTTCCACCACTGTATCACTTCCACTAGTTTAAAGAATGGTTTAACCTATTCGCTTTCATCGTTGCAAAGTCTCAACATTACTTTCAGGCATCGGGCCCGCGCAGCACACTATATAGCCATCGAAAAACATTCAGTAAACCTAGTCGAAAAGCAACGATTAGCACACCCAGACAGCACAGCAAATGTGCATCAAACTTGCAGTAAGCTTGAAAATTTCAAGCGCGTAAGCTTAATGCAAGCTTGAATCAAGTGTTCAAGTTTACACTTGCCCAACTTGCATTAAGCTTGACATAGCAAGCTTAATTCAAACTTAAAAAATTTCCTTAATATATAGGGCGCCGGTCGGCGAACTTGCCCCATATATTTTATTTTTCCATGCATTTCCCCCTCTTCGCTGTAACCTCAAGTTATTTTAATCTGTTTCCGTCCGCGACTGGGACCGATCTCGGGACCTAAGGCGTGGGAAGTCAGCGTCCTAACCACCATGCCGATCAATCTCAAGGTGACATGACTAAAGTTTGAAGTGACTGTTATGGTTGTCACGCCGTTTTTTGGCGAGATTGATCAGTATTGGCCAATGCCGATCTGCCTCTTTTATTTTTCCATGGGATGAATCAAAATTAAAATAATGTTATGTGTGATTTATAGACTCTACTAATAGGGTAATAAGCATAATATAAACTTAAAAGCAGCACTCGTTTTAAAACTTTTAATATCGCAACACTCATGTTGGGCAATATTGTCCAAAATCGAGACAAACGATTGATTTTGAAATCAATTTTGTAGTATATTTGTATTTTATTTTGAAGAATTTTAATATTTGGAAATACAGAATCTTTTTTTTTAAATTCTATGGTCAAGTACATTTATGACTGATGATAAATTATTTGTTATATGGATGTGGCTTTCCAAATCAAGCATTAATCAAGTTGTATTTAAGCTTGACACTTCAAATGACTTAAATTCGGCGGGAAAATATTTACTGACTCATTTGTTTGTAATCTCCAAGCTTACTGCAAGCTTAAAATGAATTGAACTGTCAAGCTTGTATTAATACGTCAAATTCAAAGAAATGTCAAGCTTGATTAAGCTAATGTGCTGTCTGGGAGAAAGGTAGTCGCCACGACTTTGCAATGATGTTAGAAGGAAACTGTGTAAAGACGATTCAACATTAAACTATTGATTTTAATGAGTGTCATTAAAGAATACCAATCATGAGTTCTCAAATGAGAGTTCGTGAACCCCCAGTGATTTACCAATCGTAAAAGGAGTTTGCCGAAATAATACTATTATGAGAGTTTTTTTTTATCGCAAATAACAATAATTAAAAAAATAGTTAAATCCTGCCAAAACGCATCGGTTATAAAACACAACAAAATATACACAATTATAAAATACAATAATTCTGCGCGAAATTTGGCGATGTACTGTACTTAAATCTTTCGAAATTTTACTTGAATGGTTAAGCGAAAAGTGGAGATTTCTTGGGAGCGGGATCTTTTGAAGGGTTCCTGGCGCGTAAATCGGCATACTTTAATGCTATCACAATGCGAATTTTTTAATTTCTTGCCAAAAAAAGAAAATATCGCCAAGCTGGGATTATTTTCTGAAAAAAGGATTTCATCTCACATTTGGCGATTTATCTCCAAAAGTCGCCAAGCTGAGCGACATTGGGAGCAATTTTTGAGGCAGATACACGACCTTTGTTGGACCATTAGAGATAACTATATTAAAAATCTTTTGAGTACTCCTGTAGAAGATCTATAAATGCTACATACACCATTTATCAATAGGGTATGTGGTACTGTACGTGGGAATTTATGCATAAACTTCGTAGTAATCGATGGATATTTACGGCAGTTAGAGCACGGACGGACAGACAGACAAACCGAAATCATAAACACTTTTCCACCTTGTTGGAAAGTGTTAAAAACAAAATAACCATTTTGCATGAATATGTCATTAGTCATTTGCAAATCATTAATTGTCGGTCAGCAAATCATTATTCATCAATATAGTCACTATTATCCCGGGTTATGGAATATCCCGTTTATTAGAATAAATTTTCGTTTCAAATTAACTAATCCATTAAGCGTGTTTGGCTGTATTTCATTCGTTAATCTGAAATATCCGTAAAATTGAAGCAAGCATATAAATAACTGTGTAAATTCACTGAATAAAAATTCGAAAACGATTGTAATTTTAATCTTTTGATTTTCCCCTCGGCAGACTCCAACCCCGTCGATCAATTTGTTGGTAAATAAAGCGCCCGGGTCAGTGACATACCCACAGTGCAAACAACCTGCCACGGTTTCCTGAACAGACAACAATAGTTTGCAGCTAACATTTTCTTATCGTGGCGTAAGCATGCTCATCTCTTTCACTTATCAAATCAAACAACGGAAACCATAACGATCCCAGGGAACAACAATAAAAGGAAAAAGGCCGTGTCCCACTGTAAGCCGGTGATAAAAGGAGCGTTTAACTTTTTATTTGTTGCGTCCCTGCAGCCTGGTGACGAATGTCGGTCTCGGAATACATGGGAGGTTCTTATTCTGATTGTCATTTTATTCGATTGGCTTTACGTCGTAAAACCATCGGGGGGTGAAAACTTCCCAAAGTGCCATGTTCACAGCTCATCCGTATTGTTGCAGAATACTCTGCTTGTTTCCTGGGTTCGTCGTTCTAAAGTCCAGTAGGTGTAAAAAGTTCTAGTAAAGAGTCCTCTTGTCGGGATGGAACACAAACTTTATCGCTTCTAGAACTTTGTCGAACAATCAGTTGCACAAAATGCACAAGCACTAACGACCAGCAGCTCGTTTATGACAGTCCACTCAATACCGAAACTTTCACCAATGCTGCAATTCTCACACAAAATAAAACACTTACACAGGCAAAATTCAGTGGAAATATACGAGGAATATCGTACACAATCCCTTAAGACACACAGCACTTAAAAATCAGCTTCGGATCGGAAAGCAAGCGAAAATACCGCTTTCTATAACGTCAGTACAAAGCGTAACAGAGCAAACTCACTCGACCAGAGCTCAGTGAACACACTGACCGAACTGGGCAAATAGTTTCCCTCTTATAGATGGCGCAGAAGCTATTAGAAATTTTACCGAAGGTTCCCCTTAAAGCGCGATTTTCGATTGCGTCATAGGAATACAGCTGAATCATTAGGCTATTATGTGATATTAATGCAGAAAAATCAACTTTACAAACTCCATTGGGAAAAACACGTAAAATGACCAAAATGTCACCAAGCGGGGTGACTTTTGGCGAAATATCGCCAAATTTGGCGCCAAAAGTGAAGTTTACCGAAGGCCTAGGACCAATATTTCTCGAGATTTCTGGAAATTGCTCTAGAAAACAATGGAAAAACCGAAAACTCCGTATCACGCGTTCTAGTTGACCAATTTCGATGCAACGAAAGCAAAATTTAACTATTTGACGCGTACAATACAAGTTTTGAAATATTTTAAAACCCAGAACAGCGGGCTGGCCCGAAAATTCGTAACAGTATGTTTTGCTGACGTATTGGAATAAGGCAAAGATGTAAAGGTCTTCTTTATTTTTACCTCATCAAATAATCTGCTAACGTACACTGCCAGCAGAAGTACGTTCAACGCTCTTCAAATAAAGTGGTGCGACATCAGCCGAGACTCGAAACGTTGCTCAGTTGATTTGACGCTAAAACTAGTCGATGGAACCGAGTCATTTGAAAAAAAAAAAAGTCAGCTAATTTAGCGTTATTTTGCGGTAAAAATTTTGAGATACTTCTATTAACAATGTACGTTAGCGGTGTGAAGGGCGTGTTATGAAGTTCAACTCTCAATGAAACTCACCTTTAACCCTTTGAGGCGCAACCCTTTCCCAATGGCACAGCCAGCTGTCCTCAAAAAAGGGTCTCTAGATCTGTGGCACGCGATGAACGTTTCGATCGTCCGCCATGTTGCTGGTTGTTAAGTCGAGCGATGGCAATGGCTGCCCTTTTTTCAGCATGGGTCAATCTATCCAGCTGTTCTCCCATTCTTCCATTTCTCAGCAGATGTCAGTGCTGTTAAAAATAATCGTGACCAATTTTTTTACGGGAAATGGCGTGCTAAAAAGTAAAGGATTCTCGTGGAGCTATGTCACCCGCAACTATTTTTATAGAAATCAAATCTATCCTTCGTGACTGGCAACAGTCAAAACGTCAAAGTTTGGCGTTCCCAGAGCGGGAACACTGCGCATTAAAGGGTTCATTTGTTTTGCTCTAATCCTTACAAACGGTGGCACAGAGGAGTATTCTAAAAACCCATGCTTGGAAGCAGTACTGGGAACAGATAGGGATTTTAAACGGAGCTTCCTTGCAACGCTAACGTTGAACCTCAGTCCAAGATTAAGAATGGGGAAAAAAATAGCTTACAGCAGGACATTCCAAGACTCACGCCACACGGGCAAGCAACGATGAGCTGCAGAATGGGAAATCGTATGCCGACGCATCTTTGGAACAACGTGAGCAGGGAACAAGGTTAACTGGACGCGACTCAACAGCACATGTCTTAGGTACTTATTGAGATAGATTTAGTAGCTACTAAGCCTATTGTTCAGTTACTAACTTAGTAAGTGGGTGGGGATACTAAATGTGAGTAAATGGGTCATTCCACAAGAATAGGGTAACTTCGTGAAATTGTAAAAAATTTATTTACTATTCAACCTTTTTTAAATTTTGAATAATGCCCATTTATAGACAGCATTGATTCTGTTTAGGAAAATGTATAATATTTTGCAATTTGAAATTTTTTTAAAATTAAAAATGAGGTTTTTAACCCCAAAAAATCAGTCCCTTGGCATGTACCAATCGAAAAAGTGAAGAGTTAAATGCTAATTATTTTTAAACTAACCGATTTAGGCAACAAAAATGATCGTTGTTGTGTTCTGAGATAGTTATTTAATAGCTTGTTATGTGTGTAATGTGATTTTTTGAAAATTTTCATAACTTTTTTTCAATTTTAAGTTGTGTACCCCTACTTTGCGCGTCAGTCCCCTGGCTCATGTTAAATTCCAAAAATTTCTGATATTATCCATTGTTGATAACTTTATTGCCTGTTTCATATTTATTTATCGTATAAAGATGGCATTGACGACGTTTATTTATACATCAGCCATTTTTATTCAATGTTTTTCGCCATTCTTGTGTCAACAAACAGAATGCTAACACTCAATTTGTCAGTCCTCTGGTAAGTAATAATTTAATAATTTATAAATAATTATTATTGATGTATGCTGATTTTAATGTCTTTTTATTACTAGATTTAATATTAGAACAGAATAATATGGCATTTGCTTCCAATAAGTAGATTTTTTGAGTTTTATAGTAAAAACGTCAGTTCCCTGGCATCAGTCCCCGTCCCCTGGCAGTTTTCCATCTGGAATATACTGCTTGTAACTGCTTGGATAACTTGTAAAAGAACTGCCGACCAAGTAATTGCTCAAAAAGGTGATATAATGAATTTGCATGAATTTGCTGACATATTACATAAAAAATGCCCAGCAATAAAAATTTCTATTATTGAAGATGTTGATATTAAAACAATGGATGATCTGATAAACGAAAACCAGAATAAGCAAATTTCCTTTCAAGGAACACTCAAGGTACATCAAATTTGTGGTGATGTACAACACCCTAATCGTCTTATTATGAAGTCATTCAGTTGTTTCTGTGATCCTATAATTTGTGAAAGTTACAAGTTGGGAACAATTAAATTTGAACAAGATCAAAATCTTTCAGGGCGCCGTTCGACACTCATAGCTTCAAAAAAAAAAAAAAAAAAAAAAAAAAGTGAGAAGCAAAGTAAAAAATCTACAAGTAAGCAACACTTCAAGTTTACTGTTGGTGATTTTATCCTAGTCAAATTTTTAGTCAGAAATAAAGAATACCGGAGTGTTGCAATTTGTTCGTATGTTAAAGGAAACGAAGAGAAGTTGACTGTCACATTAAAAAATGTGACATTCGGCTATAAAAATGTAATGATAAAAATACTTTATTTCGATTAGATGAAAATGATATAGCTGATATATCGTTTGAGCATGTATTGGGAAAATTACCAATACCTATTTCAAGTACCAAGCGTAATAGAGTCACTTATACATTTAATAAATTTATTGATGCTTGCGAAAAATAATTACTATTATTTTTGCTTTGATGTTAAATTTATGACTTGTTTAAAAAAGTTTTATTTAAAGTTTTAAAAAAGTTTTAAATAGTATAATTAAATTAATAATTAAAAATGTATTAGTTAAAGATGATTAAATATGAAAATATATGTATTGAGGTTATGTATGAAACATGTTTTTATTACTTCTTTGGATAATTATTATTAATTATTAATAAAAAGTTAGCATTATTCATTAAAAAGTTCATTCTAGAATGAAATCACCTGTTCCCGTCAGTCCCCTGGAATCTACTTTTTGAAAAAAATCGATTTTTTCAAAAATGTTCAAATAATTGAGTGTTGCTGTACAAATACAATAAAATTAACTTATTTTTCATAGATTTTATCAAAAAAATTCTAATCTGAGATAAATGTAGTATGTTTCAAATTCACCTCTAAAGTTACCCGATTCTTGTGGAATGACCCAAATAGGAATTCAGATACATTTAGTACTAAATCACGTGACCAACACCAAGGGAAGTCAGGGAAAATGGAGGGATAAGTTAACAGTGAAGCTAGTAGACCAATCAGAGCGTTTGTTGTTGTTTGTCTTGTCATGTCATGTCTGTTGTCAATGCTGCAGACTAGCTTTTTAGTTAGCACGTGTTTTAATTTCACGTGTTTATCTCCGCCCCAAATTCTATCTGAATTTACTTTAGTAAATTTAGTAACTAAACAATAGGCTTAGTAGCTCCTAAATCTATCTGAATAAAGGCCCTAATAGAGCATTCCGACGTGACGCTTCAGAGACGTCATCTTAGTGACAGTCTACTGCATATCCTTTCTGCGCAGATTTTCAGTATTGTCTTCCAATTGCGTTCCACTCAGTACAAGGATATTAGAAGCATCAGTTCTAATTATCCTTAATCACTTCAAAACATAAAAATGCCGCTGGAAATTCAAAGTCGAAGGTTTGCTTAACCAATTCAATCCATCAAAATCATCCAAAAACGTAATACTTTTTTTGAATGTTGAAAATCGAGTTTTTCCCATTGAAATACATTACGATAACCCAAAGCTGTCCCGCAGAGAGGAGGACCTATCAATGAGAGGTAGTCTCGTCGAATTTTCCTCGAGATTTCTTTGGAAAGCTTTTATAATCGATGCTTTCATAGCGATCCATCTTTCTCGTTGTAAACCATCTCCAATGGTTCATAACCGAGACCCATCGTAACATCACAAACTACTTCTTTTCTTTTCAGCGATTCTGTGTTTCTTGAGGAAAAAAAAACGTCCCGAATGTGCCACCTCACACAATTTGTGATGATATTATCGAACATTTCTGCAAGAATTGCACGCGGGGTTTTGCAAGCAGAAACGCACCGGTTATGAAGATTGTCTCACCTTCAGCTGCGTTTGAAGTCGTAAAAGAACTGAGTATTTTTTTGCAATGTCTTGTTGCAGAATCTACAAAGATCAGTAGCTATAAATTCTCCGAGTTTCTTTCAAAAGAGAAGAGTTGATGGGCAAAACTTGGAAAGAGAGAAGAGATAACGGAAGTTCAAAGACTCTGAGTGACCCCAGAGCCCTTGCTTTTTAACAGAAAGAAGCAATTGCGACTTACAAAAAAAAAAAAAGTTACTGCCTGTGCTCACTTACGATCTTTTAGTGATCCAAAAATATTTGATCCTTCGAACTATAGAAAATTTTTTAGATTATCAAACACTGAGAAAGACTTAGTTTTATATCTGAAAACATCATTTTTCAAAGAAAGTATTAGATTTCTTTCTGATACAAATTTCGTGGCTATAAAATGGAAACAATAAATGTTTTCTTTTCTTTCCTTAAATAAATAAATAAATAAATAAATAAATAGTATGCGTTTTGACACATTTCTTTGCTTTTGGATCATTTGTAAAATTGAAATACGCCATTGTTTCTGATTCTAACTAGTAAAAATTTGACTATTCACTGTCACAAAAGTTTTAAAATGAATAATTTTCGAAGACGAAATGCATGGCTTTTCTTTAAGGCATCGGATATCATTTCCTTAACCTTTTCCCGGCGGGGAAATTTTGGCTGTGCTGTTTCAGAAGGACGGGAGCATCTGAAAAATGCTTTCCCTCATTTCAGTGACTCTTAGCTGAAGCTGCTATTTGAGCAACAATAACTGATGGATTACTCTTTCCCGCCACCTAAGTAAAACGAACTTCTTGATCAAGGGGATTACCTTTATGCGTACATTCTCCTTTTCAGGAACTGGGGTGCAACTGAATTGATGGATGGATGTTGACATCTCTCCCCGCCGGTCCGGTACAGGTGAACAATTACAGAGGGGGAAAGCATTAGTTGGTCGAAATATGATCCAAGCCCGTCCTTTAAGGTGTTCTATTGCTTGGTTGAAAAATCGACCGCCCGTCTTCAAAGCGCGGTCGATTATATAGGTCGATTCATAATTAAAGTTCCCCTATTCAGAAAAGTTCACATCAAAAACTGCGAGTGATAATAGAATACAGCCAACTTTTCAGAAAAACTTACCATAGGATAGTGATTTGCACAGGAAATAAACGTTCAAAAATTACCACTAGATGGTTTTTCACAACTTTTTAGTGCGAATGAAACCGACAACTAACCATAGGCGCCGGCAGCATAGGGAAAGGGGGTGGGCAATGCCCCCCCTGGATTTTTGTATGCAGTGTTTCCCTTGCTTTTTTGCTCTTTACAACATGGTAACCATACGTTGAAGTAGTCTTTGCCCTCCCTTGGGAAATATTCTGCCGGCGCCCATGCAACTAACCATTCTCAAGCGAAGAAAACGATGAGGAGGTTGTGAAGCAGATGTTGTATACCTCTTAGCCGTGGGATGATTTACATATCAACATCTATGCAAAACGGCACCTGGCGGTGATTTTTAAAAAAGTTTTTTCGAAGCATATCTTTCTCCCATGGTCTCGTTAAGATTTTCTTGAAATTTGGTAGCATTCTGGCCAGTAATTTTCGTTACACAACTGTTCTGAATCACTCTGCATATACACAGTGTAACATCCTAAGTTGGACCCCCCCCCCCATAACTTGGACACTTTAATAGGGAACGGAACGTGTCCGTAATATAGAAATATACATGTATAAGTTGGATACCTCTGAAAGTCGGACATTTTTTGAGGGAGCCGCAGGTGTCTATTTGAGGAGGTTTCACTGTATATGTCTCAGATTGATACCATGTTTTAGTGTTGAACCCCATCTGCGTTATACTAGTACGTAAGTTTACGGTAATGTATATTTTTCTATTTTTCGGAAGAGCTAGGAGCTGGCATGGTCCATTGGTGTAGGTGCCCATATTCGCCGGTTAGTGGCCTGACCGATGAATTGCATGGTGAATGCTAATCTTTAAACAATAGTACGTGTACATATGCACAAACATGATAGAGTTGGAAAGTGTTTTATAATTGGTGCGCTTTTGTATTGTTTATCTTTCGTGTTCCCTTTGGTATTATTATTATTATTATTCACAGAATTTTGCCCCCCCAAGCAACATTGTTACCTTTTTTCCCACCGTTTCACATTAATTTACGTTTTCACTTTTCTGGACATTGAAGAATCAGAATGCAGGAAATGTCGTTCCAGATGTGAAACACCTCGTTTCATTTTCCTACACATCCACAATTATTATTCCAGTTGAATTCCAGCTAATCTGCGTTTCTCTTCTTCTTTTTTTTCCCCGCGAAAAAAAAAAAATATATATATATAATCCTTGAAACAAAAGCAGAAGAATCTTAATAGCCAACGTCATCGTCAGCACAGACACAAGACTGATTATGAAACGGGTAATTGTCGTGGAAATGTGAAGCCAAAAAACAACGAAACTCTAAAAAAAATAAAAAATAAAAAAGAGGGGGGGGTGGAGAGGGAAAGGAAAGAATTAACAAAATTTCGGTATCTCCTTTTAAGCATGCCGAACACGTGCATTTCGCAGTGTCCATTCTTGCATCACGTGAAACCATGTTACAACTTCTCGTGTAGATGTTGTATATGCATACATACTCAGAGGGCTTCTTTTGCGAATGGCTTTTATGAAATTATGGCCTCTGGGTTACAAGGCAGCGGAGGGTCTGTGTTCTTTGCAGAACGATTATCTCTTCAAGTTTACTTAGAAACCCGTTCTTTTTTTTTTTGAGAAGAAAATTATCTTCAAGAGAGAGAAGGGGGTGTTTTTCACCTTTTATTTATTTATTTTATTTTTCCTAATCTGAAATGGGAGGAGATGACCACGGTGAATTGAGTTATTCGTATTAGGTTGCCCGCTCGCTGTCAAATTCCGGCTTTTATTGCTGTCAAGAGATTGTTTGCTCGATAGCTTATAAATTGCTTGACATTATTCTTCTTCAGCTGGATTCCGAACGATCGTGTATTTTAAGTTTGTTCCGAGGAGTGGCAACAAAACATATTTATTTGCGGATTTGAAAACGTGTGACGACGTGAACGCGCCATTTTGTTTCCTGAGTTTCAGGCGATAGAAAAACAGAAACAAATTAATTTTTTTAAAATTTCATATTTATTTATATTAGGTTGTAATGAAAGTTTCCCGCCACCGCAAACATCGTCAGCACACAGTTATCGTTGGCGTATTGGCCCATATTTTGTCGAACGATTTTTGGAATTTGAAAGAAAGAGGTTTACTTTATAACACGGTGTTGTGAAATCTGTAAAAAATATAGTTATCATTAAGTATAAGGTGTCTCAAATGGAACTATCACTCTAGAGGATTAGAACCATCATTTACTTTCAGTTGTGTTGCAAAAAGTCAGCTACATAATATCAACGAATTATGAGTACAGCTTTAAGTACTAATGTTGTATCATGTGACACTGTGCAGGTTTGGTACCGAAAGTTCGAAAACAGTTACCTAAGGAGTTAGAAGTTAGTATTTCAGGCAGATATGGCGGAAAACTTTCGTTACAACCTGATACTTTCACAAACCAGCGTAGAAACGCGCACACACGCACATATATACATATATATATATATAACTTGCATTAATGGTGTTCCTTTTAACCCTTTGAGGCGCAACCCTTTCCCAATGTTGAAAAAAGGGCAGCCGTTGCCATCGCTCGACTGACGACATGTGGTGTGTGGACACAGCCAGCTGTCGTCAAAAAAAGGTCTCTAGATCTGTGGCACGTGATGAACGTTTCGACCGTCCGCCATCTTGCTGGTAGTTAAGTTGAGCGATGGCAACGGCTGCCCTTTTTTCAGCATTAGGCAACCTATACAGCTGCTCTCGCATTCTTCCATTTTTCAGCAGATGTCAGTGCCGTTAAAAAGAATCGTGACCATTTTTTTACGGGAAATGACGTGCTAAAAAGTAAAGGATTCTCGTGGAGCTATGTCACCTGCAACTATTTTTATAGAAATCAAATCCCTTCTTCGTGATTGGCAACAGTCAAAACGTCAGTTTGGTGTTTCCAGAGCGGGAATACTGCTCATTAAAGGGTTAAAAATAAACTAAAGATGTTAACAAATTAATAAAGCTTCTTCACCCAATGCATTATGGACTAATATATAATAACAGAAACCATATATGTCTGTCGTACTTTTAGAAAAACTTACAGGAAAATAATCACAGGAAAATTCATAAAATAAGTGTTTCCTGTTTAAGGAAATGTGGCAAAATTCTGTATGTTTGACATTTTTCCTTGAGTGTTTCGTAACTCCTGATACGTTCATTGTTTGCAATAGTACAATCTGCAAAGTTACATTCTTCTCGAGTCTCTACCACGATTGAATACTTTAAAAAGCTGTTCAAATGGTGTATGATTTTCCAAAAGAACGGGCTTAATGAAAAGAAATTTTCTTAGACTTCATTCACTTGGAACACAATCGTCTAAATTTTGCCGCGATCGGAAATAAAATCTATTGCAGACTCAACGTCATGAGTCTTGCTGCAATTATTATTTTTTTTTTTTTTTGAAAAGTCATAAGCTAGTATAAGTTCATTCTTAGAAAAAAAAAAAAAAAAACTTTACATATGAATTTGTTAAGGCAAAAACTACACTCATGTCCATAAATTAAGGATAATGAAGTTCAGGCAAAGAAAGAGAAAGAAGCAAAACAAATTTGACTTATTTTTAAAGTCTATTTATTAAACAAAAAGTAAAGAGCAAAAAAGATGCTATATGTTTGACATAATTAATAAAAATTGCAAGTTTTACTCCCTTGACCAAATTTCAAAAAAGAACCTATTTACAAAAAACAGTATAACATGGTTAGTAGGATGGTTAATACGGAGTATGTCTCCCGGACGATGCAATACAGGCCTGACAACGCCTAGGCATGCTGAGTATCAAATGATCAATCTGATCTTGGGGAATATTACACCACTCATCAAGCAATGCACTCCGAAGTTCCGGTAGACAGGTGGGAGGGGGTTGACGGGCTGCAATTCGTCGGCCAAGCATATCCCACACATGCTCTATTGGATTCAAGTCCGGTGAGTATGCTGGCCAATGCATACGGGTGATATCCTCCGATTGAAGGCATTCGTCTACAATGTTTGCACGGTGAGGACTGGCGTTGTCATCCATAAACACAAATTCAGCACCCATGGCGCCCCGAAACAAACGTACATGTTGTTCCAGAATGACATCCCGATAGATGTGGCCTGTCATCGTTACACTCTGAACATGCAGGTCAGTTCTGGAACCAAGAATAATTCCTCCCCAAACGAGCCATCCTGCACCACCGTAACGGTGTCTTTCAATGGTGTTCTCTTGGTGGTAACGGGTACCTGGCGCTCTCCAGATGAATGTCCGGCGAGAATCAGACTCCAAACTAAACCTGGACTCGTCGGAAAACATCACACAAGACCACTGTTGCGGTGTCCACAATGCATGCTCTCTACTCCAGGTTAATCGCAGGCGACAGTGAGTTGCGGTAAGTGGAACACATCTGACAGGCCTACGAGCATATAGACCAATGTGCCCTAAGCGTCTGTACACGGTCTGCCTTGAAACTGTCGTACCGGTAGCTGAAGAGAGCTGACGAGACAGGTCTGATGCTGTACTCCGTCTGTTTCTTTTGGCAGTAACTGCCAAATAGCGGTCCTCATTCGGCGTTGTAACTCGGGGGCGACCTGTGCTGTAACGTCTACTCACATTACCATCATCTTGGAATCGTTGCCAAAGCCTGGAGATGACACTCTGGGCGATTCCAAGTTCCTCGGATACTTCCAGCTGGGTACGTCCACATTCCAGTCGTCCGATAATTCTGCCACGTAAAACATCATCCAAATGCCTCCTTTGTGCCATAACTATGCGGTTTTGCACTGAAAGGCTTTCACAGCGCTTGTGAACAATTTTACTTCTTTGCCACCATTCCTTATAGACCCCTCTCTTACACTCTCGTCATTGTGACGTACCATCCACGCCATCTGGTGTTTTCCTGTAATTTGCATATTCTTCTTCAAGATGTGTGTGATCATTCCACAGGGGAAATTTTTATTTTAGAGATCAATTTCTGTGTGATTCTGAATTATCCTTAATTTATGGACATGAGTGTATTTGAAGTCAGATTTGTTACTATAATAAAAATTTATATCAAAAATCCTTGCCCTTATGAGTAATTTTTGTGATAAGGCGTCTCACAAGTTGTGAAATGCACATTTGTATTGAAAACAAATCAAGAGTTACACCATACAAAATGTATCATTGTGCACCGACTGAGGGAGGTTTTGGGGGGGGGGGAGAGCAAATGCCCCACTTACCTCTTCCCCATGATCAATAACACTATTTAGTATTATTAGTAAGTGTTAAGGGTATAGGGACAACTTTGGTACTTTTATATCACACTGAAAGTGTTTGGATTGTCGCAAAGTTATATACACGCTATCAGTACTTATTGTGAAAGTTTTACTACTACTTTTATTCGATTATTATATTATAATATTATAAACATTTTAAGATGCTTATTTAATATACAACCGTGAAAGTTTTATTATTATTTTTTTTTTCTTTGTCCAGTGTACAAACCCACACCGTTCGTCCGAGGATCTGTTTGGAATTTTCCACAGATGCGTATAGCCACACATATATAAAGCCATAGAAACGACAACACTCACTACGTCTATCAGTGGCTCAGTGGGTTCAAGCTCATTTCCCATAAGAACACGGAAAGTGAGGCAACGTCAACCTTGCTTACTGCCTGGGAGCGGGTTACTGGATTGCTGTGGGACCAAGTGTGCTAAAGAGAGCTGATGCGCGTAAAACCTGCCGCGTATCCCATGTCCTCCGTTGTTGAAACGGTATCTCTGAGGGTGCAGATCCAGGTGCTGCTCTCTCATCTGTGATGGATTAAAAAATGGGAAAATCTCAGGCGATTCATTCTTCCTCCCAGTGGGGGCTCAATAACGTAGAAGTAGTAGCTCCCATCGGCATTTCGCTAATCGATGTCCTGGGCGGAGAATCTGGCACCGCTCTGCGAAGCAGGACGTTTCGGACCTGGCATTTCTGTCCCGCTGTTTCGGTCCCTTCTCGATTCGGTCCAGCCGTTTTTTCCAATATTGTTATCGACATATATCCAATATTGTTATCGACAATTGTTATCGACAATTGTATCGACAATTGTTATCGACAATTGTTATCGACAATTGTATCAATTATTCCAATATTGTTATCGACATATTGTTATCGACATATATGTCATCGACACATATTTGTTATCGACATAATGTTAATATGAATTTAATTTATTGTTGTTTGCAATGCATAATAGAAGTGATTAATTTTAATTCCACAACTCACAATCACGTCTTATCGATTTACGCGTATTATTGATTATACAAATCATTAATTCCAGTGTAATTAGAATGAACCTTATTTCTTTTATTATTACCATTATTATAAATAATTTTTTACTGCGAACATTTAGGTCTCTTTTCAAACATTTTCTTATTTTCGAGATCGGAATAATTTGAAAGGAATTTTCCGATTGCACCGCGCGGAGGTGGAGGTAGTTAGCACATCAATGTTTTTTTAAAATGTATTTATTAGTTTACCGAACTTTACAATCATATATAATTACATATACGGAAATATAATTACAGAATGGAAATATAATTACACTGCGGGGAAAAAAAAAAAACAGATGTTAGATATTGTAATTTAAAACATCACGTCACGTCATCGCCATCAATACATGAACACAAAACCTGGAATTTACAAATTTAGGGCCATTAATACGTACCCACTGTAATAAGAAAAAAGTAAGACATGGAATGGAATACCTGTATCAAAAGAGAGGAATCAAAATAGTAGTTACGGGACCGAAACGGGAAGGTACCTTCCCGTTTTCGGCCCCCATGGCATTTCGGGCAGGACCGAAATGCCATGGACCGCCGCTCTGCAGTTAGCCAGAGGGCTGTAGTAATGTAGTTCAACAAAGCGAAGTAAAAATTGTTCTTTTTTACTTCCTTGTACGTAGTATAAGGAAGTAATGAGATCCCGAAAAATTTTGGGGGCCAAATTTCGACAAAAAAACCGATTTTACTACCTCTAAATTTAATTTTAAGAATTTTATCGATGCATCTCAACGTAGGCTAGCATGCACGAAGCACGATCATATGAACGCGTCTGCAACTCATTTTGACCAGCGGCGAGTCTACTGTGGTCAGTTTTTCCTTGCCGTCTGTACGTACGTACGTACGTATGTATGTAACTCGCATATCTCAAAAACTATTGGTCGTAGAATGTTGAGATTTGATATTTACGATTGTTCTATGATCTAGTTGTGCACCTCCCCTTTTGGTCGCAATCGAATGTATAGTTTATGTACAGGACCGCCCAAAAGATTCGAAATACATTACGCTCTATGGGCCGAAATTCATTAAACTCGCCTAACTCAAAATCTATTAGGCGTAGAATGTCGAAACTTCATATTTTGGATAGTTGTAACATCTAGTTGTGCACATCCCCTTTTGGTTCCATTCGACTGGATAGTTTATCTACAGGACCGCCCAAAACATTCGAAATACATTACGCTCTATGGGCCGAAATTCATCAAAGCGTTTTTTAGAGGTATTGGGCTATTTCAAACGACTCAGAAGTGATATATGCTGTAAAGAGTTAGAAAATGAATTTCTCCATTAAAAGAAGTGTCTTTATCATTTACAGTTCTGCTACAGGAACACTCAAAAGATTTCCACTCCATTACGGTCAATGGCAATTTTAGGGGCATTCATCCATTTCAAGCACAATACCGTCCTACCACATAAGTCAGGTAATGGTCCGACCACGGTCACGTGCCTCCCTCAAGAAGAATGCCAAAAGTCGCCAAGCTTGGCGACTTTTGGTGTACGTGTGTGCGTATTTAACTCTCAAATCTCAAAAAATTTTATGAAATTTCATGTATAAGATTGTTGTAACATTTAGTTGTGCATCTCGATTTTTGGTTGCAATCTACTGGTGGGTTTATTTACAGGACCACCGAAAAGAATTTCAGTACTTTAATGTCCATGGACATCTTATAATACAATTGTAGACAGTCATTGTTTGGTACATGCCCAAAATATCGCCGTCTGTCCTCGACCTTGGCGAGTTTTGCCGAAATGTCGCCAAATTTGGCGATAGTCAGTCATTTGGTCCATGCCCAAAGTATCGCCATTTGTCAACGTTCTTGGCGAGTTTTGGCAAAATATCGCCAAAATTGGCGATAATCTGTCATTGTTGGTCCATACTTAAAATCTCGCCAAATGTCGTCGACATTGACGAGTTTCGCCAAAATATCGCCAAATTTGGCGCCAAAAATTATTTCGTATTCTGTATAACTCTAAAACTTTAGCCCGTAGAATTTTGAACTTTTGTATTTAGAGCTATATTATAATATCTAACTGTTTTCAATATCTTTTTTGACAGCAATCGACTGGGAATTTATTTACAGGGTGAGCCAAATGACTTTAAATACATTGAGGTGTATGGATGCATTCAATTCATTGAAAGTCTGTGGTCAATGACTACTTTGGCTATCCCCAAAATCTCGCAGACTATCTCAAGTTTGTCGGCTTTTGGTGAAATATCGCCAAATAAAGTGTCAGAAGGAACTCTTTCAAATTGAACTCAGCTTGGCGATATCGAAATATTTGGCTAGAAATCGCTAAACCTTACTATTATTGATATTTTATCTCTTTCAAACAAATAAGTTTACAGGAAGTGCGTAGAAAACTTTTTTGATTTAATAGACGTGCAAGGAAGTGTTGGACACATCAGATTTTTTAAAAAATAAAACTTTCACATAGGTTAGCTATTGCGATGCAAATGTTATGTGCGAAGCAAATTAATATATTATTCTTATTTTTTAAATTATATTCCAATCGGATTAAATCCAGTTATGGATGTTGAAAAATGCAACTTTCTTTTGTACGAAGAACAGGTTCTCAACTACTCTTATTATAAAATACACGATTTTTCGCGTGATGCTATACAGATTACCAGCCTTCCCAATAAATCAATCTAACGCAAAAAAAAATATGGGCAGTTCCGAGGTCTATCACGTTCATTCAAACACACTAACAAAGAAGCCCTTCGGGTTTGAATATTAGAACAGATTGAGATTGACATTATGCATCTTTCTAGCTTTTACAATTCACAATAATCTCACAAAAGTGTACAAAAACAAATTTCAATTATAAACTATCCCTTTGCATTTACGAGCAATTTTACCATTTCACACTTTTGGAGGCTGGCCAAAGCCACATCGTTTCATAAATCAAGGAAACTTAAAATTTAATCATCACTTATTCTGACGTGGCCGTCATTGCGTTAGATTAAAAGAATGAACGTGTAAATGGGATGAAAAGATGTGAAAAAAAAAGATTTATTTGACATTCGGACACAAGCACGTACTGTTAAAAGAGGATGAGAGACTTTTATTTAAAAGCCTGTACTTAACACATAAAAGGTCAGCGTAACAGTAAAAGCGTTTTGTCGTAATTTCCAGATCCTATTTAACAAACGTTTTGCTTTCAAAAGACACAAGGGGGAAGTTCTTAGATGAATGCAGCGTATCAGAATGCAAAGCGAACTTTTTGTTCGCGTCGACTCACTCAATGCACGAGGTCGCGCGAAGGAAATGAAATGAAATGATGAGAGAAATAGCGGATTGCACGTGCATGGATAAACTGTATAGTGGAAACTTTAAATTGAATTACGTTGCTAGAAATTATCATTCGAGGCTGCCGCAGTGTTGATTTATAAAAATGTTACAAGAGCTCTTTGTTTTGCTATTTTGAAAATATTGAAAAGTTTGCACACAAAAAATTCAATTGCTTATTGATGTACGAAAAATCCAAGTTAAAAGTTTAGAGCCAGGAAAAAGTTTGAAATTATGGATAAATGTTGAGTCAAGCAATGGTGTACTTTTTTAGTACTTATTGCTGAGTGGTATAGTACTAAAAATAAACAAAATTCATTGCTCATTAACTTAGTTCATCTTAAAGAAAATTACGGAAAAGCAAAACGAATGTAATCCCGAGTATTTTTTTCATAGCCACAGGCGAATACTTTCAGTAACTTTACTTATGAATATACTTTCAGAAAAGTTCATCTTTATACACAAATTAATCTCCCATTTTTCAACGAATAATTCTTTGAAAACGTAATATTTACGTGAATTTTTCTTCCCGAAATCTGTAGAAGAGAAAGAAAATTCGTTGAACCCGAAGAAGTTTCTTCAACTGAAAAAAAAAAAAACAAAAAAAACAGGTATTTCTCTCATAACGGAGATATTCCGTCAGTACTACCACAAGAAAAATTTCTGTGAATTGAAGAAATAACTTTTGAGAGTGATTCTTTATACACTAATTTATTAATCAGTTTAATTTCCGTACTCCTTGGAAACGTTATATTTCCGTGAATTCTTTCCGAAAACCTGAAGAAGAGGAAAAATTTCGTTGAAGAGATATTGCGGCAGCAATGTTGACAGTTAAATTTCCGTGAATGAAGAAATAATTTTTGAGAGAGTGTGTCTGCTCTCATTTTCACCATAAGCGGAAGTCTATAGTAATTAAGTTCTTTTAATAACTTTCTTAAGTATCCTTTTCCGCCTTTAATAATGACAAAGGACATGAATGAGAACAGACTGAAGATTTTTCTTACTGCAATAAGATTTTATTCCAATAAACCGTTTATTACTTTCCGAACGTGTACCATGTAAGGAAAGTATTGTAATCATGAAAAAATTCGACTTCGAGATTTTGGTGAATTGACACGTTTTGAGGTCTTCTGAATTTATTTATGCTATTTTTACGAGATGTGTGTGTGTGTGTGTGTGTGTGTGTGTGTGTGTGTGCGTGCGCGCGTGCGTGCGTGCGTGTGTGCGCGTGTGTGTGTGTGTGTGTGTGCGTGCGTGCGTGCGTGTGTGCGTGTGTGTTTGTGTGCGTGTGCAAATGAGTGAACACGATAGCTCCTAAACGGAGCATTCGATTGAGCTCAAATTGGGTATATATGTTACAAACCACCGTCGCAAGACCGGTATTGATTTTGGTGTGTATAGGACTTATAGTTTTTCTACAGGGCTTTGACAAAGATTTCTTTTACATTATGGCCTATGGGAGGAAATTCTTGAAAGTACGCTACCGTTTAAACAGTAGATTCGATTGAGCTCAAATTAGGTATATATGTCATAAACCACCATCGTAAGACCGGTATTGATTTTGATATGTATGGGACTTATAGTTTTTCTACAGGGCTACGACAAATATATCCTTTGCATTATGGCATATGATGAGAAATTCTTGAAAGTGCGCTAGCGTTTAAACGGTGCATTCGATTGAGCTTCAATTTGGTATATATGCTTGAATTATTCATCGATTAAAATTGATTTAAATGCTTGGCAATGATCTTAATCGTAAGTGATCGGAAAGTCGAGTGGAGTCACTTCAGATTTTTTTTTTTTTTTTTAAGTTAAAATATATTCCTTTAAGAAAAAACACTCGAGAAGGACATAAACTTCCCTACTAACAATTTTACTCGGGCTACCACCGGCCACGTAGCCAGCCGATTATGGCCCGAGCAAAATTGCTAGTAGGGTTTGTCCCTCCGCACAGATGAAGCAAGAGCTAGACCATTAACATCATGTTCATCAAAGAAAAAAGTAAAATTTGATCAGGACTTATGTGTGCGACTTGGATAAGAAACTTGTCAAGAGAACCATCGTGAACACCAGCGGTTCCCAACCGGTGGGGCACGCCTCTCTTGAGAGGCCGAAGAGCGTTTGAAGGGGGGGGGGGTCACGAGAAAAATTGGCAAATAGCAAGTGATAATGCACATTTTTTTTAATCTTATTTATTTTATTTTTACTCCAAAATTATCTATTTTCACTTTAAATATTATTAAAACATTATCGATAACATTATTTTCAAGACAAGGCGAGTCAATGTTTATTTTTGAAGAATAAAAAAATAAAAAAATAAGCATATGTATGTTGAGGAATGTAAAGCGGGGGAGGCGCAGTCAGAGCCTGATTATGACCAGCAGGTGCCCTGGGCATTGATGAATTTGGGGGCCCCCATCTATGAAATGTGTTTTATTTTTCATAAAATTTTGATATAAAAAATGTATTTCAGAACAATATTTGAAATTGGGGGCCCTTTTGAGCCGGGGGCACTGGGAAAAGTCCCGATTTGCCCATGCGATAATAAGGCTCTGGGCGCAGTTCTAAAAGGATGGAAACCGCTGCTTTGAACGGTTTGGTGATTTTACAGTACTCAGAAAAGTTGTCAAAGTCTCAACTACAGAACGGGCGCAAAATGCAACGGAGTTGCAAAGCACATCGTAATTTGGTTACTGTGGTAACTCAGGAGGAAAACACGGAATTAAGACGTTCGCCATTGTTGGAAGCTCTACCAGAACTACCTATAGAGTTGAAAAGCTATTTTTCTGAAATTCAGTGGGACGTGGGGCATCCATAATGACACAGACATGTTTGTCTTTTAACCCTTTGACGAGCGATGGTTGCTCCTGAAACCACCTTATTTCAGCGCTTTCACTGTTGGTCACAATACGGTTAAATGGTACCTAATGCTGAAAAAGTGCAGCCGTTGACATCGATTCACTTAACTACCATTAACGTGGTTGTCGATCGAATAATACCCCGTCTGGCGCCACAGAGCTAAAGAAACTTTTCTGACACAGCAATCTGTGCTACCGCACAGCCTTTAAAAGAAATGGAAATATTCATTATTCTTTTGCAGTTTATTTTGCAGATCTATATTATCTTTTGCAGTTTATTATATTTTTGTAGTTTATTCTTTTGCAGTCAGTCACACACAACGTCTGAATATGTTTTAACAGCTCAATCAATTTCTTGGACTTAATTATTAGGAAGCTGAACTTAACAGTGAGCAGAGTGGTACATCTATAGTCCTTTAAGGTGAACAATAATAGTTGATTTTAACTAAAATTGTTTTCGGGGATTTATAAAATTGTTCAATGGATTTTTGTTATGCAAGGGCACTGTGGTCTATCGCAAAAAGACGGTAAGGCCGCCAATATGCTTTTTTTTCGTCATATTTAGGGCATAATGTACCAAATTATGTCATGCGCATTTTAAATTAGTATTGTTATTACTTAATATTAAGTACATATCATTAATATTATTATTAAAAAACTGCTATTACTATTACTTAAAAAAAAATTTCCTTTTGCTTGGTAACCATATTGACGCTTATCACCCTTCCATTTGGCGGTCGTTCGGTGTTCTGCGACAAACCCTGGGCAATGGGTGGTCCAATAAATTATTATTAAATAAATTAAGCATCATTTGGTTTGTAACATAATACATCGGTGGCAAACGCAGTCGGAAGGTAACACTACAAAGAGAGAGTATTGACATTTGTTTTTTATGTATTTATTTATTTATCTCCAGGGTATATTGTTGTCTGGAAGCTGCCACACACCTGACACCTGACTCACTAAATATAAATCTATCAAGGTGTAAGAAACCAACCCTTCCCTTAATTAATTACCTACACTTCCGCAATGGCTCTTCGCGTGATTTAGTTTCATTTATTAAGAATTAAGCGCACTTGACAAATCAATGAGAATAATCTCAATAAATACATTTTTTTTTTGGTTCATGCAGAAGAAACCGCGATGTCCCAGGGCTGCAGACATTTTCCAGGTTATTTGCGACGCGATGATTCATTAATTTTATAACCTTGATTGAAAAAGAAAATTAATCGAAGGGATTTATAAAAAACCTAACCAGGCATGTGCACTGATTACGTTTCACAATTAATATATAGGAAGGGAAACGTGATTGATTCGGTAATTAATTTGACGCGAACGTCAAGTGAAATAAAGCTGATTATAAGCAAATTCAGAAGGGACTATTAATTAAACCATTTTTAATCCTTTGATTTGAGCTGTAGAATTTTTTCGTATAGACCTTTTTGTGTGGGGTAATTAGGCTTAAGGGAAAAAAAAAAGAGTATCAGAAATAGTTGTAAGGTGGGTATCCACTTGCGGAAATAATTATTTCAGTTGAAGAGTTCATTCACACTATCTATAATACATTTTTTTTTCCCTTGGAAATGAAACGGTATTCAATTTCCGAAATTAATTTTGTTCGTGTTTATTGATAAGATGCTAAACAAGAATAGTGGGGGACCCTTGATTGATTTCGTAATTGATAAATCTTGACACCTGATCAAATTGTTGCATTGTCGTCCCGTCGAAACTCTGAAGCGACCGAGCGGTATTTCTTTTCATGGTTTGGTGAAATCGGATCCACAGCGAGATAGCGGGGACCTTTATTGTGTAATAAAAAAAAAATATTTTATAAGCAAAAGACAGCAAAAAAATTGTATTGAATACAGGTATTTGGAATAATTTTAGTTGCTGATTATCGGGGCAGGGTTAATTTCTAAATGTACTGGATGGCCATAATTGAAGTGGAGGTGTTTAGAGCCTGATTGTGAGAAGATTGTTGGGCCAAACTGAATCACATTTGCAGTAAATACTAATTAGACCATGGGGTTTTGATTTAAAAAACCATAGTTAGGATTTTCGCCACTGGAAGCAAAGGGGTACTGTAAGGCGCCTTTTTGGCGTAAAATGGGCATGGAAAGAACAGAAAGCTAACATATGGCATCATTGACATGTGTGGTTTAATATGTTTTCCTTGCAGATTTTCCAAAAAGTGCATTCTCTGAACCAGAATCTCTACTCCAGATTAAGGCAGATATCCATTGATTTGCTTGACATGCAATGTTATTCGGTCTTCAAAGCGGCTAAATTATCCACATTTCCTTGGTATAACAAGCTCTTTACATAATCCCTTAATTACCATCGTTTTCTCCGTGATAATCTGCATAATCACTACAAAGCATTACTGCGTATGAGAGTCATCGTTAAAATGTGTGATAAAATATAAAAGGCAAAGGTGAATATGAAATAGGGTATCAGTATCAAAATGCTTGTGAAATGTTAACTTTTTGAACTTTCTATACCTATTTTACTCCAAAAATGGACCTAACAGCGCCAATTTGACTCCCGGTGGAAAAAATCCGAACAATTTTTCTTTTTTTCTGTTCTAATTAAAACCCCTTAGTCTAATTAGTATTTACTCCAAATTTGGTTAAGTTTGGCTCGCAGTTTTCTCCTAATCGGGCTCTAAACACCCTTACTTTAATTATGGTCACCCTGTATATGGAGAGTGCGCATAATTGTAGTTTTTTATTCGTAATCATCACCATCATTATGAACTGTACTTCTTTCTAGAAGTAAGGCAAAATGACTGTTCCGGCTCCATTGGTCCATCACACGTTTTGTTGCTCGACTGCGGTCTCTTCTGCCCATCGGAGTAGAGTTGAGGCAGCCTAGGGAGTCGTGTGTTTACCATACATTGCACACATGGTCTTTTCAATTAGTACAGTAGTCTTGCAGTCTGTCCCGTAAGTTGAGTACCTACAGTTCATTCTCGATGTCTTCGTTTCGGATGCTGTCGATAACTTTAAATCCCGTTATCCATCTTAGATATCTCAATCACGTGCCCGGTTTTCTTCTAACATTCTGGTTTTTCAGGGTCCATGTCTTCGATCTATAGAGCTGCATAGGTGTTGCCATGTGTTCTTAGTCATCTGATGCGCAATTCAGGCTTTTGTGTGTGTCCCATAAAAAACTACACCTTACGATTAATACATATTGTACGCTAATGTATATTTAAAGTTCATTTCTAAAACGTGGTTTCGACGTTTACAAATGAGAAACTGACTAAGCAAGGACAGTCGCATGAGGACTCTCAAAGCGGAGAGGTATAGAGAAAGAAAGGTTACTAATGTGCAATTGTTCATTCATTGTTAAAAAGATTTCTTTATATATTGCAAAATATAAAATAAAGAGGTTTCATTTTTACCATTTCTAGACATTTTGAAACATCCTAACCAGTGATGTTAAAAACCGTATTTAAATTTATGTACTCAAGTAGCTATAAAATACTATTTTCGATCATCAGGGCATTCACTAATTTTATTTATGTATGTACTTTTCACACGTGGATATTTTCAAATGTTTCTACTTCACTGGCAATAATCAGCAATAGTAGTTAATAAAAGTTAGTGGTTATGTGATAATAAATATTTAATTTTATGCTGTATTTTTATTTTTTGAAGTAAAATCGCGGACGAAAACTGAAAACATGGTTGCTTCATAAAATTATTTTATGCAACCAGTAAACTACGTGCACATAATTTTTTGTCGCAGTGTATGCACAAAGAGTCATCTTCCTCTTGCAAAATATATCCCATTTAGCAAAAGACGGTCTCTCAAGAATTCATATATAAGCTTCTGAGTGTATTTTATCATACAGGATTACAGCAGAGCAAGTGGTGTTAAGAAACATGTCCAGGACATCACTGGAGGATACAATTGGGGGGGGTGGGATTCGATTTCACCATTTTCGTACCCCCCCCCTTGAGTTCATTTAAGCCCGCTACTAAACCCATGTTTAACCTGCTCGCTGTCATCACCAAAAACGCGCAACTGGGAAGCAAAGTAAACTTATGCAACAAAGTTACATTTGCTTTAAATGTAACTTAATATTCGTAGCTTGTGTATGCCGCTTTTGTAAGTAATATTGATACTTTAATGATGCATAAAAATAAATTATGTGTGTGTTATTCAAATTCAATGCAATTTGCGTAATTTGTATGTTGCATCATTTTTTTTATAAAACGTATACTGATATTATGGTGCATCTTAAAATATAAGTTATGAACAGTTAACATTTTACGTGTTTTATGTAATTTAAACTTTCTGTAAAATGTACAATTACAGGTAGGTATTTTACTTTGTGTAAATATAAGTAGCGTTTGATTCAAAATATATTTATGGTAGATAATGACACTGTATTTACGAAGAGAAAAATTATTTGGGGCTTTGAAGTAATTTCAGATGACTCATAACACATTAGGTAAGATTTTAAAAAAAATCATACTGCTTTGACTCTTACTTTCTGTATATCTCTTTAAAAAAATAATAATATAAAAAAAATCTTACAACAAACACGATAGCATCCACAAAAATATGAGTTGTCAAAGATATGCAACAGTTTCTCTGGAATTCCTAGAAAATTGTTTTTGAAATCTCTTTTTTCTTCAGAAAAATCAGATAAGAAAATTCTGAATGAAATCTTCCTCAAAAAAAAAAAGGAAAAAAAAAGTGTGATGATGTTTAAAGTTCAGTTTACATCATTTGGTTTCACCAACCAATCACATTACACCACAAAATGGGCATGTACTTTCTGTTCACACACCTTTTTCGAAAAAAAAAAAAAAAAAAAAAAGACGAAAGAGTTATAACGGCACAGCCGAGTACTGACGCACTTATCTCAAAATTATCTTAAATGTCTTCATGGAAATATATGAGAGGATTAAAGAGCTGTAAACTGCTTCCCCTTGCGTAATTTCTTAAAAAGTATAAATAGTTGAACGAAATTTTTACCGAAAAACAAGACGGCGAGAAAGAAAGAGATGGGCCCGATCGCAAAAAGTAAAATCAAAATATAAGAACACAAAAAAGTAAGAAGCTTCTAGAATACAATTTTTTACGAAATAAAAATATGTGGTATGAAACTCAAAACTCTGATTCAGAGCTAAGCTCATTAAAATAAATAGCAGTAATATTAGAATTGATTTAAAAAAGAATTACTTATAATATGTTATTTTTTAAATATTTAGTATTATGCTTGTACGGCATAATTTAGAAAAAAATAATTTAGTTTTTATTAGCATCGATATTGAATATAGAGCTCTATAATAGTTAAATTTTGTGAATCATTATTAACGGTTAGTTTTTATAAACTGAAATGAGAATTTTCTTGTATTTTCTTGTTTTAAGTTTGTATTAAATAAGCTTTCTTGCATTTGTTTTAAATAAACTATTTCTTGAATTAATAAAATATGCATTGTAAGTAGTGTGTTCAATTTTATTATTAATAACTGCATACTGTTTTTTGATATAAGTGTTTAAATGCAAATTTAGACATTTTTATAATAAAAGTTGAAATATGATTTTTATACATTTTAATAATGAAGAAAATAATAAAAGTATGAACATTCATGTTTGTTGTAACGAGAATTCTTCAGTTTTAGCAAGACAGAAGAATGAAAAGATAATTTCTTTTTAAATCTATAGCTTCAGTTCAAAAGATAAATAAAACTACGTAACATGTCATACTATATATTCAGAAAAAATTCAGTTTTTTAAAGCTCAATTGGTTGAGATATAGTTGTTGGCATAAATAAACATTTTGCGTTTACTTGTATTATTTTTCTTGCATCCTGTGGGTCAATTTTTTTTTCAAGGAAAATTTGAAGCACATTAAACATACGCAATGCATGAGAAAAGTTAGATTGTGTGCAGTTAAATGCTTACGGTATTTCATGATATGTTTCTGTGATAAAAATAAATTTAAAAACTAACATTGGAATTTTTGATTAAAAAATGCATTTTGTATTTGTAACCTTGTTTTCGATAGTATTTGTTGCTAATAATTTATTTCCAGTGTGAAAGGTCTAAAAAATTACTGCATCAAACTTTCTTGCTTGTTTTATATCAAATAATAAATGTAGTAAAAATGATTTTGCGTGTTCTTTAAATAACGATTTGGAGAAAAAAGATGTTCCAGGGATTTATTTTAATTTAGAGTAAGCGTATAAAATTTGCAATTTCTTAAAAGATTATACTGTATTTTTTTACTTATAACATAGATAAGTTTAAAATGGGAAAGAAATTCGTATTGATTTGTGTTGTTTATGTTTTATGTTTTTTCAGTGCTTTTACCAATATAATTAGGAGTAGTTTTAAAAACTACTTTAACTCTTTAAAGCGTTGTGACCACCACCTAATGAGCTATTTACATGGCCAAAAAGTTGTGGAAATGCAGCCGTTGCCATCGTTCGATTTAACTATCGGCAACATGGCGGCCGATCGAATCGTGAAGCGCGTTCCGCAAAGCTGAAGAACTATTTTGACATCTGGCTGTGCGGTTCGCATTAGTTTGAAATGTGAAAATGGTTGTAGATTTTTCTAGAACAGTGCTTAATCAAGTATCTGTGTTAAAGGCCATGGCATGAGGTTATTCAAATAGAGGTTATAAAGTAGCACGCATTCCGAACTTGATGTCACGATCCTCCGTAAATTTTATTAAGGGTTGAAGTAAAGTCTTTTTTATATAAAATTAAGAAATAATAATAATAAAAAGAATTTTTCGCCAGAATAATAATTTTTCATAACAAGTCTTACTAATACTGTTCATAACAAGTTACGATCCTCCGTAAATTTTATTAAGGGTTGAAGTAACGTCTTTTTTATATAAAATTAAGAAATAATAATAATAAAAAGAATTTTTTCGCCAGAATAATAATTTTTCATAACAAGTCTTACTAATACTGTTCATAACAAGTTACGATCCTCCGTAAATTTTATTAAGGGTTGAAGTAACGTCTTTTTTATATAAAATTAAGAAATAATAATAATAAAAAGAATTTTTCGCCAGAATAATAATTTTTCATAACAAGTCTTACTAATACTGTTCATAACAAGTTACGATCCTCCGTAAATTTTATTAAGGGTTGAAGTAACGTCTTTTTTATATAAAATTAAGAAATAATAATAATAAAAAGAATTTTTCGCCAGAATAATAATTTTTCATAACAAGTCTTACTAATACTGTTCATAACAAGTTACGATCCTCCGTAAATTTTATTAAGGGTTGAAGTAACGTCTTTTTTATATAAAATTAAGAAATAATAATAATAAAAAGAATTTTTCGCCAGAATAATAATTTTTCATAAGTCTTACTAATACTGTTCATAACAAGTTACGATCCTCCGTAAATTTTATTAATGGTTGAAGTAACGTCTTTTTTATATAAAATTAAGAAATAATAATAATAAAAAGAATTTTTCGCCAGAATAATAATTTTTCATAACAAGTGTGCTTCCGCACAGAGAGCTGTGTCAGAAAACTTCTTTAGCTCTGTAGCGCCTGATGGGCTGTTTGATTGACACCCCCTCCCCCCATGTTGTTGGTAGTTAAATGGATCGATGTCAATGGCTGCACTCTTTCAGTGTTGGTAAGTCTATCCAGTCGATCTTCTATATTGATGTGAAAATGTTTTCGCCTCAAAGGTCGAAAATGTTACGTGACTCAGAAATGTTTGGTATATCCCTTGTAAATAGATGATATTCATCAGGTATACCGAAAAGTAACATCAGTTTTTTTGCATTAAATCCAAGGACAAAAGTTTGTAACAAGTCTTTGAGGATAAATCACTTTGTGCTTAAACAATAGATTCATATTTCTTGATAATTTAAAGCATGAATTTCAAAGATAACTGGATCTACATTCAAGAAAGATATAAGCGAAAAAGAACGGAGGGAGGGGGGAGAGGTTGGTCTTCCATTCCCCTTGTGGGTCGAATTTCAAGATGCCCTGAAATTGATTTTTACGTATCAGTGTGTAACATTTTATGGATCTGGCTGAGCTAAAGAGAGCTAAGGCATCCCCCCTCCCTGCCCCCAAGTCCTTCTATAGGATACGAATATGGGAAAAAAATTCTGCTATATCGAGCACCTACGTCTCAAGCCTCACATACACACCAAATTCCGTATTATTAGCTATAGTATAGTTTCCGCCAGGGGCGTAGCCAGGGGGGGGGATATCGGGATATATATCGCCCCCCGAAATTTTTCGATTAGTGATGAAATTCCGTCTGTTTATACTCATATAAGTTCATATAAGTAGTTCATATAAGTTCATATAAGTAGTTCATATAAGTTCATATAAGTAGTCAACAAAAAATATAATATTGGTGAAATTTGAGTGGAGAAGTATCAAAACGTAAACCAGAAAAAAAAGTATTAGAAAAATACTGTTAGGTCACTTTGTTTGTGAAAATAACCACAGAAATTAGAAAATTCACATCGGCTTACATACTGCCGATTTTGTGTAATTTTTGAAGAAAACTCTTGTAAAACAATTACTTCTCGCTATTTTCAATGTTTAAGATGTTTATGTAGTTCATGAACTTCTCTGTATAACAAAAAAATGTTATTTAAGTCTTTTGATGAGTTCAAAAAGTATGTCTTTCTAATTTGTAATTGTAACTTTTTTTTTCCCTTTTCTTTTTTTTAAAGCTAAAACAGTGTTATATCTAGATTAAAAAAAAAAAAAAAAAAAAACTAATACAAGTAAAATAAGATTAAGCGATTTTGACAAATACCCACTATGATTAAATAGAAATTTCTAAGCTTAAAATGAAAAAAAAAAATTTTTTTTTCCTTAAAGCAATCCTAGGTTGTTTCTGAGATTAATTTGATATCGATAATGGACGTTATCTAAATTTGTCAAATTATGACTTGTGGCAGAATGTTAGCTCAGGATGGATATATATATATATATATATATAATGAACAGCCGAAGCAACATAACTAACTCACTTCCAAGTTTTCATAAAAATTATGTTAAATCAATTTTTTGAAAACTGAAGGGAAGTTTTTAATATTTCTTTACTCAAACAGTAATAAGATATTTACTTCAGGAAAATTATATCCCGTAATAGTTTTTGAAAAAAAAAAAAACAGTCAACCGTTAAAATTAGAGATAGTAAAATTACTTGCTATTAAGCTTTTAGATTTTCTAATTAACCAGAAAATAAAACTCGTTGTGCAGGCAATTACAACGGGCGCTGGAAGAAAAGTATTCGGCAAAAAATATGTCTACACTCAATATTAATCTTTGTCCACTTAAAATAAATAACTTCATATTCAATTTTTATTATATATTGAAATCGAAATTCCATTTTCTTCTAAAAACGCGCGAAAATTTTTCGCATACGAAAGATTTCGTTTCGCTAAGAACATCCCCTATTATATTAATTTTCATGCAGAAGAAATCATGTTGTTTGGGAAAAAAAGTTAAACTGGGTTGTACAGAAAAACAATTTCAAATGAACTGAAATCACAATTTTCTCTTCAAAGCTTGATAACCGTGATTTCAGTATGATGTCATTATCACTTGCGGCACCTATTTTTGTCATGCAAATGAATAACTTTTTTTACTCTCAGAAACAAAATAAAGATGAAAATAACGAAAAATCACTGTAAAATTTTGGAATGGATTGGTATTCAAATTTCTAAACTCTAGCAGATTATTTTCTTTATTTTTATACATAATTATAAAAAAATTCAATCTGATCGTACAAATGCGGTAGATCTTATTAGTTTTTTGTGCTTAACTTTTCCATCTTTTTGGAGTAATTTTGACAAAAAATTTTATCTTGGAGTAGTTTAGCCCGAATTTTTCCAGAGTCAGTAAATCAGCGAGTCAGGGATCAGCGCAACTATGTAGTGTAGTAGGATACTGAGACTAGTTAATGCTACCTCACCTTCCCCCTCTCACATTCTCAAATGCCTAAACGTGTTGTGGAGTGAAAACAATTGTTGATTTCCTTTTTTTTTTTCTTTCTTTCAAAAACGTCAGGAGTGTTAGATAACATCCTGGCGTAGGTGAAAGTATGTGCGATAAAGTACAGCATTTTGCGAACTAATGTTAGCAAAATAATTAAACAAAGCTAACTGAGAATGTAATCCAAGTATAGTTTCAAGAAAAGCAAATATCAGAAAACTAAAAAAATTGTGCATTCAATGACAAAATGCGCTGGAAAATATTATAAAAGCCAATGGAGGGAATGTTTCTCTCTATTCTAAAAAAAAAAAAAAAAAAGTAAAGGCCGCTGCTGGCGCTGTCAATAGCTTGTTTGCCTATCTTCTCCTAAACCGTGCAGATTTGAATTTCGAGAAACATGTCCACGGATTTGGAAAATTCCGAGGAACCCGATAAGCTGACTGAAATTTCGAAAATCGAATTATTTTAGAAGATATTAATAAAAAACTGAAAAAATGAAACATAATGGTTGCTAGATTTGGCATAAAATCGTTCATTCCTTTGCAACAAAGCAATTCCAAGTATGTAGAATCGGTTGAAATTGACAAATATGAAATAGAATTACACCCTTTTTACGCCAAATTAAAAAGTATATGAAATAAATAACTCAAAGTGTGTTACACAAAGTTGACAATTTTCAAATAGTAAGTTCGTTTAGACAAGAGTTTAGAATGAGCTGTTATTCGTTTTTCCAAAGCAGAATATCTAATTGTAAGTGATTTTAAAAGCGCCATCTTGGCATTAGGTACGATCTGACAAAATGGTATCTTTCCAAGCAGGATGAATCTAAACTGCGAATTCAAAAATGTTAGAACCCAATATCTTGAAAATGAAAAATAATTAAAATGCAGATTATTTTAAAGCCGGTTCGGTCCAGCTGGAGTATTTGCTACCAGTAGAAATATTTGGTGGTGTTCACTGTGCCATTATAGCAGTTATAGTAGTACACTTTGGATATTTGCCAGCGCGGCGAGATGATATAATTCGTGGTGCTAAATACGCCAATCTGCAAAGGTTTATGTAATGTATGGATAACGGTTTTCCGGGAACCTTAAATGAGCAGTAATTATAGGTTGTGAGCATGTGTCAATCGCCAAATAATGAAAAGTCGCCATTAGTGGCAAGCTATCCTAGCCGTTCCGTTGTTTTTATCAAATAAAACATACGAAGTATTGTTTTCTTACAGTTAAATATTAACTATACATATGCGCAAGTCGCCAAATTATGAAAATTCGCCAATAATTGGCCAATACGCATGGTGTTCCATGGGTTTCACATAATTAAAAATAGTGCAAAGTTTAAATTTTCATGTTCCAAGCAACATGCAAGAACCAAGCAATGTGTAGCTCGGTAACATTCAATCTGATCCAACCTCTGGGTTTTGTTTGTTGAAATTATGCCTTATTTACGAATAAGCCTTATTAGGGGCCGAATGCCTCATACGAAAAGCAAGCGTAGCTCGTCTAGGGGCCTTGGCCCCTAGTTCTATTAAAAATTTTAATGTAACTGTTCTCCACTTTTTTCATAGTTTGTAACAAATAAATGATTTAAAACAAAACTTTGCAAAATCATTCTCATAAAAGGTACGCTTATCAAAGTGTACACTTGTTTTGATCTAATAAATTTCTATCTTCTTCAGTAGCAGTAGAAGTCCATGCACAGACTGGGACTGGGGGCTGAAAAAAAGGACTTAAAAAAAAGGGGGAAAAATCTTTGACTTTTTTTTTTTCAGTCTCCAGTCCCAGTCTGTGTATAGACTTCTACTGCTACCGAAAAAGGTCGGAATTCATCTCTTGTCTTCACACTGTCATCACCACTTGTCTTCACATTCACCTCTTCGTTGCAGAGGTCCACATATGTGAACCTTTTTGTTTGCACTGTTAAAACGATTTTTGGTAGATCTGAATTGTCGTACATAAACGTCGATGTTTTCATTTAACTAATGCAAATTTAACGCAGAATAAATTATTTTAACGTATGTGAATGTGTAAATCCCGCACACTGACTCACAGATTTAATTATTGTTTGCCGTTAAACAAAAGAATATATGAATGTTATTAAAATTTCCCGAGTTTGTGAATTTTTTTTTATTTTCATACAGCTAAAAACAACTTGCAAGACACATATGGGCAACCTCCGGCTCGCAGACCGCACGTGCTGGCCCGCCACAGATTTTGATCCGGCCCGCGGCACATATCGAAACCCGTATAAAACCTACATACACCATTCAAAATCCTATATACATCCCAATTATACGGCCCAAGACTTAGCTAACATCCTAAATTTCGTCCCGCAACTTTCCGAAGGTTGCCGATATCTGTTGTAGGACATAATTTACATTTGAAAGTGCATTGGCACAACTTTTTACCACTGAAACAGAAATTGAGACTTTTATTTGAAACATTATTTGAAAATATGCTTTCTACTCGTGGTTTTAGGTGTAATATGTTTTTGAAAAATAATTACGAGATTCTTCTTTAATTGAAGTGTGAGATTTTTGTCGGGTCTGAAAAAGGTTATATTGCACAACACTGTAAACGCCCAGGAAACACTGTAAAAAGAGGATTCAGCAGAAGAAAAGAAATCTAAATAATAAAAAAAAACAGTAAGTATAATGCACAGACACATTTTTCTATTACGTAGATTAATAGCATTCATTGTTAAAAATGTGTGCATATGCTTTTATTAAAATGTTTGCCGAGGGTGTAGCAAAGTTTCTAAATTTGGATTCTACAAAAGAGGCCGGAAACACTCCCGGCCTCTCCCATGGCAAGACAGAAAGGAAGGATTACCTGAGCATTTTTATGCAAATTTTCTTTTTGGAGCATCTGTATATCAAGTTATATATGTTTGAATATGAGCATTTTCCAAGATGCTTAAAGGTGGTGCCGAAAACGCATTTGTGGGATAAATAATTTTTTTTTTTCAGGTTTGACATCCGGTTCATATGATACAGTTTCTATTAGCTCGGTAAAGAAAGGAAGCACGGTACGAATATGGTAATTTTCGTGTAAAAAATACTTCTTTTCTTTTTGGCATTTCTTTTCTTTATTTTTAAATAAATGCTTAAAAGTTTACCTTTATAACTAACGAAAACTAATTCAGCTTAACTGAAGAAAAAATAAACACTTTACTGCTCAATTTTTTAAAATGTTCATTTTCTATGTTTAAATTCACACAAATTCAGAAAAAAAAGTTGTTTGAAACCAGTAGAAAAGTTTAAGTACTTTTAATGGTCGCAAAAAAATCGGACAAAAAATTACTAGCGCATCTTTTAAGCTAAAGAATCAGTTTTAACTGCACTGCTGCAATTCCTAATTCATAATTACAATTTTAAAATATTTTTTAAAATACTGAGGAAATATAACGTGTTTTTATACGAAATGCACCAATTTCGAAAAAGTTAATTTGAAAGGCCTAAGTTTAAATTTGGCAGTGTCAACGACGTTCTCTAGCTCTGCGTCAAAGAATTTCTCTAGCTTAGTCGGGCTCTGCCCTCGTGCTGTCTGCAGTTACTAGTAATTACAGTTCAATGTGCGGCTAAAATATAGCACATTGTACTGTAGTTCGAAGTAACTACACCGCAATGTTCCGGGTAAGAGCAGCGCAGATTTATTTTCAGTGAACGCCAGAAACCTAGCGCATCTCCACAAAAATTACCTATCTTTTACGTTTTGCGTGACTCCCATACATTTTGCGCTCGAAAACAATTCCCCCCCAAGAAAAATAACAAAATATATCCATCACGCAAAATTACATGTGCCAGACGAGGAAAGTGATGTATTATTGTCGGTTATTTATAGCATCGCAAAATGATTCCCCTTCTTTTCTGAACTATCAAATAATTTTCATATTAAAGGCACGGAAAAGTTATAAATAAATTAAGAAAATGCAAAAGCGTGCATTCAAGAAGAGAAAAAACAGAATGCGCGTTCTGCACAGGGCGTTTCTTGGATGCTAGGTTACAAGCGTTGGATGCTAAACTTAAAATGCGCCCTACGATCGAAATTAGCATACATTATCGGTCATGAATGGCTACGGGTTTCTAGATTCATCAAGTCGGCTGTTCTGCTCTCAAAGAAAGTACCTTCTTGAATGATTGCGGTCATGTTACCTTAAAGCTCCTTTGCTAAGGAGACAATTATGAATTTATGGAAGAGTATCTTTTCACTTATTTTATTTATTTATTTATTTATCTGTAATTTTCAGATCTCATGTTCAATGCTCCAAAGTGGACGTAGTGAGAAAAAAAAATTCGAGGGGTGCCTAAAATGTGAAAAAGGCAGAATTGCTCACAAGAATGCTTGATTTGTTGACATCCAATAAGAAAACTCCGAAATTTCGTGGAGTGCCCAAAATGTGAAAAATTTAGAATTGCTCACAAGAATGCTTGATTTGTTGACATCCAACAAGAAAACCCCGAAATTTCGAGGGGCGCCCTAAATGCGAAAAAGTTAGAATTGCTCGCAAAAATGCTTGATTTGTTGACATCCAAAAAGGAAACTTCGTAATTTCGTGGGGTGCTCAGCCCCGCCCCCCAATGGCACCCCCTTCCCATGGCTATGTCCCTAGTGGATATCTTTGTCTTTTTACGTTCTTTTTCACATGCAACACTGTAAATGGATTTTTGTCTGTAGTGTGCATTTCTTTTTATAAATAAATATATCTTTGCCTGGCTGGGCGTAATATCTTAGGCGGTGATTGCATATGCGTATGTACTTCATTGCAGAAAGGCAAGAAAAAATCAATAGATTGACGCATCGACTTTAAGACATAAATGTATAGTTTGAAGAGCTGCGGAAAAAAATGCCCACTTGTACTTTATTCAGCCGTCGTTCGTCGTACAGCAAAGTTACACATACCAATCGTTTATGATTGGTACTTTAATTTGTTATACATAAAAATTGCATAAGGGGCTGTCTCCATATTAAAATTCGCACCAACTTTTTTTTTTCCAAAGCAACCTCTAGATTACACTTCATATTTCAAAAATTTAGCTCATTGTAACCTCGGATACCGATTTTAATGTTTTCCTTCTATAGAATTAGATGCAGTAGATGTAAAACTTCCAATATAACGTCCTATTTCTGAAAAGCTAACATCCTCAACATTCCAGGCATGAATTTGACCTTTTTTAATATTGGAAACATCAGGTCTTTGGACTTCCCCATACTTTATCAAACATTCAACAAATATTCAATATCACGTTTTTCTGCCTAAAGTTTCATCTGACTATAAATTAAAATATCGCCAAAAGTCTTATAGGAATATTGAACATTGCAGACGATAATGTTAAATGAAGAATGTGAAATAACAAACACAGTGATGTATTGGGTCGGCGAAAAAGTAATTGCGTTTTTTACATGAAATTCAAACAAATAAATTTTCAATCATGAAACCATTCTTCAAGTTCGACCGTAGCTGAGTAACATTCATGATTGTAGTCAGAAGAGCAGAGAACAGCCTCTCACTCCTGCCAACATTTCACCTGTCTAAGAGAACCTTCAAGAGAAATACTCAATAACAATTTCAAAATTAGAAAGATTTTCAAAATCGTGAGCATTCGTGTTGCATTTTTCCTCTAAATCATGTGTACAAACCAAGGAAGTTATGGACTCACGGGTCATTTGGAAAACTGACTACCTGATATTCTTAGTACAAAAAAACTTAAGACTAGAAGCAGTATTTTCCTTAAAAATAATATTTCTTTCTTTTAACTCTCGCGAGCGAAATGAATGAAAGGCGAAAAGTTCGGAAGCTACAAATAGCGTTTCTCAATTTGCAGAAAGTCCCTTAAAATCACGCAAAAGTAATTCGCAATATCTCCGGGAATTATCGTAGAAAATTGGTGAAAATTTATATTTATGGTAATTTGAAGGTTTTCTTTCGTTTAATAAAGTAGTTTGTTGCCATTGTAAAAAAAGAAAATTGATGCGGAATTAAATATGAAGACGGCCCCTTATGCAAATTAAATTACGTTATTTGCAAATGAATGGTATATATAACTTTTCAGTACGACGAATAATGAGGAAATAAAGAGCAAGTGGGCCTTTTTTCCCCTGCAGCTGTACGTACACAACTGCATCGCCAGGAAATAAAGCAAATGCCACTAAATGTCCCCGTGTAAAGCATCGTCCGTGTAAAGGAGGGGATTATTAAAGCTTGGGACGTCTTCCACTAAAGACAAAAGTGTAAAGTTATTTTTATTTTCATTCTAGGGCGAGTTCAATCATACAGATGAAGACGACGCTTGTTTTCAAGCTGAGACATCCTCACTGAACCAAGGTTTAATCTGTTCCCTTCCATCGCTATTAAGAGATTTCGTGCACGTCTTTGAATATTTCCTGGAGCCGGTGTTGCACTTCATGTTTAAGAACATGTTAAACCTGCGTTCAAATTTAAAAAATGACCACCAAATAAGGACCTTCGAAAAGTTCTGAAAATGCTATTGTACTAGGCTTAGACAGTGCAATTTTAATGATTTAAATATGACTGTATTTAAGGGAAAATATGAATTCTAAATTTTACATTTAAAAGTTGAAAAAAAATTCACGATAAAATATATTTTAGTTACAAAATAATTTCCGTGCATTGCAGTGAAAATGTGTAAAAGCTTTGTATACAATTTGTTGAACACTTATATACATATTTTCATACATAGCATGTTGTTGTAACACTACCATGGTTTTTTTCTGTAACTCATCTAATTAACAGGGAATCATACGTTCACTCTAAGAAGTCCCAGAGAAGAATTTAATTCAGATGATTTATTTGTATCGTAACTAAAAAAAACAACAGGAGCTTTTTAATAAATTTTTGTAAATTTGACATAAAAATAATACGAATTTTCAGTAAAATGATGGGTTTATCACATCCCAAAAAGAGAACTGGTGCAAATTTTAATTATAGATGAAAAGCAAAACAATTCTTTAATTTGCCCATTAATACACCACACCATTACTTTGCCCACTCACTACAACATCTACATTATTGTGGTGTAAATAATAAACTGGTTTAATTTTATTTTGTCCCAAACTGTACGTACCTTATCTGCAAAAGAGACCAGTTTGTTATCGTCTGCCAAAATATATAGCAAATAGCTTAATTTCTTTTGGGTATCTTCCTAAACAAACAAGCAAACAACCAAACAAAAAAAAAGCTTGTGTTGTACACATATATATATATATATTTTCCAGAATACAAGATATCGTACGTACCAGAATTAGAAGCAAGCAATGCCCTTAAATGTCATAGCGGCCAATAATCACGACATGAGACCATGGTCGGATAGGCAAGCCGAAATCATAAACACTTTTGCATTTCTTTTGAAAAGTGCTAACCCTTTAAGGCGCAGTGTTTCCGCTCTGGGAACACCAAACTCTGACGTTTTGACTGTTGACAGTCACGAAGACTAGATTTGATTTCAATAAAAATAGTTGCGGGTGACATAGCTCCACGAGAATCCTTTACTTTTTAGCACGTCATTTCCCTTAAAAAAATGGTCACGATTATTTTTAACAGCACTGACATCTGCTGAAAAATGGAAGAATGCGAGAACAGCTGTGTAGTTTGCCCAATGCTGAAAAAGGGGCAGCCGTTGCCATCGCTCGACTTAACTACCAACAAGATGGCGGAAGATCGAAACGTTCATCGCGTGCTACAGATCTAGAGACCCTTTTCTGACGACAGCTGGCTGTGCGCGCAGCCAGCTGTCCTCAGAAAAGGGCTGCCCTTTTTTCAGCATTGGGAAAGGGCTGCGCCACAAAGTGTTAAAAAGCAAGAAATTCCATAGATAGATACTCAAGAAAAGATTACTAAAAGATTAAAAAATGCTGATGGTTCTAATGTTATAAAAGAAATCGGGTACCCTAAAGGAGAAAAATAAGAATCCACATATTTCTTTTCTTTTCTTCCTTTTATTTATTTATTTATTTTTGCAGAGGGTCCAAAGATGAACGGCTAGACTGATGTACAAAGGTACTCTGGAAGCCGGTCATTTGCTAATTTCGGTCTATATTTAAACTCTCAAAAGACAGAGGTGATATCTCAACTTTGTCGTTTGATGAACAGGAGAGATAAGGAAGACTTGCAAGTTTTTAAATCCTGGAAAGGAAAATGCTTATCTAAAGGAAATAAATCAAACCATGAATTATTAAAAAACGATTTTATTTGCGCTAACGCTACTATCTAACGGTTTCTTCTGTTCGCTTCCCCCCGTTGCAAAGACATGAAGGCAGCTATTCCACTTCTGTCGATCACTGTATTCCTTGGTAAGGACTTTCAGAGTTTCTACGATAGCCCAGTGTGACACAAAGAGCATTCAGAGCCATAATGTCGGAAAGTGGCATTAAAAAATATAAGAACAAACAAAAAAAACTGAAGTATATGTTAAAAATAGAAAATAATAAGTGAAATATTTAATACATTTTCATTATTTTTAATTCTTTAACGACTTCTTTTAGTATTAATTCCTTTAACTGACTTTTCAATAACTGTGTGTACTCGACTTCCTAACAAATCAGTGGCAGATTAATGCGTGTTTGTCGGGGGAGGGGGGGGGTTTAGCTTGTTTGTAGGAGAGGACAGCTCGCGTCACTGAATGTGTCGCTTAGAGCTACAGTTAAGTCCTTCCCGCAATTTCCTGCCACAATTTGGAACCTCATCAGAAGGTGGGGGACTTCTGAATATTGGCACCCCTCAGAAACTCCTAGCGACCGCCGAGAGGACTTTCGGAACCACGGTTCTTTTAACGTGCACGTACACGGCGGTCTTTAGTGGGACGCCGGTATCGAACCCGCAACCTTCCGGTTACGAGTCCAACGCCTTAACCACTGGGATACCACGGCCCGGGGGCGGTTAGTTAGAAGATTACATCCATTTTATGGAAATAAAATAGGATCTTTAACATTAATTTCTTTTTTCTCGGAGGGGGGGGTCGCGCCCTTCGCCGCCCCCCTTTAATCCGCCCTTGTAACAAATTCGTTTACTCAGTTCATTGTTTTGTCAGGTTGAAAGGACAGGCAGATTTTTTTAACTTCGACGAAAGTTTTATTTGATCTAATTTTTATGAAAAATACATTTCAGTTTGAGTGAATTGACATTTTAAAAAGTTACATCAGTATGTTAGAAAAAGTACAAAAATAGAAACTTTTTTATTCACTTTTCTGCAAAAGGTACACCAGTATAACTGTAAACTTATAGTAGTAGAGTAAAAAAATCAAGAAAACATACAACAGAATATTGACTAAAGACTTTAGACTATTGACTTTAGATGTACACGTGTCCCCCACGCCCTTGTAGCCCCGGATACGGGTCATGTTGGTAAATGTGTGTGGTTCGATCAAAGATAAGAGAGAGGCGGAGTTATGTCTTCACAAACCACGTGGTGTGGTAAGCGTAAATACTCCCGCACATCGAAAATCGAGGGACTTCTGCCACTGGAACTGCTTAATTAGTCCACGGTGATTTTTGTACCCGTCTCCCCTCTCCTGTTCTCAATCTATACTGTAACTTAAAGATAATGTTCAATAAACCGTTTTACCTGCCTTAACCCTGGAACTTTACTGAAATATCTGACGTCTCATATATATACAGGGTGTCCCCAAAAAGGTAGTAACAGGTTTTAATTCGTTATCTATTAGAGATGAAGCGTCAATGTCAACTGAAAAAAAATGTTTAAAATAAGGTCGGAAAACAGATTACGCTACGAAAAGCTCCTCTCGTTCATTTAAAAAAAGTTTCACCTTTTAAAATTTGTACACGACACCTGTACAAAAAAAAATTCCCCAGTTACTAAAATGTGCCCCATACACTCATGAGGTGACATACAAAATTTGAGAATTACTCCTCAAAAAGAGTCAGAGATATGAAGATAAATATAGCGCTGACTTAAACCACTTTTCAGTGGCTCTCGAAGGGAAAGCATCACATCGGATGAGGGGTCGTACAGAAATTACGAAAGACATTTTTTTTTTTTCCACTCTAGCAATAAACGTCCATATTCAAAATCATGTATAGTCCCCGATCCTCTTTCTTTAACCCTTTAACGCGCAGTGGTTTCGCTCTGAGACCACCAAACTGTTGACGTTTTGACTGTTGAAGGTCACGAAAAATAGATTGGATTTCTATCAAAATAGTTGCGGGTGACATAGCTCCACGAGAATCCTTTACTTTTTAGCACGTCATTTCCCGTAAAAAAATTGTCACGATTATTTTTAACACTACTGACATCTGCCGAAAAATGGAAGAACGCGAGAACAGCTGGATAGATTGCCCAACAGCTGGATAGATTGCCCTTTTTTGACGACAGCTGGCTCTGCTCGCGCACAGCCAGCTGTCGTAAAAAAAGGGGTCTCTAGATCTGTGGTACGCGATGAACGTTTCGATCGTCCGCCATCTTGCTGGTAGTTAAGTCGAGCGATGGCAACGGCTGCCCTTTTTTCAGCATTGGGAAAGGGTTGCGCCTCAAAGGGTTAAAGATATCTGAGACGTTGTATGACGAAAGGCCGAAATTGGGTACATCACGTCGTTAGTGTATGGGGCACATTTTACTAATTAGGATTTTTTTTTTTGTACGAGGGACGTATACACATTTAAAAAGTGTGACTTTTTGTAAATGAAGGATTTTTTCATAACGGAGACTTATTTCCGACCTCATTTCGAACATTTTTAATTTCCGAACATGTACCATGCATGGAAAGTGTTGTAATCATGAAAAAATTAGAGTTCGAGATTTTCTGTATTGACACGTTTTGAGGTCTTTTGAACTCATTTATGATGTTTTTACGAGATGTATGTATGTATGTGTGTAAGCGTGTGTGTGTGTGTTTGTGTGTGTGTGTGTGCATGTATGCGTGTTTGGGTGTGTGTGAGTGAACACGATAGCTCCTAAACGAGGCATGCGATCGAGCTCAAATTGGGTATATATGTTATAAACCACCGTCGTCGCAAGACCGGTATTGATTTTGGTGTGTATAGGACTTATAGTTTTTCTACAGGGCTACGACAAAGATTTCTTTTACATTATGGCCTATGGGGGGAAATCCTTGAAAGTGCGCTATCGTTTAAACGGTACATTCGATTGAGCTCAAATTGGGTACAGTAGAATCTCGATCTATCGTTTTCCAAGGGGGTGCGTAGTAAAAAACGATGCATGCGGGAAAACGACAAATGCGGGTTAAAGTCAAAATACGAAGACAGTATATACGAAAACACAGGCGCGTAGCCAGGAAAATTTTTCGGGGGGGGATATGCGCCTGGAAAAAAATGTCGGGGGGGGATATGAACTTATATGTGTATAAATAGACGGAATTTCATCACTAATCCAAACATTTCGGGGGGGGATATATCCCGATATCCCCCCCCCTGGCTACGCCCCTGCGAAAACAGTATTTATGAATACAGACAATGTATACAGCATACTAAAAATACTAAATTTGTTACCACACTGTAAAAGAAACAAATTGAAGTTGTGTAGAAATTAAGTGATTCTAAAAAATCAGTAATTTTATACTGGGTTTTCCATTAATCTTTTAATTAAGCAAAATTTTCAAGATTTACAATTTTTTTTTTGTCTTTTTACGTACATTCATCTTTATATATAAAAGTCATACAATTTCAAATACCGTTATTGCGTAGGATAAATTAGGCACTAGTGTTGGCTCAGTCTCATCGGTATGAATATTATTCTCAGCTTCTTCGCGATTATTTTCATTTTTTGCGTCCCATTTCTTCCATTCTTAGGATACCGCACGTTGCTACTTCTAAATCAATGGAAATATAATCACTACATTTCACATCATACTCATCCCTGCTAGATGTATGAACTCTTCCCCTATACCATCCACCTATACCCAAGGTATCATACCAGAAAGTCATTCGATTTGTAAGCCATATTGATTCACTTCATCTTCAATTTCATTTCGGTCAGAAGAAACATTTTACAACGATGAACGCGGGAAAGCGAATTTTTGACGAACGATCCATGCGGGTTTTGTTAATGTTATTGGAATACAGTTTGTGCAGGGACCCTAGAAATAAAACGATCCATACGGGAAAACGATGAATGCGGGAACGATAGATCGGGGTTCCACTGTATGTATGTTTGAATTATTCATCGATTAAAATTTATTTAAATGCTTGATAATGATCTTATTCGTAAGTGTTCGGAAAGTCGAGTGCAGTCACTAGAGATGAGTTCGGGCTCATTTTTTGAAGCCCGAGCCCGCCCGAGCCCGAAGACTTTTAATCCGAGCCCGCCCGAGCCCGAGCAATATTATTAAAGTTGAAGCCCGAACCCGAAATTTCAGCTAAAGACAAATAAAATTAACTTCTTCATTAATAGGATACAATAATTTTTGGAGCTTCACACACCTTCTAATCTCCCGTGCCGCTATTTTTTGAAATAAGTACGTCTATTTATCCCATGAATCACTTTTTAAAATCTGTTTCAAGGAGTATGTTCAACAAAGGAGAAATTTTTCACGAGCCCGAGCCCGCCCGTAATCGTGAATTACAGAGCCCGAGCCCGAGTCGGGCTCGGGCTTTCGGGCTCGGGCTGAGCCCGTCTCATCTCTAGCAGTCACTCTAGATTTTTTCAATTGACACTGACCACTTATCTCATAAAGAATCAAAGCCCGTTACCAACTTTTCGGGACACCCTGTATCTATATCATTATGATTATTATCATCTCAGCCATAGCAATTGATTCTCACAACTTCTGAACGCGCAGTCGTTTTCGATTTCCGAACAGGTTCGGGCTTATTAATTCGAACATTTGAATGAATGGCGATGCATCGGAAGAGAGCGCCGACCAAAGGGTGACCCACTTCTTTCGGGGCCCCGCTATTTCGGGGAACCCTACTACTACTCGAGGCGCTCCGTTCTCTCAGTGTGTCAACAGGTGAGAGGATGGTAACAACAAGGAAGGAGAAGAAGCGTCTGCTCGCCCGTGGAATCTCAAGAATTTGGTTTTCGTTTTTTGTACGTTATGTTTAATTTCGGAATCTTTAATCCGAATGAATTTGAATAGAAAAGCTCCGTGCTCGTTTCCTAGGAAAACTGGGCATCAGAAGAAGAAAAATGGTGTTGGATAAGTGAATGACCCGTCGGACAACCTTAACCCTTTAACGCGCAGTGTTCCCGCTCTGGGAACACCCAACTCTAACGTTTTGACTGTTGCCAGTCACGAAGAATAGATTTCATTTCTATAAAAAATAGTTGCGGGTGACAGAGCTCCAGCAGAATCCTTTACTTTTTAGCACGTCATTTCCCGTAAAAAAATGGTCACGATTGTTTTTAACAGCACTGACATCTGCTGAAAACTGGAAGAATGCGAGAACAGCTGGACAGACTGCCCAATGCTGAAAAAAGGGCAGCCGTTGCCATCGCTCGACTTAACGACCAGCAAGAGGACGGACGATCGAAACGTTCATCGCGTGCCACAGATCTAGAGACCCTTTTTTGACGCAGCTGACGCTGTGCCGCAATGCCAGCTGTCGTCAAAAAAGGGTCTCTAGATCTGTGGCACGAGATTAGCATTTCGATCATCCGCCATCTTGCTGGTAGTTATGTCGAGCGATGGCAACGGCTGCCATTTTTTCAGCATTGGGGAAGGGTTGCGCCTCAAAGGGTTAAAATATCCTCTCATTGGCTTTTCAGTGACTTTCCTCTGGCTTTTCAGATCTCACTCCAGGAGCGGACTGGCTCTCTTGGGGGCCCTCGGCTAGAGATTTAAAAGGGGCCTCTTCAGGAGCCGATGTGTCGATTTGGGAGCCCTGGGCAAAAGCTTCATTGGGGGCCCCCTCTTTCGAAAACTTTTTCAAAATTTACAAGCTTTTAAAGAACAATTTCGGGGCCCGGGCGCTTGCCCCGAATGCCCTCCCGGAAATGAGACCCTGCTTGTTGCTGAGGAATTTAGAGGAAATAGAATATTAGAATATGTAATATTTGAAAAGTAGGCTTACGCGCCTAAGAATCACATTCAACTATTTTAGAGATTTGGGGGTCCCTGACTTTTCGGGGGCCCTCTTGCGTCGTGGGGTTTCTGGGATCCTCCGCTGCGTCACTGCGTAAGATTGCTGGAAAATAAATAATCAAATGACTCTTATTATAAAGTTGTATATCCACCATTGAATGCCTCAACGGGGCCCCTCGGCGATCGCCGACCAGCCGACCTGGCCAGTCCGGGCCTACCTCACTCCAACGCTTTCAACTGCTAGTCGCAAAAAAAGAGGGTTTAAGGGTCCCAAGTTCGAAAAAGCACACTCGTTGTCATCTCTCGAGTGAACTACCAGCAACAACAGGAAGTTCGAGCGAATCGCTCATCGCTTGCTACAGAGCTAAAGTCCCGCACCCGACTGTGTCAAAAAAAAAAGGACTTGGGAGGCGATGGGAAAAAAAAAAAAAATCTTCAAGACTTAAAAGTATTTGTGAGGAAAGATATTACTCAGTTTTAGAATGCGTAGTAATAAAGGGGCCAGGGCTTAATTTGCATAGGAGCTCAGAGGAGCCCAGCTCCTGTACTTTTACAGAGCAATTTTTACATGTTAGGCAAAATTCAGCGGAGCTCACGAATATTGCTCTCCGGACCCCACCAGTACATTAACTCGAAATTTCCCCTCTTTTCACACGCACACCGATTTCAGCGGACAGACTAATCAGGAACTCTATTCTTCCCTGGTTGTAGGGGGAATAGTCGGTGATTAACTTTGCCCGCCTTTTGGTCACTCGAGGTGGAGTCTCAATGAGGAGGCGTCAATAGGTTCTTGTGATTGACTATACGAACCCCCCCCCCCCACAGTTGTTACAGAAGTCGATAACTATGCCAATGGGTCTGATCAGTTGGCCACTAGTCGCCGACTATTTTCCAACAACCAGGGAGAGAATAAAGCTTCCTCGTCTCGCCTCGAACTGATCTCAAAGTCCTGAGAGCAGCAGATTTTGGGTCTTCTTCTATTGTGTATTGTTCAGATTGCTTCTGATTGCTATTTTCTGACTATTTCATTTCGTTGTTCTGTAAAATATTGAAAATATGTTATTACATGGAAAAATCTTTGAATTATCATTATTTTAATAAAGTGTACTACCGAATCCCTTACTGCAGGGGTAGCGGGGGTTTACAGTACTCCACTTAAGGGTGTGTGTCGAAAAAAAGAGAACTCTGTTTTTAATCTTGGTGCTCAAATTGAAATAAACTAATAGCACCAGGGTCTCCAAAAAATTCCAGATGGTTCGTCATGAGCTGCTTTACACACTGAAATAAGCGAAAAAGCTATGTCTTTTGTGAAATTTTCAGAAAAAATTCTTAAACATGGATCTGAGCTGCAAGATTTTCCGAAGAGTGGCACGCTTTGCGAAAATTTCCGATTAGTAAGAATTTTTTCTAAAAGTTTTGAAACTCATACAGATGGATCGTTTATTTCAGTATATAGTCCAGTTTGTAAAGAGATAGTTTCAAAATTTTGAAGTGCCTGGCATAATTAATTTATTGGTACTTATGTACCAAAATCACATGATTTTTTCGAACAACACCGTTAATATGAACATGAACACTGGAGAATATTAGCGATCCGGCACTTTTCTTTCTAGAAATTAAGCCTTGAAAGGAACCCTTCAGCTGATGCATTGAGAGAAAGACCCATACGATAATTTTGTTAGGGGCCTCAACTGCATAGTTATGCTACGGAAAGCATGACTGCTGTCTTGGCATAATCCTAATGTCGCCAAGCAAATTCTTTGGATACTGCAGCCCAACAGGTACCCTATTTTGAGCCAGGCCCGGACCGTCTCCTTTGGTAGCCGCCGGTTAGAAATTGAAAAGGGCCCCTTCTCTGGGGAATTTAGAGGGGACTAGAATATTAAGATATGCATTATTTGAAAACTAGGCTTACGTGCCAAACACCGCATTTAATTATTTTAAAGCTGCTGGGGCACCTGATTCTTCGGGGAGGCCCTCGCGCTGGGTGTTCTGTCCGTTACCCCACTATGTAGAAGCGTAAGATTACTTGGAAATAAATAATCAAATTATTTTGATACATATTACTCTGTTATATATGAAATTACTCTAATTATAAAATAGTATTTCCCTTATTTGGGGGGGGGGGCATCGGCTATCGCTGATCAGTCGACCTTTCCAGTCCCGGCCTAGTTTGAGCCTAAAACCGTCAATAAAAGTATAGCAGCAGTGCAGATGGACAGTCGTATTAAACGGTGCTGATAGTTCCCAAAATAACGCCCGAATTCTCAAATTCTGTAATCATAATTTTGCTTGCTTCTACCTGCAGCTTATTATAGTACAAACTGGCATTTCCGGCCGATCTATTTGCATGTACGTACAGCCCAGAAAACAAACAGCCTCGAGAACTTGCAAAATTTTAGTTAGGGATGAACGCGAGACGACTTTTTGAGAGACGAGACAGAGATTTACAGCTTTTTTGCGAGATGAGACAAGCATTTTTAACATTACGATATAGGGATTTTTGCGTGACGAGACAAAACTTTTCGGTTGTTTTGCGAGACGCGAGACGGCAATTTTTCGTCTCGCGTCCATCCCTAATTTTAGTCACACGGCACAACTGCAGTACGATCGGTATTCGTTTTAAAACTGCAGCTATTCCCGACTTCCAAATAACCGGTCAGACAGATGCAAAAAAACACTTGCAGGATGCTATTTGGAGAGAGAGAAGCCGTCGAATCGGTGATTACTGTCGTTGTTAACTGGATTAAACCAGCTTGTATCCGCTGGGCGAACATCCATTACGTTCCTTCCCTCGCCTTCGGTTCCGATATAATCAAACCGAACGCACAGGCGCCATTTTGTGTCCATCCGACAGACAGAACTTGGAATTTTGACGGTTTTCAACGCAGCTAAAGAGTGTTTATACGATTTTGGTTTGTTTGTTCGTTCCTCCCGCGCCCCTGCCCGCTCGAGCTGTATAAGCTGCTGTAAACAGTCCTTCATCGGGAACACTGGGCGTTAAAGGGTTATGCTGCTAACAATGCCCAAACAGGAGCTGTTTGAATGAAAAACTGAGGCTCGAAGGGTAAAGTGCACGATTTACACCTTTTTTCAACGGCCATAAAAAATTTAATCCATTGCAGCCGTTAAAAAGTGAAACGGGATATAGAGAAAAACCAAGTTCCCTTTTTTTTTCACCTCTAAATGCACCTCACCGTGGAAAACGCCATGTCGTGTGAACATTAATAACAGAATGCTCCAAATAATAAAATATGGAAACCCCGATTTAAGCCAGACAGAAAACTGAAAAGGGAGCTGAAAATTCATAGAAAACCGAGGAAAAGAAATTGAAAAAAAAAGGAACGTGTAATTTAATGTGTAATAAACGTCTCTGGAGTGCATGCACGCATGCTTTTCAGTAGGTATACATATGTCTAAATTGAACGTACTCAAATAAAGAAAGCTTTCACGGAATAATTCCGTGCTCTCTTTAAACATAGGGGTGAAGTTTTCGTAGATAGGTTTTCAGAAAATGAGTGGAAAGAAAAGCATGCTAGAATCCAGACCCTTTTTTTTTTTTTTTTTTTTTTTTTTTTTTGTTAAATTTAGTTTTTTGGAACATGGCTATTTAGAGCAAAATATCTAAAATAGTTGTACCCACTGAAAAAAAAAATTAGAAAATGCACGAAAATGTTAGTTAATGGGAGTTTTGAACAGTTCCGTTTTAAAAATACAAATGTTCTCATTTTTCACCTGAGATGAACAACATTTTCTTTTCTTTTTTAGCAACTAAAATTTAAAGCAAATCTACGAATAGTTAATGTAAATGCTTACTTTTTTCACTCTCTTTAAAATTACGTTATTTTACACTACCTTTTTTGACATGCTTTTTCCTTAATTGGATTCTACTCTGGAATTATGCTCCTTTTTATTACGTCTATTATAAGAAAGATAATAATTCAACTATTTACCCAGGACCGCTACTAGAAAACGGGGGGGGGGGGTGGCAAACGGGGTAAGTGGCCAATGTGCCGTGCTAAAGGGGGAGACATAATAATTTATGTTTGAAAAGAAGAGGGTGCCAAAATTAAGGTTTACTCCGGGTGACATAATCTCTAGTTGCAACTTGCAGCACCGTACTTATTTCGACATTTTTAAGCTTGTAGGATCATTTTTTTACGTGATTTCTCTCAGTAAACTGTATAACGCCAGCCTCATTTCCAAACAATTAACAAAAACTGTTATGTACTGGGGGGAGGACAACCAACATTTGAATGGGAGTAGATTTTTGATGGTTTTTACCTTTAGACCCACCCCACCAAGCTCGTTTAATTAGCTCATTATGAAAGGTATATCCATCTACGTTATCAGCCAGAAAAGTATCCACTCATGCAGTGGTTCTCAACCTTTTCCTCCCTGCAAACCCTTTACAAAACCCAGAGAAAAATCGCGAACCCCTCGTGTAGTCGTTGTGTACTAATGTATTACAGTGAAACCCTGATTTAACATAATTCAAGGGAATGAAAAGAAATTGCGTTGTACGCGAGAAAACCCTAAATCAGGGTTCGAAGGAACAAAGTTCTGTGAATTAATTAAAACGTAATTTAGGTTATACACCTTTTATTTATTCCTCTACAGTAAATTAGGCGCTAATTAACAAAATTATTTTTTAAAGAAATTGGTTATTTTACTTTGTGTTCCGTTTCTGCTGCTACAAATTTCCTTTTCAATAAAGATGAGTTTTTGTAAATTTTTCCCTTGACCTTCGATGCTTAAAAAGAAAGTTCATCACTTTCACAGATTGGATTGATTTAATAGCTGAGGAAAGTATATGACCTTCCTTGTTGCTATTTCGATCGTCATACGATCTATCGAATTCCGGAAAAACGTTGAATGCGGGAAATGTAACGTTATTAACGAGATTTTAACATTACAAGTATTGGGAAATGTTTAGCACCCAAAAGAAATGAAAAAAAGTGACTTTAGAAGGCGGAAAAATGTTAAATGCAGGTACCGTTAAATCGGGGTTTCACAGTATTATCGGTATCCCCCATTATACACATTGTGAATTCGGTTGGGAACCGCAGCACTAAATGGGACGATAAGATATTAGCAAATGCGTTACGAAATAAATAGATGCATAAATAAACAGCTTTTTGGGGGGCTCAAACAGAACTGTTTCTTTGATTAGATAAAACGTGAAGAGTTACTGACAAAATGCCACGATCGCTATGCTTTCCATAAACTTGATGTGACATCTAATGTGACGCTTTCAAAGGACATCTATCGTACCGGCGGGGCGGGGGGGGGGGGGTTATCATTGTTTTTCTGAAAGCCCTGACGTCAAACTAAGTGCATATTTAACTTTCAGAGATTTGTTCGTTGTTATATATTTAGAAAACAAAGAGTTACACGACTGTTGCACGCCCCTCGAATGATTTTGTTTTGAAATAAACGACAGAATTGTCGAAATCTTTTTTTCGTTTAATCTCGATTTCACGACATTAGGAAATGCATGTGCTCTATTTGCATTATGTTTCGTTATTAGAAAAGTAAAACATTCAATTGATAAAGGCAGCTAAATGTTTTTTTTTTTTTATTATTAAAATGTGTGTTGTTATAAAGATTCATGAAGTATCGTTCAGAATATGTGTTATTGCTTTCATAAATGAGAAACGACAATTTAAATGTATAATTACAGAATTTATGCGAGAAGGTATACAGTGTAATAGTAAAATACACACAAAAAAGTTGTTTTCTGTTTTAAAAAAAGTATTAAACACTTTACAAAATTTTATTTTATTTTTCATTCGTAATTCAGATATCTCTTCTCATTAGTTTTCGTCTTTTCCTGGTCTTCCTCGTGTGTTATGTATTTCTGTTAAAAAAGCAAGAGTAAAATTAAATTTAATAATTTTTTTTAAAAAATACAAAAAAGAAAAAAAAATCGCAAAAAGAGGACATAAAATAAACAAATTACGACGGAACAGAAACAGCAAATACACTGACAAATATAAGTAAAAAATGAAACGAGGAGGAAAGACGACAGTGATTTGCAAAAACTTATTCCAGCAGTATGAATGAAAGGAATGGAAGAACGGAACGTTTTATTTTAATTTTTTAATTTTAAGAAGCATTATGCGTTTGCAAAATTTCATAAAAGACCAGCGGCTAATGGAGGTTGCATCTACGAGTGCTGTAGCATCAACCTACGTGTACATATTGAAAGAGCATACGAATATATTTGAAGTAGAACTTCTTTAGGCGCAACTAGAGAGTAACTCAATTTTTTTTTCTGACGGAAGTAACGCTGAGTAAAGGAAGTGACGTGCGCGCGGAAAAAGAAGAACCACAGAAAACCTACTTTTTCGACCGCTACCGTGTTTTCGCCGTTCGCCGACTTCATCTATGTATATATAAATACGCTAAGCAAAACCTTACTGTCCCTTTTGCAGCGCACTGCGTGAACTTAGAAGGGTGAAATTTGGTATAGTTAAAGTTCGTATGGAGTTGTTTGTGCGAATGCTAAAATTTTTGTGTAATATGCTAATGCACCGTAAAAAAATTAGAGAAGTAAATTGGCGAGTAATATTGTGCGCCAAGTCGGATAATGGTTCCATTGTTGTGTCCATTTTGAAATAACAGCATTAAGTTACAATAGGGTTATAATATTCCAACAAAATTCTCCAAAAAATGAAATTAATCGCCAGTTTAGTGAAAATATTATCGAAATACATCAGCAATCAATAGGGGATGAAAATAATATTACATTGTTAATGAGGTGCATGGAAATATTTCCGACAAAACATACTCTCGGGTAACAGATATATAGAAGTCAGTTATTTTAGCCCTTAAAAATGATGATAGTACTTTTGTTAATACTGATATACTTAATCAAATACACGGTGAACTGAGAACATATCATAGTCACGATAAAATAATTTGCTATGATGACAGTAAAATTATTAATTGGATTTTTTGAGTTATTTCACTGTTAATAGTTTGGATAACTTTCAATCAGCCGATAAAAAGCCAAGTAATTGAAACCTGCGCCAATTGCAAAGAAACCTAACGAGAATCACTGAGCATCATTTCCAGTACAAAGTTCTTGCATCCGCATTTCTATACTTTGGAAGTTTAATTTAATTCCATATGTTTTTTCCATTTCCATAATTTTAACGAACGATCAATCCAATAAACATACAAATTTCTTTTTAGTATATTGGTACGTTTAAACATTGTAATTTGTATATAAGAACTTTTTTTTGTATATTGATTAATACGGTACTTACATATTATCCTGGCGGTCCGCCAAGACGAGCAATTTTTCGCCAAAATAAATGCCGGACACAAGAAATTATTGATGGTTTGGAATACGATTAGCAACAGTTTACCAGCACATTTGACGAAAAAATTGTTTGGCGGTAATGACCGCCAGGATAATACGTAAGTACCATTAATACTTTTTTCTTTGTTTTGGGAAACAACGATGTTTTAGTCTTTTAATATCGCCAAGAAAAAATTATTGGTGGGATTTACGCCGGCTAATCGAAAAATACCATAGTTTGCCACCACATATGTTTGTGCATAGTTAATTGCATAGTTTTACTGATTAGAAACTTAAGTAATAAAAAGGGACGGGGGTCAATTGTAACCGCGCCAACAGCTATCAATCAAATCGAGGGGCGAATTGCACCGAAATCCATATCTTGCTCCCCTCGAAAATACATGCTATCGCTGGTCTTTGCGACACCTCAAAAAACATCACTTGGTCCGTCTATCGCTGAAGGGGTACCTCGAAAATATGCTACTGCTGGCGCTTTGCAAGACCCCAAAACCTCACTGGGTCCGGCCGTTGCTGTAGGGCCTCTTCAAAAAATGCTACTGCTGGCCCGTTGCGAGACCACAGTGTTCCTCTATGATTGTCCCTTCCATTTCGCGGACGTGGATTAAATTCATCATCGTCAACGGTGCAACTCGTCCTTTTCTCCTTTCGACTGTTGCAACTAATCCATCCCGTACAAAGGAAGCATTAATCAATGAAGCACGAATGCGCATCAAGTTTATGCACCGTTATGCTATCAATTGTGAAGTTTTAACTAGAATCCCATGCAGTAGGAAAATTTGGATTCCAAATAAACGGACAATTCGAAATGTCCCATGTACAATATATTCTGGAGCTATTTTATCATTCACTTATCTCTCAAAAGAAACCAATTTCCAATTATACCTGCATTTGCGATGACAATTAGTAAGTCTCAAGGACAAACATTTGAAAAAAAAATGAATAGTATTGAATCCGCCAGTTTTTCAATTGTACGTCGAAGAAAAGTAGTGTTCGATCATTCCATGGTTTGAGATGTTATATTAATTTTATACTTAAATTTTATATACTTTTAAAAAGATACACGAAATAACTGTGTAGCCTTGACGAAACCTGGGCAGTATATAGGAAATAAAATAAATAAATAAATAATAAAATAAGTAAAATAAACCGGGAAATGCCAAAAAACGTATGGCCGCTTTTTATATATGGCTTAGCCAAGTTATACCTCATTTTTCCTATCGTTCGCATGTTTCAAATAACTGGAAAATTAATGCATAATGACGTATTGGTATACGCTCGCAGCTGACGTAATAGAACAAAATAAAAAACGTTATAAGCAATGATTACAGAGGTATAAGCAATGCTTATTTAGAGGTTTAATATATTTCGGTCGAATTTCGACCACTGGGCGATCACTAGTCCTGTAAAAATCCGCGGAACCTGTTAGAGTTAGGGGGAGGAACGGCGAGAAAAACAGTCAAGAGCGTATCTTTGAGACATCAATCTTTATTTTATATATCAATAAGCGTTTTAAAGGTACATCCAACATAATATTTTACATGTAATCCCAACCTCACAGGAGGTTCTCGTCTCTCGATACAAACCCTACATAAAAACGTTTTAAGAAAACAGTGAAAGAATAATAGTTCAACACGGACACTTCTTGGAGGCTAAACCGATATCCAGATGGAACAACGGTTTAAGAACACGGGTATGTAACACCACAAAGAAACAAACACTGGCTGCAAACGGTTTAAGAACAAAACAAAAGAATAACAAATGGACACTCCGTGGATTCTAACCCAACCTCAAGACGGAGCAAGCAACGGTTTAACACGGGGATGGAACACCACAAAGAAATGGACCCTGGCTGCAATCAATCCCAAACAATAGACAGAACCTGCAGTTTAAAAACACGGATACAGAATAATAATTCGAAACCTACCAGCAGACGAAATCAACGCTTAAGAACACTGTGATAGAAAAACACAAAAAAAAGTACACTATCTGCATTCGAACCCAACAAACAGAGGAAAACATCAGTTAAAGTATAATACTAGACTACGGACATTCCTCCCATTCATACCCAACCTCCAGACGGAACAATGGTATAAGAAAACAGTTAAAGAATAATACTACAACATGGACACTTCCTGGATTCTAAGTAATTATCATGAATTACCGATGATTCTTACTGGAGATTTTAATGTTAATTTTCGCTCTCAAGAATCTCCGCCGTTTGTTGATTTTTTAAAAGAAAAAAATGATCTAACTATGAATACTTCTCGACTTCAATCAACAATGCGTTTCGGCACAACGATAGATGCTGTATTTTCAAGAAAATTAGCAAATTTAGAGAGTAAAATTTACGTTTCACATTATAGTTACCACAAACCTATAATTTCATATCTAAAAAATTATGATGACATTCAAGTACCTATTTCCAATGAATAATATGAATATAACATTTATATAATCTTTGTAAAGTACATGGATAATAAATATAATTCAATTGTAATATGATATTAATTTTAAGTTTAATCATTTCAGTGATGTGTGCCGTAAACGTCAGAGAAGTTTTACTTCAATCGCGCGTAAAGATTACACGCACACTTTTCTGTGAACAGAAAAACACGAGCATTACCTTTGCGGTGAAAATAAGTAATAGTGTATAGTGCACATACTTCTAAAAATTTCATCACATATTTGAAATTCTTGAAAAAGAAGGAAATTTGAAAAAGAAGGATAATTTCGTAATATTAATTCTAAATTTCGTTTCTCAAAAGTATTAGTAAAGGAATTTTTGTACTCATCTCTATGTTTAAACGTCGCGTTGATATGCTGTTCACGAAAATCTGTTATTTAATTATAGAAACACTGGCAATGATAAAATACGAAGTTCAATGACCGATGTTATCTCCTTTGAAGTATGTTTTGCATGTTGCTTGAGAAAAAAATAAATATTGCTTTCTGAATGCTTTAAAGTGATTCCTAAACAATGATATCTATATATCTTAAAACGCAAAAGCAGCTAGAGGCAGATCCTTGAAGACGCATTTGATGCAGTTTGACCATGCGCGTACTCTCCCCGACCAATCAGTAACCAGAATAAAAGCCTGTCTTCACTCACAAGTATGGCATTTCATAAGACATTGCATCAGTTTCACGTCAAATTAAAAAGCATGAGAAATAATTAAGTTGGAATGTATTTCTTAAAGTTCATAAATTTTAAAATTGCTAATACGATCGCGTGCAGGCACGGATTGGCCAGGTTGTCCGACTGTCTGCAGACGGGAGGGCCCCCAAACAGAAAAAGAAAGAAAATAAAAAAAGTGCTATACTGATAGCACTTAAATGAAGTTTGACACTTGCAAATTTTTTTTGCAGCTGCAATTGCACCCCAGGAGGCTTCAAAACACTTCATTTTAAATGTAGTTCTCAAAATTTTTTGAGAGAGGGTTCCCTAATGAACAAGGGATTAATTAATAGGAATGACGCATATTAATTAATAGATCAATATTTTATTAATGCATTAATTATAAATCATAATTAATTAATAATAATACCATTCCTCCCCCCATACCCCGAAAGTGAGCACATCCTAATATTTATCGGTTACACAATAACCCGGGCCCCCCTTCTCTTGAGACGGGCGGGCCCCTACCCTCCCAATCCGGGTCTGATAACAAGAGTTTAAAATTTCAAATGATGCTTTTTTTCCGAAATGATATAAATAGCTGAATTTATTTGGCAGTTTTCTTCTGAAAGCATCAATTTGATGATGTGGGATGCTGAATCAATTGAGCAAGCACAATCACCAAACACTTTCGCCAACCTAAAACATTTCCGCACTTAGGGGAGTTTTGCAGTTATGGGTTTCAGGAGTTACGCATTAGAGATGAGTTCGGGCTCATTTTTTGAAGCCCGAGCCCGCCAGAGCCCGAGGACTTTTTATCCGAGCCCGCCCGAGCCCGATCAATATTATTAAAGTTGGAGCCCGAGCCCGAAATTTCAGCTAAAGACAAATAAAATTAACTACTTCATTAATAGGATACAATAAATTTTGGAGCTTCACACACCTTCTAGTTCCCCGTGCCGCTATTTTTTTAAAATAAGTACGTCTATTTATCCCATGAATCACTTTTTAAAATCTGTTTCAAGGAGTGTGTTCAACAAAGGAGAAATTTTTCATGAGCCCGAGCCCGAACGCAATCGTGAATTACAGAGCCCGAGCCCGAGTCGGGCCCGGGCTCGGGCTCGGGCTTTCGGGCTCGGGATGAGCCCGTCTCATCTCTATTACGCATATGATTCAACGCTCCCAAAAGAACTAGATGAAAATGAATGGGAACAAATTAGCGATCAACGCACCAGTTTAAGAATTTGAAGACGCTTAATTATTAAAACTACGTTCACTGGCAACCCCCCCACTGGAATCATTTCGAATTACACATGTAAGAAAATTTTTGATTTCCTTCTGTGCAAAGAACGGGAACACGGCTAGTATTTCTTTAAGACACCTCTTACGTTTTTAACAACCATCTTCCAACAAAGTTGATAAGCTTGGAATGGTTCACTTTTCTTGTTTCATCTTTAAAGCAAAACCAAATGAATATCAATTGAAATTAATTCAAAACTTTGTAAAGTATTACACATAAAAAAAAGATAATGAGCAACACGTTCATTTCGGTAAGCACAAAAGGTCCAGCCATCTTCAATTGCAAAAAAAAAAATAAAAATAAAAAATAAAAAATCCACCATCCACAAAGGCAGAATACTTTCTGCCCATGTCAATGATGGTATGCTCCTGTTTTCCTTTAAGAAATGAACTATTTATAGTATGAACATTCCACTTCGAGCTGTTCATACACAGAGTGTCCCAAAAAGGTGGTCACTCGCTTTACTTCTTTATCTATGAGAGTTTAGTGTGCAATGTAAGTTGAAAAAATATTCAAAATAAATATATGCAGACTTAAACCACTTTTCAATGGCTCTCGAAGGAAAAAAAAAATCCCGTCGAATGATCGCATTTCAGAGGCCGCTACCTGGAAAAACTATTTTAAACGAATTGGGATCCCAATTGTGACGTCATTTTCACTTCAAACAGGTAGTTTTGTCACGCAAATGTTTCACTTTTTTGACTCTCGGAAATAAAATGGAGCTGTAGAGAGCAAAAAATCACTTAAAAATGAGGGAACGGGTGGATTTTCAGATTTTTAAAGTAGCGCAGATTGTTTTCTATATTTTTATACATGATTATGTAAAATTTCAAGCGGATAGTACAAGCGGGGTGAATTTTATTACAGTTTTAGACTAGGGATGGACGCGAGACGACTTTTTTGCGAGACGAGACAGAGATTTACAGCTTTTTTGAGAGACGAGACACACATTTTTAACATTACGATATAGGGATTTTTGCGAGACGAGACAAAGCTTTTAGGCTATTTTGCGAGACGCGAGACTCCTATTTTTTGTCTCGCGTCCATCCCTATTTTATACCATAACTTTTTGATCTGTTTGGATTGATGACGGCAAAAGCTTGTTTTGAAGTGGTCGGACAGGAGTGCCGCATGCCGACGACAGCTGGCTAGCCAGCTGTCGTCAAAAAAGGCCTCTAGATCTGTGGTACGCGATGAACTTTTCGATCGTCCGCCTTCTTGCTGGTAGTTAAGTCGATCGATGGCAACGGCTGCCCTTTTTTCAGCATTGGTAAAGGGTTGCGCCTCAAAGGGTTAACCTTCTTCCCTAGTGTTCAGTAACAGCTACACGATGACGACGTTTCCGACCCCACATTACTACGCTACTTTGAATCCTGTACCGTGTCCTACCCCTTCTAAAAGCTTGTCGCTATACTTTTGGGACACACTCTATGTACGAGGGTCTTTCGGAAAGTATAAGTTTCAGACGTCCAAGAAAAAGGAACAAAACATTACTACCAGAAAAATTTATTGCAAAAGATACACTCTCAAAAGTTATTTCTTCAATTCACGGAAATTTTGCAGCAATCAGTGCTGCCGGAATATTCCCGTTAATTGACAAATATCCGTTTCTTTTTTCTCCTGTCAATTGAAGAAACTTCGTTAGAATCAACGAAATTTTTTCCTCTTCTTCAGATTTTCGGGAAGAATTCACGGAAATATTATGTTTTCCAGGAGTACGGAAATTATTCGTCCAAAAATGAGGAATAAATTAGCGTATAACGACGCATTCTCATAAGTTCTTTCTTCAGTTCACGGAAACTTTTCTGGCAGCAGTGTTGTTGGAATATTTCCATTAATAGACGAATATCTGTTTATTTTTTTTCTCCTGTCGATTGAAGAAACTTCTCCAAATTCAACGAATTATTTTCCGCTTTTTCAGATTTCGGGAAGAAGAATTCACGGAAATATTACGTTTCCAACGGAAATTATTCGTTGAAAAATGTGGGATAAATTAGTGTATAAAGACGAATTTTTCTCAGAGTGTACACAGTACAACCATATATCAGGTACTTCTCGGCACAAGAATAACCTGAAGTGTAACCGTGGGATAAGCTTTCGTGGTCCAGTGTCATAGAAGTTTACCGTCTGAGAAGGGACCCAGACTAGCACAGTACTTTGCAGCCTTCTTCAGTGTAAAGAGATGCCTTGACAGGAATAGGATGGATCCACCCTATAGTAGCGATCTTGCTTCTAGTGACTTGCACCTGAAGAGATTCCTGACAAGTGTTACACTTCAGATTATTTTTATACCGAGAATTAGCTGAAATATAGCTGTATCCTTTGCAATAAACTTTACCAGATAATAAAGTGTTGTTCTTTTTTATCGTCCGTGTGAAACTTACTTTCCTCGTATTTTTTATTTTAGAAATAGTGTTTTGCATTCTTATAAAAGTTTAACATAACAAGTTCTTTTTTTTTTTTCAATTGTCAAATCATGCAAAAGTAAAAACGACGTCAAACAGCTTTCAAAACAAGATAATAAAACGTTCAGCACCCATTAAAAACGGGAAAAAAACCTTCCCCGAATGCAATTTTTACAATCACATGACATCTAAATTTAACGAAAGAGGCGTGTGCGGAGCTCATAAAACAAAGGCTTATTGACGTCAAAAGCCGCTGATAAGAGGGTTTAAAATATCAATTCCTGCCTCATGTTATTACACGCGGTGTGATGACTATCCTTTATTGACAGGAGACGTTTGATGGGGTGAAATGTGTGCACCACAGTGTGCTTTTATCTGCAATCATATGGCGAGATACGATCGTGTTGGGCATCGAAGATTATCTAATGTTTTGGAAGATTTATGCGAACTATGGCTCCAATTTCAGATTAAAGAATAATGAATATGTTTTTTTTAAGAATTATTTATAAAAAAGAGATACGGAAGAAACTTATTTGTGCCCTCGCAGATACTAAAATAGATCTTAAAATAAGATATGCCGTAGATTAAAAAAAAATCTATCTTTTTATTACCCGTAAGTGACAAATATATTTACAAAATTTCAGACAGAAGTTAAAAGCAGGTCTCAATATATAATTTAAATATATATTGACATATAAATACACAAAATCGTCATGGTTACTGCATATGTTTAATGATTGCCACCTTGGCGAGGGTCTGAGCGTTAAAGTAGGAATCAACCAAAGAAAGACAAAAACTGCACACTCATGGATTATGATGCACATTCGAACCAATATTTAAAACAGTGAAGTATAGTTCTAATATACTTAGCAAAGATTGTAAAATAGTTGGATTGTAAATGATTTTAAGATTGATTTCGATTCCAAAGATGGGTTTTATGAAACAAGGAAGCAAAATACGGACGATTGATAAATTATGATACGCTTTTAATATGTAGCACTATACTGCATATTTAAAATCTGAAATATTTTCTTCCTTTTTTTTTCTCATCTCATTTTTTTCTCTTTTCAATCTCAAATTAATGTTGGTCCGCGACCATAAAAATATATAACGGACCTGTAGAGTGAGGCCCGGGCTGCCAGGTCGGATGGTCGGCGATTGCTGAGGGCCCCCGTCCAAAGGGGGCCACGGTGAGGCCAACCAAAAATGGATATGCTACTTTATTATTAAAGTAATTTGACATGCATAAGAGTAATATATAAGAGCAATTTGATTATTTATTTCCGAGAAATCTTACGCTTTTACACAGCGGGGCAGCAGAGGACAACACAAACCCCTCGGCTGGAAGTGGGCCCCCAAAGAGTCAGGGGCTCCAACAGCTTTAAAATACTTAAATGTGGTTTTTAGGCACGGAAGCCTAATTTTCAAGTATTGCATATTCTAATATTCTGTTCCCCTCTAAAATTTCCCAGTAAGGGTCCCCTTTTCAATCTTTAACCGAGGACCTCCCCCAAAGGAGTCAGTCTGTGGGCCTGTATAGAATTCGAAACTTGTTGGTCCGTGGTACCAGTAACGTTTCATTTGAACTGCAAACTTGCCTCATTCAATTGCCCAGTACATATCATCTGATTTCACCAATTCATTTATACAAATATATATGTATACATGTTTAATACTAGGGATCGACCGATACTACATTTTCACCGATAACCGATACCGATACTTTACCTATAAATTTATTTCTAGAAATAGCCGATACCGATACTTTACATCATTTAATGCCATTTAAATCCACATCTGTGGGCAGTTTTTTCAACGAAAGTGCAGTTCTCATTTAACTGAATAACACCGTGATGAGCCCATAGATAAAAATTTGAACCTAGTAGAAAACATTAAAAAGAAAAAGCAGTGAATGCATTGAAGTGAGTGTACAGTATTCACACACACACACACACATAGTCCTCCTTTCTAGTAAAACCAGCCGGCCAATGGCCGAATTTATAAAGCGCTGAACATTGGGAAATCTCAGAAGTGAGTCTGCAGGTTCGGGATTCTTTCTCCTCGCGTGGCTATCGATCTAACGGTCTAGAGTTTTGGGTGGTTTTCTAAAGATGTATCTTGAATATGCGTTAGAGGCCCTCTAAAAGTTCCTATACCAGTATTTTTAGAGAAGTTACCTTGTCTAGGTTGTCAGACTATCTCTTGAAATTGCAGTACGTCATGTTTTTGAATTAGCCGTGTATAATTAAATAATAATTTTACTCTGGGCGCAAGACTTTTTTAATGATGAAAATTTATTTTTAACATCAAGCAAAACAAAATTAAAAAAAAAAACTCATTACGCACAAAATTTATAAGCAACATTCTCCATGTTGGGGGGGGGCGGCTCCGGTCGGGAGCCTGTGATGTCTTGACCGTCCTGCCATCCTATACTGTTATGCCGCTGTCCGTAAAATAACAGTGGAAACAAGTTATCTTCGCGCCACTCTGCCAAAATCGCCATGTGTACGTTTTCAGGACAATGCCGGAAAGCAGCATAGTCTTAAGGGGAAAGGTTTGAGGACGGCCTCTTCTTAAGTTTAACCTGAACACGATAGTTAGTTCAATGAAATTATTCCTAAAAAAATAAATTAATTAAATCATTAGTTTTTTATTGTTCATTACTTGATTAATATTAATTATGGTTTCGCATTTGACTAAGACTGCTTTTATCCAAATTACCATATTGTTTTTCTCTGTACATTATTCAGTATTTAGAATGAACGTTTTGCGTTTTGAAAATTCCACACGATGGGGGTATCTTGGGAGGCGAACTTTTGAAAAGCTTTGCCATCAGACCATGCAACAACTCAAAAAAAAAAAAAAAAAAAAAAGTATTTGAGTAATAGCCATATTTCCTACTTTTGTTTATTGAATAACTAATTAGTTTTTGTAAAAAACACAAAATTAAAAGAAATTATAGAACTTATTGCTGTATGACATGATTCGTTTTTACATGGAACAACATTTTAAATATGAAACTGGCATGGGACTTACACTCGAATACTTTTTTGAAAGGGTGTAAGTGAGTCTTAAGGCTAGTTTCGACTTAATTTCTGACACAAAATCACCATATGAAAATTTTGAAGGGCCGATTTAAAATAAATTATTTAAAAGTAGGGGTCACTCAAAATATCAATATCGGTTTTTCCGTAATTTTAAAGGCCATAATCCCCTGAAATATCAAACGATGTCAAGGACAGTTTCCCCCATCAGTTCCGGCGTTTTTTTTTTTTTCTTCTTTTAATGACCGATTGGGCTGAGCCTCTCTCTTGGCGTATAATCAATGATCCAATCTGAGCAACACCGCTGGACACAAACGGAAAACTTTACCGTTGTGTCTTTGCAACAATGGAAGCGAACAGGTTAAAGAGAGTTTCAAGATTTTAAATTAAAAAGGATGATTTGCTTCTTTGAAAATTCTGCGCACATTTTCTAAGTTTAGAGAAATTTAATAAGTTGAAAAATAAATTTAAAATAAAGTATATATTTAAGAGAAAATTAATTAAATATTTATTTTCAAAAATTTACAGTTGAAAAATAATTTCGTTTTGAAAATACATAGGTGTATTTCAATTAAAATTGATGTCAGTGAAAGCAATTTCATGTCAGCTATTCAGAGTTTCTAACTCATCTATTAAAATAAATAAATTATTATTTTCTTTTTTTGGGGGGAGAAAATTAGTGAAAATGCTTTTTTCACAATTAATTGGCATATGATATAAGACTTGGCTAATCGACGGCAATAGTGTTTGAATAACTCAGATGAGGTCATCTTAGAAAAACCTTTGGCAAGTCAGAAATCGACGGGAAATACTGGGTCGGACCTGGAGTTTCCAATGAGGAGAGCAGTAGCGTATGCAAGGGGGGGGGGTTCAAACCCTCCTTGTCAAAAAATTTTTAACAAAATGTCCATAAAATTCCACTTTTTAGCTTAAATATTACGCATTTTAACGCAAAGTTATGTCTATAACCCTCCCCTTGAAGGAAGTCTGCATACGCCACTGAAGGAGAGTATCAAGTTTTGAAGGGGGGACTAAGTGGCTGGGCGTAGTCAAGACGGCCTAAAAACTCATCATTTCTTTCACCTTCTTTCGAAACCCTTATCGAATTAGTTTGTATCTTAAATGTAAGGAAACACAGAAGAAAGGACTCCGGACGGTGCCTTTGATTTTTGTGGTGAGCCGCAACCACAAAACTTTCAAGGCTTTCATTCAGCAAGATCTGCGGCACATAGGGATGGAAGCGAGACGAGAGGTGACCCAGGCAGTGTGGTAGTTAGGATCATACATAAGCGCGTCTCTTACAAAATTTGAATTTTGCGCACCCACGACTTATTTACAGGGAAGAGAAATATCGTAAAGTGTGCAAAAGGCGGATCCCCCCGAGTGTTACGCTCCTAGCAGCCGGACACCTGGCCAGCCCTTAGCTCCGACCTTGGACCCTGGTCACTAGAGATGAGCTCGGGCTCATTTTTTTTTATGCCCGAGCACAAGGACTTCCAATCCGAGCCCGAGCGATATTATTGAAGTCTGAAACCGAACCCGAAATTACAGCTAATAGGTCAATAAAAGTCAATGACTCCATTGACAGATTATCCTAAATTTTTCCGTTTGTGCAAATAAAAGACAACTAGAACAGCAGACTCTTAATGCATTTACTAATTCTTTTTATTCAAGTTTATCCAATAATAATAATAAGTTTATTTCTCCGACGAATCATTTTTAAAAATCTGTTTACAAGGAGTATGTTCAATAAAGGAGAAATTTCTCAACTGCCCGAGCACGGGTTTTCGGCTCGCGCTGAGCCCGTCTCCTCATCTCTACTGGTCACCTCTTGTAATAACAGTTCTTTATTCAGTCATACACTGTGCCTATAATGACATGCATCAATCAAATTCTATCAATACAGCAGTACAGTGACAGCAGGTTTCTAAACAATGATTCTTTTAACTATGTAAGATTTAATATTGCTGTGAATAATGTGGACATAATCGTATTGTTTTAAGTCGCAATGGAGCTATTTGTTGTAAAAAAAGTAAAATTTGCAACAATCAACAAGGAATTTCATTTTTTACTAAACTGTTAAAAGTTTATGTTTGAATGCTAAACGTTCTCATTGAAACTGCGATTGAACTGCTTCGAATTTCAAAACTGTCAAGTATCTTTCCTCCTAATTACATCTTGAGTGTTATTTACCTAAGATCGTTCGATTGTCCCGAAATGTTCTTTCCGGAAATTGAAATCACCGAGGGCCCGATCCTGTCGGCAAGGATCATTCGAAACTGCGAACGTCCAAAACCTCTCCGTTATCCTCCGGGACTTTTGGATCGTTTTTTGGATGACTGTATGGAGGAAACTGCCCTCTTAAGTATGGGTGACTACTTCTGGGTCCCCGGAGAAACTGTCTGGGTGCGTCGAACAACACCTCGAGTTCCAAGTCCGGACAGTCCTAAGAAAGGAAAATTTAAGAGGCGCATTTTAAGAGCTGTTTTCTGTTGCTTCATCCCTAGAATTTTAAAGGGTTAATGAGTAAGCAATGAATAACTACTTCCAACTGCTGTTTGAAATTTTCACTCAGAGCTCTTTTTCACCTATTCAGTTAACAGTGCCCTTTTATATGCATGTTTTTCTCATCATTATATATTCCATCATTTTAACCATGCTTATAGCCTTACTTTAGAACATTGATAACAACACTTGACTCTTAATAACTGTTTGACGTCATCTGAGTTGGCTCTATATGACCATCCACTTCGGATCACTAGAACAACATCCACAGAGAGCTGCGCACTTCGACACGCTAGCTTTGTAGACCGGAAGCAATTAAGATGGATCCGCAAACGACTTTTTTAGAAGCCATAAGCAATTCTCAATGAAAACGCGCCTCTTAAGCGAAGAACACTGTCTCACCAACAACATCTACCAACAGTCAAAGATGAGAATTTTCCAATGACTTCCACGAAAAGCCGCGAAAATTAATCTCGCCATCAAAGTCCATCGAAAGCCTCCAACATCGGCTCATCCATTTAATCCAATCAAAGCCGCGCGAGCAACGGTTCGCCCGTGTAGACCAGAAACTGTCAACATCGGTCCACCAACGACTTCAAGTCATGAACAGTCATGAACGAGTGAAAGTCATGAACATTGCGTCACTGCGGACGTCCTCGTCAACAACGTCCATAGAAATCTTCCAACATCAGCAACGTTCATTAAAAAGCTGTACAATTTGTTGACTACTAATAAATTCGGTTGACTTTTCTTTTTAGTGTGTGTTCCTTCTTAGATGTGTTAAAACTATACAGCAACAAGGCAAGGAAATTATATGTATACTTTCAGAAATCCTTTCCATACAATGGAGCTTCGAATATCAGTAAATGTGGTGGGCCACGCGAGCCCATCCCGCGAAGAACAGTCTCACTTCATGGACTGTTCTTCGCAGTTACAAAAGCTGTTCATTTATATTTTGTAATACCAGCTCTTTTTGTACCGCAGTGGTGTGGACGCTAAACTCCGTTCCCATAAGAACACGGCAAGTGAAACAGCATCCGGCTTGGGCAGCGCTTGGAAGGGTCAACTTTCTCTCGGCTCGACTGCTGTGTGGACGCATACGCTCATGGGAGCTGGTGCATGTAAAATCCGTCGTGGCTCCAATGTCCTCCAGGTTTAACGCTACCTCTGGGAGTGCCGATTTCAGGGGGTGTGCCCCTCCTCTGCAATTGGTTCAGAATTTGGGGGGCCCCGGGCTAAAGTGGGACTTTCTCCCACTTTTTACGTAGAATAGACAATGCATCAGAGACTGTTTATTTGAAAGAAAATAATAAACGATATTTATTTTGTAAAATCGAAAGTATTGCAAATTTTCCTTGTTTAATTCCTTTTTTTTTGTTTGTTTGTTTGGTATCAATAAATAATTTTATGCACATACACAATAAATAAATGAAATAGAATAACTCGGCTGTTCGAGCCTCGCCAGGGGGAGACCCCCCCCCCTCCTGAACCCCCCTAATTTTTTAGTTTCATTATTGCCATATTAAAACGATATTAATGGACTATGTCATTTTATCTCTCATGTTTCGTGTATTTAGCCTGGTAACCCTGTGTTGAAATTTTTAGGATTGTAACCTATTTATAGAAAAATGCATGGGATGCATATTCTACAGCTTACGAAATATTGGAACAACAGATTAAAGCTGTTGTGAACTAATAGTATTTAAATATATGTAAAATTATGTCGCATACTTTTATGTCGCATTTTTAGGACACATTTTTCGGACAAATTTCAATAAAGGGGGTGAGAGATAAAATGACATTCATTAATAAAATGAAATTTATTAAATAAAATTTTTATTAAAATCACTATTAAGTGAGAATTAATTGATTATTAAAGCTTAATTTATATATATATATATATGTATATACAGGGTGTCCAGTGCTATCGTTGTCCAATGGCTATTTCCTAAACTGTTAGTCAGAGACACGTAGTTCCAGTTGCAAAAATGCTTTAAATTGTATAATCTATCATATGTGAAACAATCGAAGTCAATAAATCAAATCCTATAAAAATTACGAAATTTAAATTTTTACACAGTCCCCCGGTTCTATCAGTTATATTTAGAAAATTTTTCTTTGTGCAATTTCATGCACAATAAAAAAAAATTCGTCTTTCTACGACCAAAATTCACCGAGTTACAGCTGCTTAAAGTTAGAGCACTTTTCCAGTTGCAAAATAGGGGTTGTATACAAAATGAATTTGAGAAAAATTAATGTACATGGTTTTGAGCTTTGTAATATTTATTAGCAATTTCATTAACTATTTTATGAATATAGATTGCAATAAAAAAGATTAACGTTTAACTATGTGTATCCAATAAAGTAAAATAAAAATATAGCTTATGCTGAAAATGGAATTTTTTAAACAGTTTTTTAAATGAACTGGCGTTAAATAGCTTTCTTCGACTGCAATCTAAATATTTTTACGAATTTTTGGGGCAACCCACTGTTCTGGGGTTTAAAATAGTTGAAAATTGGTATTCTACGAGTCAAATAGATAAATTTTGCCTTTTGTTGTATCAAACTCGGTCAACTAGACCCGGAGATTCGGAGGTTTCGGTTTTCCCATTCACTTCTACTGCAGTTTCTAGAAATCTCGAGAAATATTCGTCCTAGGCCTTCGGTAACTTCACTTTTGGGGACTTATTTTTGGTGCCAAATTTGGCGATATTTCTCTAAAATTCGCCAACCTTGGTGACATTTTGGTCATTTGGCGCGATTTTCTTTATGGGGCTTGTAAAGTTAGTTTTTCTACATTAACATGCATAATAGCCTAATATTTCTCTTCTATGACGTAATCAAAATTCCCGCTTTATGTGGAATGTTCGAGAGATACATTCTTCTAGAAGCTCCTTGTAGCTTCTGCGACATCTATAAATACAGGCATGACAGACCAGGGGCGTAGCCAGGGGGGGATATCGGGATATATCCCCCCCCGAAATTTTTGGATTCGTGATGAAATTCCGTCTATTTATACACATATAAGTTCATATCCCCCCCCCCCCCGAAAATTTTTCCTGGCTACGCGCCTGTGACAGACAACCCCAGTCCGTGTTCATAGAGCTGTCTTTGAGTGAGTTTGCTGCGTTACGCTTTGTATTGACGCCATAAAAACGATATTTTAGCTTGCTTTTCGAAGCTAATTTTTAAGTGCTATATGTAAATCTTTCGTTGCTGAGTTTTGAGGGACTGTTAGTGTTATCCCCCGTATATTTCCACTGAATTTTACCTGTAGAAGTGTTTTATTTTGTGTGAGAAATACAGCATTTATGGAAACTTCTGAGCTAAGCTGTCTGTTAAAAGCGCATTACTGTCTGATTGTGCTTGTGAATTTTGTTCAGCTGATTGTTCGACGAAGTTCTAGAAGCAATAAACCTTGTGTTCCATCTTGACAAGTAGACTTTTTACTAGGACTTTCTACACCAACTGGACTTTAGAACGACGAACCAGAAACTAGCAGATTATTCTGCCACAATATGCACCAATCGAAGTATAGAAAACTCTTCTTGTACTTTGCGTAGCACACTCTTATGTTACACATCTGCATGCTACACATATACGATTTAGTAAGTTTGACCTCAGATAGATTTTAATAGAGCTTGACTATAACTCTCTGCTTGCAGGACCCGATTATGACCAACAGGGGCCCCGGGCATTGATGGATTTGGAGGGGGGTCCCCGATCTATGGAATTTGTTTCATTTTTAATAAAATTTTGATATAAAAAAGAATGTTTCAGAAGAACATTTGAAATTGGGGGCCCTTTCGAGCTTGGGGCCCTGGGCAAAGTCCCGATTTGCCCATGCGATATTAAGGCCCTGTCTGCTTGAAGATCAGTACTCTAAAATTAGTTTTGCTTCTTTTTCCGCATTATTCCAGAAAATGAAATTAAAACCTATAATTTAAAATTTCAGTATTTATATGGTCCCTTAACGGTTTACCATAACGGGACATTTTTAAGCGTGGGAAAGTGACTTAAGTCACAATGTTTGCTGCTTCATAAATCGATGAATTTTGGTCGTAGAAGGACGAATTTTTTTTTTTTTTTTTTTTTTTTTTTTGTGCATGAAATTGTATAAAGAAAAATTTTCTAAATATAACTGATAGGACCGGGGGACCGTATAAAAATTTAAATTTCGTAATTTTTATAGAAATTGAATTATTGACTTTGGCTGCTTCAGATGCAATAGATTATATATTTTAAAGCATTTTTGCAATTGGAACTATGTGTCTCTGACTAACGGTTTAGGAAATAGCCGTTGGACAGCGTTAGCACTGGACACCCTGTATATATATACATAATCTGCATGTCCACAAAGCCATTTAAGTTTGACTGCTATTGCAAATTCGATAAACTCACTTGCACAGTAAAAAAAAAAAAGACTGAATTGATACATTTTTAAACACACACTTCATTCCTGTTGATGTATCCAGCATACGTAATAAATTGCTTTAAATTCAAATCCCCATTCTTACATATCATTCTCTTGCTTTTTTTTTTTTTACGCTTTATCATTTTCAATCAGAACTGACCGCTACTGTTATCTGGCAGAAAAACCGCTGTGTTGCCACCGGCCTAATTATAATGCTCTTTGTATAAAATCGCCATAATGAAGTAAGGGGGGGGGAATTTGTGAAATGCTGACCTCTTTGAAAGATATCGCAGAGGTAATAAGTACCCTATCAACAATAACAGCAGCATGGAAATAAGGAGCAGGGAGAAATAATAACAAAAAAGAAATAATCCCCTTTGAATCTTAAAAAAACGGCCCAAGCGCAATTATTTGGGCCGAAACGTGCTGCATTGAAGGCATTACACAAAAGATCTCTGGTAGTCATTCTAATCATATAATTTTTTTTTTCTTCGGTATAGTTTGGGCCAATGTATCGTTTCATTCAATTCTAAACAATGACGATTTAAAAGAGAAAGTAGTAAGATGTGGGTAATTTTTCTTTTCTTTAATTTGAACTTTATTTCATCATTAAACTTTTTCTGCGTTTCATTAGCAACTGTCACGAGATCGAATTATAATTGCGGCAGCGACAAGACTTCCCGGGCAAAAAAAGAGGGTATTTTCATAAAGCTGAATAAACTTGCAAGTTTTACATTTTAACCCTTTAACGCGCAGTGTTCCCGCTCTGGGAACACCAAACTCTGACGTTTCGACTGTTGCCAGTCACGAAGAATAGATTTGATTTCTATAAAAATAGTTTCGGGTGACAGAGCTCTACGAGAATCCTTTACATTTTAGTACGTCATTTCCCGTAAAAAAGCGGTCACGATTATTTTTGACAGCACTGACATCTGCTGAAAAATGGAAGAATGCGAGAACAGCCGGATAGATTGCCCAATGCTGAAAAAGGGCAGCCGTTGCCATCGCTCGACGCTGTGTGGCAACAGCCAGCTGTCGTCAAAAAAGGGTCTCTCGATCTGTGGCACGCGATGAACGTTTCGATCGTCCGCCATCTTGCTGGTAGTTAAGTCGAGCGATGGCAACGGCTGCCCTTTTTTCAGCATTGGGAAAGGGTTGCGCCTCAAACGGTTAAAGGGGAGATTGGGGAGCTAATGAACCACATTTTACATGTTGTACTGTAAAAAAGTATAATTCACAAAATTCTTTTTTTTTTCTGACAGCCACTTCAAATTGATTTCTGCTATTGGATAAAAAGTTTAAGGGATTGTTTGATTTGATTATTCAACAAGACAAATGTCTGTTTTTGCTGTTGTTTCAAAGCTTCTGAAGTCTGACCAGGTCCAGAAAGAAAGTTGACTCGATGAATGTCAATGAGAAGGAGGGGAATTGAGTAAATTTCTTCCTTGGAGAGGCCCCAAACATTCCAGAATGTGTTAGACTGAAGTCTGTAGAACTTAGCACATGGTGCAGACGACAAAGATTTTCGCACCCTCTTTGAAAGAGAGGCTCTTCATGCGGCCACTAAGCCGTGAGAAGGCAGTCTGGGAACAGGGGCGTAGCCAGAAATTTTTCATGGGGGGGGGGTTATGACTACCGCAACTCATATATATGTATACGTGTGTGTGATAATGCAGTTAAGAATATACATTTCGTATGGCAAAAAATTCCTCATGGGGGGGGTTATGACACCCCCTAACCCCCCCCCCTTGGCTACGCCTCTGTCTGGGAAGATTCGGTCACAAGCAAAGCTTAGAATCCAGCCCGGTTTTCTATACACAGAAAAAAATGTTTTGTTGAATTGAACAAAATTTGTTCATTCAGCAAAATTTGGTTGGCGGTATTTCAACCAAATAATTTTGTTAGTTTTTAACAAAGATTTTGTTAAATTATCAAAATATTTCGTTGAATTAACTAAAATTTTGTTGATTCAACAAAACGATTTCTTCGAAATAGAGTGAACCAAAATTTTGTTGAATCCACAAACCATTCTTTTCAGTGTATCCAAATACCGCTGATGGACGAGGGGCGCCAACCACTCAGTCTTGAGTTGCGCTTTTTTCATAGAGAATAATTCTCGATACTTTCTAGCAGTAGAAGAAGGAATTAGATGGCCACAGCTCTCCTTTTGCAAGTTTGTTCTCCATCTCGTTACCATAAATCTCTGCATGAGAGGGAATCCACTGAAAAGATATATAATGGTGGTGAGAAATAGTCTGTAATTTCTGTAAGTATAGCGAGACTGACTCAATCGCCTACAAGCATTATATTCCGAAGATGTTGTAGAGCCACACGGCTGTGTGACGAGATCCACAATTCATGAAAATTCTCACAGCATTAAGTCCCTCATTGATTACTTAAGGTTCACTTTGTAAGACAGAACAGTGATCTGGGTAATGTTGATAGAAAGTAAATTTTTTCCAAGGGGGGTCTCTGTAAAGATGCCACTGCCTGTATGTTCAGCGGTTTTACTGCCATTGGTAAAAATCCTGATGGCATTTTTTGGAAATAAAGAAGTATTCTCAATTTGCGAAATGAAATTTTGTCCCACTAGACCCAATTCCTGGGTCTAAAGGGACAAGATCTAATGGGACATCTTAATTAAACCACTCTATATGCCACCGACTTAGCATTTTGTTGCTTAACTTCAAAATAGTACTACAAAAGACACTGTTTTATATTATAGCCTACAGTATTATTGGGGGATATAAAGCAGAACGTCCCTCGCTCAGGGAAACAGTCATTATGTAATGGCTTTAAAATAAGTTCAACGTCATCTGAGTGAACCCAAAATTAGAGATCTGCACCATCATGGCCGCCGTATTTTATATCGGGCCGTATATTATTTTATATCGTATATTACTTCAACGTCACCGTACAATTCAGAAGTAAAATCAAATTTTAATGAAAAAAGCAAATTTTTACAAGATAGTTTTACTTAATTTTTCAAAGAGTAAATAATTATTTCAAAGAAATTGAAAGGGCACACAAATCAAATAGGTTTCTAAAGAAGTCAATATTCAATCTTTTGTCAAATAAAAAGTTGAAAATTTACAAATAGATAAAGTGAATGTTGACTTATTTAAAAAAAAATATTTAAAAGGAAGCATTTTTTACAGAAAGTACATTGTCAATTAGTAAAATGTGCGCCCTATACTAATAAGATGATGCACAAAATTTGAGAATTTTATCTTGAAAATAAGTATACGCTAACCTAAACCATTTTTCAGAGTCTCTCAAAGTTGAAAAAACATGTCGCAAGAGTTAAAAATTCAGTAAGTTTGAAACTCGCAAAAAGCAGTCGTAATTATCCCACCTGAAATTATTAACTAACAATTCACCGTTTTTTATTGTTACGTTCTAGTAGAACGGTTCCCAACCGGTGGCGAGTGAGATAAACAGGCAAAGAGCGAGTGATAATGCGTGTTTTACAAAATTATTTATTCTCATTTTTACTCCAAAACACGTCTGTTTTCGCACAAAATGTTTATTCAAACTTTATCTAATAACAATATTTTGTAGAAAAGGCTACTCAGTGATCATTGTTGAAGAATATGTAGTCTGAGGCAGGTAAAGGAAGGGGCGCCATCGCAAGTTATCCTTTGCTGGAGGGGAAGGGGGTGGTGGAAAGTTTAAAGGTTGGGAACCGCTGATCTAGGATGCAAGTAGTGTTAGTATCTGTATGTTTTCTAGTGTATGCTTTCTGCCAATACGCATATTTCTGTGCTAATTTTGTTACAATGTTTCTTCGCTCATTACAGATTTTGTGTATGCAGAGCCCAAGTAAACCAACATGGAACCCTGGGCAGACATTTTATGTAAGGGGGCCCCTTTAATATATACCCATTCAGTTTACAAAAATTTGAAATTGTGACACTACAGGCTTATTTGAGTTCCAGGCTTTCTGCTCTTGTAAATGCTTGTAGCTTTTCTGCAACTGAAAAAGGACAAGCCCTTAGTACGCGCCAACATGATTCTATTGGCCAGACATTCACTATTTCACTCAAAATGTTTTAATAAAACCTTTCCCTTCAGTCTAGTTTAACAACTTTTTCATTTACAGAATTGTTAAAGTTTAAGCAGACAGAGAGAGGGGGAAAACATTTCTATAGGAACAGCACATTTTTATAAATTACAATAACATTTCCTTGATTTGAAGTGGGGGGCGGCCCTTTGACTTGGCCCAGAACAGCTGCCATTGCAATAATCTCGGACACCAGTATATAATTATAATAACCGCTTGGCATAGTAAGAGGTGAAAACAACTTTACACACATATCTCTTTCACTGTGGAATCCCGCTCACTCGTTTAAGCAAAGAAAGAACGAAGCGAAGGGCCATCCCGTGTCCAAAGGCGTTGGAGATGACCCGAACAGATCGCCAGCCAGAAAGCGGGTAATATCGATTTGGAAGAGGTCAGTTTTTCCCGAAAAGGATTTTCTAAAAGGAGGAAGAGGGTGGTGCTAGCTCATCGCTGGAGATGAGAGAATCTATATGTGGGCTACATTTTTCGGCGGGCCATTCGGAAGTCTTAACTACACACGGCTGCAATTCCTCATTATCAGCCTCCGAATATAGATATCGTATGTGGAGATAGATGACTTCACGATTGTTTCGGAGAAAAAAAAAAAAAAGTAATTGCCTCATGATCTCGTATTTTTGCTTTTCATCTTCGTTCATTGTCTAGCCTCTTTGCAGTTGCTGTTCAGTTTAGAATTGTCTGCAGTGGCGGCTGTTGGGTTACTTAACCCTTTAACGTGCAGTGTTCCCGCTCTGGGAACACCAAACACTCTGACGTTTTGACTGTTGCCAGTCACGAAGAATAGATTGGATTTCTATAAAAATAGTGGCGGGTGACAGAGCTCCACGAGAATCCTTTACTTTTAAGCGCGTCATTTCCCGTCAAAAAATGGTCACGGTTCTTTTTAACAGCACTGACATCTGCTGAAAAATGGAAGAAGGCGAGAACAGCGGGATAGATTGCCCAATGCTGAATAAAAGGCAGCCGATGCCATCGCTCGGCTTAACGACCAGCAAGATGGCGGGCGATCGAAACGTTCATCGCGTGCCACAGATCTAGAGACCCTTTTTTGACGACAGCTGGCTGTGCCCGCGTACATGAATATTGCGCTCGGGGGCCTAGTATGCAAAAATGGGTTTTGCCTAGTATGCAAAAATTCACTCTGAAAAAAAAAAGTACAGGATCTGAGCACTGGTGATTTCCTACGCAAAATAAACCCTGATGATATGACGTTTTACAAAAAGTCAAACATTTTGCATACTTAAAGAAATTCCGATAATTTAGGTATATTACTACTAAAATGTTTTGAACGATAACTATTCTTTTAAGCATTCTTTAATTTTTATTAAATACTAGCTGAAGTACCCCTCGTTGACGGTTTAGTACTGAATGCAAATTTCCAAAAAGCAAGAACTTTCGTCAGCATTGTAGGAGTACACAGAATGGATGTAGTATGTTGCCAAAGTAAAGAAAGCGAAATTATGATTTTTATGTATTGTTAAAGTTTTACAGGTTAGAGAGTAACTAAGTAATATCATTTCATTCGCTTTAGTTGTAATTATGTGGTGCGCGAACGAATATTTACGCATATTGAAACAATTTTCCCAAAATCTCAAAATCGAATCAATATTTTTGAAAAATTGGAAGCCTAGAATCTAAGTTGAGGGACAACCTATCATGTCAACAAATTTCGTTTCATTCCGTTCAGTCTTTATTTCGTGATGCTGGAACAAAGTTTCAGCATTTTAAAGCAATTTTCACAAAATCTCAAAATGTAATCAAAATATTTTAAAAATTCTCTCAACATATATAAATTAAGGTTAGCAACTACCTATCAGATCACTTAATTTCGCATCATTCGTATTAGTCGTTATTACGTGATGCTTGAAGAAATATAAACGTATTTTGAGAGAATTTTCACAAAATCTCAAAATCTAATAAAAATGTTTAAAAAATTGGACACCTATAGTTTATGTTGAGCAACCATCTGTTATGTGATCAAATTTAATATCATTCGCTGTAGTCGTTATTACGTAATGCGTGAACAAAGATTCACTCAGTTTTAAACGATTTTCGCAAAATCTCGAAATCGTATCAAATTTTTTTTAATTAGATGCTTATAGTTTAAGGTGAGTGACCACCTATCATTTCACCCAATATCATTTTTTCACCTTTGCAGTTATTACGTGATGTGCGAACACAAATTTACGCAGTTTGAAACGATTTTCGCAAAATCTCAAAATCTAATCAAGATTTTTTTAAAAATTCAACGCCTATGTTTTAAGTTGAGTGACCACCAATCATGATACCAAATTTCATTTCAATTGCTTCAGTCGTTTATACGTGATGCTCGAACACAAATTTACGCAAATTAAAACGATTTTCGCAAAATCTCAAAATCTAATCAGGATTTTTAAAAAATTCGACGCCTATGTTTTAAGTTGAGTGACTACCTATCATGACACCAGATTTCATATCATTCGCTTCAGTCGTTTTTACGTGATGCTTGAACAAAAAAAGCACCGCGGACAGAACGACAGACAAACTTTTTTTTTTTGAGGGTCGTACCGGATTCCCAGATGCTTGAAATGTATAGAAATCTCAAAATTTTTTAATTCAAAGAAAAGTACAGACAAAAGTCTAATTTTATTTATATAGATTGATAGTTTAACTTGCGTATGTCCTTTAGCGTTTAAAAGCAAATCTTTCGTTTGATTTCTTAACCACACACAAAAAATGGGCAAGTTAACAAATAAGAATTACAAAATGCAGAAAAAGAATCAGTAACCTTTTTGCGGTGGGAAAAAAAAAATGAAAGGCAAAAAGAATCCTGCACGCACTCATTTTGGAAGGAAAAGGTCGCAGTTTTGGAGGTATCTTTTTCACTTTGTGAACTGGCAACGGGCGAAACGGAAGGTATTCATTCATACCGAGCGTTTTTCCAGCCTTTGTTTCAAGCCTTGAGTGTCGTAAATTGAAAGGTTATTTATGTAATTTTTGCCGAATATTTCTCACACACACACACAAGAAGAAAAAAAAAGGCGTCTTGTTACTTAAGTATAAATACAGTTGCATCCGAGCGCGACCTTGTTCTTTTGTTGGGGTTGATTTTGGCCGTCATCGAGCCAGAGGTAAATGTGCAAAAGGTCAGAATTTTTTCTTTTCGCATTGTGACTTAATTTTTTTTTTTTTTTCCCTGTAGGTGTTAGAAAATGTGCTTTTGGAAGAAACGGGTGGTACAAACTGCATTAATTCTTCGTTATGTGAATTCGGGTATGCGTTAAGAATTGCTTACGCCCCGACGCAAATCAACAACAGGTACGTCGAATGACTTGGAGTGCTGTGTAAAGGACAAGTTATGGCCCATGAAGGTCACTCATCAGAAATTATATGAAGAAATTTGTGAAATCATTATGACTGAGAAGTTTCATTTGTTTTCCAATTTAATTTTTGCTTATCTGAGATTTTGCTTTTGTTCCTTATGCTTTCTGGCAACTGCGAAGGGTCGCCAGAGCTCATGAATAGTGCGCTCTCGAGCCCACCAGTACATGAAATCGAAAATCTCACCCTTTTCACATACAAACCGATTTTAGCGGACCAGGGGCGGCCCGCCACGGTAAGCATCGCAGTGGGAGGGCATCTTCGATTGGGCGCCATTTCAAACTCAAGAACTGAGAAAAACTTGATCTGGAGTATAAAAAGGGGCGCCTTTTTTACGTATGCAAGGGGCGCCACGTACGCTAGGGCCGCTCCTGTAGCGGACAGACCAATCAGGAGTTGTTTCGCCTCGAACTGATAAGAGTCCTGGTGTACTGTTTAGATTTCTGCCGAGCCACACAGCCAGCAGTGTCAGAAAATTTCTCTAGCTGTGTGGCACCAGATGGGTCATTCGATCGACTGCCATTTGTTGGTAGTTAAGTGGATCGGTTGAAAACAGTTGCACTTTTTCAGCGTTAAGACCATGTCACTCTTTTTTCTTTCGATTAGCAGTGAAAGCGCTACGAGATTTCACGGAAACGTTTATCGCGTGCCACAGATCTAGAGACCCTTTTTTTGAAGACAGCTGCCCGTGCCGCACAGCCAGCTGTCGTCAAAAAAGGGTCTCTAGATCTGTGGCACGCGATGAACGTTTCGATCGTCCGCCATCTTGCTGGTCGTTAAGTCGAGCGATGGCATCGACTGCCTTTTATTCAGCATTGGGCCATCTATCCGGCTGTTCTCGCCTTCTTCCGTTTTTCAGCAGATGTCAGTGCTGTTAAAAAGAATCGTGACCATTTTTTTGACGGGAAATGACGTGCTAAAAAGTAAAGGATTCTCGTGGAGCTCTGTCACCCGCAACTATTTTTATAGATATCCAATGTATTCTTCGTGAATGTTTACAGTGAAAACGTCAGAGTTTGGTGTTCCCGAGGCGGGAACAAAGCGCGTTAGAGGGTTAACTCCAACTTTGGTGAACGTTACAAATTCCCAAATTCGAGAAATATCGATATTCTTTCCCAAAGTTGTATCTCCTCCTTCCCAAAGAAGTCCTTCACCTTCAGGTTAAGAAACTGATATGCCTTCCGATGATTTTTTTCCTTTCTCTCTCCTGCAGGTATCCCTTTACACCCTCGCACAACATCGCCTGCGCGCTCTCTCTATTATATTTTACTTATTTAACTTTTTTTTTATTTTTTGGCATCACACGTTGTGAGTCTTTTTCGGAGGCTTGTTTTCAATCTCTCGCACGTTTTTGAATATGTATCGCCTACCCATTGACGCAATGTGTGAACGCGCGGGGTTAACGCCACACGACCTCTCCATCCAGTTTCTTCCCCCCCCCCCCTTGCCTCGGGGTGGTTCCGATATGACATAGGCCAGACTGACAAATTGCTAAAATTTCTAGCTTTCTTTTTTCTCTCTTGACTGATTTTTTCTTTTTTTTTTAGGATAATCGTCGGATTTCCTTAACCCTTTAAACGCGCAGTGTTCCCGCTCTGGGAACACCCCAACTCTGACGTTTTGACTGTTGCCAGTCACTAAGAATAGATTTGATTTTTATAAAAATAGTTGCGGGTGACAAAGCTCCACGAGAATCCTTTACTTTTTAGCACGTCCTTTCCCGTAAAAAAGGGTCGCGATTCTTTTTAACAGGACTGACATCGGCCGAAAAATGGAAGAACGCGAGAACAGCTGTACAGATAGCCCCATGCTGAAAAAGGGCAGCCGTTGCCATCGCTCGACTGAACGACCCGCAAGAGGGCGGACGATCGAAACGTTCATCGCGTGCCACAGATCGAGAGACCCTTTTCCTTGACAGCTGGATGTGCGCGCACAGCCAGCTGTCGTCCAAAAAGGGTCTCTCGATCTGTGGCACGCGATGAACGTTTCGATCATCCGCCATCTTGCGGGTCGTTCAGTCGAGCGATGGCCACGGCTGCCGTTTTTTCAGCATTGGGAAAGGGTTGTGCCTCAAAGGGTTAATTTGGGGGCAGTTCTTGATAAGTGTACTTCCCGATCAGAAGTTGGCAAGTTTCAATTTAAAAATTCGCAAAATAATTTTAATTAATTTTCTGTAATTTTTTAAAAGTAAATGTTAATGATTGTATACCTGAAAAATATAATGTTTTTTCTTCCGACGACGGTGTTAAGCATCCTTGCTGCATACGGAATCGATTAATACAGCGGTTCCCAACCTTTTAACATTGTACCCCCCAGCTATAGATAACAAATGATGCCACACTCTCAGCCTACATAAAGTTTTTATTCTTCAACAATGAGCATTGAGTCGACTTTTTTACAAAATAATGCTATCGGTAAAGTTTTGAATAAACATTTAATTTATTTTGGTGTAAAAATAAGAATGAACAAGATTTTTTAAAACATGCGTTATCACTTGCTCTTTGTGTGTTTCTGTCTCGCCCTGCAGACCTGCAAACCAGGCCCTGACTGGCTCCTTTTGGGGCCCTCGGCTTGAGATTAAAAAGGGGGCCCTTACAGGAAAATTTAGAGGGAATATAATATTAGATTATGTAATATTTGAAAAATTAGGCTTACTTACCTAAAAACCACATTTAACAATTTAAAAGATTTTGGGGCCCTGACTTTTAGGGGGCCCCCTCGAGGGGATTTCTGGGATCCTACGCTGCGTCACTGCACAAGATTACTGGGAAATATAAATAATAAAATTACTCCGATATATATCACATTACTCTTATTATAAAGTAATATATCCATTTTGGGGGACCTCTCCGGGGCCCCTTGGGCTGGGGGGCCTCGGCGATCGCCGACCGGCCGACCTGACCATTCGGGCCTGCTGCAAACGCTCAGCGCCTCGCCAACGAGGGCGCGTTCACGGTCGGGAACCGCTGGTCTAGAGGTTTTCGGTATTCTTTATGATTTAAAAAAAAATACTTCGAAGATATGTGTTCAGGTTATTTATAATTTAACTTTTTTACAGCTAAAACTCATAAACGAATTGTAAGTTCGGACTGCAACCAAATGTTATACATAGACTATACATGAGACACGAATTTTGAAAAAAAAAAAAAAGTTCAAAAAATGTCCACTAGGTGGCGCGTTGCATGAAAAAAGAACAAATTTACTAATGGAAATAGCAGATTCGGAATGTACAAACAATTCCAAGATTGAGGACAACAAAATTATCTAAGCTATAGCACTGAATGGATGTCTTAATTTGTACACATAAAAAAACTCAATTTTCCTCGAAAATTTAATAAAACGAATTTTTTATGTTATTTTAATCGCAGATTTAAACTGCATTATGAAAGAAATATTATTTAATTCAAAGAGAAATTATTTAATCAGGTCTGAAAAGGTTAAAGTGTAAGGCTAGAGATATCTCTCCAATCATCAGTTGTCAAACTATTTTCTGTCTGCAGAGAAATGCTTTTCCTTTAATGATTTTCACATTTTGATCACTTTACTTATTTTGTAAAGTACCAAATGTTTAAAAATTTGAAAAAAAAATTACACCCGCAAATTCACCTAAACTGTCCCTAAGACAGAGAGAGAAAAAAAAAATTTAAATACGTGACTAATCCCAAAGTGAGAAATTTAATCCCGCAAATGGTATCGAAAGTCGCTAAAGGACAATTTAGTTTCTCCCTATTCTAAAAAAAAGTAACGGCTGCTGATGCAGCCGCCGCCGCTGTCAAGAGCTTGTTCGGAAATCTCCTCCTAAACCGTGGGGATTTGAGTTTCGACTAAGGTGTCCACGGATTCAGAAAATTCCGTTGAACCTGATAAGCTGATTCGAAACTCAAATTATTTTAGAAGATATTAATAAAAAACTGAAAAAATAAACGTAATGGTTGCCAGATTTGGCATAAAATCATTCATGTCTTTTTAACAAAGCAATTCCAGGTAAGTAGAGTAGAATCGCGTGAAATTCACAAACATGAAGTAGAATTACACCCATTTTACGCCAAATTAAAAAGTATATGAAATAAATAACTCAAAGTGTGTTACACAAAGTTGAAAATTTCAAATAGTAAGTTCGCTTAGATATCAGGAGTTTAGAATTAGCGACCATTCGTTTTTCCAAAAGAGAATAACTAATTGTAACTGAATTTAAAAGCGCCATCTTGGCATTAGGTACGATCTGACAAGACTTTTCAAGCAGGGTGAATCTAAACCGCGAGCTCCAAAATGTTAGAACCCAGTATCTTGATTGCTACTAGTAGATATATTTGGTGGCATTAACTATGCCATTATAGCAGTTATAGTACAATTTCGATATTTGCCAGCACAGCGAGATGATATAATTCGTGGCAGGGGCGTAGCCAGGGGGGGGATATCGGGATATATCCCCCCCGAAATTCTTGGATTAGTGATGAAATTCCGTCTATTTATGCACATATAAGTTCATATCCCCCCCGAAAATTTTTCCAGGCGCATATCCCCCCCCCCCGAAAAATTTTCCTGGTTACGCGCCTGATTCGTGGTGCTAAATACGCCAATCTGCAAAGCATTATGTCTATGAAAATATGGTTTCCGGGAACCTTACATGAGCAGTCATTATAGGTTGTGAGCATGTGTAAATCACCAAATAATGAAAAGTCGCCATGGGTGGCAAGCTATCCTAACTGTTCCGTAGTTTTAATCAAAGAAAACATTGAAGCACTGTTTTTTTAGAGCTAATTATTAACCATACATATACGCAAGTGGCCAAATTATGAAAAATTGCCATATTTGGCTAATACGTAAGAGGTGTTCCATGGGTTTTACATAATTCAAAATAGTGCGAAGTTTAAATTTTTATGTTCGAAGGAACATGCAAGAACCAAGCAATGCGTAGCTCGGTAACATTCTATCTGTTCCACCTTTGGGTTTTGTTTGTTGGAATTATGCCTTTTTTACGAATAAGCCTTATTAGGGGCCGAATGACTCATACGAAAAGCAAGCGTAGCGAGTCTACGGGCATTGGCTAATAGTAAAAATACATAAGTGGCTGGCAATGTGTTTAAATATCAGTTTATTTTTTTTTTCTCTTCCACAGTTTTCATACTTCTACAGTGTTGATAGCCCCTGAGAAAAATGTGAATTATTTAATTATTCATAAGCTGTATTCGAGTAAGAGATAATGTTTATTTTACTTTTTACTAAGCTCTTTACTTTTTTAAAGTTTTGTGTGTTTGTGGAAATGCCTTTAGAACGCGTACATAAAAAAATAAATAAAATCTTATTTCATTTAAGAGTCCACTCTTTGAAAAATCTCTTTTTTTTTTTTTTACTTTCGTTTCTTTTTCAGTAACATCTATTACAGCCTTTTTACCCAGTAAACTTTCTAATACTATGAACTTGAATGCCGAATGCCATTGTAAGACCAACCACTATTTACAGCTCACTTAATCTTACAGATTTTTTCTATATAAGCCATCATCTGCCCTTCATGCATGAACTACCTTGTACATTCTGAGAAAAATACCGTCCAATTTTCCTGCTCCTTTCTTTCACGTGAGTAATTGTGTCAATAATAGAAAGTCTCTTTGTCAAAAAAAAAGTTTTCGATGAACTGGTTTGGCTAAAAATAGCTTAATGGAACAATAGGAAGCATCAAAGTTTTATTCGTAGTATATATTTTATAGTTTTTAGCATATTATGGTAAGATCAAAAATTATTATTTAAAAGTCATTAAAATGAAATTGGTGTTAATAACAAACTAAAAATAAATAACTTTGTTTAGAGGATTTTGTACCTCTTAAAAGTAATTAAATTCGGGAAAAATACTTGAATGCATATGTTCCCCTATTTATCCAAATTATTTATTTACGCATAAGTAACTTTGTATATCTATAAAATTATCATTATAATTAATATTACTGCCTTTAATCTCCCAGATTCCTTAAAAAATTTTAATAGAGGCCGCCGTCATTAACACGTGGATAAGGCACTTATCATGGTAAAAGCCTGAAGTGTGAAGGTCCCGCTTTCGGGCCTACCGCACGACTGACGATCACACAGTCTGGAGTCGATTTTCTGCAAATGAAACGTGAATACGCGTTAGAACCCCTTAAAAAGTCTTCCGACGAAGGCGCCTCCCCCCATAGTCATATGCTCCTTGTGTAGGTTTGCCATATTACAAACAAACAAACAAAATTTTGATAAATTAAAAATTTAATATATGTTTCAGATGTCATACTTCGCACTCACACTAATTATATATACAAAAATTATTTTACAACTCCCTTTCTTTTCGTCCATACTCTGACTATACATAATTAAAATGACCTATGTCTATGCTAACCATCTTTAAAAGGCTAATGAATTAAACAGTTTTTAGAAAAAAACTCCATTTTTCAGAAATTTAAGCCCTTTGAAATTAAATAAGTTGTATAATGTAAATCATAAAAGTAGGTCATTTCAATTATCCATTATTAGATTACATGAAAAAAATAGAGAGTCTGTTAAAAACAGGTTAATGTTTCAATATGTTAGGCAGCGCGAAGTGTAACAAAAATGTGAAAAATAATAGTCTTTAACATTTCAATTAATTAAAAATAATTAATGAACTTGGTACATTTTTGATTGCAGTATTATAAATAAAAGAGTTTATTTTATTGATATACAGTTTCTTGCTTAATAAGTTTAGTAAAAATTAGAACATATACTTGGAAGAACTTTTTTAGATTTTCTTAACTTTTAAATGGTAGACCCCCTCTTAAACGCACGTAGACAGAAGCAATCGTTATACCCGAATATCCGTGAAAGGAAACCACCCTTTCACTGTTAATTTAATGGTTCTGAAATGGTTTCAGACGAACTTTAATGGTGCTTGAGCATGGCTGCAATCTTCCAAGTGCAGCCACACAAGATTACGACAGCTAAAACTAAATGAGTTGCTATTGGCCGGTCTAGGGTGGAGCAAACGGTGCTACCGAACCGGGTGCCATGTCTATGAGGGCCCCAAATTACTTTATCATACAATGTGTCCCAAAAGGTGGTAACGGGCTTTAATTCTTTAACCCTTTGAGGCGCAACCCTTTCCCAATGCTGAAAAAAGGGCAGCCTTTGCCATCGCTCGACTTAACTACCAGCCAGATGGCGGACGATCGAAACGTTCATCGCGTGCCACAGATCTAGAGATCCTCTTTAGACGCAGCTGGCTGTGCCGGCACAGCCAGCTGTCGTCAAAAAAAGAGTCTCTAGATTTGTGGCACGCGATGAACGTTTCAATCGTCCGCCATCTGGCTGGTAGTTAAGTCGAGCGATGGCAACGGCTGCCCTTTTTTCAGCATGGGGCAATCTATCCGGCTGTTCTCGCATGCTTCCATTTTTCAGCAGATGTCAGTGCTGTTTAAAATAATCGTAACCATTTTTTTACGGGAAATGAAGTGCTAAAAAGTAAAGGATTCTCGTGGAGCTATGTCACCCGCAACTACTTTTATAGAAATCCAACCTATTCTTCGTGACTGGCAACAGTCAAAACGTCAGAGTTTGGTGTTCCCAGAGCGAGAACACTGCGTGTTAAAGGGTTAATTCTTTATCTATTAGAGATAAGTGGGCAGTGTAAATTGAAAAAAATGTTCAAAACGAGGTCGGAAATAAGTGTTAAGAAAAAAAATGTTTCTCGTTAATCTTCAAAAAGTTACACTTTTTTAATTTGTATACGACCCCTGTACGAAAGCATTCCGTATTAGTGAGATGTGCCCCTTACGCTAATGAGGTGATGTACCAAATTTGAGCCTTTCATCATACAAAGTCTCAGCGATATCTTTAAAGAAAGATAATCGGGGACTATACATGATTTTGAACATAAACATTTATTGCTAGAGTGGAAAAAAAGGATTTTCTTTCATATTTTTGTAAGACCGCTGAAAGGCGATCATTCGACGTGATTCCCCCCCCCCCTACAAGAGCCCTTGAAAAGTGATTTAAGTCAGCGTTGTATTTATCTTCATATCTCTGACACTTTTTAAGGTATAGTTCCCAATTTTTGTACGTCACCTCATTACCGTATGGGGTGCATTTTAATAACTGGGAATTGTTTTGTACGGGGTTCGTATACAAATTAAAAAAGTGTCACTTTTTGTAAATGAACGAGAGGAATTTTTTCTTAACGGAGTCTTATTTCCGACCTTTTTATGAATATTTTTTCAATTTACACTGCCCACTTATCTTTAAAAGAATTAAAGCCCGTTACCACCTTTTTGGGACACCCTGTATCAGTGGCGTAAGCAAGGGGGGGGGTTCAACCCCTCCCCTTTTGTCAAAAAATTTTTAATAAAATGTCCATACATTTTCACTTTTTAGCTCAAATATTACGCATTTTAACACAAAGTTATGTCTATAATCCCCCCTCCCCCTTGAAGGAAGTCTGCATACGCCACTGCCCTGTATAATATACGTACGTATAGAGTTTCCATATGCTGTTGAAATCCTCTTTTCACCCCTCTGAAAAACATTTCTAACTGCATATGTGTGTGTAGGAGGGAAGGGGCAGGGAAATCGTTTTTTTTTTTTTTTTTTTTTTTTTTTCTCTTACTTAGCACCATTTATAAAAATACCTATAGTCTGTTCGCGGAAACGAGAGAACGAAAGTAAACAAACGGGTTACCAAAAAATTACATATTTTTTCACCAATCTCTAGTTTGGAGTTAAGAAAGGTTAAATGCGCCTAACAGCGTAAATGGAAGAAAGTAGAAATTCATACTGTGTTTGGCGCTTTGGCAAAATGCCAGGTGCTTACTCTTCGCCAGTTTACATGTGCCATTATTTAGTTTCGTTCTCTCGACTCGGCGAACAGACTATAGAACCGTCACTGGCCATCGTTATGAGACGTTAAACTTCAAGCTTCCGGGACGGCGAATGGTGCATGTGTATAAGTATTTATAACACTGCCATGCAATATATCGATTAGATAGTTCCTTTGTTACTCTAGGGAAGAGTTTCTTACAGAAAGTGCTGCCCCAACTATACAGGTGGACTCTAGTAAGCTAGATCTGGGTTTGAGCAAAAAGAGAAGAAAGCTTAGTTTCCAATAAAATGAAGAATCATTGGTATTTCGAAGTATATGTGCTATGTCCCGATATCTGAAAGACGTGATGCGATTAGGGGCCACTTATTGTAAAGCCTCCTTGTATCCAGCCTTGTATTCAGCTAAGGTGAAATCTGTAAGGAGTGGTCAATAATAGATCAAAGGGACACAGCTGTTCCATGCAAGAAAATTTTTCCAGATTCTCCCTAGTAGACCAAAATTTTAAAGATTTTAAATATGAATCTGGGTTTTTTTTTTCATTGGTTGGATAACGTTTTAAAAAAAACAGAAAGGAATGACTATTCTATTCTCATAAATAATTTAGAAATTCCAGAATTCGCTACGAGAAATCTAATATGTTGTAATGAAACCTTTTTGTACTGTCATTGAAACAAGGAAATGTTTTTAATTTTCTTACATAAATCATAGCTCTACAATGTGCTAAACCAAGTGTTTGGATTACCATTAGAGTCATTGTTTGATCATTCATATGCGTAAGCATATCATGGACGTACCCAGAAAATATAAGGTAAAATTGCTTACATGAATGTTTGATTATTGACATCCAGTAAACAAAAACTCAAACTTCAAAAAAAGTCTGCAATACACTCATGTCATAGCTACAGCTAATATATGTCATAATTTGTTTAAGAATTCAAACTGTCAAGAAGTGACCTAGTCGCTAAGTGACCTAGCACCGTCTTGGACAGTGCTTGAGAGGGTAAAACCTCTCTCGAATGGGCTGCTGTGAAACCGTGTATGCTAATGGGAGCTGGTGCACGTAAAATCTGTTCGTGGCTCCAATGCCCATCAAGTTCAAACGATACGTCTGGGTGCGCGGATTTCAGGAGCTAGGTCTCTCATCTGGAATTGGTTCGAAATTTGGAGACCCCGGACAAAGTCGGACTTCATCAAACTGGGTCTCATTAAAATGGAATATATACTGAGAATCTGGCATCGCTTCGTAGTTGCCAGAGGGCATAATGAACAACAGTATATTCAAACTGAAGCATTAAACAAGAGAATTACAAGCTTTAATGCCTTAGACAAGAGAAGCTTTAATGCCTTAGACAAGAGAATCTTGTCTAAGGCATTAGACAAGAGAATTTTCAAATCCTACATATGAACTAATTTATTTTCCTATCCAAATCTACATTCAGAAATTATTATGACGCAACTGAACGCAATTCATCGAATACTGTCTTTTCTTCCGCAAAAGATAATTTCCTTAACACCCTGCCTGAGTAGAGAACCAAAACAAAGCGTGCTGGGTTTCTTTGGCTTTATTTTCTACGCCTGCAGAACCAAAACAAATGATACCGATTGAACTGATAACATCGATAGGAAAAGATTATGATCCTTTTGGTAGCGCAAACCTATTTTTAGCCGGACTGTGCCGAAGTTTCAATTCCTCACCTCACCCCGGCAGAAGTTTAAGATCCTCGACTCTTTTGTTCCTATCTGCGGCTGTTTTTTGATTACTATATTGTTTACTAATTGTGCAACTGGCTTTTTTTCTATTGTGAGAACCCCGCCGTTATGACACGAAGATCCTTTGTGCTGCGACTTCTTTTGTGTGTGTGGAACTAACTCCCTTTGGTGTCTTTGGACATGCTCTGATTGCCTTTCTGACTGTAGCAGACATCTATTGAAAATTTAGTTTTATTTATTCTCTCTTACAGCACCTTTTGGTGCATTTTGCGCTAAGTGCCGGTCTGCAGTGTTAACGACACCTGTTGATTGTTCTTCGCATATTTCTCATTTAAGGTGGGAGGTATTTAGCCGGGACATTGAAGAGACGCGGGGCAATTAGCCGGCCAGTTAGCCTTTTCTTGCATCTGGGGTAATGGTGCTCCAGCGCTGTTCTTTTTTTTCTTTCCCCTGTGCTGGAGTACAGTGGCGGGCTGCCTTTCAATTAAGACAGAGAAAACTAGTGATAAGAACTGCAGAAAATACATTTGAAGGAAGAGATTGTTCCACAAATTATCTGGAGTAAAAAAAGAAAAAGAGAAATGACCAAGTAATCAGCTTTCTATTAGTTAAATGGGAAGCAACAGTTGGAAAAGTGATTATGGATTCGTTTTCATTTATAACTCCTCCTGTATGTATGTGATCACCAGACCAAATCACAAGACTGCCCTAATTAACATACTAACTATGCTCGCGATCACGAATTGAGTCCGGGTACAGTGTTTCTGCGAACATCAGCAAATAATCAAGGCGGTAGAAGAAGCGTTTGAGTTTTTTCTAGTCGGGATTATTTTTATCCAAGAAAAAAATTCTTATGAGAATAGCTCGAGGGGGGGGGGGGGAATCGAAAAATGCAGTAAAAGGATGTGTGAGAAAGCTTTGGGGGCACGCGATTTCAAACAAATCTGCCGTGTTTGTTTACATCTAGTGCTTGCGAACATTGGACCAATACTTGAGTATGGGAAACATTTATCAGTCTACAAACATTCTATTTGTACCACATTTATGTATTTTCATTTTCCGAGTCTAAAAACTCTAGTAATGACTTTAGTTTCGCTTGAATTATTAAAATTAATAACTTAAGTTGCAACAATGGATTGTTTATGTTACAGTGGAAAATCTAATGTGAAAGATAGAATATGAAATGAGTTATTTATTTTAAGTGGAAAAAATTGAAATTCATTGAGTGTAATTTTCATTAATTTTTTTTTCGGCCAGGAGATTGCTTTTTATACTTGCAGATCTTAAAATAAAGCCGCACTTGCGTTAGCCTATTAGCAGAAAAATAGTCCTACATGGTGTCGGATACTTTGAACCATTTATTTACTGATGTACCTTAACCTTCTTGTATATTGTTCCATGGATAAACAATTAAAAGAGATATCATTCACTGGGATAAGACTCTGTTGCTGTTAGACGCTAACAAGTACAGCAACCGCTATGGAAAATCCGCCTGTTCTAGTATTGAAATTTGTTAAATTTTTAAAGCCAAATTAAAAATTAAAATTTTACTTCATTCTGAATCTTTTTTATAGCAGAATAAAAATAACCTCTATTTTTTGCATTGTAATTGACCTTAACGTTTGAATTTAGAATATTTAATATAATGTTCGTGTAAATTATGCAATCGGTTAATGCGATAAATTAAAAAATACTTAATTTTTTTCTGATAACTCTATCTGAAAACTACATCCCCTTTCAGAATTTTCAGAATTTCATGTGTTAAAGAAAAATCGGTGGTATGTTAGTTTACTGTACCTGCGTACGTCACGCAGTAGTTAGATTACAAAATAACAATAAAGCATGCACGAAAATGCAAGATTTTTTTTGGATTTTAAAATATCGAATTTATATACAATACTTGGCTCAAAATCGCCCTATCCTTTATCGCCCTCAAAAAAAAAAAAAAAAAAAAAAACAGTTGCCAATCGGTCGGTTAAAGTCCATTTTAACCGCTGTAGTTAAGTGCATCTTAACTACGCACGTCATTCAATGCTACAACACAGCATCGACTGTTTCCTTAATTTATGAGATTGCAGTCTTTTCTTTCCCAATATCGTTTCAACATTTTCCAGGTGAGATTTCCTACATTAGATCACACAGATATATATATATATAATCTTACGAATTTGGGGGATGGTTTAAAGTACTAGTCTCTAATTCACGCTTATTTAAAATTAATCTAAGCAATAGGTATTAGAAATTCGCATCTTGTTCTGTGTGAACTGGCGCATCACATCTCCCATTATGGTACACTACACATCCATTGAATACATAGGAAAGTGTCTTGTTCGCCAAATTGGAGAGATATTGGCAAGAAGAGGCCATTTTTTGAAAACTTTTTTTCGTGCCAAATTGGGTGATTTGGGTCTGTCGTGGGTTCGATTCCCACATTCGACTGGAATGTTAGGCGCCCCATCAAGGAATTGCCCCAGTTCCGAATCCGCAAGAGTCGGTCTGGCTGTCCGGAGGTTTGGTGGCTTACTTCGGACAATAAGAGGTCAGCTCCCACGGAAAGTCCTTCCACCAAGGTATTACTAGCTTGAATGGCCTGCATGACATCCCCAGAGATGGCAGTTAGAGAAAAGTTACACACTGAGTGTCATTGGGCAACTATGTGCCACAGTCTGGCTCTTGGCGATCGCCGAATCGTGAAAAGCAGAAATAGTGGAGGGCAGTTGAGTCCTTAGGCCCCAGTTGCGAATACTCTGCAAGTCATTAGAACTGGACGGATTGCCACGGAGCTTGGGACGGTTTGTAGGAGTTCAAGTGCCGTAAGGAACCCGGTCTATTTCGGGTGTAACTGGGCACTTGCCGTACCCTCTTGTGTCACGAATACGCTACGGCGTCAAAGATGTAGATCAGTGTTAGTGAGCGTATTATTTAGTTGCACAAACCATTGAAAAAATTCCTAGTATAAATGTTTGTTATTTATAGTACATTGATACTACGTTATCTAAAATTGAAAGAGAAAAAGCTTTTACAAAACTAGAGTTTAACGAACTAACATTTCCAACTTACTTATGCCGGCGGTCATTTCCGCCAAACTATTTTTTCGTCAAATGTGCTGGCAAACTGTTGCCAATCGTGTTCCAAACCATTAATAATTTCATGGCATTAATCTTGGCGAAAAATCGCTCGTCTTGGCGGACAGCCGGTATAATACGTAAGTGCCAAATTTATAAAAATATTTTCACTTTTGTTTATTGATATGGACGATATTTTATTCCGCAAGTGATAGTTTAGGATTTCCACTCTCTTATCAGAATTGCATTTCTCCCGCAAATAATTTCCCTATTAACTTGTTAGATGTAAACAAATGCTCATTTCGCTCGCAAATGTTAACGTATGATGTATTCAATTTCCATGCTCAGACTATAATTTGCTGTTTTTTTAAAATGATGGGTGTGCTTTTAAGAGGGGCGTCGAAATTCAGTAAATGTGATATCTTCTTCTGAGCATGAAGTTGAATGCAGAGAGGGCTTATTTGTGACTCTCCAGATGCGCCAGCATCCGGAATCGGTAAATAAATAAAGTTGTCATCTGATATCATTCAATTTTGAAAACATCCGTAGGCAGTACAGTTTCAGCAGATTTTACCTATATAAAAGCTTTAATAATCAGACAACTCTCAGATCAAAATTTCCAAGCATGGGATACTTTCCAAAACATTCTCAGTTCAGATACATGTACACGAATGGTCTCTTGCCAGTAGTGTTAGATTATCGCAGGTATTCATTTTCATAGATTCGTTACCGCCCAGATTTTTAACTATTCCCTGCATGATGTTGGCGAAGCGTTAGTTTAGTTATCAATCTTAGACACACTTTTGAATTTTTGTCTAAAGTTTGAAAATTCCCTTTCATCAGTATGATTGCAAGAAAATTAATGCTCCGGGCAATTGCTCTGCTTTAAAGTGTAATATTGGTGACGCGGCTTCGGTATTTGTCATTCCTTGTCGATTTTTTTTTATTTTTTGGCGATCTACGCAGGTGTATGATAATATTTTTACAGCTAGTTTACCGGTAAAACAGTTCTCAAGACGATTCCTTTATTAGGATCTGTCAAAACGGTGCGTAATTTTAACGCCGCAAAATATTTTATTCCGGAAAAGGGTACGTCAAATTTTGCACTCATGCGGAAGTGTCGACCTGATATTATCGATTTTTGCATTTTTTATTGTTTCGCCCTTTTGCAAATGATCTCAAGGCGCAAGTGCGGTATCGTACCTACCTTGGCGATTTTTTTTTTTTTTTGGCGATCAAACGCTGTTTCCGGACGAGGAGACTATTGACTATGAATAACAGTGAACTTGCATGAAAATACGCTACATAAAAAATTACAGTTAAAAATTTTACATGTTTTCACGCAATTTTAAATTTTGAACGATTATTTTTAGCGCAAGCGTACTCTGAATCCTTGTAACTGCAAAACTGAAATAAAGTTCTTGGGCCAACCATGGCCGAGTGGATATGACTCTAAAAATGGTAGATGGCTGAAAAATGAAGGTCCAGGTTTTTGGCCTATCGCGCGACTGTCGATCTAATGGTCTGGAGTTTTGGGCGGTTGTCACAAGGTGCAACGTGAATACGCGCTAGAACCCCTTGGAAAGTCCTCCGACTAAGGCAACCTCTCTGTAGGCAGAAGTCTTCACTCGTGTTGGCTTGCCTCTCGTCTTGGCTAAATACTAACACAAAACTCAACACGAACCAAGTGGCCAAGTGCCACTCGTCTTGGCTTGTACTAACACAAAACTCAAACTCAAATTCTTTCTTTCAACACAAACAGGAGAGCACGGCCCCATGACCTTTGGTGGATGGTAGACATCAACAAGCTGGACTTCGAGTACTACCTTCCGATTTTCTGCAACGCACTCTACGAGGCCAAGTACCCGTTCGACGTGATTGCGAGGGACGGAACTCTGGAGATGCTGGCGGTTGCGAAGGACAGGGTCCTCGGTGTCCTCCCGGAAATAGTCCTCGGCATCAAGAAAGCTCTGAACACCGGGATTCCCAAAGTCATCATGAACGCTTGCGTCGTCATCCAGAAGCTAGCAACTCTGACGCCGCTCGTCGGACTGGCTCTGATTAAGTGAGTATTTTCGTTGTCGTGGAAGCAGCTTTCCAGCTAGTGACGGACATGAATGAATGGGATTGTTCGAATTAATCGAGTATTAAATTGAATTTAGATAATCGATTTGGAAAAATCCATTTGAACGCTCAGCACATATAGCATTAAAATAGCACACGGCATTCGAAATCTGAAATAGAAATCGTGAGTACTATATGAATTGTGAAATCGCAAATGCTGTCCGAATTGTGAAATGGCGCGATTATTGGAAATTCTATTTTAATAGTGATAATCGCGAAACTCTTTATTGCCTCATTTATTAAGAGGTATAGTTACCTCGTACAGCTACAGAAACGTCACGCAGAACTCATACTGTTAATGGACTATTGATCAATGATTGCGGCAGCCATTGCCTTCTTCCAAAGTGCTGATCTTAACACCTAGAGAGGTCCTTGGAGAGAATTGTCGACATGCAGTGACTTTTCCTAGAGCATTTCACAAGTGCTCTATGGTATGAGCTGTGGGTGCCCATATGGGACATGCACCATGTGATGAGTACATATGTGGAATACCATCTTCTTCCAGATGATCGTCGACTTTGTAACTTTAATTTTGGGGACTAGTGTATTTGAATATGTAGTTACATTGACCTCGGTGTATAATATTTATCTGTCCTTAAATTCAGTACCAAATGATGATAAGTACGGTTTTGTGTCCTCAATATTTTCAGAACTTTCCTCGTATGCTTGTTGGGCTAGAGACCTTATAATTCAAAGTTTCCGATTAGTCGAACTAATGTATTTATTTACCTGGACTTATGGCTAAGAAACCAGAAGTTCCAAAGTTTTGGAAAAATTCCGAAGTTAAAATTCGTAAGGAATTCTTTGAAAGGATTTGAGGCATCCTGGTTTTATGAAGAAACTGTCAATTCGTATGTCAGAACACATAAATTTTGTATATTCAAAATCTATACATACGTGGTATATGCAAGGAAAAAAAGTTTATTTAAAGTACGATTATTGTTAAAACTTTCTTTGTATCGCGTGAACATAAATACGGGTTCTTTGCATTAACTTGTTTTTCGCGGAGTCTCCGCAAAGCCCACATGGATAACATTTTCCAAATATTCCAACACCCCTCGTAGGCGTAATGTTTAGGAGTCAATATTCCCTTGCTACAAAGGTACAGAATCGTGTAACCCACGAAAAGACATTTCTGTTAGTAATGATTTTGCACACATAATTCTAATGCATTTTTACGTAAACAGATTCAGTCTTTGCACGAGCTCATGTAAAAGACAAATGCCTATGATTATACCCGTTGCAAAAATGGACAAGTGCGATCTGTCATGAGCTGTGCGGATATCTTATATTTTCAGAATTAAGATATTGCGTTTCGTGACTGGAAATAACAGTGTCATTTTTCATGCACTTACGGTACTAGTTGGAATTCCAAAGGGATCATGATATTGCCATCTATTATCCCTAAGATAGAACATTGCTTTTTAAATTCGTAACAACCCTGATTGCTTGTTTATGAATCCGAATTAAGTTGTTCTATGGTTCCTCTTAACTTTCAACATTCGAATGTTATGACTCGTGTAGATTCGTGGGACAGGTATTGTTTGGGCCATAACGAAAATATCGCAAACTGTTGCCAAACTTGATATCTAAGAGAACTATCTATAAATTTGGCGCTAAAATAGATTCGCCAACTGCTCCGAAATATAATTAACCACTTTTTTAAACAGTGATTTTTGGTGTAAATTATGGCGAAAATTTGTAGCTAAGCGTGTGGGTGGACTATCATTTCGAAAAAAAATATTTAAAAAAAATACTGTATGCAAAAAGTGGTTAATTATATCCTGCAGTAGTTGGTAACTCTAGCTAAAAGCTAGTTTCGGAAACTGAATTTAACTTGATGAAATCTCCTATGTTTGGCGAAAAATCCCCCGCTTGAAGCATCGTATACTTCACTTTGATGAATATGAAATAAATTTAAATGAACAGCTTCAAAAGGTAATTTAGTCGACGTGCAGGAGCTCATGTGGTGTCCATATCAGATTTCTTTACAGATTTAGAACAGATTAGAAAGGAAAGAACTTGGTTCTGTTATATTTTCAAAATTCGATTTGGAATAAATATTCAGTGTAATGATTATTAATTTGCAAGAGACAACGTTAAATAATTCAAACCAAAAGTAATGCAATTATTTTGCAGAGTAGAATCTTTTTTAAAAATTATAATGCTTTAGAAATGGACAATTATGTATTCTGTATAAAAAAAATTGACAATACAGAATACCTAATTGCTCATTTCGCAACAATTGTAATGACAATTGTGTATTCTGTTTGAAAAAAGACAGTTATCCTTTTTGAAACGAACAATGGATGAAAATATTTATAGGTGTATAAAATATTTATAAAAGGAAAATATTCTAGTAAATTTTTAAATGATTTCTCTGCATCCCATAAAACGTTCGAAGATTGTTAGTCTTTTTGACAGTTAACATAAATCATTCAAAACTTATCACCCTTAGTCTTGGGCGTCTCATATATGATATATATTATTCAGCGAATTTTTTTCACAAAAAATATGCCAAAAGTGGACTAATTAAAGGTCTTATAGTAGTATAAAGCATGAAAGAATAGCGCCTAAATCGTTGCATTAGAGATCAGTTGCTTCCATTGCTGATAAGTTCCCATACTTAATCCATCTGTTCACGAATAAAATAACAATTTATTCTGAATATTAGCGGTTTACTCGCTTAATAGTTGTCCTCGCATAATAGTGGCATTCCCGTTTTCATGCAGACAAAAATGTACAAATATTTCCCCCCCCATAAAAGTCGCAATCACGCATTTGACTTTCATTTATGTCTATAAAAATATTACTACAAGAGAAAAATGCCTCTTTTTGAGTATTTTTTAAGAAAAGATTATTTAATATACTGCAGATAAACTGGAAACATTTAGTAAGTCAGTTATTTTATTATAAACCAGTTACGTTTTAGCATTAAAATTTACGATAATATGCAATAGATTTCCCCGAATAATGGTCGCACGTAGACTTTCACCATGAAAAAGTGGCAAAAAAAAAAAAAGTGCGACTACTACGCGAGTTGACATGGTTATAGTATATTTGTTTTTATTAATTTAAAAAATAATAAAAGTTTCATAAATATACTTCCTGCATTCTTACAGAAGAACTAAAAAGAATATAAATCCTATTTGAACTAGTTACGTGGTTTATCAGATAGAGATCCATGCTTGGTATAATGCAACTAGTGCATAAGTGATAATGATACCATGATCTGTCTCTTAATGTGTTTTACGAAATTGGAATTATTTTCCATAACATCCATTACGAGAATTATTTACCATAACAATATAGAAAAATCGATCTACTCAAGTTCCAGATCGGAATTAATAATCCCGTGAAACTTTTTTCCCCCGCTGCCATCCAACGAACCATTCTGTCGGATTCTTCCGATTCCTTCAAACCGCTTTAGTGGAACGTTTGTTACGGAAACAGAACCGTTTGTCGTAAAAAAAAAATAAATAAACGCATAAAACTGTTCTACTTGCTCAACATGAAACATCTTCCAGGAAATTTCCACTTTGGGGCTCTTACAAACAACAAGAACAGTAAAAAAAAAAAAAAGAACAAGATTATGATGATCCCATTAGGTGCACTGGGAACGTCTTCGGGCTTGCGGTGGAAAACTGAACTAGATTTTAGTCGTATTCCTTTTTTCTCTTTTTGGTTTTTGATGAGCCTTTTTTGATGCTGGATGTGTTTTACACGGGTGATTGATTCCCCTTGTTGCAGCCATTGTGACTGTCGTTCTAATGTATCGTTTACATTATTTGAAAAGAAGTAGGTGTTTCGGGTAAAAGAATGAATCATGCTCAAATGCCTGTACATCTATAATGAGCAATCAAGCATTTTTGTTTCTTTTGAACGCTGGCCGTTAACCCTTTGAGGCACAACCCTTTCCCAATGCTGAAAAAGGGGCAGCCGTTGCCATCGCTCGACTTAACTACCAGCAAGATGGTAGACGATCGAAACGCTCATTGCGTGCCACAGATCTAGAGACCCTTTTTTGACGACAGCTGGCTGTGCCGCATAGTTATTTACATGGAAAAAAAACCATAAGATATATTATACGACTTTGACTAAAATCATAATGTCATACTATTACCTATTTGGAAAAGAAACTTAAGTTATACATTCACTTCTGCTGAAATCATATTTATTTGTAAAAGGAACTTAACTGTTTAAAATTTCTCTTCTGAGATCATTATAACTTAACAAATTACTAAATTACTTATTCTATGCCAAAAACGGGACATTCGACGTCCCGCGGGACGGTTTGCAACCCTAATTACAACAATTCGCGATATGCCACCTGTCACAACAACTGGTGATATACACCCACTCAAAAAACTATTTGAATAATAGCAAAATTTCCTTTTTTAGTTCTGAGAATAATTAATTAACTTTTAGAAAAACGCAAAATTTGAAAGAAATATGAGAAATTGTTATTACATGTGATAAGATTCACTTTTACGTAGAACAATATTTTAAATATGAAACTGACATAGGAAATTTGACTTATGCCAACGCCCTCTAGAGAGGAAAGCCGCGGCGCTTACTTGTGACGTCACACAGAGTAGGTAAAGCAAAGCGTTTCCATTGGGTTTCTCCTCTCTCCCGCGCGCGGGAGAGAGGAGAAACCCAATGGAAACGCTTTGCTTTACCTACTCGGTGTGACGTCACAAGTAAGCGCCGCGGCTTTCCTCTCTAGGGAGCGTTGCTTATGCTCGATTCAGAGAAGCTGTAGCGACATCGAACACAATTTGTGGTTTAATTCATTGCCTTAACGCTTTTTATGTCTCATTTTCCAGACATTACCGCATGCTTCTCATTCCAACCTTCATCAAGTTCAAGACAGTCGGGACGATCTACAAGCAGGGCGAAATCGACTACGGCCAGAGGAAAAGGAATCTGGGCAAGGTGATCGACGAGACACTGGACCTACTGGACAGGACGGGCGGACCAGACGCATTCGTGGAAATCAAATACGCTGTTCCCACTTTCCAGTCCGCTTACCACAATGCATAATAACAAGAAAAAAAATGTTGTAAAATAATAAAACGATTCAAAGAGATTGCGAAGGTTTTCAATTAGTATCATCATTTCTATCAAAAGAAAAGCTTTCTTGCTTGGCACTTTGGTGTGACTACCAGTAGTCACCATGGACGCTGGCAGCATAGCGCAAGGGAGGGGGCACTTTCCCCTCATTGGATTTTTGTATGCAGTAGTGTTTTCCCTTGCTTTTTTATTCTTTCCAACATGGTAACCATACGTTGAAGTAGTCTTTGCCCCCCCCCTCAGGAAAATATTCTGTCGGCACCCATGGTAGTCACTGCTTGCTTTTTTGCAGTGGTGACAGCAATCTTAAGAGGTTCCTAAGTTTGATAAACTAACTGAAAACAAACCGACAAAGAAAAGCAGAAATGAAAATTTCAAAGATTTTCATATTTTAAGTGTGCACTAAAGTGCTATATGTTAAAAAGGCATCAGAATCCAAGCGTTGGCCCTATTTGCCTGTTTCGCTCTATTGCATAGAAAAGTGTATCATAATCCATGAGTGTACTGTATTTGTCTTCCTTGTTTCGTAAAATACTTTTTCATAACTGAAACTTATATTAAAATTGCTTTAGAGTCTTCGCTAATTATATTCCAACAATACTTCACCTTTATTTACATCAGCGTTTCTCCGTATCGCGGCACAGTGATGTGCAATGAGAGATTGTTAAATGTGCAGCAAGGGTTTTTGACAAATAATTAAAATTCATCACGAGATATAAAGTGCAGAACTTCTATTTCTCATTGCATGGAACACAGGTATGCCTGCTTTTGAGAGAGCTGCTTGCAGCAAGTATGTAAAGATGCTTAGGATAATGAAAGTGTGTATTCCCCATGCGTTTTGCCGCACTTGCTCAGAAGAGAAAGCAATGCAGCCCACCAAAACCAGTTGGTCCTGCTCTCCAGTTGGTTATATAGATTGCAAGACATAAAATTTGACAATAACAGGAAAAGAACAGCTGATTGATTTGAGAGAACAACATGTTTTACCATTGTATGTTCTTCGAGAAAAATATAGGTGCTGTGAATTTTCTGCCAAAATTTGGAACCCTGCAATCAGCTTAAAAATATGCAGAATTCTTCTACTTTTAGGATCATCATAGCTCTGTAAATTTGAATTTTGAGCCTTAACAGTTATCAAGCTCAAAATGGGAGGAATACAGTGAAGCAGCATTTATACGTTTTTCAAGGGAAGAAACGTATAAATATCAACAACGCATAAACGAAATTCTCAAAAGTACGTACATTTTCCTAATAACCAACAATAAAAAATCAGATTTAAATTAAAATATTACATCTTATATTACTACGTGAGAACAAAATACGCCAACTGGTATGTAATACTAACAGTTTCATTCTGAATTTAATGTACAGCTAGTACTCGTATTCATATTCATTTGACATGTACAAAATATTTTGTAATTTTCTGCCATATGGCTGTTTGGGAATGCATAGAAAAAGTTCATTGTACTTGGTTAAAAGCGCCTGTTTAAAATTATCATTTAAATTGTCAGAAATTAGGTATTCTTTCATAAAGATTAAAATCTCGCAAAGTTTGTTGTAACTGTCAACAACGCATAAACGAAATTCTCAAAAGTACGTACATTTTCCTAATAACCAACAATAAAAAATCAGATTTAAATTAAAATATTACATCTTATATTACTACGTGAGAACAAAATACGCCAACTGGTATGTAATACTAACAGTTTCATTCTGAATTTAATGTACAGCTAGTACTCGTATTCATATTCATTTGACATGTACAAAATATTTTGTAATTTTCTGCCATATGGCTGTTTGGGAATGCATAGAAAAAGTTCATTGTACTTGGTTAAAAGCGCCTGTTTAAAATTATCATTTAAATTGTCAGAAATTAGGTATTCTTTCATAAAGATTAAAATCTCGCAAAGTTTGTTGTAAACTTTTGTATCACACATTTCCACCCCTCTTCAGTTCTAAAAAACGTATAAATGAAGTTTTTAGTTTCAGGAAAACGTATAAATGAAATTATTTAACTTTAAAATCCAATGGATTTCTCTGGGACCATTCAGAAAAACGTATAAACGAGAAACGCACTGGCGTAGCCAGAAATTTTTCATGAGGGGGGCGGGGTTACGACTACTGCAACTCACATATATGTATGTAATGAATGGCCTTATGCCATCCCTTGTTGGAATGATTGACCCAAATCCATTGGGGTTCTAGGTTAAATAGTTTATTTCAAAGTTCGGGCAGAGGGCAGGAGTCGGGCCGGTGACCTTTTAGCCCCGGGGCTATCTTCGTACATCGCAGTCTAACAGCTAAAGCTGGAAGCTCCTGCAAAAGCTTCACGTTCCAAACTCCTAAAAGCTAAGCTAAAACTCTAAAGCTCCCAAAATTTCCGCGCTCTTGCTTAAATACTCCTTAGTTACTACGCCTGTTGGCAGGGTGCAGCACGATCATGAAGGCGTTACTCTCAAACGTAATTAGTTAACTAGATCGTCAATCAAGACATGAGAAACACCTGCTTACACAGGAGTTCTAAAAGTGCGTAGTGACAAAACCACAGAAAACCGAAGATACTGCTGAATCAACAATTTTCTCCTTATGGAACTTCAAAAAACGTCTCTGAGCGTAATATTTGTATGGCCGAGAAACAAACTTTACAGTAAGAGTAAAAGATTAAAGAAGCTTTTTCAAATAACATTAAATTAAATTAGGTTAAATTAGCAAAGTTTATTTTATTATTACATGTATACGTGTGTGTGATAAAGAATATACACTTTGTATGGCAAAAAATTCCTCATGGGGGGTAGTGAACCCCTATCCACCCATTGGCTACGCCACTGGAGAAACGTATAAGCGGTGCTTCACTGTACTTTTAAAAGCCGAATATGAAATGCGAACTCGTATGGTAACTTTGGAACCACGTATAGTTTTATTTTGTTCCAGAAAGTACACTCTGCATGCTTAACTATTTGGCTTCAGCGAACTTATAAAACATCGGGGGGGGGGGAGGAATCTCCAAAAAGCCGGCAGGGTCTAGTTTTGGTCCATTTTGTGAAAGTCACCCTTATTGCAATAACAGTATCGACTATTAAACCAGTAAAAAATATATTAAAACGCATATCGAAATTATTGAAAAACTGATTAAAATTTACATTCCTGTTCAACCCGAGCTAGCAGAGGGGAGCAAAAATGAATAAAACATAGTCTTGTGAACAACAGAATCTGTGATCAAATAAATGGTAATCTGAATACAGGACACATCGATACGAAACACAACTGACACAAATGTTCAGTCACGGTGTCTGGCCATCGGTTATAGTAAATTCCATAATCTATTCTAATCAGCTCCAATGTTCATTAGCTCAAAATCTAAAAAATCTCCATCGCGATCATAATAAAAATAAAATCCGATTCTCGCATGTATTCCTGCTCACAATTAACTTTAACGGACAACGGTTGAGGCATTTTGATGCCGTGTGTGTTCCCATCGCCCGGTTGTTAAGCCTGCTCGCTTCACTTCCCTTTTATATCATCAGTGGTGTCTTAAGAAATCTATGAGGTCAATTCGCTAGAAGAATTTCGTTTCGAATGATTTGAAAATGTTCTTTTTGTGTGTGCGTTTGTGTGTGGGTTCCTTTTGAAAAAAATAAAGTCCAGTATTATCGTGGGAGGTTTTAATGGCGTTAAGATTACATCCACAAAGGAGATATAATGGATCATGGAAAAAAGATTAAAAAAAAGAAGAAGAAGACGTATTTCTCTGGGTCAGTGGCAGAAAATAACATTTATAGCACTAACCTAGTTCAACTGTCTTTATTTATTTATTTATTTTCGTGTATGAGTACTGATTCAACAACTTCATCAAGTATGAGCTGCAAATGCTCATGGAAGCATAGCGCCCATATAACAGTTTAGTCGGAGGAATTTCTAACGGGTTCTAGCACATTCTGGAAAAAATACAATTATTTTTAATACAAATTCAACAAGCATGTGTCACTGGAGCTCACTGAATTTCTTTAACTGGGCAATTCCATATGAATATATAGCATGAGTTACCATACACTTGATTCAGTAACCAATTTTATAAAATATCCCATGCAAAATTAAATGATGTTTTGTGAAAAGAAAAGTACATACAAACTCTCATAAAGATTATAGCACTTAAGAAGTAGAATTTTAGCATACAACTTTGACTTTTCTGACCAGCATACTTTTCAGCAAGATTTACAAAGCAATTTTAATTAATATTTCAAAGAATTAATTAGTTATAAGATTTTAATGATTTATTGAAAAAAAAACAATCTGTAATCAACATGAATTTTGTTGAAAGAAAATAAATGCATTTTTTAGTATTAAGCCATGTTTAAAAGTGCGATTAAAAAAATGTAGCATGAGTTATACCTTAGAATCACCCAACTGCGTTTGTCATTTAATCTCGCGTGAGCGCAGTCCCGCTAGCTTAACCACAGTGATTGAGGTATAGAATTTGATTTTAAAATGCTAAACCCTATTCTTAACCTTACGAAGAATTTATACTTACGAAAGAGATAAAGAAAGTGAAACAATCTTAACATGCCCGTTTTTTTTTTTTTTTCTGTATAAATCCTTCTCCTGAAGCAAAAGCAATATATTTACGGGATATGATTATTATTATTATGTTTGTTTCGTCACGTAATTTAGAAGCATATTCTATTTTTTTTTGCTGCCTGAGCACCTTAAGATATGCGGCAGCAACTCTCCAAAAACAGATAACCTGAATTTAATTCATTTTATTTATCCACGAACTTATTGCAGAAATTTGGAGACGCTGAAGAACAATAAAAGTCACGAAGGTGATTTGTGTATATTTAGAGCAAGGGAACATGTAAGCGAGAAGCGTTTTTTGTTTTGTTTGTCTGCTTGTGATTTAAGAACATTTAACACACGGATGCACCTCTTTTTTATTTGCATTTTACTATTAGTGGTTGAGGATAATGGTTTGAATCTAGTTTAACAGCTTTTGGAACGGTTGTAAAACGAACGTGTATCGGTTGTGATCCAACCTTCTCAAAAATTATTTCTTCATTTCATGGAAATTTTACTGTCATCAGTCCTGCCGGAATAACTCCGTTATTAGACGAATCCGTATCTTTTTTTCTTCTGTCAATTCAAGAAACTTCAGATTCAACGGATTTTTTTCTTCTTTAGATTTTTGGAAGAATTCAGAGGAAATATAACTTTTCCAAAGAGTACCGAAATTATTCGTTGCAAAATGAGGAATAAATTAATGTATAAAGATGCGCTCTAAAGAAAATTATTTCTTCAATTCACGGAATTTTTTCTGGCAGTAGTACTGCCGGAACATCCCCGTTATTTGACCAATATCCGTACTTAATACACTAACACTTCAACTAACACTTCAAAAATACACTAACATTTTAAATAAATGTGATATCCCCAAATCGATTTCTTATAAAAACTATTTATTTACAGCATTTACATTTGAAGATCAACCATTTTCACTTTGTTATTGAAAAACACCTGAATATACTTCCCAAAGCTGAAAAAATGCACACGTTGCCGTCACTGGACACAGCTGTAAAAAGATTATTATTTAAAAACTTTCAGTAGTTTTGACACAGCAGACTGTGTCGCACAGCCAGTTGTATCAAAAATGTCCTTTAGCTCTGTGGTACGCGATTGACTTTTTTAGTGTTGGGGCCATTTGGCCAGTCTATCCAGTTACTTTTATGTATCGATGCACTTTCCAGACATTCTCCAGTTCTCAGCAGGTGCCAGTGCTGATAAAAAGAAATCTGACGTGGATTTTTCAAATAATTGACAATTTTTAATGGAAATACTGAATTAAAAAGTAAAGGATTCTCGTGTAACTTTGTTACTTTTAAGTATATTTTTGAAATCAGATTTATTCTGCGCAAACTAAGCTATAGAGTTTTGTGTCCTCGTGAAGACACTGCACGTTAGAGGGTTAAATCAATCTGGTGAGATATTGCCACGTAGCTAATGAGATATACAGGCCATGACATTTTGGCTACACCCCTTTGCACCTGAAGAGTCATGTGACCACCTTAGTCCGAGATAGTCTCAGTAAGACGGCCACACCACTTAGGTCACATGACTCTTCGGGTGCAAAGTGTCAGCATCGCAAACCTGTATACGTCGTCAGCTGCGTCTTGTCATAAGATCGAGCATTTAAACAAAACAATCAAAAAGATTGGCCTTGTTCAATATAAAGAGTGTAAACCTAATACTGTTATATATTTGGTAACTGCAGTATTAGGTTAACCCTTTCCGGTAAACCTAATACTATAATTACAAAATGATACATGCATACACTACTGTGAATATCCACAGAGCCCGGGCAGACATTTTTCATTGGGCCCAATTTCATGTACAAGGTGTTTCGCAACTCATGGGCAAATATTTAACACTAGATATACCAATGATTTTTTTAAGGGAAAAAATGGCCTTAAATCAGTCATTTTGACTGGTCTTGGTATATCTAGTGTTAAGGTGTGGTAGAGGAAACCAAGACGGTTTAGGATCACATAGGTGTCGGGTCGGAAACGTTGTTTTCATTTACCTGTTAATAATCTTGTAATCAATGTATAATCCCTACATTATTAATCAATCCTCTTATTAATCAATTTTAATCAAGTGCGTTTTGCGAAAAATCCATTAGTTTTTGACAAACCAAAGACAGAAAGTTCACTATTGTTTCAAAATGATTATTAACAGGTACATGAGGACGACGTTTCCGAACCCACATTGCTATGCGATTCTAAACCATTTTGGCTCACAGTACCACCCCTTAAATTTTTGCCCATGAGTTTCGAAACACCCTGTATACCCATTCAGTTTACAAAATTAGAAAGGCTTAAACTGCTGTCTTAATTTCCAGGCTTTCAACGCATGTGGATGCTTGGAAGTTTTTTGCAACTGAAAAGGGGCGGACCTTTCGTATCGTCTAATATGATTATATTGAATGGACATTTATTATTTTATTCAAAATGTTTTGTAAAGATCTTTTTTTTTTTAGTGTAGTTTAATAACTTTTTTTAGCGAGTTCTTTAAAGAAAGAGAGAGGGAAAATCTTTCTAGAAACAAAGGATTTCTGCAATACCCGGGGCAGCTGCTGCGCCTGCCCCTGCTTTAGGCAGGCTCTGTTCCACACCCCCTAGATCACGTGATTCTTCGGGTGCAAAAGGGCGTGACGTTAATGTCAGCATCGCAGCCAGTATATCTCGTCAGTTGCATATTGCCAGGTGATGGATCCTTTAAACAAAACAATCAAAAAGACTGAACGATGTTCAAGAGAAACAGTGTGACTGTTTCAACTTTCCGGTTAACCTAATACTATAATTACCAAATGATATGCATCTACTGCAGTGAATACATGCGTTCAGTGAATGTAAATTTGAGTTTCCGCCACATACTGACAAAAGAAAAGGTTCCTACCATAAAAAAAAGACATTACATGTATTTAATTTATCTGACAAGCCTAATATACAGCTAGCAAATTCCATGTCCCAGTTTTAATCATTCTTTCAGACCTTTTTTTTTCTTTTTAACCGTACATCAACATTTTCCATATCCCGAAGGCAACCCAATAAAACAATGTAATTCAACAGTTCTGCTGTGGCATGAAATATTCCAAGTTTTTGATACACTATTCTCTTTTTTTCGTTTTGTTTTTTAAATATCGATTTTTCTCGGTCGAAATCGAGCGCTTGACCACGATCGAACGGCTTAGCCTGGATGTTTTTTTGTTCCTTTTTGTGTGCCGGTCCACTGCTCGATATATACACATATCCACTTGCTTCTTGTATACCTCTCCGCCACTCTCTTGACAGCTTGACCCATAGCTTGTTACGGGAGCCATTGTTTGGATTGTCGCTTGACGCTTGAAAGAGCATATCGCCGCAGGCTGCTCTGAAAATTGAGCATATTGACATGAATTTAGATGTTATGTGTAATGTATATTGAGGAGGGGGGAGGGAGGAGAAAACGTCATTTAAAGAATAAAGAAAAAAAAAATGTTTATTGATAGGTTACTCGGCATTATTTCCGTTCTGCTATGTGTAATTTTGAATATCGGCAAGAGTTATGCTTTGATGAAAACATGTTTCCTAACAATGTATGAACTTTCCTAACTCTCTCAAAGTGATTCTGTTTTACACGCTGTGAAAACGTGTAAAACAGACTTTAAAGTCGTCCTCTCAGACGTTCTTTAAAGATGTTCTTTTTGAAGTCAAGTGTTCTAAAACGGTTTAATGAAGAACATCTTCTAACGCAAGTTTCTCATTCGTGCGTTATAAAATTGAATTCTAAAATATCAAAAGAAATATGACCGAAGCACCAATGTCGTATTTTAAACGGAGCCGAGGGGAGCCCGGGACCCCACCGAAAATAGAAAACAATTATTAAAAAACTCTTATTTTAAAACATTTATATTAACATTTATAGTAACAATAAGATTTAACGTAAACGAACTTAAGAATGTTATAAGCCGTATTATTATTATTCTTTATCGATTGATGCTTTATCGATTATTCATTCAGGCATGTACTTATTACACGTAGCTTCATTTTGAATGACTCTAGTAAAAGTAATTTTTAATTAGATTATTGAACTTTTATCTACATATATTACTATTAATTAAAAAATATTCAGTTTCTCATTTCTTTGATGGTTTAATACTAAACATGGTCGATGGCTGAAGTGCGAAAGTCCCGGGTTCGCGCGCGCGGCTGTCGATCTAACGGCCCGAAGTTTTGGGCAGTTTTCTCTAGATTTAACATGAATATGCATTATAATCCCTTAAAAAGTCCTCCTCTCAAGACAACCTCCCCCACCATAATTCAGATGCCCCTCGTGCAGGTTGCCATAACACAAACACCATTACCAACTTTGATGGTTTAAAAACAGTGGTACAAACCACGGTTTTCAAATAATTTTCATCCACATAATGTGCCCCCCCCTTACCCCTCCCAAAAAGTTGAATTTTGAATCTCCACCTCCTCCGAAATGAAAACCTATATACACCGATGCGAGACACAGTGAGGTATTTGCCTGGTTTAAGGGGTCCAAAATTCAATTTACAGAAAGTTGCCACAAATGAAAAAAACCTACTTCCTAAGATAGTATGAGAGTTGATGAATAGCAGACGATATTCTCATTTCTTGCATTAACTTTTCATCGCATCTTCCTTGGAATTCGATCATTTCTACTTGTGAAATAAACAAGTGTTTTTTGTTTTCTGCTTTAATGTGTGTGGTGTAAAGTGAATATTCTTCATCTTAGTTGATAAATTAAATACTTCCCGATGGATTATGATGAAGGAGGTGAGTGAGAATAATAATAGCATACATAGCAACAATTTAAGCATTGACAACAGTACCTCGACTTACGCGAACCTGGAGTTACGCGATTTTCAAATATCATCGATTCGTATTTTATTTAATTCCAAGGTAACTTCGATTTACTGTTTTTAATAATTCATTTTGTTATAAAAATGTATTATTATTTAATATTTTATTCAACATTTGTTTACTAGAGGATTTTTTTTCTGTAATCGCCTAACCAAATTAAAAATGAGTTCTATGTACACATTCATTATCAAAATTATACCCTGATTTACGCGAATTCGGCTTCGTGGACAACGTTAGGTTTCACTTATCGTGTAAGCTCGGGGTATTACTATATCAAAAATCTATGAGACAAAAGAAAAAAAATGCATTTTATTTAATTGTTTTTCATTTATACAGTGTTCTTGTTTTTCCAATAATATATGTGTTTTTTTTTCTAGAGAAGATTTTATTTTCAATATGCACGGAAACGAATATTTTTAGCAACTTTTTGTAACGGAAAAACTGCTTAGCGACAGTTTCTTGCGTAATACCAGTCACTGTAGCTTTAAAATTATCTTGCATTGCTCATATTTTAAAATTTTATTACACCCTTTTCCTTATTTTCCATTTTATTTTATAATCTTCAAAAACCAAAGACTGTATACTGAGGATAAATTTTACGACTTTTTCTTGCAAGCAAGCGCAAAATAGAACTCCTGAGAGTAAAGCACTACCGTAACAAGCATGCAACTTTACAGCTATTAATAATCTAATAGAATCGGGGTAAATCATAAGAGTTATCATGCACTTTTCTGATAACGGGATAAGAAATTGCTACTGGATAGGGCTTGTGCGATTTATTTTCATGTGCTCGGCTGGTTCTAGCTGCTTTTTTCGAGTTCAGTTGGCGGTCGCTCTGCCCTCGATCATGAAAAATGACCGACCCAAAAATTCTGCATTTACAACTCGCAAAACTGTGGCGCATAAATCTGCAACAAGTCGCTGCTTCAATTAAACTTATCGCCAGCGGTGAACCAGCAAAGTCCATTGTCCGTTAAACCCGGCACTGAATTATTGCGGCCTCATCTCCAATGGCTGCTGTATGTGTATATCAAAATGCTGTCGAGGAGATAATGAGATGTCATTTTTCAAGTTCGAAGATGCCAAAGTTGAAAAACAGTGTGCGTGTGTTATGGCAAGCCTTATTACAAAGGGCATCTGCCAAGGAGGGAGGGGGGGGAGAGCTTGGGTGGAGGACTTTTGAAGGGGTTCTAATGAGTATTCACGTTACATCTGGATAAAACCGGCCGAAACTCAGGACCGTTAGATCGCGTTGTAGGACCTTCACACATCAGTCACCTACCATGTTCAAGAACATGTCCATTTGGCCATGCTGAGGCCTTCAAAATGGCTAAGGCACTTTTTTTGCATTCAGAACACAATGCTTTACAGACACATAATGCAGAAGACTCGAAAACTATAGTATTTTAGAAATAAATCTGAAAATATTCCTTCTTCATCAAAGGTGCTCATTATCAACCCTTTAAGGCGCAGTGATCCGGCTCTGGGAACACCAAACTCTGACGTTTTGACTGCTGCCAGTCACGAAGAATATATTGGATTTCTATAAAAAATAGTGGCGGGTGACATAGCTCCATGAGAATCCTTTACTTTTTAGCACGTCATTTCGCGTCAATAAATGGTCACGATTATTTTTAACAGCACTGACATCTGCTGAAAAATGGAAGAATGCGAAGAACAGCTGGATAAGATTGCCCAATGCTGAAAAAGTGGCAGCCGTTGCCATCGCTCGACTTAACTACCAGCAAGATGGCGGACGATCGAAACGTTCATCGCGTGCCACAGATCTAGAGACCCTTTTTTGACGACAGCTGGCTGTGCCGGGCACAGCCAGCTGGATACGTCATTTTCAAATAATGGAATATTTACACATTTTCAAAAAGCCGAATTCGTCAATAACCGTTTTAGGTTAAAAATCCAGCGTATTTTGAAAATTTTTCAACAGAAAGTGTTTACTCCAGTTGAATTACTAATATTTTATAAATGTCTCCAAAACTCTTAAAAATAGCAGGAAAAAGGAATTAGTGAAAAATTTATATGACAGCGTTAATAAAAAATTTTTTTATTTAAAGGGTGCTTTCACGCACGATTGACCAAAAATGGGTTAAATTTCTACCTGAGATATTTTTTTCCAAGCCATGTTCCAAAGCTGTAATTTAGAATGTGCCGTGTAATATCATTTTTAAAATTTTCTTACTCACTTTTTACTCGTTAGAAAAAATTGTTTTGTTTAAATGGAGTACATACCGAGAAATAGGATTTGTTAACTGCTATTGATCAGGTTGATTAATGACACATTTTTATTATAATAATCGTTTTAAAAACAATTTCAAAGTGAATTTCCACATTCTTGTTGCATTGTAGCTGACAAACTTGTAATAAGATTTTACGCTTTGTATGTCAAATGCCTTTCTCAATGTATTACAGTTTCTAACTGTGATGCAATTGAGGTTATCCACAGCCTTGAAACATAATTTTGGTATTAATGTTTACATAGTTTTACGTTGTAACATTTATTTAACTGATAATCACAAATTCACTACTCGGATTGATATACATAACATAAACAAATATTCATAAAAAATAATTCAAAGTCTTATCAGCGACACCATGATAATAGTATGTTAAGCTGCTAATCTCTAATACCGGCTTATTTCTTTTATTAATATTTGAATAGAAAGAAAATGTATTCGTTACAACCTGATTTAAAATGATCCGAAAGGCAAACCCGATACGGTCTAACCTTCAAAAAAATCAGTTCTTCAGCCGTTCTTCAACCTCAATTTTTAACCATGTAAGACGATGCGGTCCAAATACATTACAATCAATCAATCTCGGATTGCGATTTAAATAGGAATTCAGAATAATCCAGAATGCATTTCCTTTTCTTTAGAATTTTAACCCTTTGATGAGCGGTGGTTGGGCCTTTAACCCTTTAACGCGCAGTGTTCCCGCTCTGGGAACACCCAACTCTGACGTTTTGACTGTTGCCAGTCACGAACAATAGATCTGATTTCTATAAAAATAGTTGCGGGTGACATAGCTCCACGAGAATCCTTTACTTTTTAGCACGTCATTTCCCGTAAAAAAATGGTCACGATTATTTTCAACAGCACTGACATCCGCTGAAAAATGGAAGAATGCGAGAGCAGCTGGATAGATTGCCCGATGCTGAAAAAAGGGCAGCCGCACAGCCAGCTGTCGTCAAAAAAGGGTCCCTAGATCTGTGGCACTTGATGAACGTTTCGATCGTCCGCCCTCTTGCTGGTAGTTAAGTCGAGCGATGGCAACGGCTGCCCTTTTTTCAGCATTGGACAATTTATCCAGCTGTTCTCGTATTCTTCTATTTTCAGCAGATCTTAATGCTGTTAAAAATAATCGTGACCATTTTGCTTACGGGAAATGACGTGCTAAAAAGTAAAGGATTCGTGAGGAGCTATGTCACCCGCAACTACTTTTTATAGAAATCAAATCTATTCTTCGTGACTGGCAACAGTCAAAACGTCAGAGTTTGGTGTTCCCAGAGAGGGAACCCTGCGCGTTAAAGGGTTAATGTGAAAATGCCTGCACTTCAAAGGGTTAACTAAGCGAACATCGATTTCAGTGGAAATGACAAATAAAAATTAAGACTTTTATTCTGGTTTATTCTGATGTGTGACGTCAACGGGAGATTTAATTCGGCGATGAAGATTAACTGGTTGACTTTAAAAACATCGTGCATCTAAGTAACAAACAAACAAACAAAAACCACTAGATTAAAGTAAAAGACTTAAGAAGAATAAATCAGAGATATATGTGAGAAGCGTTAACAAGGAAAAGAAAGTGATACTGGTGTTATAAAGCAGATTTATTTTGTGTTTGACAGTACTGTGGGAATGTGCAATGAGCATTTGCATTACGTAGTGTGTGTCAAAAGATATTAATCTTTACCTCATTGCAATATTAGAGAATCAGAAAAGGATTAGTCTCATCGAATTAAATCCAGACGGTGGGAATATGCATTCTTATAGAGTTGGCGGTTATTGATTTTAACAGAATTCAGTTCATTTCCGACTTCAGCTAAAAAAAGGTTATTAGCCTGTGTCTTTGTGATGTGAATTCAGAAGGATATTGTTATAAATTTTTGGAGTGATGTGCTCTTAGGGGGGTTAAATAGGGTCTCAGCTTCGTAGTTTATGGGTCAAAATTTGCATTTTGTTGCACGGAAATTGGTTAACTAGAACGCGAGATAGGGGGTTTTGAGTGTCCCCATTGTTTAACATAGGGTTTTCCCGGTTCTTTCTAGAAATACTGGCGCTATCGCTTAGCTGGAAATTTATTTTTGGCTCGAAATTTGGCTGTTTTTTGCCAAAAAAGCCGCGAATTTTGGTGACATTTGGAGCAGTTTTACTAGGCTATACTGGGCTATTGCGTAATACTAATGCGGAAACCCAAACGTTAGAGACTCCGTTAACCCATTTATGCCTAGCGTCCCTTTTTTGGGACGGCATTTTCACTATCAGTCGAAAACGTTATTTATTTTTCCTAACCTTTATTCAGGAATATTGAACCTCAATTCCACAAAATATTTCTACATGACCAAATAGGATGCTGACATTTCAATTTTTACACGTTATGATTTTAACCCATTTATGCCTAGTGTCCCTTTTTTGGGACGGCATTTTCGCTATTAGTCGAAAACGTTATTTATTTTTCCTAGCCTTTGTTCATGAGTATTGAGCCTCAAATCCACAAAATATTTTAACATGACCAAGTAGGATGCTGATATTTCGATTTTTATGCATAATGATTTTAAAAGAAATCATCCCTTGTTCAAGAAGTTGACATCAGAAATTTATCTATTATTTTTGTTATCAGTAAAAATCGAAGAAAGTCGCAAAAGTATCCAGGCACAAATGGGTTAAAAGAAATCACCCCTTTTCAAGAAGCTGACATCAGAAATTTATCTGTTATATGCTGGATTAGCAAAAATCGGGAAAAATCGCAAAAATATCTGGGCAGAAATGGGTTAACCCGACTTTTCCCGATTTTTGCTAATCCAGCATATAACAGATAAATTTCTGATGTCAGCTTCTTGAAAAGGGGTGATTTCTTTTAAAATCATTACGTGTAAACATTGAAATGTCAGCATCCTATTTGGTCATGTAGAAATATTTTGTGGAATTGAGGTTCAATATTCCTGAATAAAGCTTAGGAAAAATAAATAACGTTTTCGACTGATAGCGAAAATGCCGTCCCAAAAAAGGGACGCTAGGCATAAATGGGTTAACGGAGTTTCTAACGTTTGGTTTTCTGCATTAGTATTACGCAATAGCCTAGTATTACTCAATTGCATTTCTATCATGCAATCAAGGTTCGCGATTTTTCTTAAAATAGAATCTCGTAGAATTGCTAGAAATTTCGGAGAGACCGCATAAGGAAGGGTAGATCGTGCCCATCAGTTCAGTTTAGTTTTGCTGTTGTCAGATGTTGCTGGAAGAGAAACGTTAGTGCTGTAGAGAATCTGTGTTTCGTTGTAATGCGGTATTCTAAGCGATCATCTCGCTTGTTTCGAGAAGCTTATTTTTTAATGCTGTTAGTTAATATTTCATTGTTGTATACGGAGCATACAGCATGTAAATGGGTGTTGTGTGCGGAGCATATAACATACAATAAATGTGCAAGTAAATAATGCATGTAACTAAAATGGATAAAAAAAATAAGTGAAAATATCTAAAAGCCAATTTAAAATATTAATAATTAACGCGTTCCTAAAGGAGGAAAGATAAATTATTAATTTCGTAAGTGAAGAAAAACTGATTGGGTAGTTTAAAAATATGTCTTCCAAAATTCGGCGTTAAAGGAATTTTACAACGTTACGAAAAAAAAACCACGTACTTATAAAAACATAAAAAAATAATAATTCAAAGGTACATTGTCCCTTTAATTGTTTTTCTGGAAACTGGAACCTGCTTTATTGATTTAACCCGCTAACAAATTTCTCTCTTAACATGCCTGTTGAAAAATGCAAGAGGTAGAGAGAAAAGAAAAGAAAAAAACGAAAAGTAGGCAGAATCAACAATGCAGTTCCTGTTCCATAAAACAAGATTTTTTTAAATACACACACTCAGTATTGAGAAAAAGATTAAGAAACATTTTATGCAAATGAGTGTTATGAAGTATCCGGCAATTCACGAGGTTCGCCGTTTTTCCGATTCCGACCTTTTAGGCAAAGTAGATCAGCTGAAGATAATGGCGAACTCTCTCGCTTGCTGACTGATAGCAGTCTCGAATTTCTCGAAGACTTGATATGTGCCCGAACCGTGTAATTTGTTGGTAAATAGGCGGTTTAAATAGGCACTTAAAAGTGACATGGAATTAAGGTTTTTTTTTTTTGTTTTTTTTCGTAGTTAGTCTGGCTCGAGGTTAAGTTTACATTTGCCAGGACAACAGTGATTTTTTTTTTTTATTGACAAAGCTTGAAATAATCGATGTCGAAACGATCTTTAACCCTTTGAGGCGCAACCCTTTCCCAATGCTGGAAAAAAGGCAGCCGTTGCCATCGCTCGACTTAACTACCAGCAAGAGGACGGACGATCGAAACGTTCATCGCGTGCCACAGATCTAGAGACCCTTTTTTGACGACACCTGGCTGTGCCGGCACAGCCAGCTGTCGTCAAAAAAGGGTCTCGTCGTGTAAAAAGGGTCTCTAGATCTGTGGCACGCGATGAACGTTTCAATCGTCCGCCATCTTTCTGGTAGTTAAGTCGAGCGATGGCAACGGCTGCCCTTTTCCCAGCATTGGGTAATGAATCCAGCTGTTCTCGCATTCTTCCATTTTTCAGCAGATGTCAGTGCTGTTAAAAAGAATCGTGACCTTTTTTTACGGAAAAGGACGTGCTAAAAAGTAAAGGATTCTAGTGGAGCTATGTCACCCGCAACTATTTTTATAGAAATCAAATCTATTCTTCGTGACTGGCAACAGTCAAAACGTCAGAGTTTGGTGTTCCCAGAGCGGGAACACTGTGCGTTAAAGAGTTAAATGCTTACAATAGCTAAAATGGATCGGAATTTGTGCAGTAGATTAACTCTTTGAACGCCTTGGTAAGAAAAAAAAATAAAAAGCGACTTTACGTTTTTATTTCACGACAATTTCGATACTTGGGTACGTAAGGGCAATGCAAGCCAATTAGCGACTGTTAGGGAATGGATATATTAGACAGGCAGTACGAAATCGTCAAAACATTTCAACTATGTCGTGTAATGGGGTAATAGAATTTATTAATTTTCTTTTGTTTGAGTACGTTACAGGGCGGCAGTATAATGGGATAATTTAATATGACCTCAAAAAATAAGACTTCGGCGCAGCGTCCACTACTCACACAAGATTTGTCAACTCAATAAGTTGACATATATCGGATAATGTTGACGGCAGTGAAACCACAAACAAGCAAACATTCCCATACTCATACCGTACAACATTGTCAAAAAGTGCTGCAGACAATAATGCAATGGATTTGTAAGGAAAACTTTTAATAACGGGAACATTTTTTTTTTTTTTTAATTTAAAGCAATGACACTCAGACATGCATCTATACACTATTATATGCCACAGGAACACACAAAAAAAAAGACAGTAAGAAAAAGAAATAACATAGAAACTTTGGAGGAGAATCGATAAGTCGACTGTCCGGCATAGTCGGCATCCTTTCGTCCCCATGAGATCTCTCTGACTTTCCAGTAAAAGATGTGCCATTTGAATGATTTTTATAATCGATTACTACTATTCGAATAGAATAAATAAGTGATGAATCGACTAGTGAATATCAGCGATTTTTACTATTAGAACAGCATTCACGATTTTGCGAACAGTATTCACCATTTCAGTGTTCGAACAGCGTTCGCGACTTCATTCGAGATTTCGAATGCTATATGCTGACGATTATACTTGATAATAGTGCGGGGGCACAGTGGTAGGTGTTGCGCATCAAGATTACGTAATCACCATTAAGGATGCAGTATGGGTTTTCAAATGTACCAGCTTGGGTTGCTATACTCGGGGCAAACCTAACCTGATAGCGGAGGCGAATGCTAGAGGGGCCGTTTATACTCGGGGCAAACCTAACCTGATAGCGGAGGCGAATGCTAGAGGGGCCGTTTCACTACTTTTCGCATATATCGCTCCGACACTCGTGTCTCCTTACAATTATCTGGCTGCCAGCATCACAAAGCAACCCAATCTGAAGGCAAATCCGCAGTACTCAATTCCTGCCAGCACAAAAGAGGTCTATCATTGGTCAAGCATCTGGGAAGGCGTTACATCTGATTTCTGACTTATTTCTTAATCCTTTTAATTATTGCATTCAAGTAACGCGAGTATGCAATCCTTTTATAACATATACCCTTTATTTTAGAACTTAATAGATGAAAAATGTCTTAGTTTTGTAATAAGCTGGGCAAACGGAAAGAACTATTTGAAAGCAACGGAATCACATGGTCCTTAGCTTTACCTCCACTATCAGGTTAGGTTTTCCCCGAGTATAATTGTCCCTCGAGAGCCGGGACATCCCGTTTATAGAGTTTTAGAGGACACGTCCCGCGAAGGGTGCATGTGGGACGCCAACTATCCCGTTTTCTTGAATAAGTAATTTAATTATTTGATATATCATAATGATCTCAAGAGAGATTTTAAACAATCAGTTTCCTTCCTAAATAAATATGATCTCAGCAGAAGTAATTATATAGTTTAAGCTTCTTTTCTAAATAAGATATACAAGGGCGAGGCGAGTCAAATGAAAGGGGGCCAACCCCTCTACACAAGAATGGTTTGGTCATCATCTGTGACGTACGCGCACAGCACAGAGACATCCCTCATTTATGAAAGCGACGCGAAAATGTGAGGTTAAAGTTCTTTAAGGCGCTCATTACACTGGGTTGAAGACGGCAGCAGGGGCGTAGCCAGGGGGGGGGATATCGGGATATATCCCCCCTCCGAAATTTTTGGATTAGTGATGAAATTCCGTCTATTTATACAGATGTAAGTATTCATATCCCCCCCGAAATTTTTTCCAGGCGCATATCCCCCCCCGAAAAATTCTATTCTTCATGATCTATCTATTCTTCATGACTGGCAACAGTCAAAACGTCAGAGTTGGGTGTTCGCAGAGCGAGAACACTGCGCGTTAAAGGGTTAACAGATTTAAACTTTAGCTCAATTTTGTTTTATGAGTACTTAGGAAACGATTCACTCGACTTTTTGTTTTCCGTTAGGATTTTGAGGAAACAGTTCACGTTATTTCTAAAATGTGCATATCATTTCATTTTCAATGTAGTGACTCAAAATGAAAATCACATCTACTTATATAATACGCTAACGTATGCGGTGCCAAAATCGACGATATTTGCACACTTCGAACGGCAACAGCTAGATGTAAACATGAGTGTAATAACAATAACGCCTGTGCGAAAATCCAAATGAACGGTTCAATAACGTCCAATGGAACAAGCCTATGCCGCGCAGTATAGCTGGATTCTAAAATAACGATAATGGATACACAAAAATGCAAGATCTTTCGGACTTTTTCACAGATTTAAAATATGGAACTGACAATACTTGGCGCATTCATCGCCCATCTAAAAAAATGTCATCATGCATTGGGCTAAAGCACAGTTTAGTCATTTGCCGTTTCAACATCGGCTTTTAGGATGACACCCAAAATGTGCAGCATCCCTAATCTAAATAAATTGAATGACAAATACTGTTAAAACAATGAAACATGATTTTCGTTGAAATGAGTCCAGAAATTCAGTCAACACTTCACTGAGTATAAGGAACAGTAAAGTATGGGTTGTCGAAACGAACCGCCTTGGCGGCTAGTGTAAAAAATTGCAGTAGATCGCCATGAACAAATGGTTATGGGTTAAAATACTGCTCTAAAATAATTATTTTCTAACACTTGTTTCTTTCTTATTTCTATTGCTAGTTTTATTTCTTTGCTGTTTTTTTTTCCTTGCGGGGTTGGGGTGGGAGTGGGAGAAAAGGGAAGAAAACTATGAATTATTTTTTTTTATTTTGTTTTCCAATATATTGAACATGGTCCGACGTCACACAACCAGAGGTCCAGCGCACATATACTTGCTGGAGTCTCTTGCACAAAACCAAAATCTTACCATAGAATATTATTTAGAAAACGAATTTAAATACTTTAAATCACCCATACGTGAACATTTACTTTACATTAAAATCTCAAACGACACATTTAAGAATTCTTTAAAAAAAAGTAAAATATTTCAAACGAATTAAACTTCTGATTCTTTTTTTTGGGGGAAAGAAGCTCTATTAACAAATGTTTAATTTTTATAAAGCTTTTGATGCTATTAAAGTGTAAAATATTTCAGTGGCACAAAAATTCGAAATTAAAGTGAGATTAGATATGAGATTTGTTCAGAGGAAAATTTCAATTTTGTTTTCTTTTCCACATTCTAAAACTTTTAAAATTTTACAGTAAAGGAAATTCTGAAAGAAAATAGACGGAAATTTTTGCTTAAAATTCGTTACAAATTTTATAATCAGATATTATTAAATTTATACATTTTTATTATAAACTGCAGAAAATAATTAAAAATGTATAAATTTAATTTATCAAATTTAAAATTAAGTATTAAATGTGTATAGAATTGTATATTCGGACACTTTGCTTTGATTTCCGCATAGAAATCAGTCCTTTATAGTGTTTGAAAGGTAGTCTTAGTGCATACTTTGGTACTGCCTAAAAGTTTTCACAAACTCTAAAAAGGGACCCAGGGCACGTTCCCTAAAAGCCCGGCCGTAATTCAGTCCTTCATACTGAGTAAATGAAATTTTTAAACCTGAAGACCATTGTAATAAGTACACAGCCATAGAACCCTTTACAACGGTGTTAGCTATGCACAAGAGAAGATACTGATCCCTCTGAAAAAGTGGGATTTAAAAGAAAATATATCTGTTCACAGTTTTCTAGCTTTTGAGCAAAACACACCGATATATTTTAATAACTAAAATACGTTTGTCACGAAATATTTTCAGCTGAGTTCGAAAGTGGTATTGGAAACTGCGTCCTCTTATAAATAGAATAGCTTTGACCAAATTTATTTTCTAGATTATTCAATTCCGTACTTTTTTTCTGTATTATTGTTGAAACTCGGTGGTATGTGCATAATTTTGGGTATTATCCATGGTATTATTTACTATAAAAGACTTAAAATTAGTATAATTAATGTTGTATCGGATATTACTTATTTTAAATCATTCAGTAGGCCGTAAAAATCAAATTAATAAAAGAAAATAATGCAACAATCGAAAGATAAACAAGCAAGGAATTCTCGGAATTTACTCCTGCCTATCTAAAAATGAAAACACAGCCGCGTAGTAAACAAACAAACAAACAAAAACAAAAAACATGCATATTCTCTTCTGCCGCTGTAAGAGGTTCGATCGAAAACGGAAATCGCGGGCTGTGACGTCACGCCAACGTTTAAAAGTGAAGTGTTGTCATATTGGAATATTCATCGCCTGTGTTTTGTACAAATATACACAGTTTACAGAGCTGGAAGCAGAGCCGTTACTGGAAAGTTGGCCTCGGTTAAATACAGAATATCGGATAATAGTATGGCCCTTAATAACCATTTTTTTTTGGGGGGGGGCTATGGTTGATCATTTTCTTGATAGTTAAAGTACCTTTATATTACAATTTAATTGAATGTACACATTAATTTCATGTGGTGCTTTATATGCATTTCTGATTTGTATTTAATTCTTTTAATTTAATAGAACTGCATAGCCGAGGCTATTTGATTTAATTAAAGTAAATTATTTCTTGAAAAATTATTTAGTGTACTACTTGAGTTATATAAAAAAATCTACAAAAAAAAATTATTTTATCAATTATCTGAGACCAAATATTCTCAACTGAGAGCAACATTAAAATATTTGGGTTCATTATTAAACGTTATTGTTACGTATATCTTTCTATCTGAAATGAAAAGAGATATCTATGAAATTCTTCCACAGTAAAACACAACACTCCAGAGGAGTCAACTTTAAAGAGGTTGGACAACTTTCCCTCACAGCTTTTTTTTTTTTTTTTCACATATCTTTCTTGAAAGAAAAAAAAATACCATAAACTTCTTGGTTTAAAATGTAACAAATATGAATTTAATGTTTAGGCACGCAATTTGTTTGTAATTAAAATGAAATTTAATTGTAAGGAAGCAAAAATAATAATTTGTTGAAAAATTATTTTCCTTGAATTTAGTGTAAAAAAAAAGGACAACATTATTTTAATGCACACCTAATAGATCTTGAAGGAATACCCGAGCGAAAAATATTTACGAGGGCACAGGTTTAATTTTCACCCAGGCCATTTAAGGCTCCTATTTATAAGTGTTCTATAACAGGGTGGATTGAAAAACAAAAATATTTGAATCTGCAAAAGCTGAACACTGGTCAGGTAAAATTCGGACGAATTTGTAAACCTCATGGGCCCCCTAATTTTTTTGCTTCCTGGCTATATACATGTATCATAACCACATGCCAAATTAAACGTAATTTATTTTTTGTCGTTGTGAATCTTCCATGTCGCAAATCACTTGCAATGACCCGAATTTTCCAAATAAACAGCTGTATTAGATTGCGATTTTAGTTTATAAAAGACTACTTGATATCAAAAAAATCGATACTCGCAGTTACGCACTGGTTTATTCCGAAATAAACTAAGCCGAGGTGACTATTTAAGCATAACTTCAAAGTTGCTAAGATTTTCTTTTTTTAATTGATAAGTTTGCATGGGGTCAGATAATTTGCTGGTGGAATGAGTGATAAGATACTTAAAGTTGAGTGATAAAACGCATGATGAATTGTACTCACTCTACAGATAAAAAAGGTATTAAAAAAGAACTGAAAAGCAATTTTTGGACAGGTTTCTTAACCTCAGCAGACCTAATAATTCAAGTGGTGTTTTACGCATGTTCTAAATTTAGAGTAGGAAGTTTCTCACTTGCGACATGGAGCAATGCGTTTTTAAAATTACGATCGCCTGCATGAATATGCAAGCATCTGGGAAAAAAAAACCTTCTTATATCTGAATTACTAATCTGTCTTAAAAATTTGTACACAAGAAAGCTCAGTAGAATCATTTGAATTAATTTTTATTAAAGTATTTTTAAGGTAGGTCTGTCAATCGCATGTTAAATAAAATAATTCATTCATGTGCTCATGTATTTATGCGAGCGACTGTGTGAAAAAATTTTGTATTTCTAGACCAATTGACCAATTTATTTAAATGAATGAAAATTTAAAGTATGCCTGACGTTTGTTCGCTTCAATATTTTTTCCTTTTCTCTATTGTTGCGTTTTTTTTTTTTTTTTTGGGGGGGGGATCATGTTACAGCAAAGAAATGTAATCCAGTGCATTGCTGAATGATGCGGCCCACCAGTGGCATAGCGCTAGCGCTTTGAACTGGGAGACGGAAGGTGTCTGGTTCGAAGCCAAGTCGCGTCCACCGACCTAACCGTTCGGGGGTTTTCCGTAGTTTCTCCGAAACTTCGCGTAAGTACGAGCAGGGTGCGAATTGACGGGGGGGATGCCGGGGATCGTCCCCGTCTGAAGAATGTAATATCCCTGGCTAGAGAAATATTAATGGATCCCTGCCAGGGATACTATTTATCCCCTGCTGAAGAAATATTAAACTGGTGAGTGAAGATTTGGGATTGAAATCAAGAAGTCAAAATGAAGGTGGTATGTTATCGTTTGTTACTATACTCTAAGGCGACTGCCTTAAAATGTCGTCTCGTTTCTAAGCTAAAAACCTTCAAGGGTGGCTTCCAATACAGGTATATTGCATGTAGCTTGTGTATCTGTGATTTCATAGAACAAACAACCTATGACTTTTGTTTGAATATAAGTCAGTTCCCGCACGTGTCGGTGACTGCATTTATCAAGTAATATCATGTGAGGGAAGCATTTGCACCTCCCTCCTTCTTCTTTTCAAGTGTCCCCCCCTGGAGAATGTTTACTTTCAAATGTCCCCCCCCCTGGAGAAAATGTTCAGTTCGCACCCTGAGTACGAGTCAGTATCCCTTAAAAAGTCCCCCACGGAGGGCACACCCCCCCCCTAGGCCTAGATCCCTTAAGCAAATAATTGGCCTTAACATCTCACACAAACATTGCTAAATGATGCCATAACTTGCAAATTTTGCTATAAGAAGCTTTTGCATGCCTTTTTTTTTTTTTTTTTTTTTTTTTTGCATGGGGTATTTCAGAGATATCAGGCACCCTGTCGAAAATTTATATTTCTTGTTTTATATAGAATTACCTTCTGAAAGAAAAAACTATGAAATAAGAAATCCTGAAAACGAAAAGGCCCAGATAATTCCCTTCCTTCATAATGTAGGTAGATTCGTTGGAGGCAAAAGGTGCGAAGAAAGTGATTTTTTTTTAAATCTTTGGGCAAATAGAATATTCTTTTTGCAGCAAACACCCTGCGGTCACCTACGCATGCAGGCGTTGCATCGGAGTTTGTTTATCTTAACTGGTAGTTAGTTAAAGAAGAAAGAAAATCGTGTAGGTAAACGGATTAGAATGCGGATTTGAATCTTTAGAAAAAAAAAAAAAATCGGCCACCTCTGTTGTTGTTTTTTTGTTTGTCTGGCGTCTGAAGTTAGAATTTAAAAAAAAAAAAAACCTCAAGCTTAGGACGCGGATATTTCCAGAATTTATAATTATTTCTAGAATAATTGGTGGGAGCGATTTTGTTGCATTTTCTTTTCAATTTTGGTGCTGCACATAGGAACGGTCTTTCGCACAATATATCATCGCCCACACGAGCGTAGCTATAATTTACTCATGGGAGGGGGGGGGGTCCAGCTAAGGGAGTTGGGTCCATTCTTAATATAAAGTTTGATAGTCCTTCTTTGACACTGTCGGCTGTGTCAAAAGAGGACTTTAGCTCTGCAGCACGCGATGGGCGATTCGATCGACCGCCATGCTGCTGGTAGTTAATCCGAGAGATGGCAACCGGTGTACTTTTTCGGCTTTGGGACCCTTTAACTCTACTTTATGCGATTAGCAGTTGAAAGCATCGGAAAGAGGAGGTTTTACGGCACAAACACAAACACCGTTCCTTAACCTTTTAACGGGCAGTGTTCCCGTTCTGGGAACACCAAACTCTGACGTTTTGACTGTTGCTAGTCACGAAGAATAGATTTGATTCCTATAAAAATAGTTGTGGGTGACGAGTCACGGCATCCTTACGTTAGCACGTCATTTCCCGTACAAAAAATTGTCACGATTATTTTTAACAGCACTGACATCTGCTGAAAAAATGGAAGAATGCGAGAACAGCTGGATAGATTGCCCAATGCTGGAAAAAGGGCAGCCGTTGCCATCGATCGACTTAACTACCAGCAAGAAGGCGGACGATCGAAACGTTCATCGCGTGCCACAGATCTAGAGACCCTTTTTTGACGACAGCTGGCTATGTGGCACTGGTAGTTAAGTCGAGCGATGGCAACGGCTGCCCTTTTTTCAGCATTGGGAAGGGGTTGCGCCTCAAGGGGTTAAATGGTTGTTGTTACTTATGAACTCTGACAACCACATGCGGGGCCAGACCCCCCTCCCCACAAGTAGGGGGGCGATGGGCAGAGGGGGCCGCCTTCTATTTTTAATGGGCCCCAGTGGGAGGAAGTTCGACGTTAGTTCGAGGTCCCCCTAATTTTGAACCCATTCCAGAGGAGGGACCAACCCCCTGAATTCGGCACCTGTAGGAGGTATCGTTTAGGAACTTGGAGGACATTGGAACCACGAGAGATTTTACGTGCGCCATCTCCCATTAGTGTACACGGTCCCACAGCGGTCGGGGCGAGAGGGAGTTGACCCTCCCAAGCAATGGCCAAGCCGTATGCTGCTTCGCTTGCCGTGTTCTTATGGGAACGGAGTTGAGCACCCAGACCACTGCGGGACACCTTAAAGGGTTAAAAAATAGTTAGTAAAAATTCACTGCTTTTGTAGGGGGGGGGTTGATCATTCCATGTTGAAGTAAATCATAAGTATTACACAAAACTATGAGAGGATGTTTAAATATGCCTTGGTTTTTAAGACAGCTTTTCTTTGCTATGAGCTTCATTTAAAGTATTATTCTCCGGATATTCTGGAAATATGCAGGAAATAGTTGTCCAGTTGTATGATTCCATTCTAGAATTTTATTCGACTGTTTCAGATCATAGTCAGTGATTTAAAATAGCTGTATTTTGTGTCATTTGAAATCGGCATGCAATATTAGAATGCACGTAAATGTGTGCTTAACGCAGTTTGACCCCCCTCCCCCCCTTCCTTCTCGCTCCCGTGAAAATCATAGGCCGAGCTTTATCCCCCCTATTTCTCTTTCCGGTGATATTTCCGGGCTGGAGTGTTCAAAAGTTATGGGCGAGAAAGATTGGAGCATTTCAATTCTTACTAGTAATTTTTTCATATATCATTTTACACAATAGTACCTGACTATTTTAACTGAATCAGAGGTACTTTATTTTTAAATAGATGCTAGCACTACTCAAATATGTGTATTTGTGGTATGCGTTTTGTGGTATTAGCTCACTTTTTTACTTGTGTTCGAAAGAAAAATTTACAAATATTTATTTATGTTATGAAGTAAGTTTAACAAAATTCTCGTTTAGCGTTTAAAACATGGTTTACTTTTTCCCTGCGTACTAGAAAACATACACTCAGCCAAAATAACCCTAAGTATTGGCTTTTTTTTATCTTCCTAAAAAATATCCAAAACCTTAAAATAAATATTAGGTTGTAACAAAAGTTTTCCGCCACTGCAAGTATTGCCTGCACAAGTAGTTCCCGTCGGTGTCTTTGCCAATATTTTGTAAAACGATTTTTGTTATTTGAAAGAAAAGACTTGTTTTAGAGCACTGTGTTGTGAAATCTGTAAAACAATATCGTTATGATTAAGCATAAGGTGTCTGAAATGGAACTACCACGCTACCAGATTGATCCATCATTTACTCTCAGTTCTGTCGCAAAAAGTCAGCTACAGAATGACACTGAATCATGTGTACAGCTTAAGGTACTACTGTTGTATCATATGACACTGTGAAGATTTGGTTCCGAAAGTTCAAAAACGAGGACTAGGATATTAAAGAAGCAGAGCGCTCTGGCCGGCCTACTGATGCTGATGAGTCCCGCCTACGACAATTTGTGGAAGAAGATAAAATATTCATCCACTTGAGAGCTAGCTAAAAGAGTTAGACTTTAGTGCCATGTCCATTAGTCACGCTAATCATAAAAAACTTGACATATAAAGTCAATAGTTGGGTACCGCGTGAGCTGACTCAAGCAAATCTGGCGGAAAACTTTCGTTACAATCTGATATATGCATTGTACATAGACTTATTTTTATAGACATTTCTTGAGTAAAAGAATGGCCATTTTTATGGCGTTTTTTTTAACCCTTTGAGTCGCAACCCTTTCCCAATGCTGAAAAAAGGGCAGCCGTTGCCATCGCTCGACTTAACTACCAGCAAGATGGCGGACGATCGAAACGTTCATCGCGTGCCACAGATCTAGAGACCCTTTTTTTTTTACTCCCAGCTGGCTGAGTGCGAGCACCAACCAGCTGCCGTCAAAAAAATGGATAGGATAGATTGCCCTATGCTGAAAAAAGGCAGCTGCACAGCCAGCTGTCGTCAAAAAAGGGTCTCTAGATCTGTGGCACGCGATGAACGTTTCGATCGTCCGCCTTCTTGCTGGTAGTTAAGTCGATCGATGGCAACGGCTGCCCTTTTTTCAGCATTGGGCAATCTATCCAGCTGTTCTCGCATTCTTCTATTTTTTCAGCAGATGTCAGTTGCTGTTTAAAAATAATCGTGACTTTTTTTTACGGGAAATGACGTGCTAAAAAGTAAAGGATTCTCGTGGAGCTATGTAACCCGCCACTATTTTTATAGAAATCCAATCTATTCTTCGTGACTGGCAACAGTCAAAACGTCAGAGTTGGGTGTTCCCAGAGTGGGATCACTGCGCGTTAAAGGGTTAAATAACACAACCTGCAAGGGGTTAATGTATGCTTTTCTCCTGATAATGGAACACGTCTCCACTCATTATTTTTTCTTCATTTAAAATATCTTTTATTTTTTTTACTTTGGTTTGACTAGGATGTAGTTACGGAAATTCATAAAGCCTGAAATGCCTCTTATTTTTACCGTGAAATCCTACTTTTCCAGGGTGGCTAAGTGTTTCCATAGGTCCTAATGTCACCCTCCTATCTTTTACAAAATCTAAAATCTTATATATTGGCTTAACCCAACGGTTCTCAACCTTTTAACATCGCCCTCCCCCTAACAATGGCTAACTTAGGCTGGCGCACTCCCCCCCCTTTCCACATTTTTCAGCATACATTCAGTTTGTTAATCTTTAACAATGAACATTGAGTCGAATTTTCTACAAAATAATGTTATCAGCCAAGTTTGAATGAACACTTTCAAGCGAAAATGGATATATTTTTTGAGTAAAAATGAGAATAAATAAGATGATTTTTTTTAAAAAACATGCATCATTGCTTGCTCTTTAGTTTGCTTCGCGCCCCACAAGTTGAGAAACGCTGGCTTAACCCTTGCGTCAGTGATCAATCGCACAGAGTATTTTTTTAACCAGCTGCTATCGCGGTACCCACATCCAATATCTATGCTCTCCGTTTGTTCACCTGTTTACCGATTTTATAATCAAGCAATAACTTACTGCACGACTCGAATAATAAATAGTAATAATAATAAATAATTAAAAGAAAAATAATTTATAATAATAATAATCAGTATGTTTGCTGATATTTGTTGTAATAATCCTTTACAATCGGTATGCACAAGGGAGACAATAATGGGTACCTGAGTATCTGGATTTTGAGTAATGTTATCTGAAAGTATAACGTATAAAACCTCAACAATAATTTTTCCCAAAAAGGAGTAAAATGATATGTTTAGTAGTTCAGATTCATGTAAATAACGACGATTAAAAGCGATCTTACCTAGACTTAGAAATCCTTAAATTACTATAACCCCCCCCCCCGAAAGGTACCCTGGCACCCGGTCATTTGCGCAAAGGTTAACTGGGTAGGTTTATGTTTTGATATTTTGAGTGAGGTTGATGGCTTTAGAGAACCCTGGGATTTTCATCTCTTCTGTTCTTTCTGTAAATAATCTGTTTGTTTTTTCTAGGTGGAGACTGAAGGATTTTTTTAAGACTCCCTAGCATCCACCCAGTTGCGCCTATGGTCATATTCCCCTGGATTGTTTTATTGGATCTTTCGAAATAAAAATTTGAACTGAAATATTTATTGAGGCGGCGGGTATGCAATTTGTGACAGTATGAGCTATAAATGGCTTCATAAATTACGAATCATCAATTTGTTCGAGAGGATAAGACATTTGAACATGGATAAATGGTTGAAGTGTGGAGGTCCAGGGTTCTGATGTCCTACCGCGAGGCTGACGCTCTAACCATCTGTAGTTTGGGGCGGTTTTCTCCAGATGCAACGTGGATGTATGTAAGAACTCCTTCAAAAGTCCTACCCATTCATCCCTACTTAACCCTTTAACGCGCAGTGTTCCCGCTCTGGGAACACCCAACCCTGACGTTTTGACTGTTGCCAGTCACGAAGAATAGATTGGATTTCTATAAAAATAGTGGCGGGTGACATAGCTCCACGAGAATCCTTTACTTTTAGCACGTCATTTCCCGTAAAAAAAAATGGTCACGATTATTTTTAAACAGCACTGACATCGGCTGAAAAATGGAAGAATGCGAGCACAGCTGGATGGATTGCCCAATGCTGAAAAAAGGGCAGTCGTTGCCATCGCTCGACTTAACTACCAGCAAGATGGCGGACGATCGAAACGTTCATCGCGTGCCAAAGATCTAGAGACCCTTTTTTGACGACAGCTGGCTGTGACGGCTGCCCTTTTTTCAGCATTGGGAAAGGGCTGCGCCTCAAAGGGTTAACGGATAACTCTCGTTAAGCTTCGCCTCAGTTAATAAACAGTCAGCCATCCTAAATTGCGTAGTTATTGATGACGTCATTCTATTTTATTTTTAATAGTACCCGAATGAGAAGTACTCGACTTTTAAAAGAATTCGATCTGTCCCATCACCCGTTGGCACGGAGAATGGAATTCGGAATGGAATTTACACAGAGATAAGTATTTATAGTTTCTTCATGAAGGGAGACGTACGTGGCTGTTTGAACAACTGGTCTCGTGCAAGTTTTGCTTTGCTACATGCTTGTTGAGTCAGATGAAGATTTAAAAAAAATGCAATGTTTTGCTACATGATGACAGTGAATACATAAAATGCTTGGATTTATTTTCCTTTACTGACGATATGTCAAATGTTTGTTTTTCTCCTAACACAAATTCGATTATTCTTAATTCAGCTAGCTTCCGTTCCGAATTGAGTTTGCTAGTTTCTTTTTCTTTTAAAGGCTGTTCTTTTTAAAAAAATGATGCAACCCTCACTGGAAATTTTTGTAGCTTTTAGGGCAAACAACAATGATATTAAAAATCTCTAAAAAAAATGAATGATGCTTTTTCAAGGGCGGGCATATCTCGTATATGCATTTACCACTACCGAGGGACGATGTGTTGGCCATTTTTTTTATGGAGGCACCGATTAGGCGGTCAACATTTCTCTGACCATAAAGGGACGGACCCATTAACCAGGGGCGTAGCCAGGGGGGGTATATCGGGATATACCCCCCCCCCCCGAAATTTTTGGATTAGTGATGAAATTCCGTCTATTTATACACATATAAGTTCATATCCCCCCCAAAAAAATATTTTCCAGGCGCATATCCCCCCCCCGAAATATTTTCCTGGCTACTCGCCTGCCATTAACAACCAAGTCCCCTCGGGATTCGAACCGTAGTTTATATAATCAAAGAGAGTGGTGCGTTATCACTAAGCAATCACTAGTGGGTGGGATTATTACAGAACGATTCCCACCTACTACTACATAAAATAAGTATTCGAGATTTGCACACCCTCCCTCCGAAAAAAGTTTCTTTAATCGCCCGTTGGTACTCGAGCTATGCAGTATGCTCTAAGTAGTACAGTCTTGAAAAATTGTGTTAAAGAACATTGAATGTACTAAAAATGTACTAACAAGAACATGAGCTGCGCAGCCAAATAGTTTTTCACATTGATTGTGAATTGGAATATGTTCAAAACATCCACAAGTACAAAAGTTGCTAAACCTCTCGAAATGGTTAATGACATGTCACGTCTGGATGAATGCCTACTGCTTAGCATCGTTAATTTCAAGTTTATAGTTCAACTAGAAGTCAAAGCTTGTTGTGGAGGCAATTTCAACGGGCGCTCGAAAAAACATTGGACGAAAGCATGTCTACACTACATTTAATCTTCGTCCACCTAAAATGAATAAATTCATATTCAATTCAATTTTTATTATATACCTAAATTGAATTTCATGCTCTTCTGGAAACGCGAGGATACTTTTCGCATTCGAACGATTTCGTTTTGCGAACACAGCCATTCTTATATCCATGCAGACGATTTATTTGTAAAACAAAAATTAAACTATGTAATCTGGGAAAACTATTTTATAGGAATTGGAGCCGCACTTTCCTATCAAATCCTGATGACCGTGCTGCATAGGACGTCCTATTGATTACAATAGCTCATTTTGCCACGCAAATGATTCACTTTTTTTTCACTCTCGAAAATAAAAGGCAGCTGAAAATAGCAAAAAAATCGCTTAAAAATGAGGTGGATTTTCAGATTTTTCAAGTAGCACAGATTGTATTTTATATTTTTAAACATAATTATGAAAATTTTCAAGCGGATCGTATAAATAGCGTCGATGTTATTACGCTTTTTCTGCTCTTTAATCTTTTTGAACTTTTTAATCTTCTTGGAGTAATGGTGGTAAAATATTTATATTGAAGTGGTTGCCCGGAATGGTTACAGAGTGTCAGGGATCAGCGTAACTGTAAAGTAGGACTCTTGTGCTTTCAACACGCAGTCACGTGTCTTCATCTGCAGCTCGCCCACTGAAGTTCATGATTCTAATGAACTATTATTATTAAGCCGCGGCGATAATAAACCCATTGCCATAAACATATTCGCCCAGAAATATTTATACGCTAAAGTCGTACATAAATGAACTGTCCTGTTACCTCGAAATTTGCATATTATCTTTATGTCGGTGAATCTCATTAAAAGTTGCATTCGGAATTAGCGTCGTTTAATTTTCAGGATTCTCGAATATATGGAATCTTTAAATGACTGCAATAAACTGGATGGTTCCTCCACACTGGCTAATTGGCGAGCGTTATTCATTTTTAAACACACTTTGAAGAACCCGACTCGTGTACCTCACGAAGTTGTTATTTAGGTAACACTAGGGTCGTATTTCTAAATAGGCTAGAGTAGGCCGCGGCATAGGGCGAAATTTTTAAAAATCGAATTTGATAACTTCCCTTAGTTCTCCCGTCTCATATTCGCCACAGCTCTGGACAATTCCCAGGAATTATGGGACCTGGGCATTTTAATAGCCAAGAAGCGCAACTTTTTGGACCATGTGATTAGCTTCTAAATCATGTGACCCAGGTATTTAAAGTGTAACACCGTCTGGATCGCGAATTTTTCGTGACCGGTACCGGTTCGGAAGTATTTATTTAACACGTTGACAGCCACAGCCAGGGTTGCCCAGCGGCCCGTGGACTACCGTGAAACTTCCTGCACACTACAACACCAAAGAACGGCGGCCGGTCGTATCTCAACGTACCAAGCCAACGCCTCCTAAATATGGAAATCCCAACTCCTACGTCACCAAGCTGTGACGTCATCACTAGGCCTTTGAAAGTGACGCCATCACAGTTTTAATTTCACAAAGTAAAACTATTTATAATTTATGGTGAATGTGCTACAAATATTAGAAAATATCTTCAATTAAACATTAAAATTAAAATACATTTCTCATACAAATTTATTCATTATGATCTATTTCCTTATCACACTATCTAATTAGTCATGGTTAAAAAGTGCCATTTGTCATAAAATTACATTTTTAATCTCAAATTATTAAAACATTGCTATTCATGGGTAAATTCACCAGAAATTTTTAATAAGTTTTTTTTTTGTGAAAATAAAACGTTTAAATGTAGGCCTCATGATGACGTCAAAGCTTTGCGACGTAAGAGTTGTAAGGCTTTCTATGTCTAGGAGGTGCTGACCAAGCCCGCCAAGTCTTAACGAATTTAAGAGTGAGCTCAGAGATCAAAGCGAATGTCTAGACCGGCTCCATTACATACATTCCTCAATATTGAAGCTTCCTTCCAACCGAAAGCATCCTTTAGTTTTTGTCTCCGTTTTCCTGGATCCTGAGCATATTCCTCATGTATTCCATTCACTATTTCCCTCGGTTTTCCTTCCTGTTTCTCATTAGGTTCCCAGCTTAGTACAAGCTGCGGTATTTCATTCTTTGGACATGCTGGCACCAACGTAGTCTCTTGTCAATTTTCGTTATGATGATTGTCCCAACAACACTAATCCTTGCTCTTTCCTTCAATATTGGTCTACTCTTCCTAGTCCTGAAGTTCTAGCCGATCATCGCCATAAGTCCCTCACTTGCAGACTTGATTGTCCAAGTTTCTTCTCCATACGGCAGAAAACTTTCGATGTCTACGTTGAACACGATTCCTTTTTTGGATTTCAATGATATTTCTGCTCCATAGTACTGAGTTTAGTATACCTATTATTTTCCTGGAGGCAAATATTAATCTTTTCGATTTCTACTTCTGATGAACCATCTTTTTCCAGTAATGATCCCAGATATTTGAAAGCCTGTCATTCTTAATTCATCCGTCCACGAAAAATATCTTTCTCTGTGATTGCTGTCATGTGTTCCATTTTCTTGTAGTTAATTTTCATGCACGAATTAGTCGTAGGCCTTTAATGCCTCTTCCATTACATGCATTAGGTCTTCCTCGTTTTGAGTCACGATAACTCTATTATCCACAAATAATTATTAGAGAAATTAGGGACACATATTTATTTGTGTGCCCAAATAAATATTGCGCATGAAAGTTTTTTGTAATCAATACGATATGCATAGGTAATTTTTAATTTTTTTCGCACTGTATAAAATTTACAAAATTAATATATATATATATATATATATATACTAGCTGCTACCCGCGACTTCGCCCGCGTCGGCTTTAGAATTAGGTCCCGAGAGAAATGTAGCATGTACCAATAACAAATATTGTTGCGGCAAAAGAAACTTCATTTAAATATTATTTGCTTTTTACTTGTTTCAAATGAAGTATAATGCAAGGTAGTATACTTCATTTAAAATAAGAGAATATGCAGAGTTACTAAATTTAGATTTTTTTCAGGCATTTGGCGAATAGAGACAGTTATGACAGTATTTACGAACTGTTTTGTAAAAGAAATATTTATGCTATATGCATGAATTTTAGTCTATGTTAATCAGGAATAGAGCAGCTTTCTATTAGTGAAAAAGTTTGAGAATCGGTTCTGTAGTTACAGAGATACCCAGAGAGCGTAATGTATTAGAATTATTTTGAGTGTTCCTGTAAAGGAACTATTTACGCTGCATGCATGAATTTTAGCCTATAATACTCAAGAATAGTTTAGCTTACTATCAGTAAAAAAAGTTTAGGAATCGGTTCAGTACTTACAGAGGTGCACATAGAGCGTAATGTAATTCTTATTAGCATCCCTGTAAAAGAACTATCTGTGATATACGCATCAAAGGTAGCCTATAACACTTAGGATGCCACCAGTGTCTAAGAAGTTCTGCTCTCAAAACTGCAAGGGGGGAGGTGCTAGGTTCCAACCCCGGTGGCGTCTGTCGACCTAGCCGCTCCCAGTTTTCCGCGGTTTTCTAAAAAACCTCGCGTAAATAAGGGATAGGATACCTGTCCCCCACAGAGGAATTTCCCATATAGGCCTAGGACCCTAGTGCAGTCAATCGGTCTTAATCCAAAAACAAACAAACAATGATACTCAGGAATAATGTAACTTTCAATCAGTGAAAAAAGTTTTAGAATCGGTTTAGTAGCTACAAAATTTCCATAGAGCGCAATGCATTAGAATTATTTTGAGTGTCTTTGTGAAAGAATTATTTATGCTATATGCTTGAAAGGCTGCCTCTATGTTAATCCAGGGCATAAGCTATTTTCATTACAAATTTTTTCAAATCCGTTCAACCAATTTTGTGTGATTCAGTCAAAAACATCCAAACACATAAATGTACACATTTATATGATTGGTAGGATTTGGAAATTTATGAACTTTAAGAAACACATCTGGGCTTTTCTTGGTACTTACGTATTATCCCGCCGGACTTTACCGCCAAACTGTTGCCAATAGTATTCAAAACCATTAATAATTTCATGTGTCCGGCATTTATTTCGGCAGCAAATTGCTTGTCTTGGCGGACCGCCGGGATAATACGTAAGTACCCTTTTCATTACTTATGCTTTTTAATTTGGCGTAAAATCAGCATAATTTCCACGTTTTTCAATTGCATGTGATTTTGCAAATATAATTTCTGCTTTATTTCAAAAGCATGAATCATTTTGTGCGGGCGATAAAATGGCTTTTAATTAAAAGTTAGAAAAGTAGTTAACATTTCAAAATTCTGAGCCTCAGGTGCACTTTACCGAATTCATGGGCTCAGTCATGCTCAAATTTTCAAAGCTCTGCTTTCTGTAGATTTGTCTGTAGAACATTTTTTTATTATTACAGATAGATAGATTTGGCATAAAACTGGCTTAATTTCCGTGGCATTTAATGTTTTTCAGATGCACGCGCTTATTTATTGAAGTAATAGCATTCTTGCTAGCTCAAACATGAATCATTTGATACGGGCGAAACTCGCCAAGCATAGCAACGTAAAAACGGTTTTTAATTAATAATTAAAAAAGTAATTAAAAATCTAAAATTCTAATTAGCCTATAACCATCTCCGGGGTCCCCTCTATATCTAAACCAAAATGCATCCTAATCGATTCAGCGGTTTAGGCGTGAAAGCGTCGTAAACAAACAAACAAACTCACTTTCGCATTTATAATATTAGTTAGGATATTTTAATTTTATAAAGTTTTCGAAATTTATATAAAATTTAAATATTTTTACTGTATACTATTTTGAGCAATGGATTCAAATGTGCATATCTAGGTATAATTAGCGTTGGTGCATGGACGAAGGAGGTTATCGACCCCCTGAAGCCCCCACCCCACCCCTCTTATGTACGTCCGTGACGACATGTATGACTTATTTTTCCAGTTTAAAATAAACTATCTTCAAATGGTTAGACCTTTTTTGATGATAACAGAATAGAATTTAAATAAATAGCGAAAAGAAAATGGTACTGCATAATTGATTATAAAAGCAGAGTCCCCAACCTCTACGGAATATAATTAAACACTTTCCCTGAACAGTAAAATTTGTATTAGAATATAGCGAAATTTCAACATTCCAAAGACAGTCTGACATTGGGTTTGTAAGATATTTTGAAAAATTTACTGTTTTGAAAAAGGGGTTAATTATATTCCGTAGAGGTTGGAGACTCTGTAAAAGAGATGAGTTGAGAGAAATAATCATTCTATATTGTTCGATCTCGAAGTCTTGAACGTCGGTTTCGTCTCAGAAGGAACGGAATATTTCCTTTATTTCTTTAAAGGGACATTTAATACCTAACATGAAAAAAAAAAGACTTTAATTCTGGAATAGTTTTGAGGAAATTCATCATATGTTTTTTGATAAGCAATCCTTTGTTATTTATTTCACGCTAAAAATATGCAATGTTTTCCCCGAAGCAATTTTCTTTTGCCTCGTGTCAGCAACAGCTCGCTTTTAAATTGAATTTCAAGGCACTCTAGCAGAACTCTTCAAAATCCTCATACGAAATAATAATAATGACATAGCAGTATGCAAATACTTTTGGGATTTAATGATTATTTATTTTAAATGAAATTCCTTATCACTAACCGCTTCAGATACTAATAAAATCGCATATTTATTTTTTCCCCCAGCTAGGTGGAAATTGGGGCACTTGAGTCATCTGATTGTTTTCCCTCTTTCAGCAAGTTGATTTTATTTTTTGAAGTTAGCAGCAAGTTGATGTATTTATAGTTGTGTAACTTATACAAAAAAAGTCGACTACTTTACTTTTATTGTTATTTATTATTTGTATAGATTAGTAGTAGTTTTTTTCCTACCTGAACTAAATTTTGAAGGTAGTAATACCGTCTTAGTAATAAGAAAAATTCTAGCTATAATTCGACTCTGAAATAGTTGGTGGAATTAGGTTGTTTTATTTAGTAAAACCTTTTAAAAAGAAGTTCTTAAATTGGATATTCTCAGACTAGGAATAATTAAGTTCTGTCTTTGTTATTATTCAGTCATTTTCTTTATTACTCGTACAGATTAGTGATAGTTTTTCCCTCTACGTGTACTGAATTTTGAAGGAAATAATACCGTGTGTTTATGTAAGAATAAGGAATTGAACTACATTTTAACTTCTGAAGTAGTTTGAGAAAATGTTTAGTTTTCATCTAGTAAGAACTTTAAAATGAAATTCGTATAGTGGATATTCTCAGACTTACGATACTTAAGTCCTGTCTTAATTTTCAACTAATATAAACGCTGAATTAGTGAGATAAAATGAATGTTTTTTTCAACAAGGTCGACTATCTAAAGTTTAAATACAAAAGAACCTGAAATTAAAAAATTAGCTGAAATAGCTTTATTTTTCTTTATATATATTTTATTGATATTGAACATGTAAAATTTACTATATAAAACCTATTTTTAATCTTTGGGCATGTGTTAGAAATAAGTGCCTTTGACACAAATGGAAATTTGGAGTTTCCTACCCCATTTATCCCACTGCCCCTCTGCCTGGCCTACCCCATTATTTTCTGAATCTATTGTTGGTGATTAAAAATAGAAGAAGCAGCGTTTTAGTTACTTTAATTTAGTTAACGTCGTTGGTTCACAGTAGGGAATTCAAAGACACAAGCTGAGAACAGAGCGACACTGAAAACAGAAGAGAAACTTCGGTGTTACGTTTTGTATTGGATGGAACAGGTTAAATCTGTGTTCGATGGAAGTTGAATTCTATGACAGTTCTCTCTCACTTTATATACAGAACTGCCTAGACTGGTTGTTGGGTAATATTAATTTTCGGAGCTCTAAGGCTAACTTCTCTTACTGCATTTACTTAATACTCTTACTAATGCTGCTAACTTACTGCATTTCTAAGACCCCCGTCTCCCATGTGTAGTTTTCTTAATTTCTAATCAGCTTAGCTTTTTGGAAATTACTATCCTCCTTAATAGTAGCGCTATAGGATAATGAGATGTCTGTCGTATGCATGTATGTATGCATGTATGCCTGCTACAGGTGACTAGACCGTTCGTCGTATCTGAATTTAATTTGGCATACTGATTAAATAGGACAAGGATAATGTATTGCCGCAAAAAAAAGAAACCGGAATGATAGTTTTTAATTATTACTTAAAATTAATTAGGGGATTTTTTTTATTTGTAAATTCGCGCGGCTGTCGATCTAACGGTCTGGAGTTTTGGTAGATTTCATCCAAATGTAACGTGAATACGCGTAAGATCTGATCGCCTTGGCTGATCGCCCCAGCGTAGAGTTGCGCTTATCACACAAAGACAAATTTATTTGTAAACATAGGAGTTATTTTTAGTTATTCTACTCTTTGGTACGAAAGAGAATTGCAGTTCGCTGTGAGGCCTGAGGCCTCTTTCTCTTTGGGGCCCTAGGCCTATACTCAGCCTAACGGAGATCCGCCTCCGCCTAAGCTTGTTGTTGAGTGAAAACAAATACGCTTAACCATACATCTAACTAGGTTCACGAAGAAAAAGAAAATCAGGCTTCAAATAGTAGAAGCACCGTTAGATTTTTCTCATCTATTCTTGAGTTTACCCGAAACATGCATAAAATGATTACACCAAAAAAAACGTCATAAAGAAAAAAAAAGAGACAAGGATTCAGAGAGAAAAATCAGAATTGCATTTACTTTTCTCATCTATTCTTGCGACTACTCGAAATAAAGCATGGCTGTCGTCATAATGCGATCGGCTATTCAATGTTTGAGAAACACGTCTTTTATTGCATCATACTGACAAACAATTTTCTTCTTATCACATTCAAAGGAAGATTACAGAGTACTCTGGCACAATAAGTAGATAAAATAATTGTTAAATAATAATGAAATCAAAAAATAATTTATTTTTGTGTATAAAAATTGCTAAAAAATGATTTTACTTTTTTCTGTTGTAATAAGACATTGATTGAACGTAAGGAAGTGATACGCATTATTTTTTTAATACTGATCAGCATTTGTTTTTTTTTCCAGGGCTCATACCTAAGATATAAGTGTCTAACTTATTTTATTAAGGATCTTTTTTATAAATATTATATCCTTCACCTATTTATAGGATCTCAAATGTACATCCCAGATATAATCTGATATACTTTTGATATGAATTATCGGCTATTGTGTGATTTTACAGATACAAGATACTTTGAATCTTTCAGCTGAGTAGTATATAGTATTCTTAATGTAGTAGCTTGTGAAACAAAAAGTTTTGTACTTCTTAGATTAGATAGGATATTTTTATAAATATATCTTCCACTTATTTATAGGATCTCAAAAGTATATTCCAGATATAATCTGATATAATTTAGATGTCGATTACAGGATATTGTGTATCTTTACAGATAAAGGATAATTCAATTGAGTAGTAATATCAAGTTTTGTATTTCCAAGACGTTATAGACAAAAATATAGTACATTCTTTGTTTTGTACTTTTGTTCTTTGGGAAAATTACAGATGTATAATATTTCTCTTGTTAAATGAGGGTCATTTCCAATTTATTTCAGAGAAATGTCGTTGTCTATTATTTAACTCAAGAATAGCAGAGTTTCCCTTTGATAGCATGGGCGAATGGGGGAGGGGGGTCTGGACACCCCCTCAGTCTGTGCACAAACGGTAAGTAATTATAGCCAAACATTCAACTTTTGAATCTAGTGCTCAAAATAGTATACCGTAAAAGAATTTAAATTTTGAAAACAGTTTATTAAAACTTTAAAAATTATTTGAATTTTGTAAATTTTATAATTCAGTGCGTAACAAACACAATTTAATCTAAAGAATTTAAAAAACTTTTAGGTCAATTGAAAATCATTACCGGATATTTACAGTAAAAATTTACTGACAATCATATTTTATAGCAAATTTTATAGTTCGTGTTTCAAAGAAAAACATTATTTGACTTAAAAATGAATTCCTGTAGATTTGCTGCTGTTTTCGATTATATTTCTCTGAAAATTAATTCATTAGATTTCCTTGATTCTAGTATAATTTCCTGAGAAAAAATTATTAAGAATAAAATATACTAACTGAAATTCTTATTAAAGTGTACGTGTCCTGAAGAGATTGATCAAATACTCTCGAAGCCAATGCAGAAGAATTTACTTACACTGGAAATTTTATTTTAGATGTAAAGATCGGCAAAAATGTGAAAACAAATATTTTGTTATTTATCAAAACGCGTAACTCAAATGTCTGATGGTTTAAAGGCAGATGAATTAAGCAGGTTTTAAACAGAGGTATCGAAAATCTTCGTAAACCTGAACTATTTCTGCTGGTTCTGTATATAAAACAAAACCATCCAAGTAGCTAAACTTTTCTGACAAATAAATACGTTATAAGACTTTATGAATACTTGAGGATTTTACATACGTTTTTATTAACTTATATTTTTTATTTATTAAACTGAAACAAAACACAGTTATACGCAAGATTTCATTTCATTTGAAGTATCTTTATTGCACAAAAATAATACTGTTTCGACATTAAAGTAATTTTGAAAACAAAAATACAAATAATAAAAGCCTAAGATACATGTCTAAAATCTTTAGATATTTTACTCTGAATCCCCCCCCCCCTGTGCATAATGATAAAAGTATTTAAGGACACATGGGACATCTCGACGGGTAAAAGGATGTAGTTTTTGCAAAAAAAGATTTAACATCATATATTTTATTTAAAAATAGAGATAGGAATGACATTTTTTGTCCATTGCATATACACACATTATAGTCCACAGATAAATTTTTAAAAATGAAATTGATTCATAAATTAGTTTTTAAGAACTAATTAGCTTTTGCCATATCTCTACGATAACAGTATGCCAGTATGGTACACTTTTCTAGAAAACTATTGAGTTAATCACCTTAAAATTCGGTATTGTATCAGAAAATATACTATGTGAGAATAATAAGAAGTCATTTTCATTTTTGATGAAAAGAAATAAAATTAAAATTATTTTACTTAAAAAACTTTAAAAATTCTAAAAATTAATGGAGCGAAAAAAAATTATTATTATTATTATTTTCAAACTTTTTTCATTTAGATCTTTAATGATAGGCATTTTTAAGAAACCAGTTAGTTAAGCAATTCTGAAAAGTTTCAACTGTTTGCCTGAAACAGATTTTTAGGAAAGTGTACCAAAGCACCGAAAAAAAATATATGTATCGGACAAAGGCAAAAAGACTAAAGCTTTATTGTAGTCAAACTACGTATGTTTACGCTTTTAAAAGCTCTATTTTGAGTTTTTAAATATTCTTACAACAACAAATTATGTAGTATGGAATCGTCCTCAGTCTGATCTATGTTTTAGGCCGATAATTGAAAATTCGAAAATTTGAGCCAATTTCTGTTCCATGTGTCCTTAAGATACATTTCTAAAATAATTAGATGTTTTACTCTAAATCTTTTTATTTATTTATATAAAAATGAAATATTATTACACGTACTGATTTCCAAATAACATTGTTATTCTGCTAATATTATCATGCAGTGTGCTTTAAGAAAATTTACATCGAACTAAACATTTAATTTTTGCTTCAACTGCACCTCTTTTCAATATGTGGTAAAGTACATTGTACTGTTATTTTGACTGATTTTTTCTTTCATTAATAAAATCAATGGGTAATTTCTTTTATTAAAAACAATCGTGTTCGAGCTATATAATTATGGATTTTCAAAGCATCTTGCCTATCTATATCTTCCTATGAGACTTCGCACGTGTCTTCCTTTTGAAAAATTTATTTTATGCATGAGATTTTGAGGTATTATCAGAATAGGATACAAAATTACCATCTTATTCCGAGAAATTTCAAAATATTGCGTAAATAAAAGATAAAAGTAAGTGTAAAAAAATGTCTTTTAGTATTAAAATAAACGGTAGCAATTACTGAAAGGATTTTTTTATTTATTTATAAATTTATAAATAAAATGTATTCATTAAATAATTTCTTCTGAAAAGTTTTCAGCCTGGACAGCAATAGTGAAAACAGATTTGTTAATCTAGAGAATACACTTGTTTTAATGTCAAAACCATTTTCCTGTAATAAAATTTACTTTAACAAAAAAATAGAATTTTTAAAACTAATTATTGGATGTTGAACTATAACGCAAAATAACAAATATGTTTTCGAAAATACGCGTATATGATGCGCAAGTAAAATTCTTTTTCGAAATTTTTCTTCGCAACTAACACCTTTTTTTAATGCACAATGCAATAACTTAAAAGCGCGCGTAAAAGAAATTTTTTCACGGCCTTTTTCAGTCACAGAAGCTTTATAATCCTATGATCGCCCACATTTTTATTACCTTTGTAAACTTATTTAAGAATTTCTATCTCCATTCACTGAATTTTTCTTTACGTTCTCCCACTTAAAAGAAAAAAAAAAAACCTAGCGTACGTAAAAACTCGAGCTCGCAACAAGCTAATCTGTGCTCTCTATCATAACCATTCTTTTTTTCCAAATAAAGCAAACAGCTCTCCAATTTAGCTAACCGGTGGCCAAAGGAAAAAAAAAAAAACATACGCCGCCAACAGCCAACCACACACGCACACAGTCAACAGGAGGAGGGGGAAGGGGGGGGAATGCGGTAACCCTGCATGGTGGAAGCGTACAGGTAGAAACGCAAAAGTGGGTTCACGTCCCAGCCGGGCAGTCAAGACAACAGCAGGTTAGAGCATCCACATTCTAGTTCTGAATCAGACTCGAAGGGAGTCGGTCGGTAGCTCGCTTTCTCTGTTCTCTGACTGCTGTTAACTGAGAGATTCCATCTCTCTTGTTTGTGTGCGTGAAGATAACAACTCCGGAATATCACGTTGTGACTCTTCCTTGGATTCTCTTATCATCCGTTAACTGGACTGCGGCTGCGCGCTCATCTTTTTTTTTTTTTTTTATCAGTGGATACCGGCAGCTCGAATAAAAAAGGTACCCTTTAAAAAGTGCCGTCATGGATAATCTGGGTAAAAAACGCTAATCTTCTGCGGAAAGTCAAATTCGCTGCTGCTGTTTTGTTTTTACTCGCTCTCGACTTGCACTCTTCGGACTTGTGTGTGAAGTGTTCTTGATTCATCTCGCATCCAGGATCTTAAGTTACCGGCGAGTGCTCTCCTTGGTTCTTTACACAAAAAAATGATTTGACAAAGGACTTGTGCTGTTTTTAAAAAAAATTGCTGCCATCGAATCTTCGCTGTTTACCCTTTTAATATGTCTCTGAGCAACAATCCCTTCACCCCTTCGAACATGAAGCACAAACTGAGCAGGCTCTGGAACAAGCGCTGCGTGACCATCACGGAATACGACCCCACCTACAAAGTGGTGTACCTGGGGAACGTCATCACGCAGTGGGCCAAGGGGGACGGCTGCGCCGACAAGCCCCTCGCCACCCTGTGGAAGAACTACTGCACCAACGTCAAGCACGAGATCACGATGAAGCTCACCATCAGCAACTCGGGACTGAAGGCCACCACCAAAGAGCACGGGCTGACGGAGTACTGGGCGAACAGGATCACGTACTGCGCGGCGCCCCCCCAGTACCCGAAAGTGTTCTGCTGGATCTTCAGGCACGAGGGCAAGAGGATGAAGCCGGAACTCAGGTGCCACGCCGTCCTCTGCGACAAGGAGGACAGGGCCAGGACTATGGCCACCCAGCTCAACCAGAGACTGACGCAGGCCCTCCAGGAGTTCAGGAGGGAGAAGCTGAGCAAGCAGAAGGCCAGGCTGTCCCTGGCGAACTCTTGCTACGACAACCCCACCATCCCCCGCCGGAAGCTCTTGCTGAGCACCGGCTCCACGAACTTCAGGCCGCCCCTGGAACGTTCCAAGAGCGCTCCCAAACTGACAGCTATCGACGAAATCGAAGAGGAGGAAGAGGAGGAAGAAGAAGAAGATTTCGAAGAGGTGCAGTTGACCCACCTGGACGACGAATTCGACGACGAATTCATCGCGGGATCCGTCATATCCGAGATCGAATCTACCTCCGACATAGTGCCCGACGACGTCGATTCCCTTTCTGACCACTACCTGACGAACGGCGTCGAGACGGACTCTTTCGATTCGGACTCCGTGGACGAAGTGCCCAACACGAGGCGGAGACAGAGCAACCTGAAACTCATAAACGAGACCGTGGACGAGGAGGACAACGTTTCCGACGAGTCGGGCTACTCCGAAGAAAAACTGTCCTTCAAAGAGGACAGCATAACGTCGTATAAAATGTGACGAAAAAAAAACCCCTTGGATTGTTTGGTTAGACCTAAAGAGGTAAATCAAAAATATGAAATTATCGTCTTACCGCAGGACTTTCATTTTCAGTGATTCCAAACCTGTAAAATGTAAATAATAATTATTTTTAAGTGTTTTACTTCTTAAGTACTAACAAAAAATCAAATTCATAACTGGTAATTTTTTTTTCAAATTTGTTTAACTATTTTTAAAATTCTATATCAACTTTGAACTACAATCGAAATAATATAATATTATGATATAACATATCTATATTAATTATTTAATATTTAAATGATATAGTGTAGAGTTAAGTGATTTTTTTTAAATACAACTTTTATAATGATTTAAAATGTACGATTTCGTAAGATTTGAATCGATTTGTTTATTTTATTTATTTATTAATTTATACAGTTGTTTCATAATTTCTTGCTTAAACATTTCTGAATTTCAAATGAAAGTAATAGTGCAGTATAAATTTGGAAGATTTTTTTCCTTAAGTGGTATTTATTAAGTAATATTCAATAGCAAATAATTTTAGTCAACTGCAGTTTTTCAGTTTTAAGAAGTACATGTTTGGAATCATACGTACAGAATCTGTACTATATACTGAGAATTATTTTTTGATTTTTTGCAGGAAATTTATATTTGAAAGTGCTTTTATTCAATATTTTTGTTTGATATCTCAATATACGTTCATATAAACTTTTTTTAATGGTATTTAATGTAACATTCAGATTTTTATTTTAAGTATTTCTGAGCATTTAACATAAATACTAGTTTTATTTAGTATCATTTACGTATTTTTCTGTACTAGAATATGTTAAACAATCATTTAGATGTAGTGATTTGTTTACAACTGAAGGTTCGTGGTATAACTAAAAAAATATTGTGTTATGTTTTTGAACACGGGATCTTCTAAATCATAAATTTCTTGCTTAAAACAAGATATGATTTCTCTGTAATGCGGTTTTCTTCAGGGATCTATGACATGTACAGTTACCGAATTTGCTTATGTATTTTATTGTGCTGTATAGTGCCATATACTTAGATATTTAGAAATGACAATACGTTTGCGTGAAAAATAACTTAAATTTCTTTATGAAATAAGCGCGTTAATGTAACATAATCGTTAAATAACGGACAGATTTTACTCAAGTTAATTTTGCAGAATTCTGTGGTTTATTCAGATTTAAAATTGATGTTAATTTTGTAAAACATTCTTATTTGAATAAAGGAGTTCTTAACTTTTTAAATACGTTTTTTTTAGTTGTTATACCAGAATATCCATATTGTACATATTGTTCCGTGATAATTTAAAAATAACTCCAAATAACAACTAAAAATATTTTTGAATAAATAAAGCATATTAAATAGTATCTATAATATATTAATTTGTTAAATATATTTTCTGATTATCATATGAAAATAGTTTAATAAATACTAAAAACTTCCTGAGCTATGCACTTTTTTAAAACAACTTTTAAACTATACAAAATTATGTTATTTTAAAGTATTATTTTCGAAACCTGTAGCGGAATTAATTTTAATACCTTGAGCAGTATTTCTTTATTAGCTAAGAACTGCTTAATAATAATAATAAAATAATTCTACAAAAATAGTTTTGGCTAGTTGCATTAGTATTCTAAAATTGCTGAAATGATCTGAAGTTTCATTACGTGTCAAAATTTACAGCAAAGTAATTACACTGAACCAGAAAAGAGAATTGTCAAAGCAATCCTATAAATGTAACCAACTATTGTAAGATTATTCTATGTGACGTAAATAACTTTCTAAATTCAGTTTAAAAGCTTACCTATTGAATATTGCCATTCTAAGTCAGGTAATATCAATGCTCAAATCATTATTTTAATTAATTCTCTTTTCTTGTTCACTAAAAATAAACAAACTCGTGAACAAATTTTTATAAACAATGTTCAATTTTTAAAAATAGAATTATGCATCTCCCTTATGCATTTATTATCATATTATGTGCATTTTGTAAAAATAACAAATTTTTACTTCACATTTCATTGACTACTAGTTTTATATGGTGTTTCATTGTTTTGTGTATTATAAATCATCCTTCACCAAAGATCGTTCAATAAAACTGTATAGTTATTTTTATTTTGAACTCCCTTGTCTCCTTTATTTCTATTTTGTGAAACACTGTTATATTTTTTAGAAGAATCATTAGAATAATATTTTTACTATGATATAATGGTGCATACAAAGGGAAAAATACATTTACGAATTTTTAACTGCAATAGAACCTAGATATGACATAAATTTCGAGCACTTAAATATGACACAAACTTCGTAAAAAATTATATTGTATGTATCATGCTTCCATTTGTAAAAATATAGCTTCAAAAATATTTTTCTGATAATATTTGCACCTATTCAGCTCAAGAATAACTTTTAGAAGAAGTATACATGTGTTTTACAGCGAGAAATAAGTCGATAGAATTTTATCTTAGTGTAAATTAAATTATTTTAATTCTAGTTTATAAAACCTGATTTTAAAAATTAGAAATAACATATTTAAAAGAAGCAATAATCTTTTTTAAATCTCTTAAGCATTATATTTTGATATTATTTTTATGCCATTATTAGTTTAAATGATCCATCTATAGGTGGTAACGAAAATAACATACTTTAAAATGTTTAAAATGTTATTCCAATAAATAAATTTTGTTTAATATTTATCAATGTTTGCTGACAGACGGTACTCCAAACGTACAATTATAATAAGGATAGTATGCTAAATTACACATTTTATTGTAATAAATACGAAGTTTCTAAAATATTCTGGAAAAAAGAGGGAAAACAGCAAGTGTAATTATATGATTTGAAATTTGCTGAAACAATTCATCTATATAAAGGTAACAACATCACAATGAGATATTGTTATCGTAACGTAATTGTATAAAATTTGCATTCACTCAAAAACAAAAGAATTCAAATTTGAGCTAATTTTTGTATGGTTTTACAGAAATGTATCACTTTCAGAAGAAAAGAAAATTGGACATGAAACAAGAATTTTCTTGTTTCTTGGTACATTATATCTTGTTTGTGGGGAAACAACTTCGTAAGTTGATGACGAAATGATGATAGTAAACATGATTTACACTTGAAAACTTGTGAGTGGCAGTATTTATGATTGAAGCAATTTGCAACTATCAATATGTTAATATTAAATTTGTATGGTTTATTTTAGCAGTCATATCACACTTAATAATGGTTGAAAGAGCTGTTTATCTTTTTAAAAAAAGTTTATTTATGCAATATTCATTCACTGATATTAGAATATTAAAAGTTTAATCAGTAAATTTATTTATATTCTTAATTTTAATCATGTACTAATGAAATTACAGCATGTGGAAAAATAGCATGATGGTGAAAATGATACATAAACTTTTTGTCGCTTTATTTTTAGCCAATTGAAAGTCAATTCAGTCCTATATATACAAACTCTGAAAAATAATTTTGAGTACAAGCGAAATTTACTATTTTGGCTTTTCAAATACTAATTCATTACTTTTTTCAAAACGCACAAATCGATAGAAATGTAAATAATGTAACTATGCATAATTTAATCCTTCATTTACGATAAATAATTTTTAATATCCAAAACCACAACGTAGGGTGTTTGACTTTTACTCAGATTTTTGTGAGAGGGTTTGGATTATCTAATTTATGATGAAGCAGAATTAAATCACTCAAGTTGTGAACTCAATGTAAAACCTTCTTTCTACATTGTTCTTATCATTTAGTGTAGAAATGTAGTATTTTCTGACTGAATATATAATTTATTATACAAAACTGAAGGCACATTTAAATAATTTTTATTTATCGCTTATTTATCATTCCACTATAAAATGATACAATGCACTGATATATAATTTTTAAGATATGAAACTGTAAACACATTTATACAATTTAGTATTTTTCATCTATCAATGCACAATGAAATGATAAGATTTTCTGATAGGATACATAATTTGTTACAGGCATTTCAACATTTTGATCTCCTTTAATTTTTTGTTTTTCCTTTTATGTATCATTTATTTATTATCGTTCGATAAAGGTTATAAAATTTTCGACTAAATTATTAAGTTTCAAATTACAAAAAAATGAAGCCTACTTTTACAAAGCTGTATCACATTACTTTAAAAATTTATTTTTCTTTAATATCTATGCAACCTGTAATCCTACTATATAGTTACGCTGATCCCTGACTCACTCACTCTCTAACAATTCCGGTCCGACCACTTCAAAACAAAACTTTTACCGTCATTAATTCAGATTAATAAGTTATGGTCTAAAACTCTAATTAAAATCACACCGTTTGTACGATCCGCTTGAAATTTTTCATAATCATGTATGAAAATACAGAAAGAAATCTGAGCTACTTTAAAAATCTGAAAATTCACCCGTTCCCTCACTTTTAGGCGATTTTTCGCTCTTTTCAGCTCCAATTTATTTCCGAGAGTAAAAAAAAAAGTGACTAAAATTACCCTTTACAAGTGAAAATGACTCCACACAATTGGGATTCCAATTCGTTTAAAATAGTTTTTTCAGGTAACATGGTTTAATTTTTTTAAACTAAAATAATCGTCTGCTGAAGCATTAATATAAGAGAGGCTGAGTACACCAAACGAAATCGTACTAATGCCAACAGTTTCTGCGCATTTTCCAGAAGAGCATGAAATTCAATTTGGGTATATAACAAAAATTGAATATGAAGTTATTTATCTTAGGTGGACGATGTAGGTGAAGATGTAGAAATAAAACAATATTTTAGTGAAACATACTCGCTATAATATAAATAAGAACATGTGACATAATTTAGGCTTCCCAGAGTTTCACTTTGCACATGTGCTTATTACATACCCAATTCTGATATTTTCATGATTTCAAATCCCAAGAACCAGCTCTAGGTTCAAACAGCAGAAAAAAAAAATCATTTATTTATACAGATCCGCGGTGCAAAAGGTTTTACGATCGATGCATTCGTAATGGCTTGTCTTTCTTTTTATTTTCCGAACATATACCATGTAAAGTATTGTAATCATGAAAAAATTCGGCTTCGAGATTTTGGTGTATTTACATGTTTTGAGATCTTCTGAATTCATTTATGCTGGTTTTACGAGATGTATGCGTGTGTGTGTGTGTGTGAGAGTGAACACGATAGCTCTTAAACGGGGCATTCGATCGAGCTCAAATTGGGTATATATGTTATAAACCACCGTCGCAAGACCGGTATTGATTTTGGTGTGCATAGCATTTAATAGTTTTTCTACGGGGCTACGAGAAAGATTTCTTTTACATTATGGCCTATGGGGGGAAATTATTGAAAGTGCGCTAGTGTTTAAACGATACTTTCGATTGAGCTCAAATTGGGTATATACAGGGGCGTAGCCAGAAATTTTTCATGGGGGGGGGGTTACGACTACTGCAACTCATATATATGTATACATATGTGTGATAATGTAGTGAAGTATATACATTTTGTATGGCAAAAAAATTCTCATGGGGGGGTTATGACCCCCTAACCCCCCCTTGGCTACGCCTCTGGGTATATATATGTTATAAACCACCATCGTAAGGCCGGTATTGATTTTTTGTGTATAGGACTTACAGTTTTTCTACAGGACTACGACAAAGATTTCTTTTACAGGATGGCCAATGGGGGGAAATTCTTGAAAGTGCGCTAGCGTTTAAATGGTGCATTCGATTGAGTTTCAATTTGGTATATATGCTTGAATTATTCATAGATTAAAATTTATTTAAATGCTTGGTAATGATCTTAATCGTAAGTGTCCGGAAAGTTGAGTGGAGTCACTCCAGATTTTTTGTTTTACATTCAAATTTGCTTTCAATGTAAAAATCTGAAATCATTAAAACATGTCCCGATTTGCTTGCAGAACGGTACTGTTTAAAACAAATACCTTGAAATAGTTTTTAAAGAAATTGTAAACATTACAGCTTAAATTCCCATAGACGGGACTAAAACGGTTAATTTTTTTTTTAATGAGGTCCCGATTAAAGGGAATTATTGCATAAATTAAAATGATTAGATTGCAAACGAAAAAGTGCAAAATAAACAAATATTAATTGATTCTACAATAAAATCTCTGTGTAATGAACTTCTTAACCCTTTGAGGCACAACCCTTTCCCAATGCTGAAAAAAGGGCAGCCGCTGCCCTTTTTTCAGCATTGGCAGAATTTCAACATTGGGAAGGCTATGCACGCAGAGACAGCTGTGTCAGAAAAGGGTCTCTAGATCTGTGGCATGCGATGAACGATTTGATTGACCGCCATCTTGCTGGTAGTTAAATCAAGCAATCGCAACGGCTGCCTTTTTTTTTATCAACATTGGGCTGTCCATCCAATTGTTTTTCTATATCAATGTACTTCCATCGTATTCTTCATTTTCAGAAGATGCCAGTACTGTTAAAAATAATCCTGATAATTTTTACGGGAAATGATCGGCTACAAAGTAAAGGATTCTCGTGTAACTATGTCACCCTGCAGTATTTTTATCGAAATCGAATTTATTCTTTGTGACTGACAACATTCAAACGTCAGAGTATTGTGTCCTCACGGCAGGGACGGATTAAAGACCCCCCCCCCCCGCCGAGAAAAAAAAATTAATGTAAAAGATCCTATTTTACTTCCATAAAATGAGTGTATATGTCAATCTTCTAACTAACCGCCCCCCCCCGACAAACTTGCAATAATCCGCCACTGCCTCACGGCGAGGACACCGTGCGATAAAGAGTTAAAGAATTTTTACATCAGTATAGAAGAACTGGATATGCTGCCCAAGGCTGAAAAAAGTGCAGTCGTTTACATTGCTCGATTCATCTGCCAGCAACAGAAATCATCTGACAGCTGCGCAACTCCATGTTGAAGAATTTAATTCAGAAAGTTTTATAAAGGACACTGTTTTATTGCTTTCAGTATAAAGTCTGTAAAAGAGATTTGGGCTTCTTCGAGCAACACCCTTAAACTGTTAACCCTTTAACGTGCAGTGATCCCGGTCTGGGAACACCCAACTCTGACGTTTTGACTGTTGCCAGTCACGAAGAATAGATTTGATTTCTATAAAAATAGTTGCGGGTGACATAGCTCAACGAGAATCCTTTGCTTTTTAGCACGTTCATTTCCCGTAAAAAAATTGTCAGGATTCTTTTTAACAGCACTGGCATCTGCTGAAAAATGGAAGAACGCGAGAACAGCTGGAAAGATTGCCCAATGCTGAAAAAAGGGCAGCCGTCAAAAAAGGGTCTCTCGATCTGCGGCACGCGATGAACGTTTCGATCGTCCGCCATCTTTCTGGTAGTTAAGTCGAACGATGGCAACGGCTGCCCTTTTTTCAGCATTGGGAAAGGGTTGCGCCTCAAAGGGTTAAGGATGAACTCCACTCAAAAAATGCCTCCGTTGCGTTCCATCCATGAAACAGATGTTTGCTGGCACTGCCCTGCACACTGCCAAGGGCAGAGGAGGATATATTCAAAACTGGTACGAGAAATATCTTCTCGTCACCTTCACTCATGCAAATGACTTACGGGGCCCGAAAACCTGCCGAACCCAACCAGTTTTTTTTTTCTGTTAATTCCGATAAGTTATGCCGCGAACATGTACACAGAGAAAACCACCAACTTAGCCCACACGTGCCAATTAACGTGTACGTTTTTCCAATCCTCCGCCAAAACTCACGTGGAATGGCATTCCAGGGAGATAGAAATGCTAGAGGACATTGAAGCGAATTAAATTATGTTTTTTTTTTTTTTTTTTTTTTTTTTTGTAAAAAAATAATAATAGCCGTCACAGGATTCTGAATTAACTTTAAAAGCAAACTAATGATATTAAACTCTCGAGATACTTATTAACCCTTTGAGGCGCAACCCTTTCCCAATGCTGAAAAAAGGGCAGGCGTTGCCATCGCTCGACTTAACTACCAGCAAGATGGCGGACGATCGAAACGTTCATCGCGTGCCACAGATCTAGAGACCGTTTTTTGAGCATTGCCCCCAAAATTGGGGGGCTGTGCGGCACAGCCAGCTGTCGTCAAAAAAGGGTCTCTAGATCTGTGGCACCCGATGAACGTTTCGATCGTCCGCCATCTTGCTAGTAGTTAAGTCGAGCGATGGCACCCGCTGCCCTTTTTTCAGCACTGGGCAATCTATCCAGCTGGTCTCGCATTCTTCCATTTTTCAGCAGATGTCAGTGCTGTTAAAAGTAATCGCGACCATTTTTTGACGGGAAATGACGCGCTAAAATGTGAAGGATTCTCGTGGAGCTCTGTCACCCGCAACTATTTTTATAGAAATCAAATCTATTCTTCGTGAGTGGCAACAGTCAAAACGTCCGAGTTTAGCGTTCCCGGAGCGGACACACTGCGCGTTAAAGGGTTAAGGTCTGCCTTCCGCGGAAGACGCAGAACTGCAGGAAGCAAACGGACATTATCTGCGCTTATTTTCCGACTTGGGGGGTATCTACGAACAAAAGATAATTGTAGATAATCCATCAGTTTGTGGTTTCAAACTATTTCATACAATTGAAGAGCCAAGTTTGACGTTGCATGATGCCCTTTCGTACTGATTTAAATGAATGACGAATCTATAAACAGTCCAGTGATGTGGCATAAGGTAATCTCGTACAGTATTTTGAAATTTTTTGGCTACTGTCGTACCTTCCTCTCCGCGTATCTACTAGAGATGAGTTCGGGCTCATTTTTTGAAGCCCGAGCCCGAAGACTTTTAATCCGAGCCCGAGCAATATTATTAAAGTTGGAGCCCGAGCCCGCCCGAGCCGAAATTTCAGCTAAAGACAAATAAAATTAACTACTTCATTAAGAGGATACAATAAATTTTGGAGCTTCACACACCTTCTAGTCCCCCGTGCCGCTATTTTTTGAAATAAGTACGTCTATTTATCCCATGAATCACTTTTTAAAATCTGTTTCAAGGAGTATGTTCAACAAAGGAGAAATTTTTCACGAGCCCGAGCCCGAACGCAATCGTGAATTACAGAGCCCGAGCCCGAGTCGGGCCCGGGCTCGGGCTGAGCCCGTCTCATCTCTAGCATCTACCCGTTTATACACACTTGTTACAAGGCTGCAAACCTAGGAGGAACCATTAGATGAGCATTTGCAGTAATTTAGAGGAGCATATTTTGCATTTTTGCAGAGCACTTTTAATTACTGTAATAGAAATCTTTAAAAAGTATGATTTTATTTTATTCTTCAGACTTTTTTCTTTTTTCGAACTAAAGTTTATTGCAGATATTTTATTGAAATATCCATAAAGTACAAAAGAAACAATGCACCTAATAAACACAAAACACATTAAAGTGAAGTTTATATAATCCAAAATTATAAAATTGCCTATAAATTCTAAATTAATTTAATCTATAGAATTCTTTCCGATTTCAGCATTGGTAAAACACGGGAAATTTCGGAAACACAAGTCCTGCAATAGCAGGTAATCTGCAGAAACAGAGCTTCCCCTGGATGTTAAAGGAGCCTGGTGCCACGCGTGCAATGAAAAATACGCTTGAAGTAATTTATAACCAGCGATGTAAAATACCCGGGTATTTACTTTCAAGGGTAAATACCCAGGGTAAATACCCGGTATATACCCAAAATGGGTATTTACTTGGGTATTTATTTTTGAATTAACACTATTGTTTAAAAAAGCTTGTATTGGTGGGTAAGGATATTTACACACACACACACACACACACACATATATATATATATATATATTAACTAAAGAAAAAGAAAAACGAGAAACTTAGGAATCCTTTACAACTTTTTAATCTCATAAAACTTAAAAAAAATATAGTTATGAAAAGAAACTATATGATACATGTTGAATAAAATTGTAAATAGGAATAATAACAAGGAGCAGTGTATTTGACAATTTGAAAAAAAAGGAGAGAAATTCAACCATACTAAATATATACAGACAGTAAAATCTGAATTACGAATCTGAATCTCAGGAGACCGAAAATCAAATTTGTAATTCTGAAAAATTCGTTAAACGGAAATGTTATTATAAAAAAAATTGGTATTAATGATTTTTTTAATAGAAATATTTTGTTCATCAATCTGAAATATTCATAAAAGTTTAAATTTACCGTAAAAATATGTTTTTAAACCTATTACTTATAACTACTAGTTTTGTAACTATTTGCATGTAATTTTTATTTTAGTGATCATTAAATCAATCATAAGATGCATATAATCCCCTCTCCCCTTCAATAACGAACCATAATAAACTATAACAGTTTAAAAAATAATAAACATAAAATAAACTCTGGGATATAATAGTAAACTTAAAATAAGCTATGAGGTATATTAATCAATGTAGCACATTAAAAATATTGCCAAAGCTGTCACTTGCACAAAGCAATTTAAGGACTACCATAAAACATCCTTCATTAATAAAGTTAGTGAAAAAAATGCGGTATGACTGATAAAGTAGTTTATGCCAATTAATCAAACGCTTAATAATAATTTAAAAAAACACTACAAAAATACTCATATTGAAGTCAAATTAAAATTAAAAACTTTGTATTAAAAAAAATTAACAATAATAGAAATCTAATTGGTATTAATCATAAATGTTCTTAAGAACAGTTATTCCTTTCTAAGTTGAAAATACCCAGTCTTTGGGTATTTACCCAGGCCTTGGGTAAATACCCAAAAAATATTTACCTAGACAGTGGGTATTTACGCACCCCACATCACTGTTTATAACATAATAAGTGTACTATATATTTAAAGTAAATGAAGTTTCTGGAACCGTTCAAAAATGATTTTTTAAAAGTTGGTCCATCTCTGATACCTATATCCCTTGAGTATTCGCCACTGAAGCATTCATTAGGTCCCGAGATGTTTTTGATTTGATGAGCTAATGTAATTGTTAAAACATTGATTATTGAACTCTACAGCCCCCCCCCCTTAAGGCGTAAAATTTCTGGAGGATCCTACATAAGAGTACTTGATCTAAGGTTACTACCCTTCCCCCCCCCTCCCTCCCTACCCCTTCCAGTGGCAGATCCAGAAAAGTCTCAAGGGATTGGGCGATTGTATGTCGAAACATTTTATCAGAAATGGGCGATTTCACCCCCCCCCCTTCATGTTCATTTTTAATTTTGAATCCTTGTTTAACTCCTTAAGCCTCGGTTCTATCAAAATCACGGGCTAAGCTTTCTCCGACTATATTTCACTCGTCAGTGATATTGCTGGGCAATAGTAGTGTTCAAATGTTATGCATCAGAAAGATAAGTGCATTTCAATTCTTATGCGTGGATTTTTTTTTTATATCTCAGTTTGCACAACAGATGACAATACCAGACTATTTTTAACTTAATTCGGAGATAGTCTATTTTTAAACAGATAGTAGCGGTACTCGAATACGTGTATTTGTGATAGATGCATAATGCAATCTTAGCCCACTTTTTTTGCTTATGCTCAAAGAAAACTTTACAAATACTATCTATTTATTTTACGAAGTAAGCTTAGTGGAATTCTCCTTTAGTATTTAAAACATATATTCTTAATGATTCCCCACTTACTACAAAACACACATCCATAACCCTACAATAACCCTAAATGTCGGCTTTTCCTGGAAATTTAATTTTTTAAAAATTTCACGCTTAAAAAATGGCGGAAACCTTAAAATGAATATAAACATTGGACACGCACTTACTTTTATACAACACTTTCTGGAATTAAAAAAATTGGGCACTTTTCTTGAAAATAATACGTCCGTTAAGGGGTTAACTCATCATTGAAAAGATGCAGTGGAAAAGATTATTTTGCTTGTTTGACCAGTGTTGCTGCTTCCCAGGGCTTTTGAATGATTCGTTAGGCTGACCCTGCGTTGTGCTTACACATAATTTAATCGTGTATATGTATGCTAAAATTTTAAAAGACTCACATTGGAAGTTCTATTTCGAAAAGCTATTTATAAGAAACTGTACATAAAATCAATATTGACTATTTTATTCGAGTTTATAATGTTGAGCATTTACTACCAATAAACAATTCTCAAATTACAAAGATATAAATTAACTGCAAAGTCAAAGGATGTCTTTTTTTTCTGTCATTTGTTCTCTTGCATTAGTGCGTGTCCATCACACAGACAAGTGCGAGCTGTTGCGAGGTTATTTTTTATTTTTTAAATCAACACTTTTGATATTCAAATCGTAATTGATGAGAGATATCCATTCCTATTTCTGTATGTTTTCAATTACAGAATTTTTATCACTCGAATTTTTCAAATTCCTTTTCACCAAGAATAATAGTAGTAGTAGTAGTAATAATAATAATACTATTGGCCAAAGAAGTTTACTTTTATTCATTAGTATTTCATCCAGTATAATGAAAAAAAAAAGTTTAAAAATTGTAATGAATGATAAATAAAAAATCTGGAGTGACTCCACTCGACTTTCCGAACACTTACGATTAAGATCATTACCAAGCACTTAAATATATTTTAATCGATGAATCATTCAAACATATATACCAAATTGAAACTCAATCGAATGCACCGTTTAAACGCTTGCGCACTTTCAAGAATTTCTCCCCATATGCCATTATGCCATAACATAAAAGAAAGTTTTGTCGTAGCCCTTTAGGAGAACTATAAGTTCTATACACACCAAAATCAATACCGGTCTTGCAACGGTGGATCATAACATGTATACCCAATTTGAGCTCAATCGAATCTACCGTTTAAACGCTAGCGCACTTTCAAGAAATTCCCCCCATAGGCCATAATGTAAAAGAAATCTTTGTCATAGCCCTGTAGAAAAACTATAAGTCCTATACACACCAAAATCAATACCGGTCTTGCAACGGTGGTTTATAACATATATACCCAATTTGAGCTCAATCGAATCTACCGTTTAAACGCTAGCGCACTTTCAAGAAATTCCCCCCATAGGCCATAATGTAAAAGAAATCTTTGTCGTAGCCCTGTAGAAAAACTGTAAGTCCTATACACACCAAAATCAATACCGGTCTTGCGACGGTGGTTTATGACATATATATCCAATTTGAGCTCAATCGAATGCTCCGTTCAGGAGCTATCGTGTTTACTCACACACACACACACACACACACACACACACACACACACACATACACGCATACATCTCGTAAAAGCAGAATAAATGAATTCAGAAGACCTCAAAACATGTAAATACACCAAAATCTCGAAGTCGAATTTTTTCATGATTACAATACTTTCCTTACATGCTACATGTTCGGAAAGTAAAAATAGAAAAAATATGTATTTCATTTTTCAAAGTTATGATCTCATTTTACTGCTAAGAATTTGTTCTATACAGGTTAATTCTTTATTTATTTATTTATTAACTATTATCGTTAACATTATTTTTTTAATTACACTACTCTTTATTAAATGCATGGCATAAAAAAAAACTACATGTCAGTAGACGAATTTTTTAATTAGAAATATAATGCTATATGCCAATAATTTAAAAGAAACATCAAACAAATTGGAAACACCCTGTGTACATATTTTTCGTGAGAAACGTAAACAATAACAAGAAAAGTTTAGGTGCGATCAGTTGGGAAAAAAAAATAGTTTACGATCGTCCAAAGCATATTTATCAGCCGTACTCACTTCAAAGAACGGCGATCTTTTGGCGTTCTGATAACACTTCTTTGCAAATGATCCCACATTGTGCAATAAGCAAATATTAATTTCCCGCGTGTTCCAGAAATTTTCCTAAGTCCTCTTTCAACAGACAGAGGCATCAATCAAGAAAGAAGATACGCATGTATTTTTTGGATAAATACGTACATATTTCATCATTGTTATTCATATATTGTCTATTTATTGTCACGCGTTATACGTTATTTATTTATTTTCACATTATATATGAATAATATTTACGCAGGGTGTCCCAAAACGTCCTCTTTCAACATACAGAGGCATCAATCAAGACAAGAAAGAAGATACGCATGTATCTATATAAATAAAACAAACTGTAAAATGTCAATTGGTTGGTTAGTTAGTTAGTTTGTCTGTGTCTCGCGTAGTTCCTAGACGAGTGATCCCAGACGTACCAAATTTTGTATGGAAATTCTCCAGGGTGGGTCCCGACATACCTCGATGCGATTTTTTCGAAATTCGAATTATTTTAGGAGATGTCGATATAAAACGTGTCACAAAAGGCTAATTTTTTCTCTCCGCCCTTTCGCAATTGTAACCCCGCAGTGGGAAAAGTGAGAATTGAACATATCTAGGTTGCCATATTTGGCAAGTTTATTAAATGATTCAGACTATTGAAGAGTAAAAATAAAAGATTTTTTTTAGGTTATTTTTTAATTAAAATATCGTGTGCATTGTGAAATCAGAGAAGGAATGAAATTTTTTATACTCAAAAGAAAAGTAGGATTTGGAATCAAGCGAAAAATAAAATGGTTGATATGCGATTTTGAGAAGATGTGATTCTAACGCTTGGCGCAATTTATCGTCATTTTATCGTCTGCCACTTGGATTATGAATACACCTGAATAAGTTTTTGATACTTTCAATCAGTTCGAATTGTGCATTTTTTTGCGCAGCTTTTCCCAATCTATTTCTAATGTATTACATCCAGAAAAAGGATCTAATAAATATCAATTTTAATTTTGTTCAATCACATTCATGAATAATGATATATTTTCCAACTTAATGGAATAAGGAAAGAAAACAGGGTAAACGCATGGATTATAATACGCTTTTAATATATAGCACTTTAGTGAGCATTTAAAATCAGAAAGTGTTTCAGATTTTCTTACTTTTTTTTTCTTTTTCGTTTTTTGATAAAGGCCAATATATATTCAGAAGCTCTTCAGAATTAATATAGGACGAAAATAATTTGTTCCTTTTCTATAGGTTTTTATCATTTAACCATCTTATTTTTGTAACCAGGGGCGGCCCGACACTGTAAGCATCACATCTAGGCGCCGAATTCGAAGGGGCGTCATTTCGAACTCAAAAACTAAGTAGAACATAAAAGTGGGCATCTTTTTAACATTATCAGGGGGCGACACTTAACCATCTTAATTTTAAATTCCATTCAGAATCTGAGAGATTTCCGTGCCAAGGAAGACAGTGAGGAACAGGATTCTCTCCGAACAAGATTTATTAAGATGGCGAACCAACTGGTCGCCAGAGGCGGCTAGTTTTAGATAAATACGTGCATATTTCTTCATGGTCAATCATATATAATCTATATATTTTCACGTTATACATTATTTATTTGTTTTGACATTACATATAAATAATATTTACACAGAGTGTCCCAAAAAGTCGGTAAAGCACTTTAATTCTTTAGCGATAAGAAATAAGTGGGTCATATAAATTGAATAAAATGCTCAAAGTAAGGTAGGAAGGAAAAAAAATCCTTTAGTTACTTTTCAAAAAGGGACAATTTTCAAATTTGTGTACGACCCCTGTATAAAAAAATTGCCAATTAGTAAAATTTGTACCTTACGCAAAGGAAGTGATGTACAAAATTTCAGCCTTTCATCGGTATTAAGAAGTTCATTACACAGAGATTTTATTGTAGAATGAATTAATCCTTTAACGCGCAGTGTTTCCGCTGTGGGAACACCGAACTCCGACGTTTTGAGAGTTGCTAGTCACGAAGAATAGATTTGATTTCTATAAAAACAGTTGCGGGTGACGTAGCTCCACGAGAATCCTTTACTTTTTAGCGCGTCATTTCCCGTGAAAAAATTGTCACGATTATTTTTAACAGCACTCTGCTGAAAAATGGAAGAATGCGAGAACAGCCGGATTAGATTGCCCAATGCTGACAAAGGGCAGCCGTTGCCATCGCTCGACTTAACTACCAGCAAGATGGCGGACGATCGAAACGTTCATCGCGTGCCACAGATCTGGAGACCCTTTTCTGACACAGCTGTCTCTGCGTGCACAGCCTTCCCAACGTTGAAATTTTGCCAATCCTGAAAAAAAGGGCAACCGTTGCCATCGCTTGATTTAGCTACCAGAAAGATGGCGGTTGATCGAATCGTTCATCACAGCGCACAGTCAGCTTTGTCAAAAAATGGTCTCAAGATCTGTGGCACGCGATGAACGATTCAATCGACTTCCATCTTGCTGGTAGTTAAATCACGAGATGGCAACGACTGTCCTTTTTTCAGCATTGGGAAAGGGTTGCGCTTCAAAGGGTTAAAAGTTGATGGAGAGGAAAACTTCGCAAAGTTGCCGGTTATTAATGAATATTTTCAAACGTAAATTATTATAACAGCCCCAGAAACCGTTTAAGGCGTCTAGTGACTAATAGGAATTATCTTTTCGAAAACACTTTTTGTTTTTAGCCCTTATTGCTTCAAATTATGAAAAATCTGAAAAACTTTTTTAGTTCACTTTTCAAATTTTAAAACATATTTTTTTAACGTTTTATTATTTGAATCATGCAGAAGTTCTCAAATTTAGACTAATCTAAAATTATGTTTCTCTAACAAATACATGAGTGATCACGTATTAAAATACCTTATCAATTTAAACTAGATTAATTTGTTAATTAACTTCCGAAGTTCAAACACATTCTAAAAGATGAATTGTAAGAAAGCAATAAATATACTTTGAATATTTATTGTTAAAAAATTCTGTTTGAAATTTAGATACCTGTATTAAAGTGCATTCACGCTTTTTTTTTCCATGATAGTTTGCTTTATGCCTACATGAGTATTAAATTGACAAAAAGTATGCGAAGATTTGAAAACAGACTTCGTGTTTCTATTTTTCATCCTATTTCAGATATTGTTTTCAAATAGAATTTTAAGAATAATGAGTATTCAAAAGTGATGTGCGTAATTATACGCAGTAGAGAAAAATAAGTAAAAATCATACGTTAAATTTGTGAGTTAACTAATACAAGATGTTAAAGAACAGTAAAAATATACGTTAAATTACGTTATATATTTTGAAAATTGAAATATACGATTTCGTAAAACTGTCGACACACGTATTCGAGGTTTGGAACTAATGGCATTCCAGTGTTTAAAAAAAGAAGAGAAACAGAATTTATAAGGACAATTTCGAAGAATAATTCTTGCAACCAGAAACTAACAAGGCCAAGGCCACGCTGAAGTGACGTAATCTAATCATTTTTTCGAATTTAACATATCTTGAATTCTATTCCAGAAAGATCTATCTCATCGTGTCGATAAAACAAGTTATCTCAATATTTTTCTGACATTAAGTCTCTGTAGATTCATTTTATTTTATTTTAAAGCTAATATTTCATTGTTGTTGTTTTTTTTTTAAACATGAGAGTAAATTACCTTTCACGAGTACCTTGAACAAACGTTTGTCTGCTTTTTGCATCTGTAGATTTTTATTGTTAATTTGAAAAAATTGTTTTAAATTTCGGTCAATGCAATTTTCACTTTTTTTTTCGATAATTATGATAAAATAGCAATACCTGGGTAGAGAAAGTTCAATAAAACGCTTTTTCTCTGCGCATTTACGTACCATTAATTAAAATAAAAATAACCATTTCATTTTAGTCAAGTAATGCATTTCAGTTTTAATTTCTAGAAAGTCCTTGTATTGCGCCACTGGTCATATCCAACAAGATATTAAGTAAGGGCTAAAGAAATAACTGAAATACTGGGTGATTATAATTAAAGTTCCACTTTAAAATGATCAGAAAAGGAAAACTACTGGACGAAATGTTATTGAAATTGTAATTGAATTATAGTAATTGTGTTAAAGTGGTCCTGGAATTTATTATCCGCGGGAAAAAGTTAAAATATTCAACACCAGGGGCAAGGACGTATTTAAAGGGGTTCCAGGGGTCCGATCCCCCCCCCCCCGGCGAAATTTTGATTTTTGTTGCTAAAATGATAATGATATAGTGTCCTTTTGAGAAAAATACTGTCTTTTTTACCGTTTGGACCCCCTCCGAAATTTTTGGACTCCCACCAAAATGTTTTTCATGGGGCGGGGATCGGACCCCTGGACACCCCCTTAAATACGTTCTTGCCCCTGGCGTTGAATTTTTTTTTTTCGCGGATAATAAATTCCATGACCACCTTTACACAATTACTAAGTTTGAGGACATTTGGTTCAGTATGTTTCCTTCTCTGGTCGTTTTAAAGTGGAACTTTAATTATAATCACCCTGTACTTTGGCAAATAGGTATACCTCAGCATTTTTTTTTTTCATCTTAAAAATTAGATTCTAAAGTATTGCCAACAATAATAAAATATAATTTAAAAGTACATTTTTACTTTCCGAACATGTACCATGTAAGGAAAGTATTGTAATCATGAAAAAATTCGACTTCGAGATTTTGGTGTTTTTACACGTTTTGAGGGTTTCTGAATCCATTTATGCAATTTTTACGAGATGTCTGTGTGTATGTGTGTATGTGTGTGTATGTGAGTGAACACTATAGCTCCTGAACGGAGCATTCGATTGAGCTCAAATTGGGTAGATATGTTATAAACCACCGTTGCAAGACCGGTATTGATTTTGGTGTGTATAGGACTTGATTAGTTTTTCTACAGGGCTACGACAAAGATTTCTTTTACATTATGGCCTATGGGGGGAATTTTTTGAAAGTGCGCTAGCGTTTAAACGGTAGATTCGATTGAGCTCAAATTGGGTATACATGTTATAAACCACCATTGCAAGACCGGTATTGATTTTCGTGTGTATAGTACTTATAGTTTTTCTACAGGGGTACGACAAAGATTTCTTTTACATTATGGCCTATGGGGGGAATTTCTTGAAAGTGCGCTAGCGTTTTAAATATTTTTACTTTCCGAACATGTACCTTGTAAGGAAAGTATTGTAATCATGAAAAAATTAGACTTCGAGATTTTGGTGTTTTTACACGTTTTGAGGGCTTCTGAATCCATTTATGCTATTTTTACGAGATGTATGCGTGTGTGTGTGTATGTGTGTTTGTGTGTATGTGAGTGAACACGATAGCTCCTGAACGGAGCATTAGATTGAGCTCAAATTGGGTATACATGTTATAAACCACCGTTGCAAGACCGGTATTGATTTTGGTGTATATAGGACTTATAGTTTTTCTACAGGGCTACGACAAAGATTTCTTTTACATGATGGCCTATGGGGGGAATTTCTTGAAAGTACGCTAGCGTTTAAACGATACATTCGATTGAGCTCAAATTCGGTATACATGTTATAAACCACCATCCTAAGACCGGTATTGATTTCGGTGTGTATAGGACTTATAGTTCTCCTAAAGGGCTACGACAAAACTTTCTTTTATGTTATGGCATAATGGCACATGGGGAGAAATTCTTGAAAGTGCGCAAGCGTTTAAACGGTGCATTCGATTGAGTTTCAATTTGGTATATATGTTTGAATGATTCATCGATTAAAATTTATTTAAGTGCTTGGTCATGATCTTAATCGTAAGTGTTCGGAAAGTCGAGTGGAGTCACTCCAGATTTTTTTCAAAGGATACTATTGAAAAATATCATTGCGTTAGCTCCGAAACACTTATTGGACTCCCATCTTAATTATTGACACCAGTTCGTAAAATATACTGTAGTGAAAAATGATACAGAAAATAATAAGAAAGCGAAAAAAAATGAATTAACTAACGAAACATAACAAACAAAGAGAGAATCCGGAAGAGATAACGGGGGAAAAAAATCGTCCCTGACAGCACACTAAAAACGTGCGAACTGAGTGATAACAGCAGCGCCTTACTTCTCCCGCAATTCTCTCCGCGCCTTTTCTCGAGAGCGGTTCAGAAGGCCATTTGGCCGACCGCACGTGCGAGTTAGGAAGTTCTATGATGTAGTAACCTACGATACAGTGGGTTAGCTATAATAAGTGTTTTTAATAATACTGGAGATTGGGGAAGAGTAAAACACGTTTAAAATTCCCGAAAATCTAGAAGTGTGCTTAATATTTGTTTTTATTTAATTTGTTCATGTGCTTATTTTTCAGTTTTTTTTTTTTTTTTTTTTTTTTTTTTTTTTTTCTTCTGGGAGTTCACGAGCTCGTGTGCTCAAAGGGAGGAGACGCCACTGATTATATTACTTTAAAATTATTTAATATTGCTTAATATATTATATAATGTCTTATAATAGTAAATTGCATTATTAGAAAGTAGTTTTCCAGAGAAGCGTAAAATGTCTAGGGTTGGCATGAAAAATCTTGTTAGAGAGGGGATCCTTGGTCTACACAAGTTTAAGAACCCCCTTTTTACTTTCCGAACATGTATCATGTAAGGAAAGTATTGTAATCATGAAAAAATTCGAATTCGAGATTTTGGTGTATTGACACGTTTAGAGGGATTCTGAATTAATTTATGCTATTTTTACGAGATGTATGTATGTATGTATGTGTGTATGTATGTGTGTGTGTATGTGTGTTTGTGTGTATGTGAGTGAACACGATAGCTCCTGAACGGAGCATTCGATTGAGCTCAAATTGGATATATATGTCATAAACCACCGTCGCAAGACCGGTATTGATTTGGGTGTGTATAGGACTTATAGTTTTTCTACAGGGCTACGACAAAGATTTCTTTTACATTATGGCCTATAGGAGGAAAATCTTAAAAGTGCGGTAGCGTTTAAACGGTACATTCGATTGAGCTCAAATTGGGTATACATGTTATAAACCGCCATCCTAAGACCGGTATTGATTTGGGTGTGTATAGGACTTGTAGTTTTTCTACAGGGCTACGACAAAAATTTCTCTTACATTATGGCCTATGAGGGGAAATTCTTGAAAGTGCGCTAGCGTTTAAATGGTACCTTCGATTGAGCTGAAATTGGGTATATATGTTATAAATCACCATCTTAAGACCGGTATTGATTTTGATGTGTATAAGACTTATAGTTTTTCTACAGGGCTACGACAAAAATTTCTTTTATATTATGGCATAATGGCACATGGGGAGAAATTCTTGAAAGTGCGCAAGCGTTTAAACGGTGCATTCGATTGAGTTTCAATTTGGTATATATGTTTGAATGATTCATCGATTAAAATTTATTTAAATGCTTGGTCATGATCTTAATCGTAAGTGTTCGGAAAGTCGAGTGGAGTCACTCCAGATTTTTAATATACTGTAAATGGGTTCTGACTTTTTACCAAGCCCATAATCAGAAAAAAAAAATTGGGGAGGTCCCAAAAGGTTTAAATGGTAAAACTTCTCACAAAAAGGGATAATCATTGCCATTCAATTGACAAAAATCCAAATTTGGGTTCCAGGGTTCTACAAAGGTGATACACAGAATGTCCCAGACAAGGTGGTAACAGGCTTTAATTCTTTATCTATTAGAGATAAGTGGGCAGCGTAAATTGAAAAAAATGTTCAAAACAAGGTCGAAAATAAGACTGCGTTAAGAAAAAATTCCTCTCGTTCATTTTTAAAAAATAGCACTTTTTAACCCTTTAACGCGCAGTGTTCCCGCTCTGGGAACACCAAACACTGACGTTTTGACTGTTGCCAGTCTCGAAGAATACATTTGATTTCTATAAAAAATAGTTGCGGGTGACATAGCTCCACCGAGAATCCTTTACTTTTAATAGCACGTCATTTCCCGTAAAAGAATAGTCACGATTATTTTTAAAAGCACTGACATCCGCTGAAAAATGGAAGAATGCGAGAACAGCTGGATAGATTGCCCAATGCTGAAAAAGGGCAACCGTTGCCATCGCTCGTTTTAACTACCAGAAAGATGGCGGACGATCGAAACGTTCATCGCGTGCCACAGGTCTAGAGACCCTTTTTTGACGCAGTCCGCCATCTTTCTGGTAGTTAAAACGAGCGATGGCTGTGCTCGCGCACAGGCAGCTGCTTCAAAAAAGGGTCTCTAGACCTGTGGCACGCGATGAACGTTTCGATCGTCCGCCATCTTTCTGGTAGTTAAAACGAGCGATGGCAACGGCTACCCTTTTTTCAGCATTGGGAAAGGGTTGCGCCTCAAAGGGTTAAAATCTGTATACGACCCCCGTACAAAAACATTCCCAATTAGTAAAATGTGCCCCATTCACTAATGAGGTGCTATACAAAATTTCAACCTTTAGCCACAAAGAATCTCAGACATGTCTTTAAACAAAGAGAATGGGGGGGCTATACATGATTTCAAATGTAAACGCTTATTGCTAGAGTGTGAAAAAGTAATTTTCTTTCGCAATTTATGTGCGACCCCTGAAGTGCGATCATTCGACGTGATTTTTTTCCCTTCGAGAGCCATTGAAAAGTGGTTTAAATCAGTGTTATATTTATCTTCATATCTCTGATTTTTTTAAGGTATAATGTTCAAATTTTGCATGTTGCCACGTGAGTGTATGGGGCACATTTTACTAACTGAGAATTGTTTCGTATGGGGGTCGTATACAAATTTAAAAGTAAACTTTCGAAAATGACAGTGAATTTTTCTTAACAGAGTATAGTTTCTGATCTTATTTTGAACATTTTTTGAATTTACATTGTCCACTTACTTCGTAAGTGGACATTCTTTATCATTTTTCACTACAGTATATTTTACGAACTGGTGTCAATAATTAAGATGGGAGTCCAATAAGTGTTTCGGAGCTAACGCAATGACATTTTTCAATAGTATCCTTTGAAAAAAAATTGAAATAAAAAGTCAAGACAACACTTTTGCTAAAACTTATATTGGTCACGAAATGTAGGACCAAACTTGTTTTCTTTCAGTTGTAAGCATTGTTTTCCTGCTTTGCTGGAAATGCAAATATATTTTAACTTGTAAAGTGCGTCCTACGAAGTAAGTGGTTTTCACTTCGATTTTTCACTTACTTCGAATATATAAAGAATTAACCCTTTGAGGCGCAATCCTTTCCCAATGCTGAAAAAAGGGCAGCCGTTGCCATCACTCGACTTAACTACCAGCAAGATGGCGGACGATTTTTGACACAGCACAGCCAGCTGCGTCAAAAAAGGTCTCTAGATCTGTGTCACGCGATGAACGTTTCGATCGTCCGCCATCTTGCTGGTCGTTAAGTCGAGCGATGACAACGGCTGCCCTTTTTTCATCATTGGCAATCTATACAACTGTTCTCGCATTCTTCCATTTTTCAGCAGATGTCAGTGCTGTTAAAAAGAATCGTGACCATTTTTTTACGGGAAAGGACGTGCTAAAAAGTAAAGGATTCTCGCGGAGCGATGTCACCCGCAACTATTTTTATAGAAATCAAATCTATTCTTCGTGACTGGCAGTAGTCAAAACGTCAGAGTTGGGTGTTCCCAGAGCGAGAACACTGCGCGTTAAAGGGTTAAAAAGTTTAGCGAACTATGTAAAATTTAGTGCTTGTATAAATCATTACATAGAAAGTATTAGGCTACCTGAAGTAGAAAGCAAAAATTTTTTTTTCCAGTTAAAACAAAAAATTTGTACATGTTTAGCGTCATGTCGATAGGGATAATTTCCATATTGCAATCTTATTAATTTAATATAAATGCAAGAAAAATATTTTAACAAATACGAAAAGTACAGAAATGAAATTAATTTTATTCACTAAAACTCTTGTTGAATTTAAATTGTCTGATAATTCATATCCTCCAAAAAGAAGAAGAAATATTTGGTCTGTTCTATAAAATTCTTGGGTTTAAACTGTGCAAATCTATTTTTCCAACGAATGCATGTATCAGAATACCAAAAGCATAATGTTTATTGATTTCGCAATTATCCATTTAATAGGAATATTTCTCTTGATTTGAAACGAAGTACAAAATAGAACACTACACAAGAAACGCGATTATTTCCTTTTAATAATTTATCTATGACCAGGAAATGTTTTGCAAGCATCTATGGGAACTGGGTTTCTAAGTTATTCCCTTGAAACCGATAATATTATAAGCTAAGCTATGCTATGCTAACCCTCAATAGAATTAAAAAAACGTTGCATTTATAGTTAAATAAAGATAGTTGAACTAATATGTACTTAAAAATAATAAGAAGAAATGCAGTTGTTTCGTTTTAATAATTTATCTATATGATCAGAAAATATTTTTCAAACATGTAAGGGAATTATATATCGAATAACTCCCCTGCGACTGATAATATGATAAACTGCAGTAGGAACAAATATGTCATTTCTTGTTAAATAAATTTACGTTGAGCTTATTTAAATTTAAATTTAATAAGAAACAACACTATATTTCGCTTTAGTAATTTACCTATAACCAGGAAATTTTTTTGTAAACATCTATAGGAACACTGTTTCTGACTAATTCCACTGAGAATTGATAACATGATAAACTAAGATAACCGTCAATTGAGTTAAAAAACAGGTAATTAATAGTTAACTAAGCTTGCGTTAAACTTATATACTTTCTTAAAAACGGGAGTAGAAATTTTATAGGAAAATAGGTTTTGCCAAGGAAATATGTTATAAGTACAAGCCGTAATCAACAGATTTTACCAAAAATGTGTTTAAATTGCTACAAATGTATTTAAATTGTTACGAGGCAAAAAGAGCCCGAACTCATCTTCTAGTTGTGGGCTCTCCGTGGGGCGGGGGGGGGTCTTTCTAAGGGGTCCTATCTCGTATCTACCCTAAGTTTCGGAGGAATCCTAAGAAACCACGGAAAACTACGATCGGTTAGGTCGGTGGACGCGACCTGTTTTTGAACCAGGCGGCACCTTCCGCCTCCTAGTTCAGAGTGCCATGGGTTCGGCCATTGGTGGAACTTACTGGCGTATGAGCTTGCGGTTGTGGTACACTTTTAAAATATTTCTACTGCAAAAGTTCAGAGTGCCATGGGTTCGGCCACTGGTGGAACTCACTGGCGTATGAGCTTGCGGTTGTGGTACACTTTTAAAATATTTCTACTGCAAAAGTTCAGAGTGCCATGGGTTCGGCCACTGGTGGAACTCACTGGCGTATGAGCTTGCGGTTGTGGTACACTTTTAAAATATTTCTACTGCAAAAGTTCAGAGTGCCATGGGTTCGGCCACTGGTGGAACTCACTGGCGTATGAGCTTGCGGTTGTGGTACACTTTTAAAATAGTTCTACTGCAAAACTGAAGCAATGGATTTTAGCAAAGTCGGATAGGTTTATGTTTTTATATAGCACATTTACAATACATTTAGTTATCAATATACAATTAAAATATTATTTGCTTTTAAGCTGTTTTTTTTTCTTCACAACTTTCTCCTGAACCATTCCAAACCTATAATGTTCTTTTGAGATGTAATGCAATGTTTCAAACAGTTTTTAAAGCTATCAAATTACGCATTTGATTCAAAAAATTTAAACTGTATCTTTATAAGTAACTAGCGTTCAGAAGTATCCAGAAAAAAAAATAATCACTTGAAAGTTTAGGTACAATTTTTTAATTAGTTTTGAACCCAACTGTACGCCGGCTGTGTAAAATCAGCGTTATTCGCCGGCGCAACGGCCTAGACCTCGGCGACCTCTAGTGCCCATGCAGCACAGTTTTTAATTAATTAGCTCTGAAAATTACACATTACAATAGTCCAAACATTTGGCTACTTTAAAACAAACACAGCTGAAAAAAAAAAAGATCAATCAACTTGATAAACGCGGTCACACTGTCTTGATCTAAATCCTATCTAATAAACAAGTGTTAAGCATGGAAAAATTCGACAATTATTATGTTTTACCTCATTTTAGCTGCTTTATTTTTTTTTTCCTTCCATGTATTTGTACTAGCGAGAATTTCAGCTGCCTCAAAACAATTATGCAATTAAGTTACTCAAAAATTGGAGCTTTAAACATTTATGTCAGGGTTTCTGGCGTAATTAACAATCAATAACATACCTTTATTTTCAACTAATTTAGCTTTTACCTTCTCTCTTTTTTTTACCAAGGCGAGTATATTTTCTATTTTTGTGGCAAATCCGAACTTTTCGATCTATTTTTAATCTTATATCGCCAAATGAAAGGGCGAGAAACAAAAAAGCGAAAAAAAAAATTACTGTTTTCGGGTAGCATTATTAATCGATTTGCAACGGGAGTGTTTATATTGTTAACCTTGAAATGAAGGTTAGGGAACTTAAAATGTTCATTAATCAGGGCATAATAGCATCATTAGTTAAAACGCGTTACGGAGCAAGTGATAATGAATGAGCCTTAACAATAAGACAGGGCGTTCGAAACGGTTTGCTTGCATGATTGCCCACATGATTCATTATATCAGATAATTTCATTCAAGTAAAATGCGAAAGATTTATCAATTATCGCTACTGTTTGTGAGTTAGCCTCAAACTATATTAAAAGGAGGGGTAACGTTTTTAGAATGGTGAAAGACTGATTATTTTAACAAAAAATCATATGCACTGATTATTTAACCCTTAAACGCGCAGTGTTCCAGCTTTGGGAACACCAAACTCTGACGTTTTGACTGTTGCCAGTCACGAAGAATAGATTTGATTTCTATTAAAATAGTTGCGGGTGACATAGCTCCACGACAATCCTTTACTTTTTAGCACGTCATTTCCCGTAAAAAAATTGTCACGATTATTTTTAACAGCACTCTGCTGAAAAATGGAAGAATGCGAGAACAGCCGGATAGATTGCCCAATGCTGAATAAAGAGCAGCCGTTGCCATCGCCACAGATCTAGAGAGCATAGCCAGCTGTCGTCAAAAAAGGGTCCTAGATCTGTGGCTCGCGATGAACGTTTTGATCGTCCGCCATCTTGCTGGTAGGTAAGTAGAGCGATGACAACGGCTGCCCTTTTTTCAGCATTGGGAAAGGGTTGCGCCTCAAAGGGTTAAAAACTTTCATGTAACCTTTTGAAAATAAAATTTATTTTGTAGTGTCCTGATGATTGGTATTTTGAAGAAACATTGTTGTCTGACAAAATTTCCCGAAAACGTCAACAAGTCATCCAAAACTTCTATGTATTTTCAGGTAAATCAAGGCACTGTTCAACAAATTTAAAAAAAAAAAATAAAAAGAAAAAAACAACCCTCTAAACTTAGTGTCTTTTACGGTATCTCTTCTGTAGTATCTATAATGAATAAAGTAAAAACATCAACATTATTTTCGTCAAATCAAGGACTTGTCCTGTAAACTTCAAATTTTGTATGTGAAACTGACTGTTCCTAATAACACCTTTATCGCAGTACTAATCATCAAATAAATAAAAAATAAAAACCTTAAACACCCTCAACTAGTATTCATTACATGCCACCCTACATTATTGTGACTATATTTATTATTTAAGTTTTAATTTTCTAATTTTTTGGTATTTTTTTAGACAAAAGGAACATAAAATTTAAGTAGCATCAACCAAGTTCCAAAGTATATATATATTTTTAAATAATTCCCTAGCCTGGCACACTTATCTGGTTGAAATATAGAGTTCATTCTATAAATGGTTAGCACTTCAGTTTCATTGTTTTCACGTCAGGATTTTCCGTCAAATCACTTTCTGAAATTATGAGCATTTGGGTGCGATTAATCTCAAAACCAGACTTCGAAGATTAAATAGCTTTTTTAAATTTAAGTAAATATTGAATACGATCGATGCATGGATTATATTACATACTCCCCAGCATAATGAAACGAGAAAGGCAAACAGGGCCGACGCACGAACTATGATCTGATTTCCAACATAATGAAACAACAATTACAGTAAGAACATACGCATGCATTATGATGCACTTTCTGACGTAACGAAGAAATAAACGTTGAGCACTCAAGTACATTAGTAAATATGAAGGAATTTCAGGTTTTATTTAGTCTTAAATTCTCCTACCGAATAAATGACTTTCAGATGAAACATCCTTTTAACCCTTTGAGGCGCACCCTTTCCCAATGCTGAATAAAGGACAGCCGTTGCCAACGCTCGACTCAACTACCAGCAAGATGGCGGACGATCGAAACGTTCATCGCGTGCCACAGATCTAGAGACCCTTTTTTTAACGACTGCTGGCTGTGCGCGAGCTTTTTTCAGCATTGGGCAATCGATCCAGCTGTTCTCGCGTCAGCTGTCGTCAAAAAAACGTCCTCTAGAACTGTGGCACGCGATGAATGTTTCGATCGTCCGTCCTCTTGCTGGTAGTTAAGTCGAGCGATGGCAACGGCTGCCCTTTTTTCAGAATTGGGCAATCCATCCGGCGGTTCTCGCATTCTTCCATTTTTCAGCAGATGTCAGTGCTGTTAAAAAATAATCATGACAATTTTTTTACGGGAAATGACGTGCTAAAAAGTAAAGGATTCTCGTGGAGCTATGTCACCCGCAACTATTTTTATAAAATCCAATCTATTCTTCGTGACTGGCTACAGTCAAAACGTCAGAGTTTGGTGTTCCCAAAGCGGGAACACTGCGCGTTAAAGGGTTAAGTCATGTAGTCATGTTTCTTAACTATTGGTCCGACTTTACTGCCAGTCCACATGCACCAAATTTCTTAAAAAATAATCAGCATTAAATATCGTTTTAACTAAAAATTATATTTGAGTAACACATGATTCAATAAATAAAATAAATTTGTATATAATATTTATTGTTTTTTGCCTAACCTGGCCCGCCAAATATTTTTCTTATTTTTTACAGGTTCGCATACATAAAACGGTTGGGGAAAAAAAGGTTGTTAGGGCAACAAATTGTTAAATCATCGGCAACATAAAAAAAATTGCACAGAATTCTTTTGTACTCTAGGACTATTTTCAAACCTCCCTTTATACTCTAGGATTATTTTCAGGTCGTTAATTTCTCTTACTTTGAGTATTTTTACTTTCCGAGCATGTACCATGTAAGAAAAGTATTGTAATCATGAAAAAATTCGACTTTGAGATTTTGGTGTATTGACACGTTTTGAGGTCTTCTGAATTCATTTATGCTATCGTTTAAACGGTACATTCGATTGAGCTCAAATCGGGTATATATGTTATAAACCACCGTCGCAAGACCGGTATTGTGATTTGGGTGTGTATAGGACTTATAGTTTTTCTACAGGGCGAAGACAAAGATTTCTTTTACATTATGGCCTATGGGGGGAAATTCTTGAAAGTGCGCTAGCGTTTAAACGGTACATTCGATTGAGCCCAAATTGGGTATATATGTTATAAACCACCATCGTAAGACCGGTATTGATTTTGGTGTGTATAGGACTTATAGTTTTTCTACAGGGCAACGACAAAGATTTCTTTTACATTATGGCCTATGGGGAGAAATTCTTGAAAGTGCGCTAGCGTTTAAACTGGTACATTCGATTGAGCTTCAATTTGATATATATGTTTGAATTATTCATGGATTAAAATTTATTTAAATGCTTGCTAATGATCTTAATCGTAAGTGTTCAGAAAGTCGAGTGGAGTCACTCCAGATTTTTTTTTTTTGTTGTTAATTTAGTATTCGAGCACAATCTGTGGCGAAATCCTAAGTTTTGCTTAAATTGTCAGGACTACTTTATTGAGTAAATTGGGAAAGAGAAAAAAAAAAAAAAAATGAATTCAAGCGGATGCTAAATATAACCAGTTGCTCCTTTCATGAAGATCCATACAAAAGAGGGACAAAAAGAAAGGAAACACCGTAACAACAACAGAAAAAAAAAAAAAAAAAAGGAAAAAAAAAGAAAGAAAGAAAAAAGGCCTCTTCCTGCACAGCCACCTGCAAGATAATTAACCAGTCGTAACTTTTCCTTTCTCTTTTTCAGAGGTAGAGTTATGTTTTTGCCGTACAATTCTTTCTGCTTCTTTCTCTTACCTTTCTTTTTTTTTTTTTTTTCTTTTTTCGCTACTTTTTAGTGTCGAAAACTGGTTCAGTTTTGAGAGCTCAGGAAGCCATTTTTGTTCTATCTACTTTTTTTTTTTTTTTACCTGTATTTTATCTTGTTCGAACCATTTCATTTTAACTGTCGGTTTAACGGATATCGCAGTTGACGCGCTGGACTAACAGAATGAAAAAGAATATACAGCCATTTCCCCCCCCCCTTCCATTCAATTCGACCTTTTATTTTTCCCCTACTTCGATTTTCACTTTTTTTTTTATTTATTATTTATTATTATCGTTATTATGATTCTTCAGATGGAGATGACGACCAGGTAAGAGTACCCTAACCTACAGATAATTAGAGGGAAAGCAGATCCGGGGAGGTGGGGGGGATCGCCTCCGATGTTTTTCTGAGGCGGATGTTGGTTTTTTAATGAAACGCAAATGGCTCAAGAATTACCTTCTACCCTTTGAATCGAATATCCTGCTGCCATGTCGTTTTCCCATCCCCCCCTCCTTCTCCTACTTAATAGCACAATTTGTTTTGTCCCGAAGACTACATACACAGCCCGAGGCCATACTACTTACTATATATACTACAACAACTTCGAAGATAGCTGAACACGTGATTAAAACAAAATGATGGCCATCTGCGGATGGAAAGAGTCGGAAATATATTAAAAAATAATAATAAGACGTTTTCCGAACTATCATTGCTGTTTTTTTTTTTTTTTTTTTGTAATTTTAAAGACCCATACTTTAATCTTCTTTAAACGGACATTTAGGAAAGTTTTATGTCATTTTAAAAGTTTTAAATTGGAGCTTTTTATCTTCCAGTTATGAAAGGTTAATGATAGGGGATGTGGGACGTTCTTCAACGTTTAGTTGAGTATGTGATGGATACAGACAAGATGAAATGGTTGAACTTTACACAGGTAGAGGCAATGCGGCTGTAATGAGTTGATTCCCTGATCCGGATGTGTCGGCTCTTTTGTAATCTTTATTGAGATGCTATGGTTCATAAACCATGATGACCACTGACTGTAATCGTTCACTTAAGGGGACAAGGGACGTTCAATATTCAAAGTTTTCAGTTTTGAATTTTTACTTGTAATCATATGTAAAGTTGTTTAACGTAAAATCGTAGTTGTTTAACATAACAGTTTGCATCTATATTGAAACTAAAAATTAAAAAATAAATATTTTTTAAAATGAAAACTTGATTTTTTTTAAAAATACGCCTTATTTAAAATATCCCATGCGTATTCCAAATTAATAAAAAGCTATAATTTTTTAAGTATGCATTTGCATTATACATATGAAGGTAACTGCGCATTCATTTTTATATGTGACAAAGGTAAGCTTTATAGAAAAAATAAATTCATGTGAGATGTAGCTTTTTTTCAAATTTACACCCTATTGTTACATTTAAATTCCTATATCTCTATTAATTACTTTTGTTTGAAAATTTAATGCGCAGTTATCTTCATATATGCATTACAAGTACACTGTAAAAAAATAACAGCTTTTTATTAATTTGGAATGCGCATGGGATATTTTGAAAAAAATATTGAATGCGCGTTTTTTTCGCAAAGATATTAATATATTTTTTAAAATAAGATTTAATTTTTTATTTTTAGTATTAATGTAAATGTAAGCCTTTGTGTTAAACATTTTTACGTATGATTGGAGACTAAAAATTAAGAAATGGCAGTTTTCAGTTTTAACGTCCCTTGTCCCCTTAAATGGCAATTTTTACAAATTTTGTAGAAATATTTATATGAAATGGCATTATTTCTGAGTTTATTGAGAAATTTGATTTTTATTAAGGTCTAAAATTAAAGAACTACAATTAGACCCGTTCTCACTAATGAGTTGAGGCCATCGAGAGACCTGGACCTTGACTAAAATCGCAGATAAACCATCTTGCCCTTTCTGAAGGAAAAACTCTTCGAAAATGCAGTGACGGCTCGTGGGATACAGCAAGTACAGCCGGGCTGCACTTGAAATTATCAGCACATACTTTAAAATAATTTATTCTACTAATTTTCCTAAATTCAGATTAGAATTATGGAATTCCTACGGTAAATTAAAAAAATCTCCGAAAAAAACCAAACACAAAATTACGTATTGTGGCCGGATCGCTCATTCAGAAAAAAAGCACTTTCATCTTCCCGCAATTCAATTGGGAAAATCTTTGGTTCAGCCCAGAGCGCTGAAAAGAAAATTGGCAGCACCGTTGCCATGACAACGACTACGTAAGCAGCCTCTCCAGCATAGGGAGTATGCAGCTGATACAGCCGATGAACGATTTTTTAACTGCGGCTGAACTTGAGAACTCGACTCACTGATTGGCTCGGACGAGGAGTGAGGGAGGGGGTAAGGAGAATATATGTTTGGAAAACTCTCGACTTTATATTGCTGAATTTATCAAGAAGGTAAGCCTGAATAGACACTTATGAATGGACAATTATCCATCAAAGCAGTATTGTTTTTAAGTAAGCAAGAACTGGCATTTAGAGGACATGGCGAGCGAGAAAATTCTTTAAACATGGGAAATTTTAAAGAGCTTTTAAAATTATGGATATCTGAATTAAAACAACGCCTTTTTATGGGGACATCACTGACCGATTCGCATGTTTAAAAGAAAGGAGGATTGATATGACTTATAAAAAATAAGTAAGTTTTCTTTTTTTTTTTTTTCTTTTCTTCTCAAGTTATCGTTACAAAAGAAAATTCTAAGGAAACTTCGAATCAGACACGGATTCATGCAATTTTGAGGATAAGAGCGGCTAGTTGAAATTTATGTCCATTTTATGGAAGTAAAATAGGATCTCTGACATTTTTTATGCAATTTCTTTTTTTTCCCCCTCGGTGAGGGCTTAATCCGCCGGCTTTCGAATTCAGTAACAAAGATTTTCCAATCCTGTCCGGAGGAAAGGGGGGGGGGGGGCTCATATGCTTCCGGCTGCACTCACAGTTTTGACCACGGGACGCCACTGCGAAAATGGCTTGTAGAGACAAAGATACAATTTTGAAAATTATGCAGATGTTTCAAGGAGGCAGATATCTCTAAAATAATAAAGTTGAGGCATTTAAAATTTACGGGCCACATCTGCTGAATGAACCCCCCCCCCTCCTCTTTGTCAAAGTTCAGGGTCGTTTTATACCATCCGTCTTCGATAGTAGGTTTCAGTGCTACTGATGATGGTAAATGTCTTTCATTTGCATAAACTCTTCTTACTAAGTCACCCCATAAGTTCTCTATCAGGCTAACATCTGGAAAGTTAGATGGCCATTTCAAAGTTTCAACATTGTTGACTTGGAACCCATTTTTTGTATTGTTACTGGAATGTATAGGTGCATTATCTTGCTGATATTTTCAATTTTTTCCTTCAAGAGATTCAGCATTTGGCAAAAGATGATTTGCTAGGATATTTTGATATGCTGGAGGATTCGTTTTACCCGCAACGAACACAACTGAATTCCCGCTATTATAAGCAAAGCAAGTCCAAGTCATCACAGAGCCTCGACCTAATTGACGCTTAGAGAATACTCTTTTTTCTTTTCTTAAATCATGCTAATAGTACTTCCATCAGTCTGGCCCATCCAAATTCCTTTTTTTTTAATCAAAAAAATATTTCTATCCAATAGTTATCACAGGTCATTACTTGCTCAGTTCAAACGATCTATTTTGTGCTCCTGAATCTTAGCCAATTTTGCTGTATAAATATAACTTCCAGACCTTCTATATGTGTTATACACCGTTTTCTGACAAATATTTAAACCTGTCACCGGAATAATTTTCTTGGTTGAGTACTTTCCAGTAGATGCAAGTCTGCAAACTCTTCTTTCATCATGCGTAGATAAACTTTTCGGTCTTCCCCCTGTATTCTTTTTGCTATAATTGTCTTTCGAATTTAAAAAATTTTTGACTACAGTCTTTGATCTTCCTATATTTATTGCAATAGTACAGATATTCATTCCTGTTGAAGAAAGAGATCCAATATTAAGCCAGCATATGTATATTTATTTTAAAAAATTAATGGTGGCCGTAAAGTTTTTACTCAAACTGAATATACCGGTGGGTTTTTTTTGCGACTTTTCTGATAATTATATAATTTATAAATTCTGTTTGTTGCGTTATTTCTTAACAATGAACTTTAACAATTAATAATGCAATAATTTTTGAATCTATTTTACTTTATTTTGACATTTTCTCAAAAATTTTTACTCAGACTGTACCTAGGCAATTGTAAGTACTTAAAACATGGCATATGATTTAAGCAATCATTATAATCAAAGACAGAAAGTTATAGACTCTACTTCCAAACTTATACAGTTAGGATTTATGTATTTATTTTACTTTGCGTATATACAGGTGTCCTGTATATACGCAAAGGTGTGTGTATATAAGTTAAAACCACTGTGAGCGGAATTTTACGTCACCAGCCTTTCAGATGGTTAGTGTACAGTGTTACGTTCTGAAAGATCTGGCCAGTCAAGTAAATTCAAACCTATATAATTAGAAGGTAAAATAGAAAAGCAGGCAAGATAGAAACTGCAGTGCATTTTTTACCCCTTGAATATCTTTAAATGTAATGAAGACATTCTGCATTAAAGTGACGTAATTTAATGAATCCTAAGGTCTTTTTACGATTATTCCATTTTACGATCTGCCTTTACTCTCATTGTAATCTATTAATCAACCCAGTTTTTTTTTTAAATACATAAACATCTTCTTATTCGTAATCAGTATAGTAGAGCAAAAAGTAAAGTAAAACTAATCTTATTCTATTCGACGCGTGTGTTCTTTTGATGTAATTAGGGAGAACATAAAAATATTCAAAAACTGAGGAATGCGGTCTATAAAATTAAACATACCATTTTTTCAAGTTTTTTATAGTTCCTTGAACATTAGTATGCTACATAATTATTAGGTGCTCCTTTCTTGTACGATAGGATGTATAAAGAAGGAACATGAAAGAGTCTGATAACAATTTTCTCCAATTTTTCTCAAGCAGAAATGATAGGGTGGAAAAAACATGCTAATTCCACAAACAAGATGGACATTGCTATGTAGGTGGTCAAAATAGTTCCAATTAGCTTCACAAGCTTTTAGCAGTGTTGCGAAATGTCTTTGGCAAAAGTATTAACATCTTTCCGTATTTACTGTAATATTGCCATAAAACTGTAATAATTCAATGTAATATTGCCAGTCAATGACTGTCAAAACGTCAATATTACCGTCATTACATTCTTACCTCCAATGAAGACCCCTTGCATGCTGTCGGTTTCTTTGTTGTTCAACATACACATACTAGAAGTCAAAGCTCGTTGTGGAAGCAAATACAACGAGCGCTAGAAAAAACATTTGGCTAAAATATGTCTACACTTATTTAATCTTTGTTCACCTAAAATAAATAAGTCCATATTCAGTTTTTATTATATACCCAAGTCGAATTTCATGCTCTTCTGGAAACACGCGGAAACTTTTGGCGTTCAAAAGATTTTGTTTTGTGTACGCAACCATTCTCATATCCATGCAGACGATTTATTTGTGAAAAAATAATAATAATAATAAACTGTGTAATCTGGAAAATCTATTTTAAAGGAATTGGAATCACACTTTCCTTTCAAAGCCTGGTGACCAGTGATGAATAGGGCGTCATACCTATTGCGACAGCTCTTTTTGCTACTCTCGGAAATAAAAGGGAGCTGAAAACAGCAAAAAATCGCTTAAAAAATAGGGAACCAGTGGACTTTCAGATTTTTAAAGTAGCACAAATTATTTTTTATATTTTTATACATAATTATGAAAATTTTTAAGGAAATCGTATAACGGTGTCGATATTATTACGCTTTTTCTGCTTTTTAATCTTTTTGAACTTTTTAATCTTCTTGGAGTAATGGCGCTAAAATTTCTTTTTATGAACTGCATTGTCTTAGCCCCTCATGCAACGAAAAGACATTGAATTTGCCAAAAAATTCCAAAATGCAATAAAAATCGCTAAATTTAGTGACAAATTCCAAAATGCAATTAAAGTCACTAAATTTGACTGCAAATCTCCGAAGTTACATAAGTTGCTATTTATATTTCTGGCCTTGGCAACAGAAAGCGTGGCTAGGAGATCGCAGATGATTTAAATAGAAAATTTGATATTTGTTAACATAAATTCTTCCGAACGATTTGCCATTTCAGCTTGATTTGTGTTCATTACAGGAAATTTAAAAATTCATCTTGTTAAAAAAAATGGAGTTGACTCGTGAACACTTTCGTGCAATTATTTTTCACAACTTTCGACGTGGATTGTTAAGACAGGAGTGCTTCGATGAACTTAAATCTTTATACAGCGATGAAGTACCATCCTACAGCACTGTAAAAAGCTGGTATAACGAATTTAATCGTGGTCGGTGTTCGATCCAGGACGAATTCCGTGCAGGTCGTCCAAAATCGGTTGTTGTGCCAGAAAATATCGATGCTGTGCGAGAACTGATTAAGCAAGAAGATGGTCAATCGTCATGTGACATACTGTGAGATTGAGGTCTCTTTGGACATTAGTATGACAAGCATCAATTAGATATTACATGAACATTTGACCGTAAAAAAAAAAATTTGTTCGCATTGGATTCCGCATAATCTGAAAAACGCTCAAAAGAAGGCTCGTATCGATTGGTGCAAGGAAATGCTGACAAAATACAATCAAGGTGCATCAAAGGCTGTGTATAACATCTACACAGGTGGCGAATCGTGGATCTATGCATATGAGCCGGAAACAAAACAGCCATCGACTGTATGGGTCTTCCAAGACGAGCAAAATCCAACAAAAATTGTTCGAGCAAGAAGCACATAGAAACAAATGGTTGCCTGTTTCTTCGGCATTACCGGTCACGTGGCGACACTGGCGTTAGAGCAATACAGGACGATTAATTCTGAATGGTATACGACTATTTGTTTGCCAGAAGTCGCCGGAGAAATTCGAAAAAAGCAGAAGAAGAGACGCATAATTCTTCATCATGACAATGCGAGCTCTAACACTTCGGCTCAAACAAAGGATTTTCTTGAAATGTCAAAACATCGGATTGATGGGTCATCCGCTGTGCAACCCTGATTTGGCACCCAATGACTTTTTTTTATTCCCGTACATCAAAAATAAATTACGTGGACAACGATTTTCGACACCCGAAGAAGCAGTCGATGCATTCAAAACGCATGTTTTGCAGTTACTTCAATCGGAGTGGGAAAAGTGCTTCGAAAATTGATTCAAACGCATTCAAAAGTGCATTGATCTTCATGTAGAATATTTTGAAAAACAATAAAACCAATTTCGACCATAAATATTTGTTGTTTCATTATTAGGCCAGAAATATAAATAGCAACCCTCGTATCAACATTTTTCTTTGTAAGTTTTCAAATTTCATCTTTTTACTTCTGAAATGTTGCTATCCATGGACAAGATGATTCAAAAGTCAGATGAATTCATTGAAATTCTGCTAACAAGACGGGCATTGATCTGAAGTTTTGCACAAACAGAAATAAAAAAGTTATAGCTTATAGACGCTTCACTGCTTACAGATTGTTTAAAAAAAGAAAATAAATGAACCTATTCGATATCAACTTCCACTGAGTCATTCTGTGATTACTCTCGATCCTCCTCGAATGTTCTTCCCATATTTTTTTGGACTGCAATCCCGAACGTGGGCACAGATAGAACCCGACTTGTGCGCACCAGATGAATAATTGAAATTCTGCCACACAAACCTGTTTTTTCTTATTAATGAAATAATCACCCTTTTTCTTTTCTTTTCGCAGTCAATACGCCTTTATCGGATATTCAGGAGAGTGTCGCTACGCCTCTTTGCCGATGACGTCGTCTCGACGCGTGGGAGACGATTTTGTCCAAAGTCAGACGCGCACGTCGTCCGGCGTAGGCCGGTCGACGACGATGGTCAGAGCTGAGTATGGCCCTGCAACACGCATGTGGCCGACTTGGACATCCTACGACAAGACTGACCGTATAAGCGTAGAATTTCTTCTGCGTGTGATGCAACGAAATTCTGGCGCATTGATTCGAGTTTATAAACGTGCACACTCTTAAAAATTAGCGGAACATTTCGCCAAAACATTGTAAAAAAAGGTATTAGAAAAGTTGGCTCCTTAAGATGGTGAAACGTTGTTCCAACCTTTGGTGCTTCACAAAAGTATTGTTCAACCTGAGCACCAAATGTTGGAACAAGGTTTCACCATCTCAAGGAGTCAACTTTTCAAGTACTATGTTTTGGTGAAAAGTTGCGCGCTAAAACCTGATCACCAAATGTTGGAACAAGGTTTCACCATCTCAAGGAGTCAACTTTTCAAGTACCATGTTTTGGTGAAATGTTGCGCGCTAAAACCTGATCACCAAATGTTGGAACAAGGTTTCACCAACTTAAGGAGTCAACTTTCAAGTACCATGTTTTGGTGAGAATGTTGTGCCAAATTTTTAAGAGTGCAGTTGAGCTCGGTTATAGTAACAACTCCTTCATAACGTCAGAGTACTATTATGGAATGTCACATCCACTTATCCGTAGAACAGAAACTGGCTTATAATGTCATTCGGTTACATCTAAAATATAGCTAAATGTATTTAGAGCATGAGTCACAGATATTACCATTTTTGTTCTGCATGAAAAATATGCCAATTATAAGGTACTTTTTGTTGTTGCTGACCGCATAAGCGTAGAATTGCTTCTGCGTGTGGTGCAACGAACTCTGGCGCATTGATTCGAGTTTATAAACGTGCACACTCTTAAAAATTTGCGGAACATTTCACCAAAACATGGTAAAACAGGGTACTAGGAAAGTTTGCTCCGTAAGATGGTGAAACGTTGTTCCAACCTTTGGTGCTTCACAAAAGTATGGTTAAACCTGAGCACCAAATGTTGGAACAAGGTTTCACCATCTTAAGGAGCCAACTTTTCAAGTACCATGTTTTAGTGAAATGTTGGGCCAAATTTTTAAGAGTACAGTTGAGCTCGGTTATAGTAACAACTCCTTCATAACGTCAGAGTACTATTATGGAAAGTCACATCCACTTATCCATAGAACAGAAACTGGTTTATAATGTCATTCGGTTACATCTAAAATTTAGCTAAATGTATATAGAAAATGAGTCTCAGATTTTACCATTTTTGTTCTGCATGAAAAATATGCCAATTATAAGATAGTTTTCGTTGTTGTTTAATAACTATTGAAAGTAATTCGTCATTGTTCTTCTAATTAAAGTAAGCTCATCATTCTATGCCTTTGGGACGTGCTCTTGATTCTGATGTAACTCCAGGTATAACATGAATATGCGTTAAAAAGTCATCCTTAAAAAGTCCATGCCCTTAAAAAGTCATCTGCCCTAGGCATACCCACTTAGGCAGAGCTCTCGAGTGCCAAAAGCATGCTGAAATTCGTAACTTTTTTTTTAGCTGCCATTGTTAGAAGATGGAGATGCCACGATAGGAAAAAATATTGTATTTTTTCGATAATTTTATAATCTACTAGCCGCCTCCGGCTACCAGTTGGTTCGCCATCTTAATAAAACTTGTTCAGAGAGAATCCTGTTCCTCACCGGCTTCCTTGGCACTGAAATCTCTCAGATTCTGAATGGAATTTAAAATTAAGATGGTTACAAACAGGAGCGGCCCTACGGTAAGTGTCGCCCCCTGCTAATATAAAAAAGACGCCCCTTTTATGCTCTACTTAGTTTTTGAGTTCGAAATGACGCCCCTTCGAAGCCGGCGCCCAGATGCGATGCTTACTGTGTCGGGCCGCCCCTGTTTACAAAAATAAGATGGTTAAATGATAAAAACCTACAAAAAGGAACAAATTATTTTCGTCCTATATTAATTCTGAAGAGCTTCTGGATATATTGGCCTTTATCAAAAAACGGAAAGGAAAAAAAAAAAGTAAGAAAATCTGAAACACTTTCAGATTTTAAATACGCACTAAAGTGCTATATATTAAAAGCGTATTATAATCCATGGGTCTTCCCTATTTTCGTTCCTTATTTCATTAAGTTGGAAAGTATATCATTATTCATGAGTGTGATTAAACAAAATTAAAATTGATATTTCTAACATCCTTTTTCTGGATGTAATACATTAGAAATAGATGGGGAAAAGCTGCGCAGAAAAATGCACAATTCCAACTGAATGAAAATTTCAAAAACTTATTCTCAGGTGTATTCATAATCCAAGTAGCAGACGATGAAATTACGATAAATTGCGCCAAGCGTTAGAATCATCTCCTCAAAATCGCACATCAACCATTTTATTTTTCGCCAAATTAAAAAGTTGCACATTTTAGTCTCGGAAAATTTCCAAATCCTATTTTTCTTTTGAGTATAAAACATTTCATTCCTGCTCTGATTTCACATGCACACGATATTTTAATTAAAAAACAACCTTACAAATAATCTAAACAAAAAAAATCGTTATTCTTTTATTTTTACTTCAAGAGTCTGAATCATTTAATAAACTTGCCAAATATGGCAACCTAGATATGCTATATTATCTCTTTTTCCACTGCGGGGTTACAATTGCGAAATGGCGAGAGCAAAAATTAGCCTTTTGCGACACGTTTTTTATCGATATCTCCTAAAATAATTCGAATTTCGAAAAAATCGCTTCGAGGTATGTCGGGACCCGTCCTGAAGAATTTACATACAAAATTTGGTAGGTCTACGATCACCCGTTTTGGAGCTACGCGAGACACAGACAAACTAACTAAACAACCAACTAACGGACAGTTTACACTCTGTTTTATTTATATAGATAAAGATTTTTGTTCTGTCGGGCTCCTTTCCTCGTCATTATTTTCGATTTTGGAAAAGAGATTCTTTTCGTATTAAAGAAAAAATTGTGAATTTAAAATGGTGATATTCATCCCAAAATGTTCCTGGCTATTAATCTATCCAGTCTGTTGTCAGCAAGATAATATTGCAGAGTATTATATAAATTGTCAGCGAGTTATTGAATTGAGGGTTAAGAAACAAAAGGCCAGCGTAATCTAAGATCATTACACTTTCGTTTATTTTCTGGGGCAAGCTTTTGTCTACTTTTTTTTGTTTTGTTTCAGGAAACGGGGGCCCGGTGGTGAGTCCGAGGCCTATTCGTCCGCGGGTACGCATCGGCCATATCAATGAGCAGGGCTGGGCCGAGTTGCAACAGTGCTGAACCCTCTCGAAGAAGTGAAAGTGGTGAACAATGCACCCTAAGGTGAACTTGGAATCACTTCTTTTCTTTCTTGTGGTTTTTCTTTTCGAGATGATGGAAAAAATAGATTCAGACACAATGCGATGCTGAAGATAAAGGATCGCGCCTTTTTTTTTTTTTTTTTTTTTTTCCACTCTCTCAATGGAATTGAAAAGAATACGATTTCAAAAGAAGGTTTATAAATCATTGTTGTATCATAATGCGAACCAACAATATTTACTAATAGCTAAGTGAAAGCTTGAAGCTTTATAAAATATTGCAAATGTATTGTAATTCTCCTGAAGTACAATACATTTATGCCACGTATAATTTGCGGATTATCGCTTGAGAATTTAAGATTTGCATTCATGTATCATAGTTTGCCATTTTTTGAATGTGTTTTTCTTTATTTTGTTGCAGTGAATTCATGAATTATTTAAGATACGTTTCCGGTGAAGCTATTTTTTGCTGTAGCTAAGAGATATTTTCCACAATTTCAAACCGGTAGGTCTTACCTTGTTGAAAATGCTGTTCTGTAGAGTTGAAAATGTGGGAATATTCAGGGTTTTTTTTTTTCCCTCGTAAATATGCCTTCGAATGTTTTGTTTTATTTGCCTATGTACTTCAATAGGTAAATCATTAACTTAAAATAATTGAATACAAAACTAAAATTTCTACTAAATGTTACAATTATAAATGTTATTACGTGTTTGCGGGTGTCTCGGTAGGTGTGGGGGGGGGTGATATCTTGCCACCCTGTTGTAACGCCACTGCAAATAACGTATTCTACTGACTTGAAACTTGATACGGGATCTTTCAGGAAAGTGTTCATTCCACTGTGCTTATTAATAGCCTCCGCGACATTAGAGGAAATGGAACATGTTACTTCACATACCGAAGAGATTACAGTTAGCAACAACCCCTAACTAAAATTTCCCATCGCCTTGCCTGCTGAACTGTCGAGAAAAACATCAGATAACCGTTTGTCGAATGGCCAATATAATTCATCGCGAATAATTCAGATATATAGAAAAGCCTGACAAAGTATACACCTTGTTAACCTTTGAGGCGCAACCCTTTCCCAATGCTGAAAAAAGGGCAGCCGTTGCCATCGCTCGACTTAACTACCAGCAAAATGGCGGACGATCGAAACGTTCATCGCGTGCCACAGTTCTAGAGACCTTTTTTTGACGCAACTGGCTGGGCGCGGGCACAGCCAGCTGCGTCAAAAAAAGTCTCTAGATCTGTGGCACGCGATGAACGTTTCGATCGTCCGCCATCTTGATGGTAGTTAAGTCGAGCGATGGCAACGGCTGCCCTTTTTTCAGCATTGGGAAATCTATCCAGCTGTTCTCGCATTCTTCCATTTTTCAGCAGATGTCAGTGCTGTTAAAAAAATCGTGACCATTTTTTATGGGAAATGACATGCTTAAAAGGGAGAGGATTCTCGTGGAGCTATGTCACCTGCAACTATTTTTATAGAAATGAAATCGATTCTTCGTGACTGGCAACAGTCAAAACGTCAGAGTTTGGTGTTCCCAGAGCGGGAACACTGCGCGTTAAAGGAATAAAGGATTAAAGCTGATTTGCCCCACACTGTGAATGAGAGGGAAAAAAAACACCGTTTTTCGGCGGTACTAAAGACTTGGAACAAAAATTATTTTATAAATAATTATGAGGATTTTCATATACACCGAATTTTTCCGGAAGAGTTTGGGATATATTGGTTTAAAGAGTTTGGGATATATTGGACTGAATCTGAGAAAACCGATACTACGACGAAAATTGCAGCATCAAATATGTGAAACAAAGAGTACACTGCAAAAAAAGCCTGTCAAATTTACAGAAAAAAAAAAAAACTGTCATCCAGGACACCAGTTAATTTCCGTTTTTCTTACAGATGTCTTCCATAAATTTTACAGATTCTCAGCTTATTTTACATAAATTTTCAGTATAAGGAAAAAAAAAATACGGAAGACTTCTGTAAAATATACGGAAATGAACTGGCGTCCTGGCTGACGGGTAGTTTTTTTCTATCAGTTTAACAGACTTTTCTTTTGCAGTGTAAGAAAGAAAAAACTAAGACTAAAAAGTACCCTTTGTAATCAATGTTCAAACCAGATCGTCATATACATGGGCGCCGGCAGAATATTTTCCAGGGGGGGGGGCAAAGACTACTTCAACGTATGGTTACCATGTTGGAAAGAGCAAAAAAGCAAGGGAAAACACTGCACACAAAAATCCAGGGGGGGGGGGGCATTGCCTCCTCTTGCCCTATGCTGCCATGGTCGTATAGTAACATAAACAGCATGATTGGTGTCTTGCTGTTTACGTTTCACACAGAAGCAAGTCACGAAACGTAAAGCATACAAAGGAAAAGATGATGAAATTATCTTTATTTAATGAAGAAAGAAAAAACCCGCCAATAACATGAATTATATTCAACGTTTAACGGATTCCGTATTTTTTTCTTGGAAAAGAAGGGAAGTTTGTACGTATACCGTGCAGGTCAGTGCTTTTTGCGGTTTTCCATCTCGAAGGTCGTACCATTGCAGATCTGGAACAGGGCGCCTCTGAAGTTCGCTCACGCCTTCATTGCTGTATTCTGCTACTTCACATTATTTTATATATCCGGCATTGGGTGCTTGAATTCATCGTGGGTACCTTTAGGTGCCTGGGAGTACAAGGTCGTAAGCGCGTACTCATTTGAGAGAAACATTTTAATTGCATTCGCATAAAATAAAAAAATTGTATGCTCGAAAGCGCTAAAAATTTTCTTGACACACTAGATCGATTAATCTTACGCACAATGAAGACATGAAGACCAGAATCTCTGTTGTTAACCCTTTGAGGCGCAGTGTTCCCGCTCTGGGAACACCTAGCTCTGACGTTCCCTACTAGCAATTTTGCTCGGGCCGTCATCGGCTGGCTTTGTGGCCGGTGGTAGCCCGAGCAAAATTGCTAGTAGGGTTTTGACTGTTGCCAGTCGCGAAGAATAGATTGGATTTCTATAAAAATAGTTGCGGGTGACATAGCTCCACGAAAATCCTTCACTTTTTAGCACGTCATTTCCCGTAAAAAAAAAATGGTCACGGTTATTTTTAACAGCACTGACATCTGCTGAAAAATGGAAGAGTGCGAGAACAGCTGGATAGATTGCCCAATGCTGAAAAAAAGGGGCAGCCGTTACCTTCGCTCGACTTAACGACCAGCAAGATGGCGGACGATCGAAACGTTCATCGCGTGCCACAGGTCCGGAGACCCTTTTTGGACGACAGCTGGCTGTCGGCTGCCCTTTTTTCAGCATTGGGAAAGGGTTGCGCCTCAAAGGGTTAAAAGTGGGTCAGGTACTGCTTTTTACGAATTTAAAATGATTAAGCCAAAAGAAGTGACTCAATTATTTATTCATTTACCATTCTGACAGTGAATGAATACTAGAATCTCTATTGTTACAGATGGTAAAATATTGATTTTTATGGATTTCTAAAAAATTTCAAAAATGATTAAAACGAAAGAAGTGATACCTTTTCTAAAATTTATCACAGATTGTCAGGCAGGGTATGTACACAAGAATCTCTATTGTTACAGATGGTCAAATACTGTTTGTTTTATGAATTTTTAAAAGACTTGGAAAAAAATAAGTCGGAAGAGGCATTTTTTAATTCATTTATTACTTTGACAATGCAGATATGCATTTAAGAATCGTCATTGTTACAGATGGTCAAATACTGCTTTTTTATGGATTTTTAAGACTTCAAAGTCAGGAGAAGGGACATTTTTTTAAAAGTTCATTTCGCAATTTGACAGCCAGATATGCATATAAGAATCTCTATTATTGCAGATGGTCAAATATTGTTTTTCTATTAATTTTTAAGACTACAAAATAGTAAGTGAGAAGGGACGCCTCTTTTTATTTATTTATCAGATTGACAGAGAAGATATCCACGCGAGAATCCCTACTGTACATCTATAAAGATGGTCAAATTCTGCTTTCTGTGGATTTTTAAAAAACTTCAAAAACAATAAATTAAAAGGGACTTTTTTTTTCATTTATTAATCAGATTGATGATTGATGATTTATCAATCAACTGAATTGCCCTTCTTTCTTTGTTTATCTGAATTCATATTGAACACATAATATGAATTCAGATAATAGAACTTTCAAGATGTTTATATAATGTTTTACTACTCTAATTTTGCACAATTCTATTCATACAGAAAAATATTCTATCGTTAAATACTAGAAAACATCATATACTTTTTGTGCTAGAAGTTACAGGGAAAAACTTAAAATCAGAAATCGTACACCGATAATATAAGTAGTTCAACATTTCACCATATATTGGAGCTAAATTAGCTGCTTTCTTTCTATGGAGAAACGTTTCACCATGATTTGGTTCCATTGATCAGTTAAAGCACCGAATCATGGTTCAACGTTTCACCATAGAAAAGTTACAGTTAATTCAGCACCATTTTATCATGAATTGTTAACTACTTTTATTAAAAGTGTAAGACTTTTGAATTTCCTTCAAGTACGTGACTTTTTCATGAGAAAAACCAATATATTCTCGCGTTAAAATTTGCTGACAACATATTTTACCTCCAAAGTTACATTAAAATCATTAATCAACTATTCAGTAACTCTGAAAAGAATTTGTAGAGTAAAACTGAACCAAAGACCACTCAACCTTCTCAAGAATTCTTTAGGAATGTAGCATATCAGGTTATTTGAAAGCATACAAGAATAATTTTAAAGAAAATGAATTTCTCAGAGCTTCTTAGCGATAAAGTGAAAGTTACTTTTCCAATTCGAAAGTGAAATTGGTGTGCAGGAAAGCTTGTATTTTTGCAGATCTTTCCTGTTGCTACAAGCCACAATGTTTTCTGGGAATAAAAAATTAAAAAAAAACATTTTGGATATCTGGTACTTGTAGCGGCCAATGAGATTGTTTGGCGACATAAGGGTTGTCCCAAGTTTGTAGATATATGCTTTAGGATTACAAAGTCTGTAGTAATTAAAACGTTTATCAGAGATTTTATCACGAACATCTCGCGATATATCTTAGTTGCTTGGCGATTGAATTTTAGAGCGCACTATAATCCTCAAGTAACCTATCTTGAAAATCTTAACTAACAATAAATGTACATAGAGAGAAAAGAGAAACATAGTGTACTGAGAAATAACTTAATGTAAAAGTTGAAAGTCTTTTGGATGAGCCTGTAAATTAAAATATCCAGAAAATTGCAATCAAAAAGGTAGGTGCACAACTAGATGTCACAACAGTCCTAAATGCAAAAATTCATCATTCTACCACTAATTGCTTGAAGTAAGCCAGTTATATTGGTACATACAGACATAACCAAATAATTGATTTAAAAGGGTTCACTGTTGGTCAAAATGCATAAGTACTAACATAGTATGTTGAGGCTTCACGTGGAAACTTGCCGAAGTAAATTTTGGAATGGTCGAAATCTTAATATCAAAACTTTTTGAGACTACAATAAATCCTTTACTACGTACAAGGGAAGTACAAAATCAAACAATTTCGCATGCATTAATAATACCCGTATTTCATTTTAAAAAATCAGAGATATTTAATGTCACACCTTTCCAGCGTAAGTAATATCGTCGAATTTTCCTGGGTTTTTTTTAAATAACATCTCGTAGAGAAACCCGAAGTAAATTTTGGAATGGTCGAAATCTTAATATCAAAACTTTTTGAGACTACAATAAATCCTTTACTACGTACAAGGAAGTACAAAATCAAACAATTTCGCATGTATTAATAATACCCGTATTTCATTTTAAAAAATCAGAGATATTTAATGTCACACCTTTCCAGCGTAAGTAATATCGTCGAATTTTCCTGTTTTTTTTTTTTTTAAATAACATCTCGTAGAGAATCCCGATCAGAGTACAAATAAAACAAATTATTAAATAGATCATCGGAAAGACGTCGGTATCTGATCAAAGCCCCGATGCAATTTGCACAAAATGATTTATTGTTCGTTAAGTTTTGCATCACGTTTTTCTTCGTGATGCAAAGAATCGGCTCTGGTAGTGAAAAGCCATAAATCTGCATCGCGGAGCCGATACATTAAACAACCCCTATCATCTGAAATAATGGTCAATCATCCCCGTACTTTCGCGTGGCCTTGTTCCGTATTTTTTTGAGAGACCAAACGCGCCTTTATTATTATGATCGCCTTTCGTAAGAGGAGAAAATGAAACCCCACAAACAAGGTAAAATTGTATCATGATGGAATGGCATTACTCGGCTAAGTGTAATGAATTAACCATGAATAATGCATTTCTGTAATAGTTTAATTGTTGAGTGGATGGGAGGAGAGGTTTGCGAGGCAGCCAAATTGCAGTTCAGGGACAGAACTTCCGGCGCACTTGAATTAAAGTTTCTTCGAAAGTAAACAACATATTACAGGCGAAGTTTTTAGTTTTTTAAAGTAATGCTTTAGAAGTAATGTGAGAAAGTAAAAATTACTGTTCCACTGTTCTATTTATTTATTTATTTATTTATTTGCCGTGATAACTGTCATTAAAAGTTATAAATCATGTTCACTCTAGTAGTGTATGGTGCATTAACGTAACTGAAAAAAACTGCTAAAGGATTTGTAGTTACTTTTTTAAAAGTAATAATTTAAAATTTGATTTTTTTTTAAATAATTTTTTAATATCTTTATTTTTTGTTTAAATATTGTTTTAATTTTTAGAAGATTATTGCAAACGCAACCTATTTTCGCGATTTTCGCGAACTAGTCGTATTCGCGAAAATTAAAGCTTTCCGAAATGCTTTTTTTTCGCTTCAAATGATGTTTTTCACTTATCAAAATTTAATAATTTATTGCAAAGTTAGAAAACTGTTTATTGGACTCTTTCTTTCTTTACAACTTTCTTTCTTACTTGTTTCAACACTATTTCTTGAATACTTTAAAACTATTTCTTGAATATAAAACAATAATACAACTAATAGAATGCAGCTCATTCACTTACAATATTTACACCAGATTCTTTGAAGCCATTCCAAATGGGATGGGGGGGGGGCGAAATTTTCGGACAAAAGGAAGTTTCTTAAAATGCTTTATGCGAGAGGGGGTTCTGTATTTAGGTACTTTCGGGATTTTTCAACTTTTGGTTCTATTCATATAAAAGGCGCGAAATCACCGATATCTTCATTTCCACAAAAAATACGGAAAACGAAAATGCTTTTACAGTAATTTTTTTAGAAGTAATTTTTATGTATTTTACGAGAATTTCCAAATACGGGTTAAGGATTTGCATACGGTTTAATAAACGCTGACCAAATACTCTTGCAGCAGTGGCGGATTAATGCAAGTTTGTCCGGGGGGGGGGGGGTTAGTTAGAAGATTAACATATGCATCCATTTTATGGAAGTAAAATAGTTTACATTAATTTCTTTTTTCTCGGGTGGGGGAGGGGGGTCCCCCCCTTTACCATTTAATTTCTTTTAAAAAAAATTCCCTTACTTTTAAAGTTTTTAGACTATTTCGCGGTAAAATTCCAGGCTGTTGATAATTTATTACGTTGTTAGTGAAAATGAAATCAACACATATGCTGGTCTAAACTCTTACTGGACATCAATTTAAGATTCATAGATACTTAATAATTAGTCACAGCTTTGACCTTCATTTTTTTAATTAGACAAATTTTATATAAGTAGAATAAAAGTAACAAAATCATCGAAATAAATAAAAATAATATAGGTTTGAATTACATGTACATATATAGTGGTGGTTGCATTTCAGTATCTTAAAATGATAGGTTTAGTAGCAGTAATAATTACCAAAAGAAAAGGGGATAACAATTATTCAAACATACAAAAATAATCCATTATTAATTCGTATTTTTCTGATTAAAAATTAATTTTAGTTTAAGAAGTTAATTTAGTAGTTAAAAAACTTGCGCACATGAGAATAAAATGAGATACGGATGCACCAATTTCTTTTATTTTTTAAATTACAATGGAAGAAAGACACCAGATCAATAAATGTATCCTGACGGGGGGGGGGGGAAATCTATCTATTCTAAAAAAAAGTAAAGGCCGCTGGCGCTGTCAAAGCTTGTTGACCTAACTCCTCCTAAACCGTAGGGATTTGAGTTTCGACTAAGGTGCCCACAGATTTGAAAAATTCCGAGGAACCTGCTAAGCTGATTTAAATTTCGAAAATCGAATTATTTTAGAAGATATTAATAAAAAAACTGAAAAAATAAACATAATGGTTGCCAGATTTGGCATAAAATCATTCATTCCTTTGCAACAAAGCGTTTCCAAGTATCTAGAATCGCGTGAAATTTACAAACATGAGTTAGAATTACGCCCATTTTACGCCAAAATAAAAACTATATGAAATAAGTAACTCAAAATGTGTTACACAAAGTTGACAATTTTCAAATAGTAAGTTCGCTTAGACAACAGGAGTTTAGAATGAGCGATTATTCGTTTTTCCAAAACAGAATAACTAATATCTTGAAAATGAAAAATAATTAAAATGCAGATTATTTTAAAGCCGGTTCTTGTCCAGCTGAATTATTTGCTACCAATAGAAATATTTGGAGGCGTTAACTATGCCATTATAGCAGTTATAGTACACTTTGGATATTTGCTAGCGCGACGAGATGGTATAATTCGTGGTGTTAAGTACGCCAATCTGCAAACGATTACGTAAGTGAAAATATAGATAACGGTTTTCCGGTAACCTTAAATGAACAGTAAATATAGGTTGTGAGCATGTGTAAATCGCCAAATAATGATATAGCCAAATAATGAAAAGTCGCCATCGGTGGTAGGCTATTCTATCTGTTCCGTAGCTTTTATTAACTTTACATTTACGCAAGTCGCCAAATAATGAAAAATCGCCATGGGTGGCCAATTCGCAAGGTGTCCAATAGGTTTTACATTATTAAAAATATAGCTGAAACAGATGTTCTGATTTTATTACGCTTTAGTTCCTAATTAATATAACTTTTGAATGGCAACATTAAATATCATTGTGTTTCTGAGGAGTGCAAATAATTTTTCCAGCGATTATAAGCGGAGTCCGCACTCCAGGTGGAATATAGCTCAGGACCCGTACAACACGGATTCCCATAACAAAATATCTTCAATGCAAGAACCAAGCAATATGTAGTAGGGTGGAGCACTCTTATATGGGAAAAAAATTTTTGTTAAAATTTGATTTAAAATAGTGACCAAAGTGTGACCCAAGATTAGAGGATTTTAAAAAGCATAACTTTTTTAAAATTAGTATTTTCCTTCTACCAGCGCATTTATTTTGAAAATTTACATTTGTGCTACCATACTGATGAAACTTAAAGGAGCATATTGTTTATAAATTCTATTAAACTATTTATTATTATGAAAAAAACAAATCATATAGAACAAATTAATGCTAATTTACTAAAAATGTGAGCCACTTAAAACATAAAATATACATAAGCATGCATAAAAATAGTCAAAAGAGACCTTAAAATCACGTTTGGTGTCGAATTTGGGCATGAGCTTTCTTGACTCAATTTTTGATTTTATGCTACCTTCTCTAGCCTTCTTATCACATTCCTGCATAGAAACCTCTGTTAGTATCTTTACTGAACGTCCTACAGCCTGGCTATGGCATGGCAGTCTTAGAAAAATTATTTTTGTACTTCCTTTTGTTTCCACCATCGAAAGCAAATCTTCATTCTTGACGTCTCTAAGGATGGGAGATTGAAAATATTTTTGTTGCCACTCTATAAGGTCTGTGTATGATTTGTCATTAAGCTTAATTTTAGAGACCTCAAAAATACGAGGGACCTTTTCAGAATGAGTCGCTTCTCTTGCTTTTATAATCCTTCTAGCAGAAAGTTCACGAATGTGTTTCTCAGGATCTGAGAGCATCGACAACAGAAGATTCTCAGGATGCGCAAAGAAGCTGTTCCGCTCAATGACAGGGTCGACTACTTTTTTTAGTTTAATTGGAAGGTATCGAGAATTCGAAACCAATTTCCAAAAATTTCAAGATCCATCTTTGCATGACGGATGAGTTTTAATTTGGAACCAAAAGAAGCGTAAACTCTAACAATAAACGTGGCAAGATGATTGAGGTTTTCAGATGGTTTACTTGTGGAAATACATAGCCTTAATATCCTGTTGGCTTTCGTTAACCATCGAGCATGCGACATTTTCCTTGGAGCTCTGTGTGCTAGATCGGGAGGACAATCGCCACTAATTACAGCTGATGTAATATCGTACAAGTAACGTTGGTCAGAACTTAGGTCTTTGATGATATCGGCTAAAACATCCGGCAAAACGCTTTCTATATTTTCATACCGTACAATAGGATTTTCTTCGCATTTTTCTAGCAATCTTCCAATAGTACCAGAATAGGAACTTGGCCCAGCAGTTGCCCCATCTAAGAATGAAAAAAGGTATTTTAAAGGCAATTCATTCGTGTGTAAAAGGCATATGATCCATTGTAAAGGTTGATTCAAACGTTTTTCTAACAACCGTATTACACCACCATTTTTCCCTGTGTTTGTTGCTGTTCCATCACAACCAACAGCTACAGTTTCTCTCAAAGAAAAGTTTTCAGAAGAGAACAAGTCATGCATAGCACGTTCTATGCTCTTGGCCGTCCCAGTACTTGGAACAGCGTAGCCAACATAAACAGAGTCAGGTTCCTTGATAACAGAAATGCGTTCTTCTACAACAACTTGGCGGTATTTTTTGACTCCCTTTTTTACTACATTTAAAACTTTTATCTTTTCTGCCATCAAAGTATATAGCTGTAACACTGACAACTTAAAACAATTTGGCAATTCTAGTTTTAGCTAATATTTCTTTGCGTCCTTTTGATCTTTCACGGCGTAATTTTGATCTATCTATTACTTACACATCTGACTTAATGTCATGAAGAACTGCTGATGCGATTGCTGCAGCAGCTCTTTCAGATATGCATATCAGTCACACGTTTTTGACAAAGATGGCAAGCTGAGTTTTGGCTTTTTCTTGGACCCTTGGTGCTTTGAAGAACACAGTTCTAAGCCATCTTCTATTTCTTCAGTATCTTCTGACTCATCCAATATAAGAGTGGGGAAAGTTCAACTCTATTCTCCTGTTTATCCTCATATGTCACAGAAACGTAATATTATTCTAGTTTTTTATTTCTATCAATTCGCTTTTTTTTTTTTTTTTCGTTTCTGAAACGTCTATATCACCAATAACCATTTTCCTGTCAGTCCTCTGATCCGCCAGAAAAAGTTGTTCTTCTTTCGCAACTCTTCTTTCTTTTGGGCATTTGCATTGGCGAATGTTGCAAAATTCAAATCAAATGCGCGGGTAGATAGACTCAAAATAAATAAAAAATATTTTAGGATACGCTTTTTGAAAGGTTGGGTCACATTCTTATAGCTATTAAAAAACAATTTGGCAAAATTTAATTTTTCGCTCCACCCTAATGTGTAGTTCAGTAACATTCTATCTGATCCCATCTTCGGGTTTTGTCTGTTGAAATTATGTCTTTTTTACGAATAAACTTGATTAGGGGCCGAATGCCTCATACGAAAAGCGAGCGTAGCGAGTCTGGGGGCCTTTACCCTTAGTTTAATTAAAAAATAAATTTTAAAAACTATATTCAATTCTACTTTTATAAAATCAGATTCCTTTTTCATTTAGTAAGTCTAATGCAAATCCTGTCCTTTTTAAAGCACAGAATTAGTGTTACGATTTCTTAGCATTTAAAGTTTCATATGCATTTAAAATTCGAGAAATTTATAAAAATAAATCGAAAGAAGCATTCGTGTCCTTTTTAACTGCTTTAGAGATATGAATAAAGATCTGCCTAAAGGAAAATATTCATTTACCAGAAAGATGCGTAAAGATTGAACTTCAGTTGGGAGATACGAAATACAGAAAAACGATTTTACAATTCAAAAATTGCTAAAATAAATAAAACGCGGAATTTCTCGGAAGATTATCATCCCTGAAACACCAATTCCTGATAATTTTCCTGGTCAGATTATGGATTCTCCGGAATTTGGACCAAAATTTGTGATTTTGCCTGACATTTCCCCGACTTTTTTACCAAAATAAAATTCCTTGACTTTCCAGGTTTCCCCGGTTCTCCATGAACGGTAGCAACCCTGTATTGATTTGCATGTATGCCCCTCCCCCCACCAAAATGATCGGTCACGCCACATATGTCCACCCTTGTTCCTCTGGAGTTCTGTTTGCCGGTTTCACTGCCATTTAAAAATTTATCTAGATGAATGCTCATAACTTTTATGAAATTAGTCATCTCATCCGTGTAACGTCGTTCTGGATGATCTTTGAATAACGCCTTGGAATTCCAATAAATATTATCGATTCTTCTATGAGTTGGCCATTCTTCAAAATAAATTCTCGGAACTTTCAAGAAAGAATCATCCTAATTCTTGGACATTTCTTTTCGAACACCTTAAATAACGCTCCTAACGTCCATTTCTTCATAATAATTCCACTACCGCTTTGCAATTCTCCCTCCATAGCTTTTTAAGAAAGTATCTTCCTCATCTTTAGGAATGTCTTTTGGAACTTCACTTAATAAGGATTCTTCTACCATCTCACCATTCCTAAAGAAAAAGTTCCAGCAAATTTTTCAAAATTAGATTTTTATCCCTCTGGGAATAATATTACGGAACACTTTCAACAACTATCCGACGTTTCGACAACGTTATTGTTTCAGCAGCAGCATAACGAGATGCAGAAAGACGTTCACATAGAAACCATAATGCTAAATCGTCTCAGTAATACATAATAAAACACTAAAGAGCGCTAAAGAAACTCATTTTTTTTTTCACTCTTGTGCCCGGTGACTTTAAGTGGATAAACGTCTCGTTCCGCTCTTACTGCAAATTTCTCATTCACGTCTGCGAGCATTTTATTACTTCCCGCATCAGCAAACCACTCTGCGCAGGAGCATACGGGAAAAAAGAAAAAGAAGATTGTATCGAGGTATGAAATAAATCTGAATACCTCAAGAGAAGGAATAAATTGAAACACACACACACACACACACACATAGAAAAAGAAAACCCATGCTTGATAAAGCATAACTTTCCAGCAAAACGCTCTGCCTTTGAGCCGCTTCTCTTTTCAAGAGCCGCACGTTATTTTATCTAATAACAGGACTCGAACCTACCGATCTATAACGTTCCTAAACACAAACAAAATCGAGACAAACACAAAAGGCCGGTGCGTTGTTCCATCAGGAACTACTTTCCTCCGCCGACTGATACAAGAAGCCGCTTTGCGCACATCCACCGCTGAGTGATCAAGCGTTTAGTTTGAGTTCGTGCCCACGTGATTTTCAGAAATAGCAGCGTCACGATCTGCTTCGAATGACTTTTCTTTTCTTTTTCTTTTTTTTTAATTCTTCAGCAAATCAGCGGTACTGAATTGAAGTCCCCCGAAGAGCGTGATTTCGATTTTATGCCCATTTTAACTGCGTGAATTCGAATTGTGTAATACTATTACCATAACCCTTTTCTTCGCGAATTCCCGCCTATGAGAAGTGTTTAGAGCGAAAACAGGGTCAACTATGTGTTAGTGCGAGGTAGCTAGCTGCAAATATTGTGTTATCGCACGGTAGCAGAAGTTATCGGATTTTACCATCATCGCCATGCTTTCCCAAGAGCCACTTTGCATAAAAACTCATTTCGTTGAAATCACATTCTGTTACAGATTCACATGCATCATTAACCCTCCAAGTAGTGCCTTGTATAACGGTAAAAGTTTAACTCCTTAACTGATTTGCTCGTACTTTGTAGGGAGTATGCGGTTCTGTTGTCATTTTTGGTATGCCCATATTCTTAATTTTTGGAACGAGAGAGAATATTTTTGCAGCTTGTCCAAGCAATTGAACTGCCTACACTGATTTTACTGCTTTTTTTTTAAATCCTAGCAAATTTGGTTTCTTGAAATTTTTGCTACACTGTTTTAACCCTACTGAACTCAGCTGTTTTAAGGATTAGTTCTTATAAAAACTGAGGGTAGTAAGTTTTGAAAATGCCCATAAATGCCCAACCGTTTCCAAGTACAAAACCATAGAGCTCTTTTTCAGTTATCTTGATTGTTTTACAAATGCATGATTGATCTGAGCTCAAAATGAATTTTGAGATTTATAAGAATTTTTACCAAAATATTTGTGAAAAAAAAAGAAACATGTGAAAACAGGTTCACAACTGTTACTCCACAGAACCAAATTGCAATACTTAAATTTGAAATTTTTCAATATAAGGGCAGATCAAATAAAAAAACTGAACAAGGATGAAATAGCATAGTTTTTTTTTTTAAACGCAACCTGCAAAATTACCCAAGCATTCGTCGCACTGGCTAACCAGCAATGAATGTTTTGTTCATAAAAGTTGCTCAGACGATCTATTTGGAACAATGTCCTGTCCATACCTTTTCGATTAGGTTAAAAACATCGACTTTCTAATGCATTCTTTAGTAAACGAAATATATAAAGATCGTACAGAGTAAAAGATCAGGTCTATAGGATCAGTGTTCCAGTGTTGTCCATCGAGACTTCGTCGACGGGTTCCTTAAGCAAGTGTCCTCCAGTTGTCGTGGAGCAAAACCATTTCAAATGAGAAATATGCCAGGCCACTTGCTCTCCACTGCCGCACTGAAATGGTCCAACCTAATGCAGTGATGATTTGCGATGGTCACTTGAACAAGGTTCAGGAACTCAAGATCAAGCGGTCTTTCATTATTGCGTTAAAGGACCCTATCAAAAATGCTTTTTATGAACACCTCTGATAATAAAAATGAACTTGTTAAGAGGTTAAAACTCTTTACACTTTCAGAAAATTACGTCTTTATACACTAATTTATTTCTCGTTTTTTAACTAATAATTCCCGTACTCTATGGAAACGTAATATTTCCGTGAATTCTTCTTCCCGAAAATCTGAAGAAGAGGAAAAAAATTCATTGGATCGGAAGAAGTTTCTTCAATTGACAGAAGAAAAAAGGAACGGATATTCGTCAAATAATGGAGATATTCTGACAGCAGTGCTGACAGTAAAATTTCCGTGAATTGAAGAAGTAATTTATAAGAGACCACACTCATCGCATTTTCCAGCTTTTTTAATCCTTTAACGGTCAGTGTTCCCGCTCTGGGTACACCAAACGCTGACGTTTGACGTTGACTGGCGTCAGAAAAGCCAGCGGCGTCAAAAAAGAGGGTATCTATATCTGTGGCACGCGATGAACGTTCCGATCGTCCGCCATCTTGCTGGTAGTTAAGTCGAGCGATGGCAACGGCTGCACTTTTTTTTCGGCATTTGGGAAGGGTTGTGGCTCAAAGGGTTAAGAGTAAATTGTCAGCCTCAAGGAGGCAGTAAACGTTCCATTGCAAAATTCGGTCTCAAGTCAGATTCTGGGAGATTTTAAAAGCAGAGCCAAACATCACACCTGGTGGAAGAAAACCTCAGCCTTTTAGTTCTTTTATTTTCGTTCTTCAGACCATGCCGCAAGCAAAAGTCAGCACCAGACGAGCACGTGTGTTGTTGTGGCACATTTCTAGAGGCAAAATTTACAAAGTCTTTCCCCCTTGTAAAACAAAAAAAAAAAAGGAGAGAAAAATTATTATCGTTGTGGTAAATTATACAAAAATAAAATATGATAAATGCGGTTCACGAAAAGCCAGTTTCTTAAAAACGCGTTGCGTGGTGACACAGAACCCGGTTATACGAATTGCAAATTTATTTATCTGTCTCTATGCATACTGATTTACGGAAGTGTATGTGTTATGTACTTTTTTTCAGAGACACACGTGCACTTAGTTTTTATGAAACAGAACTTGGTATTCTTGACCACGAGAGCTTTTTTCTGCTTCTTATTAATGGTATTCACGAATTTCAATACATTAATTTAATTTGATTAATTATAATTTTAAATGACCAGTTTCATATTCGTGTTGGGGGAAATTCACAATTAACTAAAAGTGTATTATTCACGCAGAAACTTTTTAATATAATATTTCCACCAGAAAGATAAATTTAGATAATACCGATACTTTCAAATATCATTTATATCGTGTTTTTATCAGAAAAATGCATTCACACTGATACTTTTCAATATCACTTTCAACATATTTTCATTAAAATAAAAAAAGCATAGATAATACTGATATGGAGGTGTACAAAATTCCTTTTTTCAATGATAAGTAATGTGTGTCAAGTAAAGATACGTTTATTAAAAGGTTATTGGATACCCTTCAGCAAAAATATTCTAACGGAAACAATAAACATACAGATAAAACTCCAAAGGTAATTGGATACCTTTCGATAAAGCTTAAAAATGTTTAATATTTCGGTTTTTTAACACCTTCCAGGAAAGACGTGCTCTGTCCGTGCTCTAACGGCCGTATTCACCAAACATTTGAGACGCGGATTAATCCCGAAACGTCATCGGTAAGATATCTTACCGATGACTTTAGCACGCGAGTTCGGTTTAATCCGCGTGTCAAGTGTTTGGTGAATACGGCCGTAATAGTCGTAAATGAGCATCGATTACTGGGAAAGTTATGCATGATATTCCTATGTACTGTGCCATGCACAATGCTAAAAATGGTGAATGTAGGACTTATAGTTCTTTTATGGAAGCACCCGAAGCAAATACAATTCATTACGCTCTGTGAACAATCATTCTTTTAAACATATTTTGCAGGTATTCGCCTTAGACAGAATGAAATTCATATGTTTTATTCAGACAGACTACAAAATAATATTCTCCGTGGAAAATAGCTACGCATTTTTAAGCTTTATCGTAGTATTCATAATTCTTTAACAGAAGCACTCAAAAGAATTCCAATACAACGTGTTAGGGTACAATGACGGTTCAGACACATACTTTCATCCATTTCAAGCACAACACAATAAATTTTTAGACATTTATAGCTATTTAATCTTCATTTGAAAGATGGAAACAGCCTTTAAATTTCTTTTACAGGATCTCAAAAAATGACACTAGAAAGCAGGGTGTAAAAAAGTCATGATTAAAAAATAATAATAATAATCAGATTTTTTATTTAAATCTGATTTTTTTTAAAGTGAAATCAGATCTTTTTAAATAAAGATTCTTAAAAAATAATTAGATCAGATGTTAAAACTAAGTTTAACTAACTGCTTTATATAAAGAGTTTAGACATCTGGCAAATATCTAGTTTTTGATAGTATAAATCTAAATAAAATATTTCTTTATGCAAATGAAATAATTTTGTACCAAGTAATTAACTCTGGAAGCACAACAAAATTGGCTGACTATAAACTGAATTTCTTTACAAATTTAAAAGCGAAGATTTCATAAATAAAACTGTACAGAAATGTTGAACACATACAATTACATGAATAGTATTACACACAACCTCTTTCAACTTGTGGGCCGCAGAAATTTAAATGTACTATATCAAGAGCCAATCAATTAATGCGTTCATTTATAGTCTTTAAAACAATATATTAAAGATTATTTGGTGGATGTAATGACACAATATGTATTTATAGGGTTGTTTTTTCTCATATTAAAGTACTTAAAAATATGATGACATGACACACATAGGAAAAGTAACTGGGTGATTCCAGTTTATGTCATGTCGGCAAAATGTTCGACTGATCCTAACTAAACAAAAAATTGTGTTAGGGGAATGGTTTTCACTTTTTATAAATATATTAGATTGTTTACAAGAAAAACTGTTTAACGTACGGAATTTTTTCTGTAGTTATGACCAATCGAACTTATTGTGTATATGATATGAACGCTCACAAAACTGTGAAAGCACCCAATTATCAAATAAAAGTTCTTGAAAATAAGATGCCACACATATTGGTAAAAGTTATTAAATTATAACTGAACATTTTCTAGTGCCATTGTTTATGACAACTGAAAACAAATTTGAAATAATTTAATTTTCACAATTAATTTCTTTTCTTGAAAAGTGAATTGGTGGATTCTGATTCGTGTTTTTTAACATGTAACTGAGTTGGTGGGTGAATGGAACAGGTAGCCAATAATGGCCTTTGGTCCAGGGGTTGCATATCACTGATTTAAATCAAAGATCTTTTTAATAAGTTGATTTAAATCATTATTAAAATCACTTATTTAAATCATTGACGTCCTGCTAAAAAGTTTGCATCTTTCTGAGGTGGAGTCCAAAGTCTCGCTAAGTTGGACGGCAATACATCGCAAAGATACTTGCAATATTCTCAGTATTTCTATTTTTGATGGATTTTTTATATTTCATACTTCTAAAATTTGTAAAAAGGAATATTTAAATTTTCTTTTCATAATTTAAAATTCCAAGTATATTAAAAATGGAGCGTTAACGAACCATTTGTGATTCTAGTATTTCTCGCAATGTCACATAAAAGTTAGCATTTAAATGTTGGCACAACACTAAATCGCACTCGCAAGTACCTAAAAAAAGGTTCAGTGAAAATTCTAAAATGTATTTTTTTGAAATATGTAGCTAATTCCTCTGAAATTAAAATTTATATAGAAAACATTAAATTATAAATTTAAATAGAAGAAACTTTCTTCAGTGACAGCCAGAATTCAAAATATCGCTTTGGATTCATACTTGTTTTCCGTTCTAGTATAATTGTTACTTCCAGGGGCGTAGCCAGGGGGGGGGATATCGGGATATATCCCCCCCCGAAATTTTTGGATTAGTGATGAAATTCCGTCTGTTTATACACATATAAGTTCATATCCCCCCCGAAAAAATTTCCAGGCGCATATCCCCCCTCGAAAAATTTTCCTGGCTACGCGCCTGGTTACTTCAACGAGGTCCTTTTCGTGTGGGGTTGTTTGGCATGCTTATTTTGAATGCAGGACATACGCAAAAGTGATAAGAGGAGGTAAAAGTAGGGTGGGTTACCAATCCCAATGTATTAAGGCCTTTGCGGAGATCCAGAGACATGTCGCGGGTCGCTAGCAGTAGGGTGCCAATAGCGGAACCAATTCTTCAATAGTGTAATCATTTCCTTTAAAAAGGTGGTGATATTCCGGTATTAAACCAACAAAAGATAATTGGGGACCATGAATAATATTGCGATTTCGCACTCCCCCATCTATTGTTCGGTAGAGGACACCCCAAGTGTCGCTGCCAGTCGCAGCTTCCTAACCATGTCAAATTTCCCCGTTCAAATACATTGTAGCCGCGACGGTCTCTGGATCTCCGCAAAGGCCTTTAGGAAGACCCATAAATTCCCCCCTCCATCCTTCTCTCTCACATTTAGGGTTGCCAAACCAAATAGACGGACATTTGGGTAAAAAGACCGGACAGCCTACAATATTGAGGATTTTGTCTCAGTATTAATAGGTACAACAAAAAAATTGTATGTAAAATCACGCTTTTTTAATTCTTACCATGAATCTTGTTAAATTATAATGAAATATAAATAACATCGAATGCCAAATCAGTTCAAGTACTTTATTACTAATCAGCCAAAGTCACCACTAAAAAGACTAACAAAAGCCGGACACCGATAAGTTTGGCCGGACACGCAATCAAAAAGTCTAACTATGCCCAGCTTTATCCGGACGCCTGGCAACGTTACTCGCATTGATGATTTCGCCTACTCTATGTTTTCCGGTGGAAGGTGCGAAGACAGTGTTTGAAAGAGTTTTACAATCAATGCGTTTGGCTTGATTTATCTTTCTTTTTTATTAATATTCGAATGAAGAGTGAATATGAGCTTGCGACCCTTGAAAAAAAAAATCCCAACGACATCCTACTCTCAAACATGTGTTTTTTAAGCGGGAATCATCCACCTTAATAAACAGGTCCGACACCCCCTTTTACGCAATGCTTAATCACACGTCTTTAGAATCTGGCAGTAAATTTTCATGAATCACACGCACACGCACGCACATTACTTCCCTCTTTCACTTTTCGTTTTTTACTTTCAGCAACCTCATAATTAAGAAGAAGAAGAAAAAAAAAAAATCTTCAACGTTCGCTTGACCATAACCGTAACCCCGGATTCTCGGTGCAGTGTTGTTGTATGTAGTATATCGAGACCCCATTCATTCATTCACTGGGAAATCACTTTCGCAAGAAATCCGCAAAAACGTCCCTTAGGCGTTGTTCCAAACGTAATATACCTCTCCCACACTTTTTATTTTATTTTTTATCATTATAAGCGATTGCGTGACCTATTTTCTGCCTAATCGAGTTATGTCCAGAGGAGAAGACCTCTCAAGAGTGCCTGGGAAGTCTCGAAGAAACAATGCCACGGGACCACGCGGGGACGTCTCCGGGATATGAAGTCCTCAAGGTCATTCCTTGATTTTTTTATACCCAGGAAATCCATTCCTGTTTCTTATTGTGTAGGAATTTTACGACTTTGGTCTTATAACCTCGAACTAGAATGGAGGGCCTTAAAATAAATAACCACCTTTTGACTTACGAGTTACGGATATGGCATTGCATGCAGGCCTACTGTAAATTATTTAAACATCTTATTTTGAACTTTCTATACATAACAGCCTTGAGTGGACCGATTGTAAAAGAGATGCATTCTTCATTTCGTGTTTTTGGTACTAACTGTCAGAGTTCTAGTTTCTCGGTTAAACCCTTTGAGGCGCAACCCTTTCCAAATGCTGAATAAAGGGCAGCCGTTGCCATCGCTCGACTTAACTACCAGCAAGATGGAGGACGATCGAAATGTTCATCGCATGCCACAGATCTAGAGACCCTTTTTTGACGACAGCTGGATGTGCCCTGCGTCTTGCCATCTTGCTGGTAGTTAAGTCGAGCGATGGCAACGGCTGCCCAGCAACAGCTGATGGCAACAGCTGGCTGTGCCATCGTCGAGCTGATGGCAACGAGCTGATGCCAGTCGAGCTGATGGCAACAGCTAGCTGTGCCGGCATAGCCAGCGTGACCTACAGACCTCTGTGTGCACAGCACAGGGGTCTGTAGATCTGTGGCACGCGATGAACGTTTCGATCGTCCGCCATCTTGCTGTTAGTTAAGTCGAGCGATGGAAACGGCTGCCCTTTTTTCAGCATTGGGCAATCTATCCGGCTGTTCTCGCATTCTTCCATTTTTCAGATGTCGGTGCTGTTAAAAATAATCGTGGCAATTTTTTACGGGAAATGACGTGCTTAAAAAGTAAAGGATTCTCGTGGAGCTATGTCACCCGTAACTATTTTTATAGAAATAAAATCTATTCTTTGTGACTGGCAACAATCAAAACGTCAGAGTTGGGTGTTCCCAGAGCGGGAACACTGCGCGTTAAAGGGTTAAAAATACTCGATGCGATGATGTGGCAGTTTGGATTCATTTTGCATGGGGGAAAAACATTATAAATCTGATTTTTCGTTAATTCACAGTAATTTGTTCAACATCTTTGTTGTTGTTGTTGCTGTGAGGAGGGGCTTGAAAAAAAAATGTTTAATCGGGCAGTTTTACAAAGGTAAGCTTTAGATGCGCTAAATGTATTTCAGTCGCTGAGGAGATTAAAGTATTTCAGGTGACAATAGAAACTTTCTTGTGCATTGAATTTCCCGTAAACGTCTTTATGTCATACAGAAACCAAATTCTAAATAACCCTCTTTTATAAGTTGCTGCATGGCACCGTAGATTGGTATTGGATGGTTACATTACAACTCTTTATGATCATGGGCCCGGGTTCGAACTCAGTTTGGGCTTCGGTGTTAACTCGTCCGTCCCATCATAGGGGTAACGTTGGTCGCCTGTCCCATAATAAAATGCAAACTCTGTCGTCTTAGTTGTGGCCAATGCCTGGTTAGCAAATGCCCCACATTGAAAACAAAAATAATAAGCCACATTGCCCATGCATATCTTTTATCTATTTAATTTCAATTCTACACAATCTTCTGATGGACTGTGTATTTACGTAACACAATGCAATAATCAAAAATGTTATGATTTAACATCCATTTGAAAATTATATTAAAAACAACTTTCCAGATTAATATAAATAAGATTAGAACAAGACAGCAAAGAAAATTGTCTGGACATCAAACACAGAGGACAGCCGAAATTCAACCAAACCCCAGTTATGCAAAAAATAATTATGTAGTCCAGGGGCGTAGCCAAAGGGGGGGATTAGAGGTCATAACCCCCCCCCCATGAGAAATTTTTTGCCATACAAAATGTATATTCTTCACTACATTATCACACACACGTATACATATATATGAGTTGTAGTAGTCGTAACCTCCCCCCCATGAAAAATTTCTGGCTACGCCCCTGTGTAGTGCATTCCAAAGCATCTGCATCGCTCTGGAGCTTAACGCATATTAAGTGATAAACAATATATGTATATATTCTCTTTTTCCCGTTAGAACTTCTGACTACTTCGCCATTAAGGCATCGCAACCTCGCATTCCGTTAATCTACATTCTGTTTTTCTCCGCCATTAGAGTCATTGGTACGTGAGATAGATCACTGACGCGATAAAACCGTAGAAAAGCGTCCTTTTGGATGGGGTATCCTCAGATTATCCCATTAGCACACAATAGAGGAGGAAGTGGAAATTTGTGCAGCTAATCGGCCGGGCCACTTTAGTTGGTTAAACCTTACTGCCAAGAACGTGAGTCCCCACCTTGTAATAGCCAAATAACACAAGTGGTGAATGTTTCTTTTATTTTTATGCAGATGAAAAGTAACTGTAAATTGACCGGGACCATTCATTGTCAATGAAAGTATGTTTCCGATGAAAGGGTTGCATCGTTTATCAGTTTACAATGTCGATCGGTTAAAACAGATAATGGTCAGTCCAATGCAAATCGCCTCGGGGTGTAAGTTTTGTTTAGTTGTCTGTATCGGAGGATCTGATGTGAGACCGCTCAGGTTGACTTTGTCAGGCATGGGAGTCTGCTTGTGCGAGCTCCGTCAAAATTGTCAGGACATGAAATAGTATTCTGTAATAAATAAATAAATAAATAATAATAACAATAAATCTTCACAGAAATAATAACATAATACAACATAAATACATAATAATACTAATCTTAGTACATAATACATATTATATAATACATACATATTAATACATAATAATATTAATATATAAATAATACATTCACATAAATAATAATGATAAACCAATAATAATAATAATAAATCTTCAAATAAATAATAATAATAAATCTTCACAATAATTAATTTTATTTAAAGACAGTCAGCAGCGTTTCCTGGAGTTCTGTTGTTCACCCACGTTCAGCGTGCCCAGCAGCGAAGGGCGAACTAAAATGCAAAAGGGGGGGTATGGGTAGAAAGATGTGCAGAGCTACTTTTGTTCGGTTGGATCTATAACGAAGAAAAGCAATTTTTAAGTGTTAAACCATCAATATTAATTTTCCTTTATCGAAAAGAAAATTGTTCGTTTGCGGCTATCATTTTCTTCTGATCCCAAAGCTGTCCGCAACTTGTAAACATTCCCTTTGCTTTGTATCCTCATCCCTATTTCATTCAAAAATTTTCATTTTTAGTTCTTAAAGTTTGCTTTTGTCTGATTTACGTCGAGAAATATACTTTAATTTATTTCATAAACGAAAGATGGCAGCACTTTGATTAACCCGAAAGTAAACTGTATTACTATTTGTAACTCTGTAGTATAGCTTGTAGTATTATTGGTAGTATTATTTGTAATATTATTATTTGTTTGTATTATTATTATTTGCTCCTACGGACATAAAAGAAATACGAAAAATATTCACTTTTAGAAACTAATTTCTTATTATTTTACATTTATATGTTACTAGCTGAAGTACCCGTTCTTCGCACGGGAATGAATGGACTTTTTGATATTAATATTTGTTGTGATTACTACTTATTGTAATAAAGAGATATAGCAAAATGGATATCGCGTTATATTGTGTTCAATAATCATGCATACTGAATTTCAAGGCAATCGTTTTTACGGTGCTGAAGCGATGCGGCGTAGCGCAATCTAGTGGCAAGTTTTAGCAAATCGGATACGGCGAAAATATTCTTCGCATTCAGATATCGATGTATACGAATTTTCATGACGATCGGCTGAATAGTCCTGAAGTTCATGTGTTGACGCGACATCTAGTGTCAAGTTATAGGAAAATGGATCGTGCCAAACTCTTCCCCGTGTTCAAATATCTATGTATACCTATTTTCATAGCGATCATTCGCACAGTCAAGAAGTGATACACTGCAGGGCCATCTAGTGGTTAATTAAAGTAATGATTTGCTACAGCGCCGTCATGTGGCGAATTATAGCAAAATGGATAACGCCAAAATATTCTCATTGTTCAAATAGCTATGTATACTGATTTTCATAGCCACCGTTTGAAAGGTCAAAAATTTGGCTTGCTGCAGCGTCATCTAGTGGCGAGTTAAAATAATAATGCATTGCAGTGCCATCTAGTGGTGAGTAACATCAAAAGTAACACAGTTAGAATATATTCTTCGTGCTCAAATCTGTAAGTATACAAAATTTTATGCCGACCGGTCGAACGGTATAGGAGTTGATGCGTTGCAGCGCTATTTAGCGGTAAGTTACAGCAAATGGATAGTGAAAAATATTCTCCGTGTTCTAATATCCGCATGTACCAAATTTCATCGAAATTGGTTGGACGATATTCGCATAGCAAACGGCTAAACGGAATAGAATTCGACGTTCTGCTGCGCCACCTAGTGGAAAGTTAGAGGAAAACGGATAGCATAAAAACCTTCTCCATGATAAAAGACTTAGGTGGACCAAATTTCATGGTGATCGGTGAAACGGTGCTGGAGTTTTTCAACCTCCTACACACATACCAACATTCATTTTTATTTATAACCAGTCTTATTATACGTATATATAAAGTAAAATCCAAGTAAATCCAGTCTCAATCTCAAGTAAAATCCAGTTTCAAATCTAAGCCTCGCCAAAGTGCCAGCATATGCCATTTTGCAAGAGTTTTTTCAGGGAATCATTCGAAGCATTGACTTAGCAGCAATCAAAATGGGAAATGGTTCGACCGCCAGGCATTTATTTGAAAAGTGGAATCCCTTAATACAGCCGCATTTTTTAAATTATCAACTATAACATGTTTTATTCATCGTTACCTCGATGTACTAAATGCGAAGATTTCAATTTTCTGAAATTTGGCGGATTTCCCCCAAGTTAAATCAATGTACTCAATTGGCGAGAATTCTGAAGCTACATCGCTTGAAATGCCCTAATAACTGCATTATTTCTGCACGGATAGTTAAAATTTAATGCTGTATTCTAAGAAAACATATACACTTGTTTTCAAAAATGCTATTCCCTTAAGCTCTCAGTAAATTGCGCCAAAAAGCCTAAAACTGTGCAAACCGCTAGAACTCACTTTCTAAAAATCGGCCTATCAGCCATTTTATTTTTCGCCAAACTAAAAAAAATTACATATTAGTCTCGGATATCTTCGATCCTCGTTGTTTTGCGTATAAAACATTTCATTCCTGCTCTCATTTCTTATGCGCACACGATATTATAATTAAAAAAATAACCTTACAAATATAAACTAAAAAAATCATTATTCTTCTTTTATTTTTACTTTAAGAATTTTATTCGGCAAAATCGCCACACATGGCAACCAAGATGCTTATTTCACACACTTTTTTCACTACAGGGGTTACAATTACGTAAAGCTTTCTGCGTGGAGAACATAAAAAATCTCTTAAATTCCGGGAACGGATGGACTTTCAAAGTTTTAAAGTGGACTATCATTTATTCTATATTATTTTACATATCTGTGTAAAATTTCAGGCTGACAGGTCCATTTTTGTGGAATTGTATACTACCCAAATCAACAAATTTACAAACAGAATTTCATTTTTATTTATAAGATAACCTACGATTGTTTTTAAAAATACCTTCTCATTAAATTGCGCCAAGCGCTAGAATCATAGAAAATCTGGCACACTTTCAGATTTTAAATACGCACTAAAGTGCTATATATAAAAAGAGTTATAATCCATGGGTCTTCCCTATTTTCGTTCCTCCTTTCATTAAGTTGGAAAGTGTATCATTATTCATGAGTGTGATTAAACAAAATTAAAATTGATATTTCTAACATCCTTTTTACTTTCCGAACATGTACCATGTAAGGAAAGTATTGTAATCATGAAAAAATTCGACTTCGAGATTTTGGTGTTTTTACACGTTTTGAGGGCTTCTGAATCCATTTATGCTATTTTTACGAGATGTATGTATGTATGTGTGTATGTGTGTGTGTGTGTATGTGTGTTTGTGTGTATGTGAGTGAACACGATAGCTCCTGAACGGAGCATTCGATTGAGCTCAAATTGGATATATATCTCATAAACCCCCGTCGCAAGACCGGTATTGATTTTGGTGTGTATAGGACTTAGAGTTTTTCTACAGGGCTACGACAAAGATTTCTTTTACATGATGGCCTATGGGGGGAATTTCTTGAAAGTGCGCTAGTGTTTAAACGATACATTCGATTGAGCTCAAATTGGGTATATATGTTATAAACCACCGTCGCAAGACCGGTATTGATTTTGGTGTGTATAGGACTTATAGTTTTTCTACAGGGCTAGGACAAAAATTTCTCTTACATTATGGCCTATGGGGGGAAATTCTTGAAAATGCGCTAGCGTTTAAACGGTGCATTCGATTGAGCTCAAATTGGGTATATATGTTATAAACCGCTATCTTAAGACCGATATTTATTTGGATGTGTATAGGACTTATAGTTTTTCTACAGAGCTACGACAAAGATTTCTTTTATATTATGGCATAATGGCACAGGGGGAGAAATTCTTGAAAGTGCGCAAGCGTTTAAACGGTGCATTCGATTGAGTTTCAATTTGGTATATATGTTTGAATGATTCATCGATTAAAATTTATTTAAATGCTTTGTAATGATCTTAATCGTAAGTGTTCGGAAAGTCGAGTGGAGTCACTCCAGATTTTTTCTGGATGTAATACATTAGAAATAGATGCAGAAAAGCTGCTCAGAAAAATGCACAATTCCAACTGAATGAAAATTTCAAAAACTTATACGCAGGTGTATTCATAACCCAAATAGCATACGATAATACGAATTAAATTACGATAAATAGCGCCAAGCGTTAGAATCCTCCTCAAAATCGCACATCAACCCCTTTTATTTTTCGACCAATTAAAAAGTTGCACATTTATTTTCGGAAAATTTCCAAATTCTATTTTTCTTTTGAGTATAAATCATTTCATTCCCGCTCTGATTTCACATGCACACGATATTTTAATTTGAAAACAACCTTACAAATAATCTAGACAAAATTTTAAAAAATCGTTATTCTTTTATTTTTACTTCAAGAGTCTGAATCATTTAATGAACTGCCGAATGTGGCAACCTAGATAAGCTTAATCGTCGCTTAATGCACTGTGGGGTTACAATTACGAAATGGCGGAAAGCAAAAATTAGCCTTTTGCGATACGTTTTTATCGATGTTTCCTAAAATAGTTCGAATTTTGAAAAAATCGCTTCGAGATGTGTCGGGGCCTGTCATGGAGAATTTCCGTTCAAAATTTGGTAGGTCTACGATCACCCGTTTGCGAGCTACGCGAGACACAGACAAACAAACTAACAGTTTACACACATAGTTTTATTAATATAGCTACCAGTCTCAAATAAAATCCAGTTTCAAATCTAAGCCTCGCCAAAGTGCCAACATACGCCATTTTGCAAGAGTTTTTTCAGGGAATCATTCTAAGCATTGACTTAGCAGCAATCAATATGGGAAATGGTTCGAACACCAAAGAGTAAAGCGCGCATTTATTTGCAAAGTGGAATCCCTTAATACAGCCGAATTTTTTAAAATTATCAACTATATAACGTGTTTTACTCATCGTTACTCCGATGTACTATATGCGAAGATTTCAATTATCTGAAATTTGGCGGAATCCCCCCAACTTAAATCAATGCACTCAATTGGCGAGAATGCTGAAGATAGATCGCTTGAAATCCCTTAATAACTGCATTATTTCCGCACGGATCATTATTATTTAACGCTGTATTCTAATAAAACCTTTGCACCTGTTTTCAAAAATCCATTTCCTTAAGCTCTCAGTAAATTGCGCCAAGCCGGAAACTGTGCAAACCGCTAGAACTCACTTTCTCGGCATTTTGAGCCATTTTATTTTTCGCCAAACTAAAAAATTTTAACATATTAGCCTCAGAAATCTTCAATTCTTATTGTTTTGCGTATAAAACATTTCATTCCTGCTCTGTTTTCCCATGCACACGATATTATAATTAAAAAAAAATAACCTTACGAATATAAACTAACAAAAAAAAAATCATTATTATTCTTTTATTTTTACTTTGAGAATTTAAAACATTTTATTCGGCAAAATCGCCACACATGGCAACCACGATGCTTCTTTCACACTTTTTTCACTAAAGGGGTTACAATTATGGAAAGATTTTTGCGTGGAGAGCATAAAAAATCTCTTTAAATTCCGGGAACGGGTGGACTTTCAAAGTTTTAAAGTGGACTATGATTTATTCTATATTATTTTACATATCTGTGCAAAATTTCAGGCTTATAGGTCCATTTTTGTGGATTTGTATACAACTCAAATCCACAAACAAACAAACAAACAAACAAACAAACAGAATTTCATTTTTATTTATAAGGATTGTTTATCGCAAATCTTGAATAAAAAAGACTTTCATATCCAGCAAAAACTCTTCTGATCATAATTTAGTGTGGAATTATTTAAAAAATATAAAAATCAGTGATTTTTGCCAAAAAATTGAAAAATTGCTTTAATTTCTACAAAAGCAAACTTTCATTTAAAAAAATATTTTCCTTGGTTTTGGCGTAGGAGAAACTAAAATTTAACATGTTGAAGTCAGACCCAAAAATCGTGTTGACCGGTGTAATTCAACATAGTTACCAAGCGACAACAAAAATAAAACTTTGGTGTGTTCATACCTTTCTATTTATTTATGCCAATAAAATAGCTTGCTATAACGGTATGTAATCAAAACCTTTCAACGAAACAAAAAGATTTTATATTTATTTGGCTATGGATAAATTCTCATTTAAAGAAAAGAGTTTACAAAACTGTTATTGTTATAACGATCATTATATGATAACTAAAAATAAACGCTCGAATAGTTTTTATTTTTTATTTTATTTTTTTGAAATATGCTCGTTATTTAATAAAATTCTATGTAACACTAATACAAATAAATTCTTTTTTATGCGTATACCTGTTTGATTTAACGGATGTGTTAAAAATGCACTTGAGGCTGAACAAAGGAATAAATAAAATAAGGCGGATACTTAAACACATCCGTTTCCTCATTATTTATTACAGTAAAGAATTTAACGATGCTTTCCTATTTAGGTGATTAGCACATTTCAGACACGAGAAGAAAAAAAATAGGTATCAGGTGTTCCAGTTAATTTTTCGATCTTTTTTAATGAAATTTTCTCTTGAAATTTTTCTTCATTGCAATTCATTTAAGCTGTCTCAAGCGGTTTGTTGTTGGACTGCCAGTTCTTTCGCGAGCTGTCCCGGATATAGGGAAAGGGAAACGGTTTATCGAGGTTTACGGCTCTTTTTAGGCCTTCTTCATTTCAGCTGTTTAACCCTTTCCCAATGCTGAAAAAAGGGCACAGCCAGCTGCGTCAAAAAAAGGGTCTCTAGATCTGTGGCACGCGATGAACGTTTCGATCGTCCGCCATCTTGCTGGTAGTTAAGTCGAGCGATGGCAACGGCTGCCCTTTTTTCAGCATGGGGCAATCTATCCAGCTGTTCTGGCATTCTTCCATTTTTCAGCAGATGTCAGTGCTGTTAAAAAGAATCGTGACCATTTTTTTACGGGAAAGGACGTGCTAAAAAATAAAGGATTCTCGTGGAGCTATGTCACCCGCAACTATTTTTATAGAAATCAAATCTATTCTTCGTGACTGGCGACAGTCAAAACGTCAGAGTTTGGAGTTCCCAGAGCGGGGACACTGCGCGTTAAAGGGTTAAGATCGTCCGTATTTCAAAGTAAAGTTTTTCATCATAATATTTCGACAAACATATGCATCTAACATCTTTTTTTTTTTTTTTTTTTTTTTTTTTTAGTGCACCCCAAAACAATTGAAACACATTACGCTCTCTGGGATGCCACAGCTTAAAGTGTATTTTAAACATATTCGTCTACTTATGATGTGATATCTCGAGGGCTATCTGCTAAGACCAGGGAGTACTTTGATTGGAGAACTGTTTAAGAAGTTCTAACGCGTATCTGGATCTTCACACTTCAGCCGTTTATCCTTTTGAATGTTTTATCCACTTGTCCATGGTGGGGCTATTCGTCTATTCAAAATTAATATATGTTGTTACTTAACTTTTCTAAAAAGCGTTAAGAGTTATACATGCTAAAAACATCTTTCGATAAATTGCACAGTACAGTCAGTAATGGCTCCAGACTTTCCCCGACGGGAGGGCCATCTTCCCCGACAGGGGGTCCGAACGATAAAACCCCCAAATTTTACGTTTCAGTACTTGCACAGCCTCTCAAAAAAGTATTCGAATAAGAGATAAATTTCCTACTGTGGTTTCGTATATTAAAAATTATTATGATGAGATGGTCATTCATTATCTACTCTTGGTTAACATGAAAGCCCAGTGATTTTCACCAAAGTCGTGTAGTTAAAAAGGTCGTTACGAAGGCAATTGTCAGCAGATCGGGCAACCCTGCTTACCCTAGAAATGTGGATCTTGTTCGCTGGTTCCTTCAAATCAAGAGAAACATACCATAAGCGTAAAGTTTTCAAAATTATTGGGGGGGGCCGGGCCCCACAACCACATATATTCACGTCAGAGGCGTAGCCAAGGGGAGGGTTAGGGGGGTCATAACCCCCCTTAGGAATTTTTTGCCATACAAAATGCATAATCTTCACTCCCTTTTCATACACCCGTATGCATATATGTGAGTTGCAGAAGTCGTAACCCCCCCCCAAGAAAAATTTCTGGCTACGCCACTGATTCACGTACATATAACTTATTCATAGCTGCCAACTACTACGGAATATAATTAACCACTTTTTCTACATGATTTTTCGGCTTAAAATATAGCAGAGTTTTTGTGCTGCGCGCGCGAGCTGGTTACTATTTTGAAAAAAGTAATTAAAAAATATGCTGTTTACAAAAAGTGATTATATTTCGTAGTAGTTGGCAGCTATGACTTACTATATATAAGTATAAATTATTGGAGGCGCTCGAGCTCTATGGGTCCATAGAATTCTACACCTATGTAAGGTAAGTATCCATGTTAGTATCTTCCTACCATGCTATAAGTTAAAAATAGAAGCAAAGTAAAAAATCCAAAGGAGGGAAAAAACATTTTCGATGAGATAGTGCATTTTAGACACATCTGAACTTTTCTTCATTTCATACTTTACATTGCATAATCAAATTTTAATGAACCAGAGCCTGGCGAGGGTAGCTTATAGTAACATTGTGTGTTACGTGGCGTCACCGTGAATACTAAATCATGATTGAAATCAAAAGAAGAAAATTTTTTAAAGTACAAGTAAAGGTTTTTTTTAAACGTTTGTACATGTCGTGAATACTTTTTTTATGTTAGTATAAATTAGCTTTCTATATTTAGTGATAAATTATTGGGTGGGCTCAGCCCCTATTCACAATTTATTGGGGGGGCTCGAGCCCCACGGGCCCATATAACTCTACGCCTATGAAACATACTCAGAACTGCAAATAATCAATATTCAGTACATGAATGTCGTATAATTCCAAGCAGAATAAGAACGGAAGTGAACGGAACGGAACCTCTACGGTCGGGTAAGACACTTTTAATGGAATTTATCTGGTTGCAAAACTTTTCTAAACCAACAAATTCTCTAAAAAAATCCCCGACGACACTCCCCGACAGGGGGGGGCAGTGATCCCCGACGGGGGGTGCATGCCCTCCCCCGATCCCCCCCCGCTGGCGCCACCCCTGAGTACAGTACATTTCTATAACATACATAAATTTTTCGACCACTATCGGTGTTCATGTCAGTGAAAACATGGACGGACAGACAAATCTAATGATAAACATCTTTCAGCTTTGTTAGAAGGTATTTATACCAAAAGAGTTGTTGTTGCTGAACATGTAAATCGGATTTGTGTGCTTGGCTCGAATTCCGCTTATAAATCCTCGTCTGAAGGACACCACAACGGGGGGTGCCCTCCGCCGAGATCTTAAACCGTATTTACGCTGTTTCGGAGAAAACCACGGAAAACTCCGAGCGGTTATTTCGACGGACGCGTGATGGGAATCGAACCCGGGAACTTCACCCGTGTACCATTTCCAGTAACATAACCACTGTGCCATGGTGAGGCTATCAAAAGATTTTAAAATAGAATATCTTTTTAAAAAAAATTTCTCGCATGCATTTCCAACAGACCCGCATCCTAGAACTAACACCCCTTTCATAGCTCCAAAGATCATCACCCATAATCATCTCGATGAATTGCTTGTAAATGTCTATATATTCTACGTTTACCAACTTTACGCCAAAAAAAAATTTAACACCGTTTTCCTCTACTAGAAGTGGGACAAATGAACGTGCTCAGAATTAATTTCTCTGAAGCAGGGGAAAACGCTTATTAGCAAAGTAGACAGAAAAAAAAAAAAAAGAGAGAAAAGTAATTTTAGGAGCAGACAAAGAGTTGGATTGCAAAACTTTCTATTTCATTTTTACTCATGATGATTATTTTAGGTAATTATTTTTACTTTCATAAATAAAATGATACCCTTAGTTGGGCGTTTTTGAGTTTTTCGCCCACTGCGCTTATTTTAATTTCAGTGGAAGAGTACATCTAAAACAAGAAGAATAAACTATCATCAATTTCATCAATTATGAAATCCTTTCCAGTCAACACAGATGCTTGTTTCTATTAACCCTTTGAGGCGCAACCCTTTCCCAAAGCTGAAAAAGGGCAGCCGTTGCCATCGCTCGACTTAACTACCAGCAAGATGGCGGACGATCGAAGCGTTCATCGCGTGCCACAGACCTAGAGACCCTTTTTTGACGGCAGCTATCTGTGGGCACAGCCAGCTACCGTAAAAAAAGGGTCTGTAGATCTGTGGCACGCAATAAACGTTTCGATCGTCCGCCATCTTGCTGGTAGTAAAGTCGAGCGATGCAGGGATGGACGCGAGACGGCTTTTTGCGAGACGAGACAGAGATTTACATCTTTTTTGCGAGACGAGACACATATTTTTAACATTACGATATAGGGATTTTTGCGAGACGAGACAAAGGTTTTAGGCTATTTTGCGAGACGCGAGACGGCTATTTTTCGTCTCGCGTCCATCCCTAAGCGATGGCAACGGCTGCCCTTTTTTCAGCATTGGGGTATCTATTCAGTTGTTCTCGCATTCTTCCATTTTTCAGCAGATGTTAGTGCTGTTAAAAATAATCGTGACAATTTTTATACGGGAAATGGTGTGCTAAAAAGTATTCTCGTGGAGCTATGTCACCCGCAACTATTTTTATAGAAATCAAATCTATTCTTCGTGACTGGCAACAGTCAAAACGTCAGAATTGGGTGTTCCCAGAGCGGGAACACTGCGCATTAAAGGGTTAAAGAACAATTTTGACACAGCTGGCTGTGCGGCCAGGACACACGGCGTGGACAACGCGCGTTAAAGAGCTACAGTAATGTTGTGTGTTCAGTCTGCTTGAATTTTCTCTACAGTAATTTTTCTACTCAGGTTTTCTTTTGTCGCTGTGCCAACACATATACTAAATAAAGCATATTTAGCTTATGTGTGTTTAAGATTAAGAAAGGTTAGTTGGACTGGACTGTAATATCAATAGAAAATGATACGCGTTCACTTAATTGCACTGATTTAATGGATGAATTTACAAACAAAGAGCGATATCCTTGCAACATATTAACAAATAAAAGGATATTAATGCAGAATTCAGTTATAAGATATGGCATTACACAACCTTCAAGTGAAGATTTAATGCATTATTTGGTTTTTGATTCTTCAGTTGAATTGAAGGAAGAGGCCGGTACCTGGATAAACAAAACAAAACAAAACCTGAATGTTAAATATGCAATATGAAACTCCAGGTATCAGGCTAATGAGCCGGTAAAAGCCTGTTTATAAAGTGAAATTTTATTTGAGGATTTTAAATATACATTCTCTAAGAAAAAGGTCATTGAAGAGGGAACAAAGCATTTAAATAAAATAATAAGGTGGTATTTTCTTTCCTAAATTCAAGTTAAGTTACTTCTATCTATTACATTTATTTGTTGAATTCTTTCTTTTTTTTTCTTTTCTTTTCTTTCTTTCTTTTTTTTTTTTATCTTGGTAAGTCTTACTTCTTTTTTTTCCCTCCACATAACTTGAATTTTAATTTGTAGCGTGACATGAATTTTTCAGTGGATTTCTATAAATAGTTTTATGCACAACGATAAATGCATTCTAAATAAGTATAGGAAAGACACAGTACAAATTAAGTGAACAAATAAATAAATTAAGTATAACCGTAAGTAGTTCAAATTATTGCCCACCGTATTGTGGGTAAAGCACCGTACTACGGTTTCGCGTTCAACTCCAGGCGGTCGGGGTTCGATCCCCGACTGGGAGTGGTTGTCGTTTGTCCGTCCCTTCATAGGGGGCGACGTTGGTCCACCTACTAGGTGCCTCCTACTAGGTCCACCTACTAGGTTTGGCTACCTAAAGTGGCCAAAAATTCCGGCCTGTTGTGGCCAAAGCCTACCAAGGCAGCGGCCGACCATTGGAAAAAAAAAGAAAGTTCAAATTATTTCTAGGAATGAGTCTCCACCAGCAGAAAATTGTTCTGTTGATACGTACCCAACATTTTTACTGTAAACTAGCTATTTTTAGATATGTATATTTCTTTTTTACTTTTAGATTTTGGTAATATCTTGCACATATCTTCTTTGAATTATGTTTCAAAGATAAGGATGGTTTCATTACTTCAATGTGTCTCAATCAAGAAATGGTTTATCAAACAAAATCTTATACAGGGTGATTCGCTACCAGACTGGCAAACTTTCAGGGGGGTGTGGGGCGGTACAGAGACGGTTCAGAATCACATAGCAATGCGGGGGTGGAAACGTCGTCTTCATGTACCTGTTAATAATCACTTAAGAAGTGTTCAAGTGATAGTAAACTTTGCGACGATGGTTTTTCGAAAAATAATCCCTCTTCCACACATTGCACTTGATAAAAATTGATATTTCAGAATTGTTTCTTTCGTTGCATTTATGAAATTGTCTGAGGAAAGCCCATTGTTTATGAAACTTGGTTAAGAAATGAGAAGCACACTTCAACACTTATTCCAAGGTGATTATTAACATATACACGAAGACGAGGCTTCCGACCCTGCATTGCTATGCGATTTTGAACCGTCTCTGTATGTTTTACATCCCTTCCAAGTTTATCAGTCTGGTAGCGAATCACCCTGTATACTTGTACTTTATATTGGCTCTAACCAAGATAAATTAAACAAACAAGCAAAAAAGTTTATTGTGTAAATGCAACGTACGCAGTTTTTACGAATTAAGTTTGATACGTTTTGAGCGATTTTAAATTATTATTTTATTTTTAAAAGGTTTTTTCAGTAAAATGATAAATAATATGAATAATAACATGATCTCTTCTTTTTGCAAGATTAAAGAACTATCTGCTATGTAAATGTTTAAAGATATGAGCATTTCCCCCAAATTTTTCCTTATCAGTTAAATTTTCTAAATGTCATGGATATTTTTTTCATTAGTGAACAATATTATATATGTATGAATGCATCCACATATATGTATGCATGTGTGTGTTTATGTATGCATCAATGTATGAAATTTGTGTACAGGTTCACCTATCACTAATGTTGGCTGCCTAGGACCACCTACTTTGCCTAGGGGCATCCAATTTCTAAAGCCGGGCCTCGCTATAAGTGTGCTCACGGTAGGGGGCTGCGATAGTCCTGTTGCCCCCCCCACACACACACACGCACGCTTTATCCGCCACTGTAAAAAGATTGCTACTGGAATTAACCCTTTAACGCGCAGTGGTCCCGCTCTGGGATCACCAAACTCTGATGTTTTGACTGTTGCCAGTCACGAAGAATAGATTGGATTTCTATAAAAATAGTTGCGGGTGACATAGCTCCCCGAAAATCCTTTACTTTTTAGCAGGTCATTTCCCGTAAGAAAATGGGCACGATTATTTTTAACCGCACTGGCATCTGCTGGAAAATGAAAGAATGCGAAAACAGCTGGATCGATTGCCCAATGCTGAAAAAAGGGCAGCCGTTGCCATCGCTCGACTTAACTACCAGCAAGATGGCGGACGATCGAAACGTTCATCGCGTGCCACAGGTCTAGAGACCTCTTTTTTGACGCAGCTGGCTGTGCTGTGACGAGCGATGAACGTTTCGATCGTCCGCCATCTTGCTGGTAGTTAAGTCGAGCGATGGCAACGGCTGCCCTTTTTTCAGCATTGGGAAAGGGTTGCGCCTGAAAGGGTTAAAAGAGACAAAAGAGAGTTCATCCGCCGACGTTTAAAAAGAACGAATGTTGTGTGCCAGTGGCACGTTATCTTCCACTTAATGGCACAACAAGCTTCTCGGGGCGTATATAATTTTGTTTTTTTTCAGAAAATTATCTGCGTACCAATCCACTTTAGGAGGACACACAAAAGAGGGACGAGGCATAATTACACCAAATGACAGCTATCCAAGTCCCATCGCGTCCGCTTGCTCAAGGTGCCCCTTTTTGCCCGGGCCGATGATACACACCGAAGAATAATGTCTAAGCACCAATTATGCGAGTTTCGCAACGAGCCGGGCACACACTTGGTTGTCTATATTTTTTTTCCCCCTCGCAAATATTTTATTGTCCATCGGTCCAAAGAATTTCCGTCTGCAATTATAGGACTTTTTATTTTTCTCCCACTATTGTTCCGTAATTGAAGATTTGGCATCTCTTAAACAGTCAGTGACAAACTCCTGTGAGTGGCATTTTTTTTTTTTCTGTTTCGTTATCCCTAAGGTATCGAATTTCGATTGTCTCGGAGACGTGGCGAAGGACACTCAAGGTTGCTAGGGAACCTTGAGAGCTTGTTACCAATTTCTCGTCAACAGTTTAAGTCGGCATTCCGATTCTACTGAAGTGTGTATGTGATAAAACATATTTGCTTAGTCTGATAAAAAAATAGGTCATTTTCAGGATTTTTGCGCTCTAAATTTTCAAGTTATAGGGGTTTTTTTTTCCATTAAAAAAGTCATTTAAAATCCATTAGTTAAGTTTCCGTTAAAAATTAAGGCTTGCAAAGTGTTAAGTTTTGACATGCGAAGGAGTCGCTATGTTTTATCACGGCTACAGAAATTCATAGACCATGAAATATCATTCTGTTTAGTACATCAAATAGTTCCAAAATTCATTCAACATTTTTTTCTCTGTCAATTTTTTAACGTCCTAGCTTTATTTAAGTCCCGTCATTTTGAACGATTTAGTAATCAAGGAAGTAAGCCCAGGGGAAGACCACGAGAAAAAAGATCTGCTTTTTTCCCCTATTGTGCCCTTCTCCTAAAATTTTCTGGAAAAGTCATCAATTGAAGTGGACACTTCGCTCAAACCAGGGTAGAAGTCCAAGAGACAAAATGTCCACCATTTTCGCCTATTTTTCCCTTCTCCTAAAATTCACTGTGTCCCCAAATGAAGTACTATACTTATCGCGCTACTATTAGTTGATGGAATACACCGTTTAGGAGCTACCGTGTTCACTCACACACATATACATTCACCGCATATACATACATATATACATAAAATTGCATGAATGAATTCAATGTTCATCAAGACGAGCTAAATACATCAAAATCTCATAGCCGAATGTTTTCACGGTTACAGTGTACTTCCTTATATGCACATCTTCGGAAAGTAAAATTTATATATCTGCTGGGTGGACACATTCGAATGACAAGGAGCTGTATATGATATAAAGTTTTTAAAAGAGCACTCTTCTTCGAAAATGGTGTAACATTCGCAGTTTTTTGACAAGGACAAATTAAAAGAACTTAGATATGAAATCTAAGGACAGTGATTAAGTTAAATATTCAATTTCTTATTAGCTTCAATCTGTTCATCGCTGAACAGATAGAGTTGTAGGCGCGAAGATTGAGATAAAAGATTGAGTTAAAAGAATGTTTTGGGGGGCTTTTGGCTTGATTCACCAGCATATACAGGAGAGGGTCTAGGAGTCTTCAGCCGCTTCCCCCCCCCAAAAAAAAAATTGATCAAGAATAGCATTCATACAGTTTACTTAGGTCAAATGAGTTTAGTTAGCCCCTCTCTAAAAATTTACATTGCTTTATTGTGCTTTTGTTTAGAACAATTAAACTTTTTTTTTTTATGTAACCTCCACTGGCTTCATTTGTATATCTTGTCGTAGTTTTAATATTAATACATATCTCACTGTTGGTAACAATGCCAATGTTCTAATGCTTACATGCGCCACATTTCAAAACATTTACCGGACACAGACTGTCAAACTTGAGCCAAAAAAAAAAAAAAAAAAAAAAAATAGAAAGAATATAAAGTAAACCAATAAAACAATTTTCAAAAACTTCCTCAACAAATGCATGAGTAGAAGAATTGCAAAACGAATTGTTTAAACCTTTTAAAGAAAACCCAAGTATTCATTACTCTTTCTAAAGCTAACTTAAACAGAGATTGCACTCGAAAGCCAGGATCAACAAGTTAAAACAACTGCAAGAAAACCCTTAACTCTTGTGTGCTTCAGCCTTTGTCAGCTACGAGAGAGACCTTGGTTTCGACATCCTGTGAGGCAAAATGTAAATAATGTTTTCGTGTAACCATCCCACACTTTCAGGATGTTGAAGCAGATTTCATACATGACTATGCATAGTCTGTACACAGACTATATGCGCATGAGGAAGCAATTTGGCGGCAGTTCGTTCATCCTTAGTCGAAACCTGTGTCCCTGACTGTCAAAACTATTTCAATAAAATGGAGACGTACAGCCATGAAATAATTTTCATGTGTACAGCGGTTAGATCAAAGCTATTATTAAGGACTATATCGTTTTATCTCTCACCCCCCACTTCATTGAAAATTGTCCCGAAAATGTGTACTAAAAAAAAAAAGCGACATAAGAGCATGCGACATAATTTTACATGTATTTAAATACTATCAGTTCACAACAGCTTTAATGTATTGTTACAATATTTTGTAAGCTGTAGAATATGCATCACATGTATTTTTAATGACTATGTCATTTTATCTCTCACCATCTATATTGAAAATTGTCCGAAAAATGTATCCCAAAAGTGCGACATAAAAGTATGCGACATAATTTTACATATATTTAAGTACTATTAGTTCACAACAGCTTTAATCTATTGTTACAATATTTCGTAAGCTGTACAATATGCATCCCATGTATTTTTTACATATATTTAAATACTATTAGTTCACAACAGCTTTAATCTATACTTAACAATATTTCGTAAGCTGTAGAATAGGCATCCCATGTATTTTTCTATAAATAGGTGACAATCCTAAAAAATTCAACATAGGGTTACCAGGTGAAATACGCGAAAGATGAGAGATAAAATGGTATAGTCAATTAATATCGTTTTAATATGGCAATAATGAAACTAAAAAATGAGGGGGGGTTCAGGGGGTCTCCCCCTGACGAGGCGTGAACAGCCGAGTTTTTTCTCTTCCTAATTGACCTCAAAATTCAAGCACGTTTGTCTTTTTTTTTAATAACAGAAATTAAAATTCCAATAAAAAATATAAAATAAAGAATCTTTATTGTTAAATTTTCAAAGACAATTGGCTTTTTTTTAATGCACACAAATTAGTACATCTGACCTATACAATAATAGAGAAAATTTTTGTGTCCTCAGTCGTGTACTCCAAGTCTCTACTGAGCCCTGGAGCTACTAATGCCCACTGGCAATTGAGGAGCGAGCGAGATCCCTCATATAGGACGGCGATAGGCGAAAGGGAGCGGCTTCCATTTATATGAACCCCAGTGGGAGGAAAAACCGAATTAGCTCGAGGTCTCCTGTATCTCCTGTATTGTTAACGCTTTTTACTGTTGGCGAAAAAAATCTACTATTGCAAACGAAGAGTTAGATTCATGATCGTGAAAAACTCGCGTAAAATCCAATTTGTGTACGTTAAATCGCGTTGTAGCGTGAGTCTACTGTAAGCGCTTTTTTTTTTAATCGGGGCAGCATTTGCTGGCTTAAGTACAGTTCGAACTCTACAGACTGATTCTTCATCAAGTGATGCAGTAGAATGAAAAACCCATATATTACTTAGACCAGGGCCGTACCCAGAAAAAAATTTCGGGGGGGGGGGGAAACAAAAGGTGAAAAAGGCTTCATTATTATTGTTTTGTAAACAAAATTCTAAATTTCGGGGAGGGGGGCGGACCCCTTGGTCCCTCCCCCCCTGGGTACGGCCTTGACTTAGACTAAAATGCGTTATTCCTTTAACGCGCGGTGTCCTCACTGTAAGGACACCAAACTCTGACGTTTTGACTGTTGCCAGTCACGAAGAATAGATTTGATTTCTATAAAAAATAGTTGCGGGTGACATCGCTCCACGAGAATCCTTTACTTTTTAGCACGTCATTGCCCGTAAAAAATCGTCACGATTCTTTTTAACAGCACTGACATCTGCTGAAAAATGGAAGAATGCGAGAACAGCTGGATAGATTGCCCAATGCTGAAAAAAGGGCAGCCGTTGCCATCGCTCGACTTAACTACCAGCAAGATGGCGGACGATCGAAACGTTCATCGCGTGCCACAGATCTAGAGACCCTTTTTTGACGACAGATCGTCCGTAATCTTGCTGGCAGTTAAGTCGAGCGATGGCAATGGCTGCCCTTTTTTCAGCATTGGGAAAGGGTTGCGCCTCAAAGGGTTAAAAAATAAACGATAGACCAATTTGGTAAACAATAAAATACTGCTATATCTGAACATCCTGCTTTTCCTACTTGTACAATTTCTGCAAAAGATCGTACCTCCAAGGATCAGGCCACACACGTGCAGGCCATGGCCATTAATAACTCTGTCAAAGAAACAACACAGATTATAAGCACTTCGCAAGCAAATCCACGTACGTTTAAATTGCGGTTACGGCCTGTGGGTTTTGAAAATAGCCCTTTTCTCGAAAAAAACAAAGTTGAAACACTGGTAAATTGAATCCATTTTAAATCTGTTTACATGCACAGATTACTGGTTATCGGGTCATTGTCCAGTTATAAGACTTTATTGCTCGCTTTACGTAACCACCACGTAGAGATAAAAAATAATAATGAATTATTTTTACAACATTTTGTTGCTATATCTGGCTGCTATATTATCGTTGCTGTATTTTGTTTCGTTTCCTATGGGCCTGTAAATTATAATCATTGGCATTGCTTTTGAATCAAAATAAATAAATAAATAATTTTGATGTATGTTTGTTTTACTTGAGTTGCACAGTTCCCATTTTGGAAGAAAGCAAAATTGATAGACATTCTTACATAGAGGATAGGTATACAGGGTATAGAAAAAAATCTTTACATGAGGTTTCTCAATGCAGAATGCAAAATTACGTGCTGTGGTTTAAGTTTTTTTTTTCATTTCTTTTTTCGTTTTTTCCTTTTTTTTTGTGGGTGGTGCGGGAGGGCAACATTTTATTAACAAAAGAGGCTGAGTATATTCCACACTTAAAAATTAACTCATGCGTTCTATAGGTTAACAAATTAAACTATTTCCATGCTTATGTAGAAAATAGCACATACAGCAAAAAACAAAAACAGTTCATGAATATGTTTTGTTTTTTTTTGTATCTCACAAAGTAACTCAAAACGAAAGCAACATTTTTCACATATGTATGTTGATATGTATGTTGAACTCTCATATTTACCATTGACCCTCACCACCGGCTTTTTCTGCGAAAACAATTTTAGGAAAACTTCCCAAGTCATAACTTGGAATGTTACCCTTTTCCTGTTTTTCGCGGATATGTATTTTAAAGAATAAAATCCCTCCTCTGGAATTGGTTCAAAATTAGAGGACAGTAAAGAATAACAAGTTAGCTCGATTTGCTATACACTTATACAAGGCAACTAAACAACTTTTACTCGTTGGTCAATGGAATATTTTAATTCCAATGACCAACACAGAGTTCATAGATTTATTTTCACAAACGATTTAATAGATTAGGATGTGATGGTAGTAGGGCCGGCCTAAGAGCAAAATGCTGTGAGTGTAAGAATGAGTTTCGACTTCTTTTACGTTTAATCTGGGTACATAAAACCCCTTAAAAATGGTATGGGCTGTACAACATAAAATATATGGGAACTCCGCACTGAATTTAGTATTTTACATGGATTAAAACCAGACTGAAACTAATAAGCAGTCATGAATAACAAATATTACAGTATTCAGTATCTTTTCATCATTTTTATTTTTACTTTTTAAAATGACCTCCAGCTGAGACTCTTAAACTCACTCTTTTAACTGACTTACTGACTTAATACTTCCACTTACTGAAAAGTTATTAACATATTGAAGTGGCGAATTTGCACTCAAATTTACAGGAAATGTTTAATTTTTTCTATATTCTTTGTTTCGTTTTTTCCTCTCGTTTTGGTGCCCCTCTCAAAATTTCATGCGTGCAACCGCACACGTCGCACATGCCTTAGGCCGGACTTGGATGTTAGTTATTAAAATTATTGAGAGAAAAACCTCACATTTTCCAACGATTGAAAATTTATTTTGCGAGCAAAATATGCATTATTGGAAAGCATCAAGGGCGGATCCAGAAACTTTTTTCGGAGGGGGCGCAAATCGTGAATACTCATTTTATTTAGTGTAAAGCCGATTTAATATTGCTGAAAGCCCCATTTATCTAGTGTAAATATATTTTTCTCGGAGGGGGCGCGCGCCCCCTGCGCCCTCCCCCTGGATCCGCCTTTGGAAAGCATTTATCACATATAAGAAGTCTGCAAAAAAGATTTTCCTGGTGGGGATTTCAGAAATTTGAGAGTTTCCAACTAGAAAGTAATTGATAAGAAGAGAGTAGAATGAATTAAGGTTCTCAAGAGGGATCTGGCCCACTTAGGGGTGTCATGTCAGTAGAAGGAGAAGTTGTGCAAATAGTTTTGAAGAAGATCCATGACGGGAAGCAACGATGGGCAAAGAAGGGAAAATTGATGCCTTCGCTTCCCTGTGTTACTGGGAACAAACACGTTCACTATTCGTTAACTGTGTATGCGAAATTAAAATTACTTTAGAAAGTGCTAGAAAATCAATGGATTCAACACGATTTTAGCATCCTGATTTTTTAATTAAATTTCATTTTCATTTAATGTCCATTTATTTCAATCCTATCTTTCAAATAATTTCTACCTTTTTCACGTAAAGTTTGCTGCCGTGCGCTATTGAATTCTCCAGTCGTCAAGCAACAACATGGCGCTCCGGCAACAACATTGCAACTTAACATCCATATTGCAACAGGCAGCAACATCATCAAGTGCGTAACTCAACTGTAAATTGGCGAAATTTCACACCGGGAGAAAGTGACGAAGCACATTATGTTACGCCCAGCTGAATACACGGAGCAATAACAGCGTCTCTGGATAGTTTTAACAAGATAAAACGCTGGGTTTTACATGCCTCGAAAGTTCTTGATGCGATTTATAAAACCGTATATCCCTTAGTGTCGGAGAGAATAATTAAGATAATTTTTGAAAAGCAACGTCTAGCGGAACGGACCGTTCAGAGACAATAGGGAAAAGTCGGCTGGGGGCTGCTTTACTGAGCATTATTGCGTCGATTCATGTTGAATTTCAATGTACGCGGTTTGGTTTGTAAAAGGCTTTATTGGATGACTCATGGCGTTGCTTTTGTGTCTGGGAAGTTTGGACACAGGTGATGCCGTAATTTGCCCAGTGACCTCGAGCCAGAAGTTTACCAGGTGGGAATATGACTGAATGTCTGCCGAGGAAGCAATTTAATTGAACTCTCTGAACGGCTGGGACGCCGACGTTCCGTTCACTAACCTTCGTGTTTTCCCTGCAATACACCTACATTTTTTTATAATAAAGTTATATTTATTATAATAAAATTATATTTATTATTATGCGACATAATTTTACATGTATTTAAATACTATTAGTTCACAACAGCTTTAATCTATTGTTACAATATTTCTTAAGCTGTAGAATATGCTTCACATGTATTTTTTACATCTATTTAAGTACTACTAGTTCACAACAGCTTTAATCTAGTGTTACAATATTTCGTAAGCTGTAGAATAGACATCCCATGTATTTTTCTATAAATAGATTACACTCATAAAAATTTCAACACAGGGTTACCAGGCGAAATACGCGAAAGATGAACAATAAAATGACAAAGTCAATTAATATCGTGTTAATATGGCAATAATGAAACTAAAAAATTAGGGGGGTTCAGGGTTGATCTCCCCCTGACGAGGCTCGAACAGCCGAGTTCTTTGGGGAAAAATTCTTTGGGGCTTCATCAGTCAAAGCCCTTCTGTGTGACGAAGGGCTTTTACTGATGAAGACCGAAAGAATTTTTGGTCGAAACAATCGTATCAAGTTACAAGTAACATCTTATGTGTGTTTTTTCACAAAGTTTTTTATTTAATTTATCAAATTCTCATCACTTCGGTTGATTCGAACTAAAAATTTGGCAAAAGGCATTCTTTGCCATCGTTTAAAATAGGTAATTCAGGCTGTACTTTTTACTTTAAAGTGATCTGTATCTCTTTTCTACGTAAAAAGGTATATGCCTGCATTCCTAGACAATTTGATTTCCGCTAAACATTAGTGGCTATTGTCCTACTGTCCTCTTCCTATCATCAGTGCTTAACGGACAAAGCTCCCTGGCCTTACTTGCTTCCTACGATTCATTCATAGCCTAACAGGGATAAAAAACAGAAACCAAGAATAAAAATGGAGACATAGGCCTTAAATGTTGTAAGAAAACAGATCTATTGAAGCTACAAAAAGGTATGATCTATATACCAAGTGAGAACTCGTGGACATAAGCCTAACTACAAGTAGTACCCAACAAAACAGGGATGTGAAAAATGGAATGGGAATTTATAATAGAATATCTATCGTCAGGTGCCACCATATTTATATTTCAAATTAAAAGGAATACAAAATAGCTAGGTTTCAGTAGGTTACATGATAAAAAGAGTCATAAAAGTAACCTAGGGGCACGGCCATAGCTATTGAAGAATGCATATGCATATATATTATTTTTCTTTAACCCTTTAATGCGCAGTGATCCCGCTCTCGGAACACCCAACTCTGACGTTTTGATTGTTGCCAGTCACGAAGAATAGATTGGATTTCTATAAAAATAGTGGCGGGTGACAGAGCTCCACGAGAATCCTTTACTTTTTAGCACGCCATTTCCCGTAACAAAATGGTCACGATTATTTTGAACAGCACTGACATCTGCTGAAAAATGGAAGAACGCGAGAGCAGCTGGATAGATTGCCCAATGTTGGAAAAAGGGCAGCCTTGCCATCGCTCGACTTAACTACCAGCAAGATGGCGGACGATCGAAACGTTCATCGCGTTCCACAGATCTAGAGACCTTTTTTGACGCAGCTGGCTGTGCGCGAGCACAGCCGGCTATCGTCAAAAAAGGGTCTCTAGATCTGTGGCACGCGTTGAACGATTCGATCGTCCGCCATTTTGCATGTAGTCAAGTCAAGCGATGGCAATGGCTGCCCTTTTTCCAGCATTGGGAAAGGGTTGCGCCTCAAAGGGTTAAAGGTTGAATTTTTTTTCAGTGATGGACATCTGGCTTGTAGGCGCTCGCCACTACAAAGTCTTTAAAGGATTGTCGATACAAGAGAGAGACCAGAAGCGTTACTAAATGAAAGCCCATGCTCATTTAACCCTTTAACGCGCAGTGTTCCCGCTCTGGGAACACCCAACTCTGACGTTTTGACTGTTGCCAGTCACGAAGAATAGATTTGATTTTTATAAAAATAGTGGCGGGTGACAGAGCTCCACGAGAATCCTTTACTTTTTAGCACGCCATTTCCCGTAACAAAATGGTCACGATTATTTTTAACAGCACTGACATCTGCTGAAAAATGGAAGGATGCGAGAAGAGCTGGATAGATTGCCCAATGCTGGAAAAAGGGCAGCCGTTGCCATCGCTCGACTTAACTACCAGCAAGATGGCGGACGATCGAAACGTTCATCGCATGCCACAGATCTAGAGACCCTTTATTGACGACAGCTGGCTGTGCGGCCAGCTGCGCGATGAACGTTTCGATCGTCCGCCATCTTGCTGGTAGTTAAGTCGAGCGATGGCAACCTGCTGCCCTTTTTTCAGCATTGGGAAAGGGTTGCGCCTCAAAGGGTTAAAGGATTGTCGATGCAAGAGAGAGACCAGATACGTTACTGAATGAAAACCCATGCTCATTTTAGGCTTTTAACTTCGGTAGCGACCAGACTACAGCAGGATTAGCATTAGACATGACGCACCACGTAACTATTTGCAATTAAATTAAATCTCAATTAATTAATTTCCAACTATTTTTATTTGTGGAGTGATTCAGAATTTAAAAAAATATTTTCGACTGATTTATTTTGCTTCAGAATGGAGCTTTTCAGTTTACCCACTAACCCTGAGTTGGATAGTGTCTCCCAGTTTTAGCCCCAAGGGCGGGGGGGCCTCAAAGATAGGGCTGACACACTTAACATGTGAACAAACGTTAAATCACTGGTGACGAAAATGTGTCAAATGTGATAAGGTTCACGCACCTTTGTCCGCGGCCATTGTTTCCCATGCCAGATTCACGCTGCACCGGGTGATACAAGTCAGAAACCTGTCGAAAAATGAAACTCGGAGAACGAAGGGAGTGTTTGGACCAGGGCTGCCAGATTGGCTTTTTTTTAAGGCCAAATTTGAGGAATTTGGTCTTTTAAAAAGTCAATTTGGCATCCTTTCTTTGACGCCTTACCGCTGCAACGTACCTCGTGTAATATTAAAATATTAAGCATCTGAAAATTTTCATTTGACCTTAAAAAAAAAAATCCAATAAGGCAACCGTGCTTTATTTTGCATCAAAGTTGACTTGCATCAAAGTTGTTCTTTAAGAAATTATGCAGCTTTTGGATAGCTTTTTAACGAATTCAATCGCGTTAGAGGCTCGAAAAAATTTAGAATGTCTTTTCACAAGCTTTACAGTTTGCAATTACAAACAGTAAACCTGTAACAGTTACGAGACACCCTGAAAAAAAAATAAAATAAACAAATGGAATTTTGTAATTTTTCCCAAAACGGATATAACTCTTCGGCCCATTTCTGAAGACGATTTTTGTTTTTAGTATTTTTTTTTTTTTTTTTGGCTAAAAATTGCCTGATATATAGTGTCACAGTTAATATGAGTGTATAGTTCATTGCATGAAGAAAGAATATGCATTGCTTTGCTTCTAAAGCTGCTCAAAAGCTCCTACCGCTTTGTAAAAGCTTGAACAACTGAAGAAGACGTGTAGAATTTGGTGTAAAATTGTAAATTCTACTACGAAGTACATAGTTCTTTTTTTTTTAATTCTCTTGCAGATTTTTTGTAATCTTTGTGTATTCGTTAATTTCCGACTTCTTATATATAGATAGTTTTACGTACAAATGTATTAAATAAAAATTACTGTTGACCCTCCCCCCCTCTTTCCTGTTGTTGTTTTGCCGTCTGACAGATAGGATATTTCTGTACAAAAAATGTTAACAGTAGAGTGCATCTTAAAAAAATCTATATATTTTTTAATTACACTGGATGGGTCAAATTTTGTACAAAAAAAAAGAGCGTTTACGAGAATTTTAGTTCATTATTTTATTTTGAAGAAAATTGCTGCTGTAAAGCATAGTATTCTCCATTAACCCTTTGAGGCGCAACCCTTTCCCAATGCTGAAAAAAGGGCAGCCGTTGCCATCGCTCGACTTAACTACCAGCAAGATAAAAATTTGCGAAAGTTTCAATCCCGATATTTCATAAAAAAACAAAAAAGAGTTCAATTTTCAATAGAAAATTTTATACGTATTTCAGAATCTTTTTCATCAATCTGCATTCAGAAGCATTTTTCAAATATTCTGCTATTTAGAAAGATTTGTAATGGTGAGAATATCAATTGAAACACGGTAACCACAAACGCATTTCGGACTGATGTTTTCACAACATAAAGTAAAATAACATTTTAAAAATAAAAAATTAAATTTTAAAAATATATGTACATTGACACACACATTTTAAACACGGTTTTGTGTTTTAAAAAATGTCAAATAGGCTTTTAATTTAATATTATTTATATATTTACGTTATTAACAAGTGCGCATGCTCTACGTGCTTTTAAACAAACAATTACGAGTTAAAAGCTTTAGCAAACATTCCAACTTTATGTGAATAGTAGAACAATATTCTCTGAAAATATATGTCTAAAAAGATGTTTTAAGTGTAAAACTTAATTTTGATTGATTTTTACTTTCCGAACATGTACCAGGTAAGGAAAGTATTGTAATCATGAAAAAATTCGAATTCGAGATTTTGGTGTATTTACACGTTTTGAGGTCTTCTGAATTCATTGATGCTATTTTTACGAGATGTATGTATGTATGTGTGTATGTGTGTGTGTGTGTATGTGTGTTTGTGTGTATGTGAGTGAACACGATAGCTCCTGAACGGAGCATGCGATTGAGCTCAAATTGGGTATATATGTTATAAACCACCGTCGCAAGACCGGTATTGATTTTGGTGTGTATAGGACTTACAGTTTTTCTACAGGGCTACGACAAAGATTTCTTTTACATTATGGCCTATGGAGGAAAATTCTGGAAATTGCGCTAGCGTTTAAACGGTACATTCGATTGAGCTCAAATTGGGTATACATGTTATAAACCACCGTCGCAAGACCGGTATTGATTTTGATGTGTATAGGACTTATAGTTTTTCTACAGGGCTACGACCAAGATTTCTTTTACATTATGGCCTATGGGGAGAAATTCTTGAAAGTGCGCTAGCGTTTAAACGGTTCATTCGATCGAGCTTCAATTTGGTATATATGTTTGAATTATTCATCGATTAAAATTTATTTAAATGCTTGGTAATGATCTTAATCGTAAGTGTTCGGAAAGTCGAGTGGAGTCACTCCAGATTTTTTTATGGAACAAAAAATATCTTTAAGCAGATAAAGGAATGAAGTATAACTAATCAATATTTTATGTTCGTTATTCCTTCGTCTTCTTCTTTTGTAATTGTGTTTGTAAGGTACAGGACACCTCTGATGTTTATTATCTAGATATGCATAATATTTTGAAAACACTTTTACTGTTTTATTTATTCATCGGTGATCCTTAAAAAGTCATTATCTACGACTTTGATCAATAGAAACTGTATGCGGTCTTTACTGGGGCTAACAGTCACCCTTAACTGAAAGCATTAAAATCCATCAAAATATTTAAGTTATACTTTTTTTCAGTTTATCTTTAGTCAATTCTAGCGTATGAATTTTCCAATAAATGTGCCAGAAATATACCAAAAGTCACCTTCAAAATATGTTAGCTCGTTGTTAGTGTAATTAAGAGATGTTCTCCATCCATGTAATACACTTTCTCTAATGAACGCCTCGCTTTTTTCGTCTGCAGGAGAAAGTTCAATTACAGGGCTGTACGTCAGAAATCCTACGCAGCAGAGGTGAGTTGCCATTACATTGCTCTTAATTAAGATTTCAATTTTGTTCATTTTTAATAAGCTTGAATAACTCATTTTAAATCAGTTTTAATAGAATGAGTTGGGACTAAAATATTAATGAATATTCGGAACAGCTTTAATAAAAATACGTACTTGATACAGTAAAGCACCGTTTATACGTATTTCAAGGGGTCGACATAAAATGACGTATACATGAAAAGACGAGTCAGTGAAACATTAATAAATCACTTTGATCATGTAATACTTTTAATTTTTTCTGAGGTACCTTTAAATTACTTCATAATCGTTTTCGCACTGAAAGCAATAACTGAATTTTAAATGAAGTGAAAGACATCATACATTTATTGTACTATACTGTGTATACTGCATATATTCAGTATTTATGTAATTCGATTTATGTTCATACAGATACTGAAATTAAAACATCGTTCATAACAGTATTATGTGCTGATTGTCTTTAAGTATTAATTACTGCACTTTGGATTGAATTAAGTTCATGAAATATTTTTTTTCTCTCTTGTTCTTATACTAGGGGCCAAGGCCCTTAGACTCGCTACGCTCGCTTTGCGTATGAGGCATTCCGCCCCTAATAAGGCTTATTCATAAAAAATGCATAATTTCAACAGGAAAAACCCAAAGATACGATCAGATAGAATATTACCTTGCAACACATTGCTTGGTTCTTGCACGTTCCTTGGAACATAAAATATTTAAACTTCAAACTATTTTGAATTATGTGAAACCCATGTGAAACACCTTGCGTATTAGCCAATTATGGCGATTTTTCATAATATGGCGACTTACGTATATGTATAGTTAATAATTAGCTCTAAGAAAACAGTAATGAATTCTTGATAAAACTAAGGAACAGGTAGGATAGCTTGCCACCAATGGCGACTTTTCGTTATTTGGCAATCTGCACATGCTCACAACCTATGATTACTGTTAATGTAAGGTTACGCGGAAAACCGTTATCCATATTTTCATGTACATAATCCTTTGCAGATTGGCGTATTCGGCACCACGAATTATACCATCTCGCCGCAATGGCAGATATCCAAAGTGTACTATAACTGCTATAATGGCATAGTTAACGTCACCAAATATGTCTACTGGTAGCCAATACTCCAGCTGGACCGAACCGGCTTTAAAATAGTCTGCATTTTAATTATTTGTCAGTTTCAAGATACTGGGTTCTAACATTTTGGAAATTGCGGTTAAGATTCAACCTGCTTGGAGAGATACCATTTTGCCAGATCGTACCTAATGCCAAAATGGCGCTTTTAAAATCAGTTATGATCAGTTATTCTGTTTTGGAAAAACGAATAATCGCTAATTCTAAACTCCTGTTGTCTGAGCGAACTTACTATTTGAAAATTGTCAACTTTGTGTAACACAGAGTTATTTATTTCATATACTTTTTAATTTGGCGTAAAATTGCTGTAATTCTACTTCATGTTTGCCAATATCACGCGATTCTACATACTTGGAATTGCTTTGTTGCAAAGGAATGAATGATTTTATGCTGGCGAAAATTTGCCAAACCTGGCAACCATTATGTTTATTTTGTCAGTTTTTTATTAATATCTTCTAAAATAATTCGATTTTCGAAATTTAAGTCAGTTTATCGGGCTCCCCGGAATTTTCGGAATCCATGGAGAGACATCTTAGTCTAAACTCAAATCCCCACGGTTTAAAAGGAGATAGCCGAACAAGCTGTTGACAACGGCGACGGCGGCCGTTGCTCAGAGTAGAGAGAAATAAAAATTATTTTAAGGTTATCGATTTAGCCGATTGCGACTTTAATGCAAGGTGGAGTAACTTTTCACATTCTTCATCATCGCTTAAATTAGCACCAGATAATTAAGATTTGTTCCCCTAAATAGGACTGAATCGAAAGTTTTCGAATTTTAGGAAGTGAAAAACGACGTGTAACCGATAGTGTGCGTCTTTTAAACGAAGCCATTTGAATTATGGGTAAGAATGAATGAGGACCAGACTTTGTGCGATTACACTATCATCTTTAATCGATTACAAGAAATGATATGGATTACGATTACGATTACAAACAATTTCCAAAAAGATTATGACTAATAAATGTTAATTTAGTAAAATAACAGTAATCTTGATGTTAAAGAAATCAAATATGAAAAGAATTCTATAATAATGCAATTTATCATAGCATTTTTTAAAATAATTTTTTATTCATCGATTACAGTCGATTGTAATCGGCACGAAGTCTGATGAGGACTTCGTGTAAACGACGTATAAATGTAAAAATCGTATAAATGAGAAACGTATAAACGGAGCTTTTCCGTACATCTTTCGCAATACCGCTAGACAGTTCTGAAATCGCATTTAAGAATTATTAATAACAAGGTAACTGTAGAGAACGAGAAAAACGCCATTTTGAAAGATAGGTGATTAAGTAAAAATTCATGATATTTATTCCTTCCATTATCATAAAAATGAATTCTTTCATCGACTTCATTAGTCACTGATACGTGCTTGATTGAAGAAAAAAAACTCGTATATCGTGCAAGTTTCTTCTTCCACACGATAAATTCTGTTTGTGAGAGAATGATAATTCACATAAACGATTTATTATTCAATGGAATACGCAAAATGCGATGAATGTCTCGTTAAATTTCTGTCCTTCAGCCTTTAAAAAAATGCCTTACTTGTCTGAATAAACGATACATATTCAGTGGCATAGTGATGCATTTTTTTTTTATGTTTGTTGATATATAAGCTAATAAAATATGTAGAAATATTCCTTTATATAAATTACGTTTAGCGTGCATTGAAAGAGATATGTTTGTGAAAGAGGGAAACGTTTGTATTTATAAAAATGGGGAATGGATCGTTCTGCATTCAAAGGCTTGTCTCGTATAAATGAAAGTTGTCGATTTAAATGAAAATATCGAACTTCCTCCTAATAAATGCATGCGACCTACTATTTACCAAATAATACACTAATATAATTATCTGCACCTTATTAAAAAAGCATACGAAATATATTCATGTACATTAGAATGCGAGTTATTCCAAGGCTAAAATTACTTGTTGACATTGGCGTAAATTGGCATGTAACATTAGAGGTGGGGGAATTTCCTATATGTAACATGGGAAGAGCAAAATGTTTTTTATTCAGGAAAATGCTGTTTTCAAATAGGCGATATGTGAATTTTCTTGAATTTTAGGGAAACAGTTTCCTCCTCTTGCTCTCTTGCGTTTACGGATGTTGAATAAATACAACATCCGTTTTATCGCGCTCTCAAACTAAAAATTTTCACTTCTAATATTTTCAAAGGGTTCGAGAAAAAATATAAACTGCTAAAAAATGTAAAATAAAGATACTTATAATTCAGTACTGAGTTCGAAGATTCACGCACTCCTGATAGTTATTTCTTTTAACCCATTTATGCCTGTTGTCCCTTTTTTGGGACGGCATTTTCGCTATCAGTCGAAAACGTTATTTATTTTTCCTAGCCTTTATTCGGGAATACTGAACCTCAACTCACAAAATATTTTAACATGGCCCAGTGGCGGCTCGTGGGATACAGCAAGTAAAGCCGGGCTGCACTTGAAAGTATCAGCACATACTCTAAAATAATTTATTCTACTAATTTTCCTAAATTCAGATTAGAATTGTGGAATTCCTACGGTAAATTAAAAAAATCTCCGAAAAAAAAAAAAAAGTATTGTGGCCGGATCGCTCATTCAGAAAAAAAGCACTTTCATCTTCCCGCAATTCAATTGGGAAAATCTTTGGTTCAGCCCAGAGCGCTGAAAAGAAAATTGGCAGCACCGTTGCCATGACAACGGCTACGTAAGCAGCCTCTCCGGCATAGGGAGTATGCAGCTGATACAGCCCATGAACGATTTTTTAACGGCGGCTGAACTTGAGAACTCGACTCACTGATTGGCTCGGACGAGAAGTGAGGGAGGGAGTAAGGAGAATATATGTTTGGAAAACTCTCGACTTTATATTGCTGAATTTATCAAGAAGGTAAGCCTGAATAGACGCTTATGAATGGACAATGACCCATCAAAGCAGTATTGTTTTTAAGTAAGAAGAACTGGCATTTAGAGGACATGGCGAGCGAGAAAATTCTTTAAACATGGGACATTTTAAAGAGCTTTTAAAATTATGGATATCTGAATTAAAACAACGCCTTTTTATGAGAGCATCACTCACCGATTCGCAAGTTTAAAAGAAAGGAGGATTGATTTGACTTATAAAAAATAAGTAAGTTTTCTTTTTTTTTTCTTTTCTTCTCAAGTTATCGTTACAAAAGAAAATTCTAAGGAAACTTCGAATCAGACACGGATGAATGCAATTTTGAGGATAAGAGCGGCTGGTTGAAATTTATGTCCATTTTATGGAAGTAAAATAGGATCTTTTACTTTTTTATGTAATTTCTATTTTTTTTTTTTTTTTTTTTTTTCTCTTGGTGAGGGCTTAATACGCCAGCTTTCGAATTCAGTAACAAAGATTTTCCAATCCTGCCCGGTGGAAAGGGGGGGGGGGGGGTCATATGCTTCCGGCTGCACTAACAGTTTTGACCACGGGCCGCCACTGACATGGGCAAGTAGGATGTTGACATTTCAATTTTTATACATTGTGATTTTAAAAGAAATCATCCCTTGTTCAAGAAGTTGACATCAGAAATTTATCTATTATTGCTGGTATTAGCAAAAATACAAGAAAGACGCAAAAATATTTGGGCACAAATGGGTTAATTACATATTTCTTCTAAAAATGCATTTTTATTGATAGGGGTATATTATTTCTAAAGTCTTTTCTCCAGAGCAGTGACGTAACCAAGAGTGGAGGATAGGTGGGGGTCACACACACACACACACACACACACACACCATGAGGAATTTTTTGCCATACAAAATGCATATTCTTCACTCCCTTATCACACACACGTATACATATATGTGAGTTGCAGTAGTCGTAAACTCCCCACATGAAAAATTTCTGGCTACGCCACTGCTCCAGGTTCAATATTATCTATAAAATTCTCCCTTTAAAAGTTTAACAAATATGAATCCTATGCTTAGGCTCAGCTTGTTTGTAATTCAATGCTTTCTGAAAATTTATTTGTTTGAATTTTATGTTAAAAAAAAAAGGGATGTACTACTTCCCAGTACACCTAATATTTGTTGCCTTTTAATAAATCTGAGTGACAAATATATCTGCATGCGTATAGTTAATGATCATTTTAATTAAATGACAAAACATAAATAAAACGGCTTCCTGTCCAAAATAAAATAAAACTCGAAATCTATCCAAGGACAGACTTTTATTGTTTAAAAACCCCATCTCCCACGTCGGTCTTGCACAATAAGACTCCGTTCCGATACCGCACCAACACAATAACAGTTGGTAAAAGAATTAAAAAATTTAATAAGCCACACACACACAAGCCAAGCTCGTTTGCATAAACCATTTCCGAAATGATGTAATATTTAAATAAGTTTAATTAAGCGTCGCGTTATTTTCTTGACAGTGTGTAATTCATGATGCCGAAGATAGAGCAGCGCATTAAAAAAAAAAAAACAGGTTGCCCTTGCTACATATATTTCTCTTCGTTATCTGTGATCGAGTGTGTTTCGTGGAAAAAAAGGCCTTAGAAACGGATTACGTGATGAGGCCGTGTTTTTTATATTTATTTTTACCGTCTTTTCTTTTTTTAAGGTATCGTGCAGATGATTTTGGCGGTGTGCCTTGGACACTCGCGAGCGACATTGTCACAGTGACCTGGTTATTTATTTATTTATATGGCGACGTTGTGATTTGACGTATTTGTGTGTGTGGAGTGATTGGCGTAGGTGCACATACGAACAAGGCTTTCTCTATCATAATGTATAGGATAGCTTAACCCTTTGAGGCGCAACCCTTTCCCAATGCTGAAAAAAGGGCATCCGTTGCCATCGCTCTACTTAGCTACTAGAGATGAGTTAGGGCTCATTTTTTGAAGCCCGAGCCCGAAATTTCAGCTTAAGATATAAAAAGAAAATCCATTACTTCATTGATAGAATACATCAATGTATCATGTGCATGCATCATGTCAATGTAATCATGCCGTTTGTGCAAATTAAGACTAATATAGTTGCAAACTCTCATGCATTTTCTAATTCTTTATATATCCATGTTTATCAATAATGTCGGATCTCATGACTAACTAATCAATATAAGCTGCGTTCTGAAATATCCAAGAGCTTCACGCACCTTCTAGGCGTCAGTGCCGTTAATTTTTTTATAAGTATACTTTTATTTCCTCATGAATCACTTTTAAAATCTATTTCAAGGAGTATGTTTAACAAAGGAGAAATTTTCACGAGCCGAGCCGCCCGAGCCCGAACGCAATGTGAATTACAGAGCCGAGCCCGTTCGGCCCGGGCTCGGCTTTCGGGCTCGGCTGAGCCCGTCTCATCTCTACAGCAAGACGGCGGACGATCGAAACGTTCATCGCGTGCCACAGATCTAGAGACCCTATTTTCGACGCAGCTGGCTGTGCCCTTGCTGGTAGCTAAGTAGAGCGATGGCAACGGCTGCCCCTTTTTCAGGATTGAGCAATCTATCCGGCTGTTCTCGCATTCTTCCATTTTTCAGCAGATATCAGTGCTGTTAATAATAGTCGTGACCATTTTTTTACGGGAAATGACGTGCTAAAAAGTAAAGGCTTCTCGTGGAGCTAGGTCACCCGCAACTATATTTATAGAAATCAAATCTATTCTTCGTGACTGGCAACAGTCAAAACCACAGAGTTGGGTGTTCCCAGAGCGGGAACACTGCGCGTTAAAGGGTTAATAAATTAGCCTTTAGAACAAAAACTCTATTTCGTACTTGTACAGATCTGACCCTTTTTTTCTTAATTTCTTGAAACAATAAACTGGATTTTTTTTTTTAAAGTTGGTCTAAATAGTTGGCGAAAAATATTATGTAAACGAGAAGCTGATATGTTTTGTACACTCACGCTTTCCTCAATTTAGATGTCTTTTTCACACTTCTTTTTCATTTCAAATGTCTGTATATTATTTCATAATTGTTTTGTGAAATGTCATGTAAGTTTCCAGAAATTTGGAGAAAATTCTTTATATCATTCACAAAAAATACTCGAAAACATTTCTCAATTTTTTTCGTTTACATTTTCGTAAATGCAGAGTGTCCCATGATGATTGGGGCAAAGGGGGGGGGGGGGAGGGCACATAGTAAGTAATCATAATCACACAGCAATGGAAGGCCAAAAATGCCGATGTGAGGCCAAAATAGTCGAGCAAACCGGGGCCATCGGTAAGCAACGGGCCTGCTTATGAGTTGCCATCGCTAAAAATGAGTTTATCATTGAGGCCTGTTTTCCCCAGTCACAGTATTCTATTTTATTATTCTAAGTATTATAAATGTTATATTATTTTATTATTTTAAAACAATTTTTTTATACTTTTGTCGTACTAAAGAACTTTAGATGTAGGTAATCGTTTTGTGAATCTTGCGCCATTTTCTTTCATGAAAATTTATCCTAAAATTCGAACATTTTGCTCTGAATGTAAAGGTAAGTGAACACTTATAATGTATTTAGAAATTCTAAAAATATGTATGTAAATCATGTTTAGGGAATAATTACTCATGCGTTATTTATAAATAAATTATTTTAATCAGAAATCCTATTACTTGAGTAGTTTTTATTCTTGTAAATAAGCATGACGTTGTGACAGACAATTTAATTTTGCAAGTTGAAAATGCTATTTATCAGTTATATATGCCTTGATTACGTGATTAAGACTTACATCTGGTACAGTACAGAAATACAGTAAATTATAAATTATTGATTTTTGCCCGTTTATACAGAAACTTCAAATGTAGTTAATATTTTGTACAAGCGTTCATTATGCTTGCTCAATTCCTAAGTTTGATTGAGAAAGCGACAAAAGAATAATATATTCTACATGAAATGTCTTTATTAAAGAATAATTAATTCAGGGATCGCGCTATAGAGCGTATTTTATCAATTTTCTCCAATATACAGGATATCCCGAAAACACTGAAATGCGCTTTAATACATCATTTGTTAAAGATTAATGTTGAATTGTTTAGAATAACGTAGGAAATACGACTACGTTCATGAAATATTCATTATAAAAATGTCTTTCTCATTTGTGTATTTAGTTATTTTAAAGTATATTAAATATCCACTTGTGAAACTAAAATAAGCAATCGTGAATCATGAGAGTAAGCGCTACTTTGTTTTTCCTTCAAATTAAATGCATCTATTTTCTTAATGCCAATATGTATCATAGCAAACAAATTAATCATGAGTTCGTACTTGAATTAGTAACACAATTACTACTTAAAACTACATTAAATAACGTTTGAAAGCACTGGGAAGCTTAAGAAATGCCTGATGTATACATGAAGACTCGAGCATCCGTAGGCCTCTTTGGATGGCTCATCAAAATACACGCGCAGGCCCGTTACTAATTGCGAAGGTCCCGAGCAAACCAAGGCAGTTTAGGATCCCATTGCAATGCAGGGTGGGAAATGTCGTCTCATCTTTCCGACCAAGGTTTGTCAAAAGCGAATGCATCTTCGCACAGAAAGCTCGTGACTGAAACATACGGCATACAAATTCGGTTTCATTTCACCGATTGCCACAATTGTCGAAGAAAATCCAGTTGATTATGAAACTCGATTAAGGAATTAGAAAAACACATCGACGCTGATTCTTTCAGAATGACTATTAAGAAGTACAAGAAGACAATGTTTCCAGAGCCCTACATTGATACGGGGTTCTGAACCGTTCCCTTTATCACTCCCTACATTTTTTTTTTTCATTTTTTTTACGAGAGTTTGAATCACCCTGTACATCTGCAAAAAATCGTAAATTCATTGCTGCTAGTGAAATAAATAATTTCTTTTACTTACAGATGGTTTCCAAATTTTTACGCTACGGGGCAATTTAAAATATCTACTACTATTGTTGTTGTTAAGTTTGTGGTTAGATCCCCAAAATATCCTCGTGGCTGAATCAAACCAGTAAGGTCAACTACGTTTAGATACTCGAAGTTGAAAAAAAAAATCATCAAGCATTTCACTAGGCTTTTCCAAAAAAGTCTAAAATTCGAAAAGTGACCAACTTTTTTCAGTTATATAGTGTCTTTAACGCGCGGTAGTCGTGTCGTGATGCTACCTAATTCCAGCGCTTTCACTGCAAAATGTATGCTCAAAGGGCACCCAACTCTACAAAAGTGCAGCCGTTGCCGTCGTTCGGTTTAACTACCCGCAATATGGCGTGTAATCGATTCGCCAATTGCGCACCGTAAAGCTACAGAAGTTTTTCGATACAACGGCTGCACTTTTCAGCACTGGGCAGTTTTTTCTTTTATGTCGATGAGAAAATGCCTGTGCTTCAGAGAGTTAAAAGCTGCTATTAACTGTATTGAAAAGTGTCAGTAAAGTATACATCAATCTTTTGCTTTTGTTGTCTTTCTTTAAGAAGTTTTGTGAATAATCCAACTGCATTTACACGCATTTAAAAAAATTTTAATTCGAAAACGCACTTTCAAGGATTGAGTACATGGGAATTCTTTTTGTGCCTGTTGTAACAGAGCGAAAAACACTACTCACGCAAGTTTTAGTAGGATGTAGCAAGTAGTTAATGCTTGTTGCTAATAAAAATCATTTTCGTGGTAACAGAGTAATTTTTAATGTAGTGACAAGCGAGGACAGATAGACTGAGAGACCTCAGTTGCCTGAAAAGTGGTCAGGAAAGCATTTTGATGCGAAAAGTTGTGAAGTGCGGCCAAATCGCACAATTTGCTAAACCTTTTGTTATAAAATGTTACAAATGCAATGTCCAAAACTCAGCTGAAATCCTACTTTTAACTAAAAGTGTGAGGCAGGTCCGGACTGGCTCCTTTGGGTGGCCCTCGTCTAGAGGTTGAAAAGGGGCCCCCTTACTGGTGAATTTAAAAGGAACAGAATATTAGAAAATGTAATATTTGAAAATTAGGCTTACGTATCTAAAAACCACATTTAATTATTTTAAAGCTGTTGAGGTCCTTGACTCTTCTGGGCCTCCCTTACACCTCTGTCTAAGGGCATACTATTACTGGGAAATAAATAATCAAATTACTTTGATAAATCAAATTACTCTATTTATAAAGTAATCTATCCGTCTTGGAGACGTTACAGGGACCCCTCGGCAATCGCTGACCCTCTGACCTGGACAGTCAGGCAGGTCCGGCCCGACAGACGTGCGGTACCCCAGGCGAACCGGAAGAGCGGGGCCTCTTTTCTATCATGTCTTAAGTTACGAAGTTACTATTACCACTGCTAGTACATATTACCTTTATTTCTTGGCTTTTTTTCGGATATATTGCAAACATGTGCCAAGATCAGTCTAATGCAATAACAAAAAAAAAGGCCCAAGCGCGGTGCCTGTTCTAGCGCAGGGCTTTTGGCGATCGCCTACATTCGCACCCCCCTTGGGCCGTCCCTGAGTCAGGGTCTGGAGCCAGGGATGGGTTTTACGACGCGAGACACTAGACACACCATTTCGATTTCTACATAGCAGAAATAAACTCTGTCTTTTCACGTGTTAAGATTTTCACGTTCAGTGTCCAGCATTTTGTTTGGAAACACAAAGCACTTCCTTGTTCCTTTTTGACTTCGGTCCAGCGGCAAGCCAGAAAGAAAATAAAAAAAAATCTGATGTGTCCAACACATGACTTCCTTGCACGTCCATTATATCAAAAATATTTTCGACGCACCTCCTCTAAATTTATTTGTTTGAAAGAGATAAAATATCAATAATAGTAAGGTTTAGCAATTTCTAGCCAAATATTTCGATATCGCCAAGCTGAGTTCAATTTGAAAGATTTCCTTCTGACACTTTATTTGGCGATATTTCACCAAAAGCCGACAAACTTGAGATAGTCAGCGAGATTTTGGGGATAGCCAAAGTAGTCAGTGAGCACAGACCTTCAATGAATTGAATGCATCTATACACCTCAATGTATTCAAAGTCATTTGGCTCACCATGTAAATAAATTCTCAGTCGATTGCTGTCAAAAAAGATATTGAAAACAGTTAGATATTACAATAGTTCTAAATACAAAGTTAAAAAAATCTACGGGTTAAAGTTTTAGAGTTATACAAAATAGGAAATAATTTTTGGCGCCAAATTTGGCGATTTTTCGGCGAAACTCGTCAATGTCGACGACATTTGGCGAGATTTTAAGCATAAACCAAACAATGATAGATTATCGCCAAATTTGGCGATATTTCGCCAAAACTCGCCAAGAACGATGACAAATGGCGATACTTTGGGCATGGACGAAATGACTGACTTTGGGCATGGACGACTTTGGGCATGGACGAAATGACTGACTATCGCCAAATTTGGCGATATTTCGCCAAAACTCGCCAAGGTCGAGGACAGACGGCGAGATTTTGGGCATGTACCAAACAATGACTGTCTACAGTTGTGTTATAATGAAGATGTCCATAGACATTAAGGTACTGAAATTCTTTTCGGTGGTCCTGTAAATAAACTCTCCAGTAGATTGGAACCAAAAATCGAGATGCACAACTAGATGTTACAACATTCTTATATATGAAATTTCATAATAGTTTTTGAGATTTGAGAGTTAAATATGCACACACGTACACCAAAAGTCGCCAAGCTTGGCGACTTTTGGCATAGTTCTTGAGGGAGGCACGTGACCGTGGTCGGACCATTACCTAACTTATGTGGTAGGACGGTATTGTGCTTGAAATGGATGAATGCCCCTAAAATTGCTATTGACCGTAATGTATTGGAAATCTTTTGAGTGTTCCTGTAGCAGAACTATAAATGATAAAGACACTTTTTACTTCCTTGTACGTAGTATAAGGAAGTAATGTGATCCCGAAAAATTTTGGGGGCCAAATTTCGACAAAAAAACCTATTTTGACTACCTCTAAATTTAATTTTAAAATTTTTTTCGATGCATCCTATCGTAGGCTAGCATGCACGATCATATTAACGCGTCTGCAACTCATTTTGACCAGCGGCGAGTCTGCTGTGGCCAGTTTTTCCATGCCGTCTGTACGTACGTACGTACGTACGTATGTATGTAACTCGCATATCTCAAAAACTATGGGTCGTAGAATGTTGAGATTTGATATTTAGGATTGTTCTATGATCTAGTTGTGCACCTCCCCTTTTGGTGGCAATCGAATGGATAGTTTATGTACAGGACCGCCCAAAAGATTCGAAATACATTACGCTCTATGGGCCGAAATTCATTAAACTTGCCTAACTCAAAAGCTATTAGGCGTAGAATGTCGAAACTTCATATTTTGGATAGTTGTAACATCTAGTTGTGCACCTCTCCTTTTGGTTCCATTCGACTGGATAGTTTATCTACAGGACTGCCCAAAACATTCGAAATACATTACGCTCAATGGGCCGAAACTCATTAAACTCGCATATCTCAAAAACTATTAGGCGTAGAATGTTGAAACTTTATATTTAGGATTGCTGTAACATCTAGTTGTGCACCTCCCCTTTCGATTCCATTCGACTGGATAGTTTATCTACAGAACCGCCCAAAAGATTCGAAATACATTACGCTCTATGGGCCGAAATTCATCAAAGCGTTTTTTAGAGGTATTGGGCTATTTCAAACGACTCAGAAGTGATGTATGCTGTAAAGAGTTAGAAAATGAATTTCTCCATTAAAAAAAGTGTCTTTATCATTTGTAGTTCTGCTACAGGAACACTCAAAAGATTTCCAATACATTACGGTCAATGGCAATTTTAGGGGCATTCATCCATTTCAAGCACAATACCGCCCTACCACATAAGTTAGGTAATGGTCCGACCACGGTCACGTGCCTCCCTCAAGAACTATGCCAAAAGTCGCCAAGCTTGGCGACTTTTGGTGTACGTGTGTGCATATTTAACTCTCAAATCTCAAAAACTATTATGAAATTTCATATATAAGAATGTTGTAACATCTAGTTGTGTATCTCGATTTTTGGTTCCAATCTACTGGAGAGTTTATATACAGGACCACCGAAAAGAAATTTAGTACTTTAATGTCTATGGACATCTTCAATATAATACAACTGTAGACAGTCATTGTTTGGTACATGCCCAAAAACTCGCCATTTGTCATCGTTCTTGGCGAGTTTTGGCGAAATATCGCCAAATTTGGCAATAATCTGTCATTGTTTGGTTCATGCTTAAAATCTCGCCAAATGTCGTCGACATTGACGAGTTTCGCCGAAATATCGCCAAATTTGGCCCCAAAAATTATTTCGTATTTTGTATAACTCTAAAACTTTAACCCGTAGAATTTTAAACTTTTGTATTTAGAACTATATTATAATACCAACTGTTTTCAATATCTTTTTTGACAGCAATCACTGGGAATTTATTTACAGGGTGAGCCAAATGACTTTAAATACATTAAGGTGTATGGATGCATTCAATTCATTGAAAGTCCTTGGTCAATGACTACTTTGGCTATCCCCAAAATCTCGCAAACTATCTCAAGTTTGTCGGCTTTTGGTGAAATATCGCCAAATAAAGTGTCAGAAGGAAATGTTTCAAATTGAACTCAGCTTGGCGATATCGAAATATTTGGCTAGAAATCACTAAACCTTACTATTATTGATATTTTATCTCTTTCAAACAAATAAGTTTAGAGGAAGTGCGTAGAAAACATTTTTGATTTAATAGACGTGCAAGGAAGTCATGTGTTGGACACATCAGATTTTTTTAATAGAGAAATTCATTTTCTAACTCTTTACAGCATATATCACTTCTGAGTCGTTTGAAATAGCCCAATACCTCTAAAAAACGCTTTGATGAATTTCGGCCCATAGAGCGTAATGTATTTCGAATCTTTTGGGCGGTCCTGTAGATAAACTATTCAGTCGAATGGAACCGAAAGGGGAGGTGCACAACTAGATGTTACAACAATCTTAAATATAAAGTTTCAACATTCAACGCCTAACAGTTTTTGAGATATGCCAGTTTAATGAATTTCGGCCCATTGAGTGTAATGTATTTCGAATGTTTTGGGCAGTCCTGTAGATAAACTATCCAGTCGAATGGAACCAAAAGGGGAGGTGCACAACTTGATGTTACAACTATCCAAAATATGAAGTTTCGACATTCTACGCCTAATAGCTTTTGAGTTAGGCGAGTTTAATGAATTTCGGCCCATAGAGCGTAATGTATTTCGAATCTTTTGGGCGGTCCTGTACATAAACTATCTATTCGATTGCCACCAAAAGGGGAGGTGCACAACTAGATGTTACAACTATCCAAAATATGAAGTTTCGACATTCTACGCCTAATAGCTTTTGAGTTAGGCGAGTTTAATGAATTTCGGCCCATAGAGCGTAATGTATTTCGAATCTTTTGGGCGGTCCTGTACATAAACTATCCATTCGATTGCCACCAAAAGGGGAGGTGCACAACTAGATCATAGAACAATCCTAAATATCAAATCTCAACATTCTACGACCAATAGTTTTTGAGATATGCGAGTTACATACATACGTACGTACGTACGTACGTACAGACGGCATGGAAAAACTGGCCACAGTAGACTCGCCACTGGTCAAAATGAGTTCCAGATGCGTTAATATGATCGTGCATGCTAGCCTACGATGAGATGCATCGAAAAAATTTTTAAAATTCAATTTAGAGGTAGTCAAAATCGGTTTTTATGTCGAAATTTGGCCCCAAAATTTTTCGGGATCACATTACTTCCTTATACTACGTACAAGGAAGTAAAAATTGACTAACGCCGATTAGCATAGAAGCGGCAGAAATGGCACACTTAGCATGTTGAGAGAGAGAGAGAGAGAGAGAGAGAACGCCGGACAAAGTGGACGGAATAAATAGCAGAACAGAAAAACGGAGACGACCAGAGTAAGTATCCAACAAGAAAAGAAGAAAAAAAAAAAAAAAAGAGGGCTGCCGGCTGTTATTTTGCCCGCATGGAATTAATAGGTTAATGCACTGGACAAGCGATTCGGGCTGTCGAAGAAGTGGAGGAAGGAAATATCCTGTAGAAGTGATACACCGGAAGGCATGTTCCTATCTGCATGTGTGAATTAATGTAGGACGATGGAATCGTTTTGTGATTTCTTCGTTTTTTCTTGTGTAGTAGTTGGATGTTGTATCAGGTGATTTATCCAGGAAAAATGTACCCTGTCGGATAGAGATCAGCATAGACTTTATTATGCTTTCAGAAATTGGATATGGTTTGTGGCGAAGGTGTTAAAAACATCGACATTTCAATATTTTTAGAGACTCCTTTCTTTATTCATTTATTTTTTAAGAAGATGAATCATTAAAGAAAAGCTTCACTACTTGCTAAAAGTATTGCAAGTTTGAGAAATCTAACCATCGCTTCAAGAGTAAACCCAGACAAAATGGATAGGAAATTGCCAGATTTAAAATTTTTTGATAATTTATGTAGTATAATAGAAAAGAATACTGAAAATCTCCAAAAAAAATAAAATGAGAGCTTCAGGAACCCATAATTTAAGTTGGGACCATGAAACAACGAAGGAAAGTGTTGTAAAACATTGCGGATTCCATATCTAAAAGAGTGGCTGTTGTGATCCAAGTCAAGGCTGCTCAGCAACATAACAAATGATCTTTAGTTCAATATGCATTTATTTAATATCCTCTTTTTTCAGAATAACTTGAAATTAATTCTTTATTTAATTTTATTCCGGCGAGCCAAAATAGATTAAGATTTCTATAATAATCTATATATTTTTTATGCTTTTTTTCAATAAATTAAATAATTATTTTTGTTCTTTAACTTAATGCTATATTGTCTTTGAAGTCATTAATTTAACATGTTGACATCAAAAAATATCAATTATATTGATTTTTAATTTTGAGTGAGGAAAGGGGGCTTAATCTTGAAAAGGGTTGGATTTCTGAAACTTGTAATACTTTTGGCGAGTAGTGTATATTTAATGTCATATACTAATAATGTTGCTTAACAAATTATAATAATGTTACTAAATAAACACATACATTGTTAAGAGCGTGAAGAAGATTTTAGCTGGCATACCAGCGCTCTTAACTTTTTGCAGTCTTCAATTTGTCGTTCATTCTGCCACAAGAAAAAGGGTTCTGTCGAATTCATTAAAATAATTCGATTAAAATACCGCCAACAACCATTCTGTTTCATTTAATCTTTATTTTTCTCTAAAAAGTTCTGATATTTTTAAAGCACACCTGTTTTGCATCAGAACATAAAGAAATTCCCACGTAAGTCTGAGTGAATCTTGAATGTCATCGTGTAAGTTCTGGAGTTTCCCTCTGTTTTTAGTCTTGGTATACAAATTGAAATAAAATAATAGCACCATGGTCTCCAAAAAATTCCAGATAGTTCTTCATTAGCTGCTTTACACATTGCAATAAGCTAAAAAGCTGTGGCTTTTGTGAAATTTTCAGAAAAAATTCTTAGACATGGACCTGAGCTGCAAGATTTTTCGAACAGTAACCGAAAATTTCCGATTTTTAAATTTTTTTTCTGAAAGTTTTGATACTGATACAGATTTATCGTTTATTTCAGTATGTAGTACAGCTTGTAAAGAGACATTTTCAAAATTTTGAAGTGCCTGGCATAATTAGTTTATTTGTACTTATGTACAAAATCATATGATTTTTTAGAACAACACCGTTAAGGGGTTAGGGGTAGTCAGAATTTTCAAAAAAGTGATTTTTTTTTTTTTTTTTTTTTTTGCATTTTCTTAAAATATAGTATCTTAAAAATATTCTCTGAAAGTTTGAAATGAATCCGACAAATATCTTTCGAGTTATTTAGCGAAGAATAAAAGGCTCTCGAGCGGTCTAATATTTCCGAGAACAATTAGCTAGCGGCATAATTCTCCCTTACCTTCTGAAGTTTTAAAAGCAATCAAGCCTATTTATGAAGATCTTAGTAATGAAAATTTACTTTCAAGATGTGTAGGTGGATTTAATCAAAATAAAAATCTGATGTGTCCAACACATGACTTCCTTGCACGTAAATTAGATCAAAAATATTTTCGACGCACTTCCTCTAAACTTATTTGTTTGAAAGAGATAAAATATCAATAATAGTAAGGTTTAGCGATTTCTAGACAAATATTTCGATATCGCCAAGCTGAGTTCAATTTGAAATATTTCCTTCTGACACTTTATTTGGCGATATTTCACCAAAAGCCGACAAACTTGAGATAGTCTGCGAGATTTTGGGGATAGCCAAAGTAGTCATTGACCACAGACTTTCAATGAATTGAATGCATCCATACACCTCAATGTATTTAAAGTCATTTGGCTCACCCTGTAAATAAATTATCAGTCGATTGCTGTCAAAAAAGATATGGAAAACAGTTAGATATTACAATATTTCTAAATACAAAAGTTCAAAAATCTACGGGTTAAAGTTTTAGTGTTATACAAAATATGAAATAATTTTTGGCGCCAAATTTGGCGATATTTCGGCGAAACTCGTCAATGTCGACGAAATTTGGCGAGATTTTAAGCATGAACCAAACAATGACAGATTATCGCCAAATTTGGCGATATTTCGCCAAAACTCGCCAAGAACGATGACAAATGGCGATACTTTGGGCATGGACCAAATGACCGACTATCGCCAAATTTGGCGATATTTCGCCAAAACTCGCCAAGGTCGAGGACAGACGGCGAGTTTTTGGGCATGTACCAAACAATGACTGTCTACAGTTGTATTATATTGAAGATGTCCATAGACATTAAAGTACTAAAATTCTTTTCGGTGGTCCTGTATATAAACTCTCCAGTAGATTGGAACCAAAAATCGAGATACACAACTAGATGTTACAACATTCTTATATATGAAATTTCATAATAGTTTTTGAGATTTGAGAGTTAAATATGCACACACGTACACCAAAAGTCGCCAAGCTTGGCGACTTTTGGCATAGTTCTTGAGGGAGGCACGTGACCGTGGTCGGACCATTACCTAACTTATGTGGTAGGACGGTATTGTGCTTGAAATGGATGAATGCCCCTAAAATTGCCATTGACCGTAATGTATTGGAAATCTTTTGAGTGTTCCTGTAGCAGAACTACAAATGATAAAGACACTTTTTTTAATGGAGAAATTCATTTTCTAACTCTTTACAGCATACATCACTTCTGAGTCGTTTGAAATAGCCCAATACCTCTAAAAAACGCTTTGATGAATTTCGGCCCATAGAGCGTAATGTATTTCGAATCTTTTGGGCGGTTCTGTAGATAAACTATCCAGTCGAATGGAATCGAAAGGGGAGGTGCACAACTAGATGTTACAGCAATCCTAAATATAAAGTTTCAACATTCTACGCCTAATAGTTTTTGAGATATGCGAGTTTAATGAGTTTCGGCCCATTGAGCGTAATGTATTTCGAATGTTTTGGGCAGTCCTGTAGATAAACTATCCAGTCGAATGGAACCAAAAGGAGAGGTGCACAACTAGATGTTACAACTATCCAAAATATGAAGTTTCGACATTCTACGCCTAATAGCTTTTGAGTTAGGCGAGTTTAATGAATTTCGGCCCATAGAGCGTAATGTATTTCGAATCTTTTGGGCGGTCCTGTACATAAACTATCCATTCGATTGCCACCAAAAGGGGAGGTGCACAACTAGATCATAGAACAATCCTAAATATCAAATCTCAACATTCTACGACCAATAGTTTTTGAGATATGCGAGTTACATACATACGTACGTACGTACGTACGTACAGACGGCATGGAAAAACTGGCCACAGCAGACTCGCCGCTGGTCAAAATGAGTTGCAGACGCGTTAATATGATCGTGCATGCTAGCCTACGATAGGATGCATCGAAAAAAATTTTAAAATTAAATTTAGAGGTAGTCAAAATCGGTTTTTTTGTCGAAATTTGGCCCCCAAAATTTTTCGGGATCACATTACTTCCTTATACTACGTACAAGGAAGTAATAATGAGAGCTTCAACCAACTATAAAGTGTGGAAAATATGCCCAAAAACTATCAATACTAGTTTTACCATTGTTCAAATTGCTGCATACGTAGCTATGAGTATATTTAATGAAGGGACAAAGTCATTATTAGTAATAATGAACACACTAGGACTTAGTTGTGGGCCTATTTCGCATCGGTATACTGAAAAAACCGATAGTGCACGTGTAAAAGTAGCTGATCAGCGCGCTAACGACAACACTCGCGAAGGTAGAATGCGACGTAGACAACAACAAATTGATGTTTTAGAAAGTTCTACAACGGCTGAAGAACTCTTATATGGTCCAGGAATAGATGACTCAGTGTAAGTATTGAAATTATTCGTATTACTGTACATCAATCGACTGTAAAACTTTAAATGCGTTTTTCTCAAAACTATGTTTTTTGAACTGGTGACCACTGTAACTCAAAAACCGCTCGATAGATTTGAATGAAACTCATACAGCTTTTAGAAAACATAAAAAGCTAGTGCCTGATCGAAGGATTTTTTTTTATTTTTAAACTTCGATTTTTTATAAACAATTAATTGTTGGTTTTTTCCCGAAAATCTGCAAAAAAATTTCCAGAGACCGCCATTTTGTTAATTTTGAAAAAAACAAAAAAAGCTTCGATCAGGCACAAGATTATCTATCCATAAAAATAATATTTTTTGTTTCATTGATTTTAGATGAATCTCCAAGGAGCTGTAATGGTCACCGCAAGGACCCATTATTAAAACCTGTTCAACTTAGACAGCCATAACTTGTAAAATAATTATTATTATTTTTTTAAATTTAAGTGAAGTAATGTTAAAGTATGATGAAATGATACTATGTTTTTACTTATGTGAAATAAACTTAATTACTAGTAAAAAAAAATTAATAAAAAATGGCATTTTTTCAGGCCTCTGACTACCCCTAACCCCTTAATCAAAGCCATTAAAATAAGTCACCATTATGAGCACAAGAGGCTAGCTTGGCCAACCCGTACTGAAAAGCGTCTTGTGTTAAAATACCCGATTTCATTCTGCAAGACTGCGCTTCTATTTAAATCTTACGGTCACCGTTGCTATTTCTGTGAATCGGTCAAGCCTTCCCTGCACTGATTATCAGCTCAAAAAGGGATCCCATTTAGCTTGATTGAAGAGAACGCGGGCGTTTCGCCTGTCTGTATTACGTCTTGGTTATGACACCCATGCATTAATGTGTCTACACACCTCCGTAGTTTTTATTTTATTTGTTTATTTATTTATTTTTTCTTGAGCGCGTCGTTGCAGTGGGTGGGTATAGCCGGTCCACGGTCCGTTACAATTTTTTCCGGTTGTTGTTGTTGTATAATCCGTTTCGACTGGAGAAATCCGTCAAGAGTCTGTCATTCTTTGCATCTTTTCAAGGTCTTTTGTATGCATGTTTATTTACATATGAATTACTTACGCTGTGTCGTCCTGGTGAAGATATTGAATCCTCAGGTTTTTTTTCTTTTCTTTTTTGCACGTACGTCCAGGAAGGTTATGGCCATGGGCGCCGGCAGCATAGGGCAAGGGGGGCAATGGCCCCCCTGGATTTTTGTATGCAGTGTTTTCCCCTGCTTTTTTGCTCTTTCCAACATGGTAACCATACGTTGAAGTAGTCTTTGCCTCCCCTTGAGTAGTCGTTGCACCCCCCCCCCTGGAATAGTCTTTGCCCCCCCTTGGAAATATTCTGCCGGCGCCCATGGTTATGGCGCACCAAAGTGACTTTAGAATCATTCATTGTTGTGTTGTGTCAAGGCAAAACTACTCAAGGGCTAGCTGCCAAGGATGGGGGATGCCTTGGTCGGGAAACTTTTTAAGGAGTTCTAACGCGCGTATTTACGTTACATCTGGAGAAAATTGACGAAAACGCCAGACCGTTAGATCGACAGCTGCTTGATAGACTCGAACCTTCACACTTCAGCCGTCCACCACTGTAAGCGTCTTATCCACTCGGCCATGATGGGGCTCGATTTCGGAATCACATTGCGATGCAGATATTTTTTTCTTAGAAGAACATTAAAGTGTCCATCGAAGATGCTTAATTATGAGGTTTTATTACAGGAACTTCCAGGAAGGTTATGGTACACCAAAGTGACTTTCGAATCACATTCCAATGCAAACGTGTTCATGACTTAAACGAGCATTCAAGTGTCCATCAATGGTGTAGGAGGGGGGGGGGGGTAGAATTAACCTAACCCAAATGTACGCTGGGTCACCATTGCAAGTATAAATTGTATTTTGAATGATGGGACTTTTGGAGAACTCTCTTCATAGAGCCCGGTTAAAACTTTAACCGTTGACTTACGAATACATAAGAAGAATTGCATACATCGCTATGCAATTGCGAGTTGTCTTCGTGCATCCTATCCTTCATAGACTTCTGTACATATACCGTTAGGACACCTCGTGCAGAAGTATTAAGAATCAACATTAACAAATGAAATCAAATAATCAATCAGTATTTAACCTCAAGTAACGTTTGACGACTGAAAACTTTAGTCAATGGTAATCACGGTTATCGATATTGTAGAGAGGGATTGCTGACTACACATTTTCAACTGTCAATCACTATTACTTTTTAATCGCGAATCGTGGTTAATTTTTTTCTTAAGCTTGTACATAGAACGATATGTTTATGCCATGAAGATATTTATTTTTTTCCTTACGTATTGGTTGTCAGTTAAAATAGTCAAACCTTGTAAAATGAACTTTTGCCAATGTTATACCTCATTAGGTCAAAACTTCTTGAATTATACATACTTCAACACTCGTTTAATGTAAAAAAAAATTAAATAATTTTAATTAGAAAATTATCCTTCCCTCCAGATATGATACCAAACCAATGCAGTGACGAATCTTCGATTTATCCGTTACCTTGAACTTCGGGATCGGGTCGAGAGCTTCATAGGGCCAGCCCTGATAAACACTGCACACGGCAGCTCAGGACTTCTGCAACCAGTAAGCGGCGCCCCAGTAACAATTTTAATGCCGGGCCCCCTTGGTGCCTATTTTCATGCAACCACCATCTCCTCCCTCTCACACATTTGCGTACTCCGAAATTAATATTTTCAAGTTATGCTACAGTTTTTTTTAGTAACTTGTAATTAGTGTTTTTTTATTTTGAGTGTGAATTGAGTGACATTTGCAAATAATCTTCATACAGCAAAACTGTCGTTAAGGGGAGAATGCAAAATTCTTCTATTTCCTGGTTGTTGCAGTGTACGACAGCCAAGAAAGAGGAAGTCTAGCCTTTCCATAAACCTGTTAAAGGAATACAATAAACTTCAGGAAATTTTTCGGCGATATATATGTATTTTTATATTCAAATAAAATTATAATTATTTTTATTACAAATGCATACTGACGACACCCAGTGGCTAGGGGTAAGACACCCACCCTCCCCCCGAAATGAGACAGACAGACTCAGGAAACGGAAACTTATCCCTATTTTTTTTTTAATTTATATATATATATATTGTGTCGAAGGAAAATTTTTAGACCCCCCCCCTCCCTCCCAGAAACAAAAATACTGGCTACGCCACTGACGACACCCCTCGGTCTTCTTTGTCACGACTGGGAGTTTTATTAACTCCCGCCATTTACTTAGCTAACAGTCGTATTCACGAAACGGCTAGTAACCGCCTGATTATGAAACTAACGTTTAACCGTTACTTGCTGGTAACACACCGGTAACCTCAGAACGGTATTCACCAACTATTTAAAACCACTGGTTTCCTGACCAACGTTTGACCACCGATTAACTTGTACTTGTGCATTCTGCTTTGTAAGCTCGTCTGTGATTGGCCAACTAGCTGATTGCCGACCCTTCACTTCACCCCTCTTCGCGAACGCTCCAAAATAGTTGAAAATAAGCAGGAGTGTAATGTGTTTTCATGTATTTTTATAATCACAAATACTTCAATTATTTATTTCGGAGATTTCTGCTGAATTTTTTGTAATTAAAAACTGATATTTTATTTATATACTCCTACGAATTTAAAAGATATATTGATTTTAAAAGATAATTTTTAAAGGTATTCGAAGGTTTCCTATTTTTATTTTTTAATGTATCTGACAGACAAAAACAGTACGATTGTTTAAAAATTTGTGAATACATACTTAAGAGCTTACTCTGGGGATATTTTATTTGTTTTACTGTAGGAGATGGTATGGTTTTTTTTTTTTTTTTTTTTTTTTTGAGTATCAATAATTAAAATTTCAAATGCATAAAAAAACAAATATTTTTACAATGTTTTAATACAATTGTAATAATTCTAATGTTGAAACCTACTGGTGACCATACTTTAATCACAAAAATATGGATCATAGAGCAGCTCTGCAATTTTTTGTAATTTTATACAGTAAAGGGTAAATATATACGTGAATATTAAAATGTGATTGTGCTGAGATGGTTCTGCTTAAATAATGATTTATGAGGTAGCCATTACTCAATTTTTAACTGAAGTTATGAACTAGGCTGTCTCTTGATTTTTCATATCAAGGACTAGAAATTTTTGGACCCTTCCCCCCCCCCCCAAAAAAAAAAGGGAATTGCAGATCTCCACTCGAAATTGCAAGTTTTTTCCCACAATAAAGACATTTTAATCACTCTGTAGTCAGACATTAAAAATAAGATTTTTTTTTTCATGTGATTAATTTATGAGTAATAACTTAGCACGAAGTGTACAACTTATTTAAATAAACCAGGAACGGGGAAAAAGAGTATTCAATTTAAATATTAATAGTGAATAATGCCTCTGATGTATTTTTATTAATGGAATAATGCAAAAATCAAGAATTATATTAGTTATTTTATCGGATGTATGTAAATAAATATTTAATACTATAAGCTTAAAACAGACTCTGTTAAAATTTACATTTACTTCCCCCTTGAAACAGATAAAACAAATGTCAATGAATTTTTGTCTCAAAGCTACATGTTCTTCTTTTGCAAAATCGTAGGCAAATAAAAATTGGGAGGGGATGGGGGGTATGTAGCGCTGAAATTTTTTTTACCTATAGTTGAACTGCAGAATCAATGCAAATAAAAAAACTACTAATTTCATTGACTAAAATTTCGGGGGAGGGTGGGAAATCAATTAAAGGAATTTTAGAAAGGGGACTAATTAAAGAAACCTGTTCCAGCCCAGCTAACCCCTGCTAATTCAAATGGCTTTGTCTATTAAATTTTGCAATGCTCTTGCTGGGAAAAAAATAAAAAATTAATAAAATTATTTCTTTTTTTCTGACAGGATTGGGATCATGATTGATTTTGATGGTATTGTAGTATAATGTCGAATTTATACACCTAATTAAAATGGTTAAGTACTTCATCCCAGAGGGCCTTACTTTTTTAGAAATAAAAAAAAGAGATGTTAAAAAAAAAGGGGGGGGGTGAGAGAGCAAGAAGTGAAACTTTGGCCGCAGCGAGGCCAGAACCCTGGAACTACTGCTTGCCAATCGCTCGCTTTACCGCTGCGCCATAATTTCATTGACACGGTTGCTGTAAATTTAAAACATTTCCTTTATTGCCTGTTTACCGTTTACTTACTTTGATGGTAATGTATTGGAAAATCCTTGACACACAAGTCTTCTAAACCGTTTACTTTCTCCTCACACATAAATTTTGCAAATCTATCAATAAATTCTAAAATTTCCATATCTTCTGTCTTCAACAGCGCTGTAGTCCGCCATGTTTGTAAACAGATTAGAGCCTCACAGCGCATGCGTCGAATGTAACAGGCCGGTAACCACCCGAATTCGGCTGGTTACATTCGTCTGTTAAAAACGAGATGTAACCAGCCGATTTGGCCTTGTGAATACCATTTTTTTTTTAACCATCCGATTCTATGGTAATCCGGCTGTTACCAGCTGGTAGAAAGTTCGTGAATACGGGTGTAAGAGAAGCTCCGCGGATGGGATGATAATAACCACCGACCGGCCTTTTAATCATTTTATTATTTTTTCCGTTAACTATTATCTCCTGTCTGACGTGCTTCCACCCATCAGCTGTTGACTCGCTGGGAAGTGTCGAAGGCAAAACGGGAAGCGGGTCCCCGTCTCATCCCAAAGACCGATGGGACTTCAAAAGGAAGCTGTCAGAGCAAGATGTGGGTCAGGCAGGACGTCGCTCGCTTCCTCATTAGCGGGACGCTCTTTAAGCATGGACATCAAAACACACACTGATGTTCAAATTTATTATTCTTCCTTTCTTTGGCAATGGCTGTCTACGAATATTGTTTCGTGTCATTCAGGAATGCCGTCGCTGCAGCGCTGCGGGGGGTGACGAGAAATCCCATTTTGAAATTCCAAGAATATGTATTCATATACACACACACACATACATATACATACATTTACATATAAATATATATATAGTGATGCGCACGTATTTGTCTTTAGAGAGGTCGCCAGGTCGAGAGGTTGGTTCATATTTATTTTTCCAGGTATTTTAGGAGACAGGTATTTGGGTCAGAGGGGAGATCTGTCTGGGAGCCGGGGGCCGCCGTGTAGGTGCAAAAAAGTTAAGGTGCCTGCTTACCTTCGAAGGTTTTTTTTTTTTTTTTCCTAACATAAGTGCATTATCTACTTATATAATACGCTAACGTATGCGGTACCAAAATCGACGCTATTTCCACGCTGCGAACGGCACGAACTAGATGTAAACATGAGTGCAATCAGGGCCTGATTAGGACCAACAGGAGGACCCGGGCATTGAAGAATTTGGGGGTCCCTAGCTATGAAATTTTTTTTATTTTTCGTTAAATTTTGATAGTAAAATAATATTTCAGAACAACATGTGAAATTGGGGAGGGCCCTGGACGAAGTCCCGATTTTCACATGCGATATTAAGGCCCTGAGTGCAATAACAATAGCGCATGTGCAAAAAACCAAATTCACGGTTCAATGACGTAAGACAGAGCAAGCCTATGTCACGCAGTCGCTAGATGGCATAATAACAATAATGGATACACAAAAATGCAAGATCTTTCGGATTTTTTCACAGCTTTCAACCTTTGAGGCGCAACCCTTTCCCAATGCTGTAAAAAGGGCAGCCGTTGCCATCGCTCGACTTAACGTCCAGCAAGATGGCGGACGATCGAAACGTTCATCGTGTGCCACAGATCTAGAGACCCCTTTTTTGACGACAGCTGGCTGTGCACAGCCAGCTGTCGTCAAAAAAGGGGTCTCTAGATCTGTGGCACGCGATGAACGTTTCGATCGTCCGCCATCTTGCTGGACGTTAAGTCGAGCGATGGCAACGGCTGCCCTTTTTTTCAGCATTGGGCAATCTATCCGGCCGTTCTCGCATTCTTCCATTTTTCAGCAGATGTCAGGGCTGTTAAAAATGATCGTGACAATTTTTGACGGGAAATGAGATGCTAAAAAGTAAAGGATTCTCGTGGAGCTATGTCACCCGCAACTATTTTTATAGAAATCCAATCTATTCTTCGTGACTGGCAACAGTCAAAACGTCAGAGTTGGGTGTTCCCAGAGCGGGACCACTGAGCGTTAATGGGTTAAAATATCGAATTAACGCTACTTGGCGCATTCATCGCCCATCTAAAAAATGTCACCTTGCATTGGGCTAAAGCACAGTTTAGCCATTGGTTGTTTCAACATCGACTTTTACGATGACACTTAAAAAGCGTAGCAATTCTAACTTAAATAAATTTAATGACAAATACTGTTTAAACCAACTAGAATGATAGGATAAAAAGTCGTTGGTTAAAACAAAGAGACAGGATTTTCATTGATTTGAGTCCAGAAATTGAGTCAACACTTGCACTGATCATAAAGAACAGTAAAGTATGGGGCGGCTAGTATAAAAAAAAAATACAGCTGAAAGTTATGAAACATGTAAAAATGCATGTATTATTTAATGTTTTGATTTTTAAGCCTTAAAAATGAATAAAAGTTGTTCTAAAATGGCACCTTTTCAAAAACGTCAAAACTCAAATTTAAAGGACGATATTTTTATTCCGCAAATTTTATTTTGATGTGTGAAATGTCCTTGAGAGAATTGACCACTCTGATAACTGTGTCTGTCTCATTGGTAAAGTAATATGACTTAACGTTTTTACCCTCAACCAGAGCTCGATTATGACCAGCAGGGGCCCCGGGCATTGATGAATTTTGGGGGCCCCATCTATGAAATTTGTTATATTTTTCATACAATTTTGATATAAAAAATAGTATTTCAGAACAACATTTGAAATTGGGGCCCTGGGCAAAGTCCCGATTTGCCCATGCGATAATAAGGCCCTGCCCTCAGAAAAATCTTGCGTGACAGTTCATAACTTCAGTCAACTGAAAAACAAAAAATAATTTAGCTATATTCACAGGAGATATCCATTCCCTTAAATCCAACTCCTTTAGAATATTTTAAGGAGTTTCCATAACCTAACAACCATACCTAGGATGCATTGCGATAAAACATAACTTAAAAATCTCATTTTCAGAAAAAGCAGAAACAATACTTCAATACAAGATTCAACCTGTGAAAGGATTAAGTATTAAAATTTCTGAAGTTCGAGTTCAAAGCAATATAAAGGCAAAATTCAAACCATTTTAAACAGCTAAAAAAAATCAGGTTTATAAATTAAATTAAAAATAGAAAATCGAATTTTTGGAATTGGCAATTAATTGGCAATTTTTCGAAATTGGTATTTAAAAGACAGGGAGGCACGTTAGGAAAATACCTCCTCCAATTTTTTAAAATGGATTTTTTTTAAGTATTTATTAATAGAAATTGTTACTCCCACAAATGTATGAAAATTTGACGGGTGCTAAAAACTTAAATTATAATTGATTTTGGTGATTGCATTAAATTATCGGGTTAGAAGCATGGGTTGAGCAGTCATCCAGGTCCATGAAACAGTAAAGGAAGTTATCAAGACTTAGTACTTAAAACATTAATTTCTATTTCATATGCACGTTTAAATTGCGATTTAAAAAGAATACGGAAATAACTACGCTGTAACTTTTTTCGCAACGGCATCGCATTCAAATCTGCACTGCAACCAACTGGAACTGCTCCATCGTTCAATATATACAAAAGAAAAAAATAATAATCATTAACATTACTAATGTTTTTTTTTTTTTCAGCACTTAATGGAGTCCTTACGACAAAAGTGAATGGAATAATGAATTCCTTTTCGACAAATGGCTCCGAAATTTCATAATTTTCATTTTTGAAATAACTCTTGAATGTTAAGTTTTTCGTGGAATGCTTCTTTTCATTTTTGGCAACCTGTTTCAGCTAAAATAGGCTAGCTAATCAGTTTACTTAAACGTGTCTTGCTTAACTGGGAAGCCGGTGTCTGAGCGCACGGTTGAGGGTTCGATGTCCACTCATCCACTGGTTGTTTGCGTTTGGTCCTATGAGCTGTAAATTTCCATCCTCTGCGCCAGTAAAAACTTTTATTGTGTCTTCCACTCTATTCGAAGAGGATTTATAAGCGGTTTCTTGGAACAAAGCACACAAGTCCGAAAATAAATGTTCCAAATACTACAACAATAATAACAACTATGACTTGAGACTTTCCGCTTTTAAACTTCTTTAAAAAGCGTATTAACCCTTTACTGGGCCATTTTTTTTAGAATTTTATGTTAAAGTATTTTGGGAATTGAGATTGATTTATTAAAAGGTATTCATTCAGCTTATTTTCAAAAATTATTAATTACGGTTATTATTTGTATTATTATTTAATAATAATTATTTTTATATACAGTCGAACCTCGTTAAAACGAATTTGAAGATGCCAAAAGTTTTGTTCGCTATAGCCGATGGTTCTCTTTATCCGAACACTTAAGAAATATAATACTAGGGAGGAAATTTTTCGTTCGTTATATACCGGGTACGCTATAACGGGGTTCGACTGTAATATTTATTTTTAAAAATATCTAAAATTTCTGGAGTTCTCAATAGGTGGGAAAATAGTTTCCCATCGACATTTAAAAATTAATGAAGTGGGGGGGGGGGAGCATACTTCCCAAGGCCTTATAAAGGGTTAACTATGGATAGCGTTACCAGGCGTCCGGATAAAGCCGGACATAGTTAGGCTTTTTGATTGCGTGTCCGGCCAAACTTAACGGTGTCCAGTTTTTGTTAGGCTTTTTACTAGTGACTTTGTATGATTAGTAATAAAGTACTTAAACTGATGTAGCATTCGATGTTATTTATATTTCATTAGAATTTAATAAGATTCATGGTAATAATCAAAAAACCTTGATTTTACATACAATTTTTTTGTCGTACCTATTAATACTGAGACAAAATCCTCAATATTGTAGGCTGTCCGGCCTTTCTACCCAAATTTCCGGCCTAACTGGCTGGTCTGTCCGGCTATTTGGTTTGCCGAGCTGGCAACCCTAACTATGGAGAAAGGTTTCGATACGAATAAAGGGTTTACGCACACCTTCTTATCAGTTCCCCTACACTACGCCTAGATCAGAGAAGTTATTAACCATTTGACGCGCAATGTTCCCTCTCTGGGAACACCAAACTCTTGACGTTTTGACTGTTGCCAGTCACGAAGAATAGATTGGATTCCTATAAAAATAGTTGCGGGTGACATAGCTCGACGAGAATCCTTTACTTTTTAGCACATCATTTCCCGTAAAAAAAAATTGTGACGATTATTTTTAGCAACACTGACATCTGCTGACAAATGGAAGAATGCGAGAACAGCTGGATAGATTGCCCAATGCTGAAAAAAGGGGCATCCGTTACCGCACAGCCAGCTGTCGTCAAAAAAGGGTCTCTAGATCTGTGGCACGCAATGAACATTTCGATCGCCCGCCATCTTGCTGGTAGTTAAGTCGAGCGATGGCAACGGCTGCCCTTTTTTCAGCTTTGGGAAAAGGATTGCGCCTCAAAGGTTAAATAAAACGCTCTCAATTTAACAGGGGTTTCAAAGCTATCATAAGAGTTAAGAGAGTTCCATTAGCATGGATATGACCAACGAGTCTCCCTCCCCTTCTCTCTCTTTCACTCTGCTACTGTTGGTGCGTTGAACTCACTTAAACCTAACTATCTGTCTATTTCTTAACATTGGTGATCACACAAGGACAACATTGGACCCCCCGCAAGCATTCAAAGGCCCGTGCTGTGAGGCAGCACTCATTCAAAGAAAGAGAGTCTTCTCTTTTGCGTCTTTTCAATGATGAGAGTGAACAGGTTAACCACGGGATCAAAATCAACCCTTTATAGTCGCTTAAATTTGGACATGGATGCCGTACTGATCGGAGCTATTTTCCGATGAACGACCAGGCATCATAATCTACAAAATTATGAAGGATAAACAAGATTTATCATTTCTTTTTTCAGAACTTTAGATATAGTGTGTTTACGCAATAATACGCAGAATGGGTACCTGTAGCAGAGAGGCTAGGTTCGATGACTTGCTCTATAGTACGTTCGCCGAGTCGAGAGAACGAAACTAAGCAATTGCACGTGCAAACTGGCGATGGGTTAAACACCTGGCATTTTGCCAAAGCGCCAAACACAGTGTGAATTTCCGCTTTCTTCCATTTACGCTGTTTGGAATTAAGAAAGGTTAAATTCGCCTAATTAGGGATTGGTACCAAAAAATGTAATTCTTTGGTAACCCGTTTGTTTACTTCTCTCTTTTCCGCGAACAGACTATAGATTAGGACAGTTCCTTGCTGTGGCGGCTGAGAGCAGACATACGACCGGAACGCTAAAACAGCTTTGGTGGATAAAAGTAGACATACGACCGCGAAAGGTTAAAAATTAACAAACAAGCAACCAAAAAAGAATAACCCATCTTTTAAAAAATGCTTCTTCGCATTTATCTTCGCTCTGTTGAAACTCTTCTGGATCCGCCACTGTCCATTTCCTTGGGTTCATATAATTAATCTCTCTCTGCTCAGAATCATAGTATTTAGCAAAATCTATACATGCTAACAACACAGAACCAACAATAAAAAATGAACAGTCAGAATCCGGGCAACCCATCTTTCAGTTCATCTCGATCTCCTCTTAATTGGACAGTCACTTTCTAACCACACCCTGCACCAAAGTACACATACATTCAACACACACCCACAGATCCAAGAGAACGTTTATAAGGATACAGAAACAAACTATTCGTGTTCTCCCCAAAAACCACTTTTAACCCTTTAAGGCGCAACCCTTTACCAATGCTGAAAAAAGGGCAGCCGTTGCCATCGCTCGACTTCACTACCAGCAAGATGGCAAGACGCAGGGCACAGCCAGCTGTCGTCAAAAAAGGGTCTCTGGATCTGTGGCACGCGATGAACGTTTCGATCGTCCGCCCTCTTGCTGGTAGTTAAGTCGAGCGATGGCAACGGCTGCCCTTTTTTCAGCATTGGGCAATCTATCCAGCTGTTCTTGCATTCTTCTATTTTCCAGCAGATAGTGCTGTCAAAAATAATCGCGACCATTTTTTTACAGGAAATGACGTGCTTAAAAAGTAAAGGATTCGCGTGGAGCTATCTCACCCGCAATTATTTTTATAGAAATCAAATCTATTCTTCGTGACTGGCAACAGTCAAAACGTCAGAATGCGGTGTTCCCAGAGCTGGAACACTGCGCGTTAAAGGGTTAAATAGCTCTGCGTTACAGAATTCTCTTAGTACTGCGTGATAGGTCTTTGTTTATCAGTATATGTGTCCACTTCAGTCCTAAAAAAACCTTTCCTGAAAGTTCCATGGGAAGTACCTGTCCATCTTCAATAGGAGATGGCCAAACTAGTTCCCCTTCTTCAGAAACACTTGAGTTCCCAATAAGGGGAATTTGCGAACGCTGCCGTACCGCTGGGTCATTCCTCTTCGGGCCAGTTGTTTCCGTAAAAAAAAAAAAAAAAAGTTATTATTATTATTTTCTTTTCTTTTTTTAACTGTACGCCTTCTTGGTTATACTCGTTTATTGAAGTACCCAGGTGAGGTTTCAAGTGTGGGATGATTAATTATTATTCTCTATGGGGAAAAAAAAATAACAGCTTGATGAGTCATGTTCTGTATCATTTCTAACTGCTCGAGAGAGAAAGAAAAAGGTGGTTGAAACGGTAAAATAAGTTCATCCATGAAAAAAATTCTGGAATTTTATACAATTTTTCTACTTTTCGGATATGACTTTAATTGCATCTACATGAGTAAGAATTGAAGTATGAGGCGTGGACGGAATGAGAGGAAGTGAGATCACCCATTTCTCAATTTATTCTCAAATTGAATTCCCGTTGACTCTAAATTATTCTCGTGTTTTGCCATGTACCTAATGACTCACAGTTGCAAAGCTCTGGATGTATGAGCTCAGATACGGAAAAACAAAAATGAACGAAGCTCTGAAACCATGCAGGATCCCCTTAGTGTATTTTCTCAACAGTTTTCACGCGTTATGTTGATCAGGGATCTACGAATTTTTCAGCCCAAGGGCCGCATTATCAAGCAGCAGTTTGGGGGGTCGACTAAACACTCCAGATTCAAATAAAAAAAAGAATCAAAACATAGATGTTATTGAAGTTAGAACTTCTTTAGGCACGTTAGGGACTTTTCGGGATGGGGAAATTGCATTGAATTCGCTTGACCGTCATGTTCAGATACATATGAGGGAAAAGTGGATTGTGACGTCATAGCTACACCGTCTTTAGCCTGCTGAGATTTCTTGCTCCTTTCTTTGAATGTTAGTGCTGCCATCTGTTATCATACGTAAGAACTTCAAGCTACTTTTAAACCGCATCTTTCTAGCTCCCGTGACTGGTGTCAAACTGTCGACCCAAGGTAGGATAGGCGAGCGTTCTAAACATCACACGGGTTCGAATCGGGGTGAAATGACTAAAGTTTGAAGTAATTGTTGTTTCAATTTCGAAATGGGAACTTTCATGTATCTAAATGAATGAAATTAGACTTGCCCGTACACTACTTGGTATTAAAAAATTTTGCTATTTCTGTCCGTTTTATGCATTTAGGGCCCCAGTACGACCGTAAAAAAAAAGTTTGTCTGTCATTCTGTCAATGACGCTTTTTTATTCGCACATCACGTAAAACTGACTGAAACGAATGAAATAAAATTTGGTGACATGAAAGGTGGTCACTCAACTTAAACAATAGGCGTCGAATTTTTTAAAAAATCATTAGATTTTGAGATTTTCCGAAAATTGTTTCAAATTGCGCAAATTTTTGTTCGCACATCGCGTAATAACGACTAAAGCAAAGGAAATGAGATTTGGTGACATGATAGGTGATCACTCAACTTAAGCTATAGGCGTCGGATTTTAAATATTTTTTGATTAGATTTTTAGAATTTTCTGAAAATCGTTTCATACTGCGTAAATTTTTGTTTTAGTATGCATAAATAGTGCATATAATTTACACAACAAGAGTATATTAAAAAATATACACCTTTTATGTACAAATTTTGTACAATCTATATGTGTTTTGAAACAAAGTGCAGACTTTTTCTATCTGGGTAGATACTACAATTTTCGATTATTTATTTTAACCCATTTGTGCCTGGATATTTTTGCGACTTTCTTCGATTTTTACTGGTAACAAAAATAATAGATATATTTCTGATGTCAACTTCTTGAACAAGGGATGATTTCTTTTAAAATCATTATGTATAAAAATCGAAATATCAACATCCTACTGGGTCATGTTAAAATATTTTGTAGAGTTGAGGCTCAATACTCATGAATAAAGGCTAGGAAAAATAAATAACGTTTTCGACTAATAGCGAAAATGCCGTCCCAAAAAAGGGACACTAGGCATAAATGGGTTAAAAATATGTACTTAATTTGGATAGCTATATAGTTATTGTGCAATAAAATTAATTTGATAATGTGGAAAATGTTAATATAATTATATACAGTACATTATTTGAAATATACTGCAGAGCATTTGAATTTAAATTATAAATCCATCATTCGTTACAAATATATAGGATTACTGCTCATTACAATGTAAGTACTTAATTATTGATAATTAATAAATTCACGTATATAATTATTAATTAAATCGAGCAAAATCCAACGCGTGAAGAAAAATGCGTATTGCTGATGTATACTGTACGCACATATACCAGCTGTGTCACGTTGCGGCCTGTGCGCGCACTCCCTCTCTCTTTTTAAATTTTAAATGTGCACACAAATTGACCGCGAAATTTGAAATGTAATTAAATTAAACAATCAAAAATTTCCAATGCTAACCCAGTCAAAATTGCGTTGCAATGTGTACAAACGTACAAAAGTATGTGGAATTGTGAGAATATCGTAAATAAATGTGCGATACCCTTACACCCTTAAAAAAAACATCTAAAAATTATTTACAAAGAATTTCAAATGCATAAAAATATGAATAAACGTTCATAAATGTTTATTTATTGTTACTAAAAATACAATAGTATGTGAAATCCTGTTTAACTGCATAAATATAAATTTTAGAAAGCTTGACAAGAAGTTTTCACTTCTGACGTGCAGTCCTACGACTGGCTTTTATTATTATTATTATTATTATTTAATAACACATTGATACACATAAACACCCGTATTAGTGGACGGCGAAATTGTTTTCTGAATGCCAAAAGAGCAGAGAATTTCTGGCTTTAGATTTGTCCCTAATATCAATATTAGCCTGAGATTATCATGAGAGAAGTTTGTTCTTCTACCACAGTCAAGTTTGTAAGTTTGTTTCATTATCTCACTGACTGAACAGAAGTAGAAAACGTAAAGAGCGAATGAGGTTTTTTGCAATGTAGTGTGATCGGTTGGAAAACACACGCACCAAATGGTTAGAAATACATCATGCCTTTAATAGAAATTCCAGTCTAGAGCACAGTACATCTAAAGCTGGTGTACTACAACATTCATCTTCCCAAACCTTCTTGGTGACAGAAATGAATTATCTCTTCTGGTTGTCATTTCTATGCCTATCTGATCTTCTTGGTGCTAAAAAATATTAGAATAATTGAATTAACTCTGTATACATTTGATTGCAGTTATTTCATCACAGTATTCTGCCAACAGTTTCTTATTGAAGTGATTTTGCTTGATCGATATCATGTTATAAAATGATGAATCTGTCTGATATTGTTCTTTAAATAAAATTTAAAGGATAAATGTAGGTCAACAGATAAATTTTCAAATTCTATGCTCATCATTCCATGTTCTATCATGATGAATAGCCAATGTATCAATCCTTAGAGCTCTGGTGTAGTACAACTAGATATGATTAATTCAAAAGGTTAATTACATTTATGGAAATTAGCTATTTCCAAGCACTAAATCCATTAACCCAAACTGTCTATTCATAATTATTATTAATAAAATACTAACCCAATTCCTCCCAGTTCGTTTCACTCAGATCATACCATTTTCCGATGTGAATTCTTGATAAGATTACATCAGGAGCATTTGCAAAACAAATGTTTATCTTTTATTTGCATAACAAAACTGTTTCAAGTTAATGAATTCAGGGACTGGCCCTCAAGCTAGCGAGTTCCTCTTTTGTTCTGAGAGTTACAGATAATCCTTCTTGGCTGACTTGTTGGGGAATTTTCGTAAAATTTTTATACGGACTTTTGAAATTTCATAGCTGTAGCTTTGATTACCCACGCTGTTTTGATATACACTCTAAAAGATAACATTATTTTTCCAGTCAATAACCCGTTCAGTTTCGGAATGTTTTCGTTAAATCGCACATTTACTAGAAACATTCCCAAAATTTTACGGAAATTCTCCATTACTATTTCTGTATTTCGAGGCTTAGCTCACCTCTTGAACAGAATTTCTTCTGGAATTCAGAAGAAAAAAAATTCAGTAAATATACGAAAATTGTATTGTCATCCCATTTGCTAGTACATTTTCCATGTTTTCATAATAATTTTTTACAGTGTATGTATTTCAATAATCTATCGCTTGTAAATCGTTATATTGTATTCTCCCTACGATTTTAAAAGCGATTTTTTTTTCATGTGTTAGAAATCTCAAAAACTTGATTCTATTAAATTCCGCAAGATGCATCAAATAACTTACATAAATATTTTGCATAAAATCTCTATTTTAAAATAACATTGCTTATTTCAAATATTATTTGCATGATTTGGAAATCTATTAATTTACGTAATATTTGTCTTTTAAATATTTTCTTCGATCCAATGTGTTTGCAACTAGATTTCAAAATATATGACAAAATAGCCATTAGCACCAATTTTAAATTCCTTTAAATTTATTCTGAGTGAGAATGTACGGGCTCTGAGGGCGTATTATGCAGGTCTAGTGACCTGAAAGAAGTGATAATTGAGATAATTGTGTTAGATTCATAAGAGGTGATCATGTAACAGAATAACAATTATAATCATTCTAATGCGGCTTAAAAGCAACGAGTAATTAAAATAATGAGAATTATCAGATTAAACTGAATGAGGATAATCTTACTCAGATAGATCTACCTCAAATGAAACTTAAAAAAGAAACTTGTCTCTTTTTCAAAATCTAATAACTGAATCTTCACATCGAACGCAATTTTCGAATGAAGAACAGATGCTGCTATTTTCTCCCATGCAATACGGCAGTTTTCTTAACCACATCTAGATCGTTTGTGATGAAGCAATTCAAAATATCTTTATCGATTAAGTGCACATTCATGCGCTCTGTTCGAAAGTCATGTCTGATCCATAATTTTCCATGCGATAAATCTCTATATCGATATTTTTTTTTAATAAAATATAAAGCCGCAAAGACAAAAGCAGTAAAAGTGCCGAAGAAAGTAAAGACCGAAAATTTCACCTCCGTTTATCGGCCATCTTTCACAAAAAATGTGTCATCCAAAGATAGCGATTTCCAATTATCCTTTAGAATAAAATCTTCAAGAATAGCGAGCTCTTGAAAATGGCGGTACGTGAGAAGGACCTCCAAGCGAATAAGATAGCATTTAGGAGGATGTTAATTTTTCTAAAACTTGGTGCCGAGAAATATTTTAATCGGCTTTACTAACTTTCTGAAGATAAAAGCGCCCTTGACATACTATAATCGTAAAGAGAGGTGTCCCCCCCCCTTTTTCGTGAACATAATGGCTTGTTTCAACTCATCTCTTCTCTCGCATCGGTGACAAAGAATGAAGGGATCGATGTTGCCAGTCTGGAATCTCTTAATTCCCAACTTGTCCCACTTAAAGCAAGGATTTTTGCTTCTTTGCGTTCTGCAGTTAAACGGTGGAAAGAAAGAATGAAAACTCTGAAAGAATGGACATCTTTCGAATCTAATAAGCACTTAGAACACTTTATTTTGGAGATGACGGGAATTTTCGATGTACAGTACAAAAGACCGCAATAAACGCTTTCACGCAAATGCGAGATTAGGAACAAAATGGTTGATAAAATGATCTTGAAAATGCAATTAGTGGAATGTTTTCAGATGGATTAAACTGTTTAACCAATCCGATTTATATAACCGATAATAAGTTGTAGACACTGAATTATTGGTGAAAAAAATAGTTGCAAATGCATTGGATTTAAATCAAACTGTGAATTCGTTTATTTATTTATTTTTACTTGAATTCGATTTTTTTAAGCATGATGATTGATTTAGCAATTATTTTGTAGTTACTTCTTCTCGGAGTTTCTGCTCTTGCTTTTATGGTTATGTATGTTAAACATCTTTTTTAATTATTTACATAAATATGGTTTTGTAATTTAGAATTATCTCTGAGCTCGGACTTGTGGGGCAGTTCAAATTTTCCTTTATACTATACACAATCAGGGTGCGAATTGAACATTTTCTCCAGGGGGGGACATTTGAGAGAAAACATTCTCCAGTAGGGGACATTTAAGAAAGAAAAAAAAAAAAACAGAAAGAAAGAAACGGAGGAAGATGTAAATGCTCCACTTACACAAATATATTAGGTATTGCACGACAAATGTAGTCACCAACATGTCTAAAAAGTAACTTAAATTCAAGCAAAAGTCGACCCCCTATTTTCTATATACCTATTCCTTCCTATGTCGATTCTCCGTCTACTCTGAAATTCGGCGGCTGGCAGAGCAGTGCTTGTTCAATCATTTCGCAGTCTTCCTTTGAAACCTGAGCCCAATTACGGAGTGAGAAGTGGCATCAGGCATGTGTATATCTATTTCAAAGGCATGCTTTGTAACTTGTTCCTTTGTCTAGTAAACAAACGAAAAATTTCTAGTAGGGTGAGACACAGATTAATTTAACATTTCTCCAGCAGGGGATAAATAGTATCCCTGGCAGGGATCCATCAATATTTCTCTAGCCAGGGATATTACTTTCTTCAGCCGGGGACGATCCCCGGCATCCCCCCCGTCAATTCGCACCCTGTAACACAATCTAGACCAATCTTCTGTAGTTTAGATATCAAAGATGACATTTGTTTCATGTAAGAACTTTTGGGGTCAGAATAAATTTTGTGACAGGTCTTCAGATTTTAAAAAATAATCTCGGGCTCATTTCTCGTTTTTTGAAACTTTTACAAAAACTAGCACAGTATTTGAAATAGAGATTTAAAAGTTTGAGGAAACCTTAACGATGTTTTCACAACATCGTTGAAGCTGCTTCATCGTCGTTGAACATCAATTGTTCAACGACGATTATGTCAATCGATGTGTTCACCAATGTTTCACGATGTTTTTGTGTCATGACTAGACAATTTGTATAGCCTTTTGCAAAACAGCAGCTGAATAGGATATTAGTTTTCAAACTATCTAATGTAAACAACATGCAAAAGCGGAACAAGCGGGCAAAAGGAATCGAAAAAGTTACGAAATTTCTATTTTGCTTTCTTTAAAAATGAGCCTGTTTTTCGATATCATCATCCTAAAATTTCATCACTGAAGCAACTGCGCAATGATTTAATGAAAAATTTATACTACGAGAACGGTTCTTGACAAAGCAAAAACAAATTATCTTTAAGACTCTAAAAAAAAAAACAAGTCTCTGAAATCTAACAGTAAGCCTACATGAGAATTATGAAACTTGCAAAAAAAATACTTTCGCGTACAAAGCTTTGATGATTCGGTCTTTCTTCAGCAAATTTTGCAATAAGGTCCTGTATTTAAAAAAAAAATTTCCCCTGAATTCAATCATCAGATAAGTCCATCCTTAGCGTGCTCAATGCATCTTGGGATGAAGCGCTAAATTTGAACATTGTTTATTTTTGAATTTGCTAAAGAGCACTTAAAACAACGTTCACTTAGAATAGCGGTTTCCAACCTGGGGTATGTGAAAAGAGTGTGTGTAATGGCGGAAATCACAAAACTGGAAACGTTCTACTGAAAATGCATGAAGGATGTTGCACAGTTTTAGACTACAAAAATAGTCTCAAGTGTAATTTTAACATGTTACACTCAAAATGGGGCATACTAGGCCAAGTACTGCACAGATAATTCAATATCACTAGCACGGAAGTATTCCTAATCATATTGGTGTGGAGTCCTCTTTATGTGTAAGGGAAGGTGAGAGTACCAATAAAAAAAAAACATCTAAGGCAAGGGTATGTGAAAGAAATAAGTTTGGGAACCGCTGTAGAGGAATATTCAAGATTCTATCCTTTTATGAGAACAATTTTCGTTTTGATAGAGAGTTCAGAATTCATTTTAATTCATTCATCTAGTGCTTGTTAATTATTTTTTTTTTACATTTTCCGGGAAGGGTGAAAATTTTTTATGATTTCGGTTTGTCTGTCTGTCCGTCCGTCCGGTGTATGTTAGTGGAGGGACATTCATCTATTTTCAAGCATAATACAATAAGTATATTAACGTTTATAACTGTTCACCCTTCAGTTAAAAGAAGAAAATAATTTGTAAGTTTTTTTACAGGGTCTCGCAAAATTAAATTAATTGTAATATACCGCTTGTTTTATTATCTCTAAAATCTCGCCAAAGTTTAAAAGTCCTGGGTTTTGGCCTGCCCCGTCGCTGTGGATCTAACGGTCTGGAGTTTTGGGCGTTTTTCTCCAGATGTTGCGTGAATACTCATCAAAAACTCTTAAAAAAGACCCTGCTCCCAAGGAACCCCCTCTCTCACCTTAGGTTGATAACCCTCGTGTCGTTTTGCCTCAGCCACTAAACTAAAATCTCGCCAGATTTAAGTACAATACATCGCTAAATTTGACTTTCCAAAATTTTGTGTTGGAAAGTGTTTTATAATCGATTCGTTTGGCATGATTCATCTTTCTTGTTTTTTTTTTGTTTTTTTTCTCCCCGAGATATCGAGGTTTGGCTGTATTGGTTCCCTGCTCTTCAGCAGTTCCTAAAAATGCGGATGTTTAAATACGTTAGTAAGTAAATTATCCCACTTATTTTGGGTCACGGCTAAACCTTGATTTCCTGACATTAAAATCTAATTCAAAAAAAGGCAATTATATTTTAATGACCTTCAGAAAGAGGATATTCACACTGCGAAAACGATGTTTAATTACGGCTTTGGCAAATTGGCTTCGACGTTCCTGAACTTGTTTTTTCACAGAAGTTCCGTAAGATAAAAAGCCTCTCTTAAATTAATGACAACAGGGATCGTGGAGAGCAGCATTTATGTAATTTAAAACGAGAGCCAGGAGATGCTTAAATGAATTATGCAAATTTAAATTAAGATCTTTGTGTTTACTTTCCCTCTTGTTCACTGTGCGTATTGATGATATCTCTTGTTGCGGTATCAACATAATTGCGATCAGACCACGAAGTAATTTAATAGACAAGCAATGCCTTTAAGAAATAAGGCAGATGCTTTGAATATCTTCACATACCAGAGGCCTGTTTAACGCTATCATCAAGTTTCATTTATCAAGTATTGCATGAAACTTTGCGATTCCATCCTGACCTGAAAGATTTAGCTTTCAAATTATCTGGTAGGGGGCACTCCGAGACTCATACTTGAATACATACAAAGCGTAGGTAAATGTGTAAATAATTATGAGAGTTCAAATATTTTGACAAAATGGCAGTTGAGGACTCTTATCTTCTCTAGGACTCTAGGTAGCCTAGCAAGACTGACATTAGGGATTTAAACCTAGAGCCGCCACAAACTAGGGAAATGTGCAGTGATAAATCTTGAAACTATCTCCGACAGCTGTTAAAGTGAAAACTCCCAACTTGGATTCTTCCCTATGTCAGACAGTTTTTTGTGGAACTGAACGGCTTTATAACATTGGCATAAATCTCCATAAGTTGAAAACTCCTGTAAATTGGAAGCTTTTTTTGTGGGAGCCGCAAGTGCTCAATTTTCAGAAATTTCTGTATAATATCGTGTGTGCTTGTGTTGTTGTGCTTGTCCAAAAGTTAGTGTAGAAGAGCCAAATAAGGCCAACCCTAGTAGCACAATTAGTCCAAAGGGCGTTTAAAATACGCTTTATAACGTCATAAAACGTGTTTCCAACGTAATTTGAACGTTTTTTGAACTAGTTGTGCTACCAGGGAACAGCCATGACATCGTCGATAATTTTAAAGAATATAGAAGCTGGTACTCTGGGGATCTAAATGTTGAAAAGTTTGGTCAGTATGGCAGGACACTTGTGGTAGTACCCATAATTATTTACCAAAAAGGTATTAATTCAGTGTAGTGTTTGACATGCTGTAATTAAGTTCGGTTAAATTCAGAAATGTAGATTGTGTTATCAAGTTTGATGTACAAAATAAAAGTTGAAAATTTGTTACTTCGAAGACTTTCTTTTTAAATCCATATTCGGTGGACAGTCATGGAAGCAAATAGCTTCAGCAGGCAAAAACTGCCAAGGAAGTCAGTCCTCTTTCAGGTTCTATTCTTCTAGGTCAGAGACATTTCCATGTTTAATAGAAAGTTAATCAAAGAATAATATAGTCAAAATAAAATAATAAATAAATAATCAAAAAACAGAAGCGCTTAGAGGCTTTAGGTTCTAGAATAAACTTGACAGGCATGAGGAAAAAATTTCTTCGTGAGAAATTGAAGTATCTTAGTTTAAAATTAAATAAATTTGAATAAAGTGCATCAAAAATCTATATAATTTAATGGACCATCAAGGAAGTAATGAGGTGTCCACATTAGATTCTTATTGATCCCTGTAAAGTTCTTGATTATGTATATGTGATTTTTTTTCAAAATCTGCAATTGAAATGGGATGTTATGTCATAGTTTTTGTGGAACATCTATTGATCTCTTGTTCAGAGTGGAGGAAAACGCTGCTGTTCCTTTCCACTCTTTTCCTTTATCTGTTTCCAACAACGGTTTTTAAATTTATCGGGTTCGGTTTGAGAGCCAATAATGTATTTCAGAAAAAAATAAACCGAAATCTTCATCAATCTGATAAAACCAGATAGTACGATACGTCGTCTACATGTTCAAATGTGAAGCGTTGAACTCCACTCAACGAAAAACAAACAAACAACTTAAAGTCAACAACCAGGTAATTCACTTCGTTAGAGCAATCAATATAGGCTATCAGCCGGACAAAAAAATACGAATTTTTACGAATAAACGAGTTAAAAATCTCTTTTGTTTCTTTTATTTACAAAACAAATAAGAGATGTTTTTGTACATTTAGCTTATTGCGTTCCTTTCAGGGCTGTTTAGTATACCTTTAATAGTAAATGGTTTTTTTCCGAAGAGAAAACAAGTGGAATGTATTAAATGCACTGCGCCTTTGTACAACGATTTATTGCAGACAATTGTAGAAAAAGTAAGGAGATAAAATTCAATACTAACATTTGTATAGCATGGACTCGATGGGTTGTATTACTAGTTAATAGTACAATGAACCATAGATTGCACGCTTGTTTGAATACTGCCTTATTAACTGAATAGTGTAAACAGTACTGAGTGCCTCGGGGGTAAAAAAAAAAGAGATATAATGATTTTTGTTTAATAGACTGTAAAACTCCGTAAAATAAGCAGATTGTGTTTCTTTTAAAAATAACGTCTTGTAGGAAAGTAATACACGTAAAATTGCCTGGTAATTATAAGGAGAATAAGTGCATGTTGAGAGTTTTTTAATTAGCTGTGAATAAATGTGTATTTTAAAACTTTTTCTTAGTAACCCATTTGACGCTCGGTGGTTGCACCTCAAAACCACCTTATTTCAGCCCTTTCACTGCTGGTCTCGAAAAAAAAATTGGTTATGGTACCTGCGTTAATGGTTAATGGTATCAGTAGAAGCTTAGATTTGAATGAACCATTCCAAAAGTCACTTAACCCTTTGAGGCGCAACCCTTTCCCAATGCTGAAAAAAGGGCAGACGTTGCCATCGCTCGACTTAACTACCAGCAAGATGGCGGACGATCGAAACGTTCATCGCGTGCCACAGATCTAGAGACCCCTTTTTTGACGCAGCTGGCTGTGCAAAGGGGTCTCTTGATCTGTGGCACGCCATCTTTCTGGTAGTTAAATCAAGCGATGGCAACGGCTGCCCTTTTTTCAGCATTGGGCAATCTATCCAGCTGTTCTCGCATTCTTCCATTTTTCAGCAGATGTCAGTTCCTGTTAAAAATAACAATTGTTTTACGGGAAATGACGTGCTGAAAAGTAAAGTATTCTCGTGGATCTATGGTCACCCACAACTATTTTTATAGAAATAAAATCTATTCTTCGTGACTGGCAACAGTCAAAACGTCAGAGTTGGGTGTTCCCAGAGCGAGATCACTGCGCGTTAAAGGGTTAAGAGAAAAAGTCATCAAGAAGACCTATCAGATATGGGTCATTTTCGAATTTTGGAAATTCAAGAAGAAAAAAAAATTCAAAAAATAAGTAGTTTTTTTTTTCCATAATATAAGATATACCTTCTTTCTGAGCATTGTTTGAGTGTTACTCATGCATTTTTTCATTTATTTAATTTCTTCGCATTTTTCTATTAGCAGACTTGATGAAATTTGCCATGTCTGTTACTGGAAATTTTCTTTGAAATTTGTACACTTACGTTTAGCACAAAATAGTGCAAAGTGATATATTACATAAGTATAGAGTCCTTATGTACATATAATATAGTCTTTTCTATATAAAAATATTTTTCATTTTTTTGTAAGTTTTTTTTTTATTTTTGTCATGTCTGTTACTTATTATAGCAATAGACGTGGCCGGTAAGAGACATGACATTTCAAAAAACAAAAATTCAGGAGTCTAAATAACTTTACAAGAACTTGAAAGGAGACATTAATTTAGACTAAAAAACTAATGATCTAAATTAATGAATTGAACTAACAAACAAATAAAAAAAACGCGGAAAATGACTCATATACAAAATTAATGCTAAAAGTGTGTTTACCAAGGCCATTATGAGACTTAGAACTGGGCACGTACAGGACCTGGAAACTCATGGTAATGGTACAAGATCTTACCATGAGATAATGAGTAGCTGGATTTTTAGTTATGGGTTTGATAAAAATTGAACCATAGTGCTACTATTAAAAGTTACACAGTTTTTATGCCAAAAATACCTTTTAGACGCTAAATAATTCCAATAAAATGAAGTTTATGCCAGTTTTTAAAGGTCAGCAAGTTCTGACACAAGCCCAAATTAGCCATACCTGCCAATTATGATGGAACGTATATTGAACTAGTATATTTCTTTTTAATTTTGCAGTTTCATTTCCAGTATTAAACGATTTGACGATCGAATTTGGAAGTCATCATTCTGACGACAGATACGTTAAATATTTATAGACTAGCTGCGTACCCGTTCTCCGCACGGTAGTGAACGAAACTTTTTCTTACATGTATAATTCGAATTGATTTCTGTAATGCGGAATCTAAAAATAAGCAAAACGATTTGACTCTTGGCGTAAAGTTACTCATTAGTTATTCGTAAAGTTAGTATAAATACTGATCTGAGAACATTGTTAATATTATGAAACAAAAAACTATGTCGGTGTCATTGGCGATCAGAAAAAGAAAAGCGTGACGGTTCCTAAAAATTTCTAACTTTCAAAATGTCTCATTTCTACATCATACTCTTTTTTAGATCTAAGTTATACCATTAATACCTTAGATACTACATGATGTGAAGAAACGCTTTATTTTATAATTAATAGTTCTGTGCCCGCTCTTCGCAAGGCAAGAAGAGAACATTTTCCTAAAATGTGACCATAACTACTTGTGACAAAACAGAATCTCCAAGAAAAAAAAAGTTGAGGTACAGTCTTTTCTGTGGAAACTACCGCGGAATATATTAACGCGACTTATTTAATGTTTAGTTAGCTGTGATGTAAGACGGCTGTTGAAAAACGAATAGAAACGAATAGTTTTACGAAGTATTTATTAATGCAGTATATTGTGCTTTGATAAGTATTGCCCTAGCATATCTACTAACTATTACTTATACTATGTTTTATTGATACCAATATATTTTCGTTTTTCCATCTTTAATGCTTTATTTAAAGAAACGGTTTAGATATTTGCTACGAATGTAGTGATTTACTGTTTGGCGATTCTTTGCAATTTACGCATTAGCAAAAACGATAATCATTTCACTTTATCGTTGCCATTAAAACAGCTCTCCAAACATTTTTATGCATAATTCTTGTCAGATTGACGTATTTAGCACTGCAAAATATTTTTTGCGATTCGAAAACGTGTCCCGTTTAAAAATTCAATCGAAAATAATGCTGGGTAATTGATTGTTGAAAAAACAGCATTCAATTATTTTTCTGGCAACGTAATATAAAACATGGAATTATTTCGTACGTGCCGTATGTTTTGCTTGTGACTCCGTTACTATGATTGAGTTTCGAAAGGGGTTTTAAACTCGTGACATCAAAATGACGCATGCGAAAACCCAGTTATTTTAAAGTAATTTTATTATATTTTTTTTCAACTATCAATTTTAATCATTGTTGCTGTCACCAAGACAACCAAACAGCAAGATATCATACCGAAATTTGTAAGCATCTGCGATTGAAATGAAAATCCTTCTTTACTTAAAACTTCGTAAAAAATCTCCTAATTTATATTTTCCTCTGGTTTTTCTTTTAAAAGAGGGTGAAATGTATGCTCCGTCTTTTGCCGAAGTATAAAAAAGTTATGACGGATAGAATTCAAGATGCAGCAATTTTAAAAATATTTTACGAAAGTCAGCGTCAAATTTAATTTTATTTGAAAAAATTCCCAAAAAATCTGAAAATTATGTTACACAGTCAAAACAAACTGTTTTCGAAAGAAAATTTTCTCCTCTATCCGATGATGTAAATTTCGTTTTCTTGCGAGAGTAATTACCGGCGTTATTACGTATTAAGCGAGAAAAATCGTTAAAAATCGGACAAAACATAAAATAAAACATTTTCTAATTCGAATTTCGAAAAAATCGCTCCGAGGCGTGTTAGGATCTGTCCTAGTGAAGCCGTATGCAAAATTCGGTAGGGGTGCGACAAACCGTTTCGGCGCAATGCGACCCAGAGACGCGCGCAAAAAGATCGGTGGTCACAAACCTACCTACCTACCTACATAGCTACATACAATGTTTACTCTCGGATTTATTATCTCGGATTTAGATTATATCTACATATTAGTTTACTCTCGGATATATAAGATTAGGCTCTTATAGCATTCAAAACTGAAAATCCCTGAAATTCTTATTTCAACAGCTTCTGGTTATATTAATTAGTCCTATGGATTGTAGGGCAGTGACCTAAGTCGACCCCAAAATATATTTTCTTAATTAGGTATTTGTTTTAAAAACATGTTTTTTAGAATGTGAATTTTTCTTTTCTCTCCTCTATAATCTATGTTCGTTATAACGTTTCTTCCCTCTCTCACAAAAAAAAAAAAAAAAAAAAAAAAAAAAAAGGCGAAGCATTTATTTTCTCGAATCGAGATACGTTAATTTCCGATGCAACCCGGAAGTATCGACTTCCTTCCGCCACGATTAAACTGGCACGTGTATTCTGTAAATAAAACGGTTGCATTTTAAATAATGAGGTTTTAAAAAAAAAATCTTCATTTAATTTATATCATCACGATGGATAGCTTCTCCATTTACGAATAGTTAAAGCTGTTTTTTTTCCTTTCTTTTTTCTTAATATAGCTAGAAATATACAAATTAAAAAAATATAATGAAAGAACTTTATTTTAAATACAAAATTTAAGAAAATGAGCCGAAAAAGAAATAAATCATTTACAAAGACTAAAAAAGTACGAAATATTTTAAGCACCTTCAGAAATAATTTTTATTACAAAACCTTTTTCTATTTAATACACTTCATTGCTCAATCACATATCAATTTCCGCTTATTTGTCTTAAATTAATTTTTCTGAATTTAGTTTTCTGCAGACGAAATGTTAAACTGCAGAGAGAAAAAATGCTGAAAATAAATAAATAAATAAATACGGTTATTAAGTTTAAATTGACAATTTACTAAATTATTTCACGGGACGCACAATACTCTACGTCAAAGCCTGCAGCCATAATTGGATTTCTAATGCATTTTTAAACCCACATGACATCAGAATGACACCAATCCCACTTACGATATCTAAATTTCATCTCCAATAGCATGCTTTTCTCACTCTATTGTATATTGTGGAAGCTTTCTGGCTGCAAAAAATTACGCTGAAAATCGGAGAAAGAAGGAATTTTCAGGTTATTAAAATTGACAATATTTTTTTTCTGTATTTTTTCTTGTATTGTTTTTCAAGCCTGCCTGCCCAACTCAGTAGATTTGCATACCAAACAAACAAGCAAATAAATGTTCACAAACCTACGAATAGATTTTCAGTAGTTATTATTTCTAAACTATTGCTCTTAAGTAAGATAACTTGTAAAAAGAGGTCACAATCAAATGTGAACGTTCTAAGATGGTTGCATCAAAGAAGCTGCTTTTCACACTTCTTTCATTAAATGAAAATAACTTCTGGTATTTTTTTTTCCCCATTTGCGTACTTACAGTGTAGTTTTATTGTTCCTAAATTAGTTTTGCGTACTGGTTTCTTTGCAAACACCCCTCTTTAGATGATTTTGAAGTGCAACGAAGTGAGTCGAGAACTAGTTTAATCAGTCATATGATGTACATTTTTATAAAGAAGAAAATTAGAATACATACCAAGATGCAGGACACAAGATGTAAGGTTTATTTTTAAATCTTGATTCCTTTTTTAAAGACAAAGCTAACAAAATAAACCAGAATAAGGAAAAATTCGATTTTTTAAATTTTCTAATAATGATGATAAATTATTTATTTGTGGAGGGAAAAACAAAATAGAGATTGGAATTTTGTATTCGAATAACTATACGCGGAGGATTTTTGTGAGTATTTAATAGCTAGTTTTTCATATTATAAGGTAAAAGTTTTAATTTTATGTATTTCATTTATTCACTCAGTAATATGTATACATATTTTTAAATTATGCGACTAATAGTGTATAACTAATGAGTTACTTAAGGGATTTTCTTTTTACTGTAACGCATTTAATGATAAAATGCGAGTGATTTATTTTGTTTATTATATAGTGGTCACCGCTTAATTGGATCACTGGTTAATTGGATCGGCCGCTTTATCGAATCAAATCACAGAAAACGGAACGGAATCGCCTCGATCAAAGCCGCCGCTTTTTCGAATCAGCCGCTCTATTGGATCAAAAAATAGATGGCACGAACGTGATCCAATTAAACGGCGGCCAATGTATCTAGAATCAGATAGCTTTTTTATTTACATTTTTTAGTATCTTTATCGTTCATGGATGCTTTGAGTTGAGTGACCCACTCACAAAAGAAATGGGCAGAATAAATGTAGTAGAAAATATCCATCGTCGTTATAATGTTGTTCTAAAGATTGATAGCACCCTAAAAGTGACTGTATCAAATTTTATTCTCCGGAATTTCTTGAAATGATTTAATCAGAAACACGCATCTCAATTTACCCCTGTTTTTGTGTGTAGTACAATTTTCTTTTATTTAATAACCCTTTTTTAATCAATAATATTTAAATCATTATAACAGCTGTTCGAAATCGAAGAAATAGTGTGTTATAACTTTCATTAGCTACTGCCAATAAATAGCTCGCGAACACATTTCTCATGCAAACTTTTCATGTAAACTTGACCTTAAATATCAAATCCAAACTGTCAAAAATCACAAGTGTATTCTACTCAAATCTGTAAAAATTAATTAAATATAAAATAATGGCCAACCTTTCATCCCACGGCATTGGAGATTTAAATAAAGGAATGCTCAAGAAAGAATAATCATTCCCTAGAAAGATGGGAAAAGATTGAAACTGGCATGCTTGAGCATGATTTTCTATGCAGTTTCCCCTTCCTCAAAAAGCCCCGGATTTCCTGAAATGATTTATGAACAGTACTACGACTCTGGGTATACCCCGGCAGTCAACAAACAAAACTATTTCTATGAGAAGTTGTGACCTGAAGAGCGATCGTCGTCACGGGACTTTCGAGCAGCTTTAACCCTTTAACGCGCAGTGTTCCCGCTCTGGGTATGGGGAAGTTTTCCCCAGGTTCACATCCCATATTTTTTATGAAGGCGAAACCCAGGCCGTGAAGAAAGAACAAGACTCTATAGTGGCAATCACATTTTATTTTAATATCAACTGTGCGGCGCACAGCCAGCTGTCGTCAAAAAAGGGGTCTCTAGATCTGTGGCACGCGATGAACGTTTCGATCGTCCGCCATTATTGCTGGTAGTTAAGTCGAGCGATGGCAACGACTACCCCTTTTTTCGGCATTGGGAAAGGGTTGCGCCTCAAAGGGTCAAACGATGACTCGAAGAGGCATTTGCATCGTACGATAACTTTGGCTTCGCTGTCGTTTATATCAGGAACCTCCTCGGCAAGTCTATCAGCAGTTTCATTACGGGAATTACAGATGAGACGGGCTCTTTAATTCACGGTTGTGATCGGGGTCGGATTCTTGAGAAATTTCTCCTTTATTGAACATACTCCTTGTAAACAGATTTTTAAAAGTGATTCATGAGAGAAATAAATTAATTATTATTGTTTGATAAACTTGAATGCAAGAATTGCAAAGTGCATTAAGAGTTTGCTACAAGCTTAAACCAAACGAGCGAAATTCGATCAGTCGGAGCGATTTTTCGCTCCTTTCCGTACTTGAAAGTGAGCTTCTCATTTAGGAGCGTTTTTCGATCACTGAGCGGAGCGAAATTTTCGGAGCGATTTTCGCTCCTATTACATTAAATAATTTCGCTCCTTTTTCGTTACTTTTTAATACTGAAGGAGCGTTTTATAGGAAACGCTCCTTTTAGGAAAATAATTTAAGATATGATTTCGCTCTTTTTCTGATTAATTTTTAATCTCAAAAAAGCGATTTTCTTAAAAATAATTTTATTTTTGTTTCGTTTTATTTATTTTTATTCCTATCCTGAGCATTTGCACATTTAAAAAAGCCATTTAGTACAATGATTTTGTACCTTTTATTAAAAAAAAAAATGTGTCTTTGTGTAAAAATACTATGTGCTGAAAACCTTTTCAATAAAACAACATAATTGCGATAATTTTAAGTGATATTTCGTATTGATGAAAAGTACTTTGAAAATAAAATTCTTTTCCGTATAGCAGCGCGATTCTGCAATGTACGTCACGATTACTAATATAAAAGCGTAACTGCGTAAATTAAACACATGATTTATATTGAAATATTATTATTAATATATAATTTATAAAGTACATACCTGCATTAATAATAAATACTTTCTTATCAATTCTAAAACAACAAAATACATTTAAAACTGTTTGTAAGAAGAGAGAAGGGATGTTATCTGCAACAAATTATTAAACTTTAAAAGTTAATACATGTTAGTTTAAAAAATTGAGGTAAATTACCAATTTCGAATCGAGAGTGGATTACGGAAGAGAGGCGGAAGGAGACTAAATTTCCTTGAATGCTCGTGAATGACCGAAGCAAAACTACTTTTAAAAGTGTGGGAAATAAACAAATGGGTGAATTTGTAATACACATTACTGAATAATTATATTTTTAAAGATGTACGTGTTTACTCGCGTAATAGTCGTTCAAGTTTTTGCCAATTTTTCATGGTAAAAGTCTAGGCGCGACTATTATGCAGAGAAAATTTACAACATAAAATTGTAACTCTAAAGAATGATTATTAATCGTTTTTATATCTGAATAAAAATAACTTACAGTATGTCTTTAAAATAATCACTCTCAAAGTGTCAAACTGTTTAATGTAGAAAAGATAAATTTAAAAGTATATATTACACTTGTCTTTAATTTGCACAAACGGCAGAATTTATGATGTTCGATCAATGAACTAATTGACTTTCACTTACGTATTAGCTAAAATTTCGGGCTCGGACTCCGACTTAAATAATATCGCTCAAGCTCGGGCAGTCTCAAATTGAACGTCCTCGGGCTCGAGTTCTAAAAAATGAGCCCGAGATCATCTCTACCATAAATGAAGTCCAATCTTTTAGGGCTCTGGCAAACCCTTCTTCCATAAGAGATGAAAAAACACTAAGAAGTTCAGAAAGAAGTATTAATCAGCCCCCAACCAAAAAACAGTGGAGAAACCTATATACGAAACACAGACACACACATATCCACCAGGAAAAAGCTATTTAGTTTTGTTTTTTTTTAACCATTTGTTAAAAAAGAGCAGTGAACGCGAAAACGCTATTTCTCTGGAGATGTTCATCTCAGATAAAGACTGGGGAACTGGCTAAATTTTAATTGACATTTTAAGAAATCATTTCCAGATGCATAGTACCTTTATCTTATGGGGTCAGGCACGAAGAATTTGCATTTTAATGTAAAGCGGCGAAAGTTTTGTGATGGAGATTTGAAAGTTGCAGTTAGGGAAATCGCAAAATGATTGACCATCTTGAGAGCTGAAACATAAAATTATGCTAACTTAGCAATCCTTTAAATTAGATGCGCTGCAAACCGAGTCACACGTCACCAGCTATTTTTTAAACACTTAACCCTTTAACGCGCAGTGGTCCCGCTCTGGGATCACCAAACTCTGACGTTTTGACTGTTGCCAGTCACGAAGAATAGATTTGACATCTATAAAAATAGTTGCGGCTGACATGGCTCCACGAGAATCCTTTACTTTTTAGCACGTCATTTCCGTAAAAAATGGTCACGATTCTTTTTAACAGCACTGACATCTGCTGAAAAAATGGAAGAACGCGAGAACAGCTGGATAGATTGCCCAATGCTGAAAAAAGGGCAGCCGTTGCCATCGCTCGACTTAACTACCAGCAAGATGGCGGACGATCGAAACGTTCATCGCTTGCCACAGATCTAGAGACCCTTTTTTTGACGCAGCTGGCTGTGCGCGAGCACAGCCAGCTGCGTCAAAAAAGGGCTGTGGCTGTCGTCAAAAAAGGGTCTCTAGATCTGTGGCACGCGATGAACGTTTCGATCGTCCGCCATCTTGCTGGTAGTTAAGTCGAGCGATGGCAACGGCTGCCCTTTTTTCAGCATTGGGAAAGGGTTGCGCCTCAAAGGGTTAACGTGAATAGGCGTGTTTTATTTTTCAATTTATTTTATTTATTTGTTTTATTATATTTTTTTTTCAAAATTCTGCGCCTGCAGAAGTTATTTTCAATATAGGTTATCTGTATAGATTCAGTATATAGAAAAGTTTTATCCGCATAGATTTTTTAATGATAACCAGCAATAGGAGAGGAAATAACATTTTCAAGAACAATCGTTAACAATCTCTATTAATTAATCAAAATGGATTATCTTTCTTCACTGAAAATAAAAGCAGTAAACTTCGCTACCATCTGATATCTTGCAGTTTTCACCAAACCTTCACGGTTTCAAGTGCGTTCAATATACAACAGGCACTCCCGAACTTCCAAAAAAGAAAATATCAAACCGTTCGTTTAAAATCAAACTGGTGCATGTCCAGATACCAATTTTTTGCACGAAGGGCAACGATCCGCAAATGTGCCAAGGTACGCTTTTTTTTTTTCCCTCTCTGTCTCGGTGTTGTGTATGTATAACTCGTGCCTTCGGGAATGCAAATTAGTAGCCATCCTTAAAAGGTGATAGATACTTCATGTGTTGTCACTCAAAGGTTAGGTAAAGGCCAACTGGAAGAAGCATATACGAGATCCATTTTTAAACGAATGCAAATAGGGAAACCACAGTCTTGTACTTCTATATATAGTGTGTTTTCTCTATAAAAGCGGCTGTAAGAAGCAGAACGAGAAAGATAAACCGTACCGAACGCATCAGTTACAGAAACACTTTCCAACACAGCAGTCTCCTTTTGCGCCAAATTTGGCGATGTGTCGTCAAGCTCGCCGAGACTTCGGGGATAACGTTCGAAACAATGCAAACCAGTACAAGTATCATTTTGAGAGATCATGTAAAAGGAGTTTAAGTATTATTTCCATCCTCTAAATAAGAAATAAACTGTTATAAACGTTTATACACTTAAATGAGATATGCTTGAAGTGAGTGAATGACTGTAAAGTGCCATAGACAATAAGTATTGAAATTCTTTTGGAAGCACCTGTAAAATAAATAGAAACGCTGCATACACCCTTTTCAGAATGATACATGGCACAATACGTTGAAATAACACAAAACTGAAAACAATGAAACACAAGCTGGTGGGCCTTTAGGGACTGATATGTAAGTCAGTTTGCTTGGCCGCTGTAAAACACATCATGTAAATACTGCGTACCCCACTTTCAATGGAGAGCAATCTTTTGTACTCATTACTAGTATTAATGTTTTTGTTTTATTTGAAATATATGAACGGCTCTGAAATACTCTTTGAACAAAAGACTGTCCATGGATCTCATTATATTGTATAATTTTCGAGAACTGTAAAAAAAAAGTATTTAAAAATGTTAATGCAGTATGTACTATTTTCAATAGAGTACTTCGTATAGCACGGACAGATGTGCAAACTAAGATGTGTTCAACTTTGTCAAAAAAGGATCATTTAAAATACCACTCCAGATGTATGGTTCAACAAATCTTTAAAAACCAGTGCTGAAATATTTCAGAAAATGCCACTATCTTCATACTCGACTTCTTGCAGTTTTACTTTATTATACACACGGTATCATAGGCGCACCCACGGGGGAGGCTATGGGGGCTCAAGCCCCCCCGTAAAGGTGGAAAGTTTGAAGTGAAAAACTTAAAAAAATGAAAATTGTCACTAATGAATTATTACTATTATTTATTGTCTTCAAATTATTTCTAAAGTATTTTTTACCTAAAAAGATGTCAGTTTTTAAATAAATACTTACAGAGAGTTTATGAAACACTGTTAAAGTCAGTTACAATATCACTGAAAAGATCAGATAATTATTTATGACTCTATAATGAGTTTTTGCTTGTGGGCTTGTGTTTTATGGGCAAATCAAGTGGTACAGAATATTTTGACGTTATAAGAGTGTTGTAACTATTATCGATCTCACTATAACCCAGTTCAGCAGTATTTTCAGCTCAGACCCCCCTAAACTAAAATCCTGGGTGCGCCACTGCACGGTATCGCATTAGTTGTGTGTCAAAATTTACGAGACAGCCACTATTTTTTAATAAAGCTACCCTATCGTGAAATTCGGGAAACATAACTGAAGGTTTAATTAGACACAAGAATGTAAAATAAGCTTTAAGTTACGCCTCAGCACAAAAATAAAAAGTAAAATCTTAAAATTATCCCGCACTGTTTACAAGCCTTATCTAATTAAAACGCTTCCGACTATTTAAATGCTGACTTCCTCTACTGTCAGTTAGAACCAAAATGGCCTACAATTCCGGTCCAGTTATCGTAGCTAACGAAATAAAAAGCTATCTTTAACAGACGATAGCATGTTATTTTTAACAGAACATGTTTAACACTTCCCAACACAGTCGAAAAAAACTTCATGATTTCGTTTTGTCTGTTCATCTGTTCGTGTTTTAGAATAAGCATCGATTGTCGGGGCATTTATATCTCTTATTTGCAAGTGCAGTACCTTGAAACATGAATAAAAAAACACAACATAAACTTTATAAATATATACATTATTCAAGTTATAAAATAATGCTCTCGGTCGGAGAGTTTATGCAGCATGAATGAATAACTTTTACAGGAGTGAGAAAGCGTTTTATAAAATACGCATCTTACATGATTTGTACATCTTATTTTTAAAAAAATTCTTCGTTTCTTTATCGGTTTGATTTGATTTTGGGAACACGGCCGGTTATCTTACGCTTGCCTCACCATGGCACAGTGGTTATGTCACTGGAAAGGGCAGGCGGGCGAAGTTTGAAGGTCCCGGGTTCGGGTCCCATCGCGCGTCCGTCGACCTAACCGTTCGGAGTTTTCCGTGGGGTTTTTTTCCGAAACTTAGCGTAAATACGGGTTAGGACTCCTTAGAAAGACCCCCACGGAGGGCATCCCTCCTTGCGTTGTCCTTCTGATGAGGATTTATAATCGGCCTCGAGCCAAGCACACAAATCCGATTTACATGTTCATAGCATCGTGCATTATCAAGGCCGAGCGGTGAGGTGCCCTCCGTGGGGTTCTTTCTAAGGGATCCTTCCGGAGAAAACCACGGAAATTTCCGAACGGCTAGGACGCGACCTGGGTTTGAACCAGGCACTTTCCGTCTCCGAGAGCCCTATGAGCTCGACCCCCCGATCAGGCCCTCTTTATCGTAATTATTTTATCTGAACCAGTAGTTTGACGGAAAACTACTTCAACTATAATCAAGTCAGTTCAAAACAACTTTTACTTTTCAAATGAGACGATTGTTTTAAGACAGCTGCTGACATCTGCTCTACTTTCTTTAGACAAAGCCAATAAATATTTCGTGTCTGCACTTTTGCTGGAGAGGTTATCGGTTGTTTTTTAAATTTTATTGAGCTGCGAGAAAGGTTTTTTATTTGGTTAGTTTTAATGGATGGAACAGCCACTGAAACTCGGCCAATGACCCTTATCTTTTGTCGGTAACCAGTCAAACCTCGTAATAATGCAAGGAAATAAATACATCCATCGATTAAGAAAAAAACGTATGTCACTTTCTGATTCAGATAAAACAGTTAATTCCGCAGCTTTATTGATTATTCACTGTTTAGGAAATTCTGATCCACAAATAAGCTCATAAAAGAAGTATATATAGACTCAAGGGGATTTAATTTTTGCTTTTCGACATCATCCTACTGTAGTTACGTTGATCCCTGACTCACTCTCTAACAATTCCGGGAAACCACTCGAAGATAAAACTTTTACCGCCATTACTCCAAGTAGATTAAATAGTTCAAAAAGATTAAAAAGCACAGAAACCGCTTCTCCGATCCGCTTGAAAATTTTCATAATTATGTATAAAAATATAGAAAACAGTCTGCGCTACTTTAAAAATCTGAAAATACACCCGTTCCCTCATTTTTAAGCGATTTTTCGCTCTTTTCAGCACCATTTTATTTCCGAGAAACAAAAAAGTGAATCGTTTGTTTGACAAAAATAGCTATTTCAAGTGACAATGACGTCATACTGAAATCACGGTTATCAGGGTTTGAAGGGAAAATTGCGATTCCAATTCGTCTGAAATGGTTTTTTCCAGATATTATAGGTTTTTTTCCATTAACATGATCATCCGCTCGAAGCATTGATATAAGAGGGGCTGTGTACACAAAACGAAATCGTTGGAATGCGAAAAGTTTCCGCGCGTTTCCAGAAGAGCATAAAATTCGATTTGGGTGTATAATAAAAATTGAATAGGAAGTTATTTATTTTAGGTGGACGAAGATTCAATAGATTGAGTGTAGGCATATTTTCGTCCAATACTTTTTCTAGCGCCCGCTGTAATTGCCTCCACAAAGGACTTCTAGTTATAATATAATCAGAGTTTTACTGCCTGTATTATGGCAAGCCTACACGAGGAGCATCCACTCACGGGAAAAGGGTAGTGTCTTGCGCGGAGGACTTTTTTAAAGGCTTCTAACGCGTATTCACGATACATCTGATGAAAAGCGCCCAAAACTCCTGACCGTTAGATCAACATCCGCGGTAGGTCCGAACGCGGGACCTTCACCCTATTGAGTGTCTTATCCACTTGGCCATGGTGTGGCCAACTATAATCAGAATAAAGATGAATCACGTTGAAAATCAAGGAAGCATCTTAAGATAAAATGATTCGTTGAAGGGTTCGCTGCAGAAAGAAGGTGGCTCCATCCTACTGGGATTTTGGAGTTACATGTGCTATCTTACAGTAAAAAAGAATATCTCTTTGGCATGGTAACGAAAAGATGTAGCCCCAATTGTGAGTTCTTGTGTTTCTCAAGAGATGAAGCTGCTTTGTCTCGTTAGTTCGTGTTGAACCCCGAACATTGGTTTTTTTTATGCGGTTCTCCTCAAACTTGAAGAGACTTGAATAGTCAGAGTTTGATCGTTCCATTTGGCAGTAAAACCTTCCATTTCACTAAGGACTAGTTATCGTTGCCTTTTTTGCAAGGGCTCAAATTTTCAACCTTTTCATCAGAAACATAACGCTAAGAAAGCACTCTCAAACTTTCTTCCTGTCTTTTATACGGCACATAGTCAAAGATTATTTTTTTACAAACATGATAGAACTCTGAAATTTTTTCACTAGGTCTATTTTTTTTTCTTCTTTCTAATGGCCGGATCAGCGGCCTACTATAAGCTTGACCTCTACGAGGGCCGCAGATGTTGGTAATTTCAATTTGGGGGCGCCTATTAGGCAGACCAACTTTGCCTCCCCCCTTCCCCCATCAGTGCTCTCCTACTTTTGAACCAATTCCAGATGACAGACCTAGCATCTGGATTGGCACCCCCAGAAGGGGCATCGTTTAAACATGGAGGACATTGGTGTCACGACAAATTTCACGTGCCAGCTCCCTTTAGCGTACACTGTTCTGCAGCAGTCCAGCCGAGAGAGGTTTTCACCCTCCCAAGTCCCTGCTGCTTTCACTTTCCGTGTTCTTTTGGGAATGGAGCTCACTAGATCTAGAAATACCTATTTTTCTAACCCAAAATAAAACAAATATCTATAAAAATCGATAACCTTTAACTTTGAGACTGGTTAATAATAGAACAACAATGCATGACGAAAAATAAATTAAAAAGTTTTGAATTCCAATCGCATCGAATTAAAAATGAATATCGTCTCTTTTTCAAAACAATACCTTAATGTTCAACCCACTCATTCTTATCAACAGAAACATTTCCCTGTAAAAAATCTGGTTACCGAAAAGGCAACAGGAACGATAGCGGATCTAATAGGGACAAATATCGGGTGAAGGTCGGGCAAAGACACTTTTTTTTCTGACAGTTTTCCCTCAAAAAACTGACAACTGGACACAGCTACATTCATGCTTGGCGCTTTATGTGTTCCTTTGACGGATTTAAAACATTTCATGCATATTCAGAAGACAGATCTTTGTTATCGGTGCGGGAGACCTTCGATTTCAAGGTCTGAAACGTGCTTCTAAAGTGCAAATTAAGGAAAGTCATGCTTTGACGCATTCCGGTTAATTCAATTTTAAAAGTTTGTTTGTCTTTTTTCAGACTGCCGTTCATTTTTATTTTTATTTTCTAATTTCACTTTCATTAGTTCGTTTTAAATGTGCTTTTATTACCAAATAAATGCAAAAATAAAAAGTTTCACAGCATATGTGTAAAATATCGTTTTCACAAAGCCAAGCTATACTGCCATAACGTACCGCGAATCAAAAATAATAATAATAATAATAATAATAATAATAACTTGAAGAAACCTGATTTTCTTTAGAAACGCCGCACTATTATCAGCACAAACCTCTATAGAGAAAAATGAAGTAAGTTCGTTGGTTATATTTGTAAATAAGCTTCTCTATCTGTAAACAAGAAATATGATGGGCGTTATGGTCTTCAATTCCAAAGAAAAAAAAATTTCCTTTGAGGCGATCCATATATTGTGTCCAATTTTTTTTTCACAACAGAAAAAAAAAATAAAAATTATAAATTCAAAATTGAAAATAAAATTTATTCGTTGCAGCAAATTTTATGTATGAATCCGAACATAGTACAAGAAATGTATCATGTGTGTATGACATAAATTTTAAAACATTTCATATCTACATAAGGTCCATGAATTAAGCGCAACTATTTAGGAACTAGGGCTTAAAAGAACAATGAATTACGGTCATTGTCAATTTTGGTATCAGTGTGCGTGAGTATACCACTCAAAACCCTCTCTCTCTTTCTCGCTGATACACATAATTTAATAGAATTTTTAAGTACAATATTATATAGTGAATGATATAATTATTCATATAACAATCTATCATTTATGAAATTAAAATTTTAAAAAAACCTTTTTTGCACTCGAATACTTTTTTGAGTGTATGTAACGTGATTTTTATCTTAGGTTCAAGTTTTTTGCTAAAAATGTTTCATAACTTTTACAGGTTCCTTGTGTGTAATCTTAGATAGTGCATCTTGTAAGGATACATTCTATATATAGATTTTTTTTTGTTCGAATTTCTATCAAAATTACATTCCTTAAAAGCCTGTTCAAAAGCTGTAAGATTTCTTTAAAAAATAGAACCCTAATTGCTTTAGAAAGAAACATAGTCTTCTTAAAATTACATTTAACAGCTATGTTCATAATATTTATTAAAAACTGAGTAAATTAAACCTACATAAGATTTCTTGTATTTTAATATTGAGGGAAGTAATCCTATCCACCCAGAGGCGTAGCCACGGGGGGGGGGGGGTTAGGGGTGTCATAACCCATGAGAAATTTTTTGCCATATAAAATGTATATTCTTCACTCTATTATCACACACAGGTATACATATATATGAGTTGTAGTAGTCGTAACCCCCCCCCCCATGAAAAATTTCTGGCTACGCCCCTGTATCCACCATCCTGTTCACCTTCAATGTCCTTAATTGTTTATTGATAACGACAACGACACTGTCTTGTTTCAACGGGAGATGTAGTGACTTAAACGTTTCAGGCCTGATTAAATTATTTCGCCAGAATAAATATAAATGTACATTTTTGTAAATATTTGTAATAAAATAAACAACACGAAAACTCTTGACTATCAAACTCCCGTACTTAAAATTATTAGTATTTACTTAGTACATTCTTCCAAAATTTGTGTCTTCAATTATAGACGCCTGGTCTGAAAGAGTTAATGTTTTGGGGTTTTTTTAAACCTAAATCGTGGATCTATTTTCAAGGCTATGTCCGTAACCAAAAGTCGTTGGGAGAAATCTCTTGATTTGGGCAGCTTTTAACCCTTTGAGGCGCAACCCTTTCCCAATGCTGAAAAAAGGGCAACCGTTGACATCGCTCGACTTAACTACCAGCAAGAGGGCGGACGATCGAAACGTCCCCTTTTATCTTTAGAGACCCTTTTTTGACGACAGCTGGCTGTGCCGGCACGGCCAGCTGTCGTCAAAAAAGGGTCTCTAGATCTGTGGCACGCGATGAACGTTTCGATCGTCCGCCATCTTGGTGGTCGTTAAGTCGAGCGATGGTAACGTCTGCCTTTTTTTCAGCATTGGGCAATCTATCCAGCTGTTCTCGCATTGTTCCATTTTTCAGCAGATGTTAGTGCTGTTTAAAAATAATCGTGACAGTTTTTTTTACGGGAAATGGCGTGCTTAAAAAGTTAAGGATTCTCGTGGAGGAGCTATGTCACCCGCAACTATTTTTAGAGAAATCTGGCAACAGTCCAAACGTCAGAGTTTGGTGTTCCCAGAGCGGGAACACTGCGCGTTAAAGGGTTAAATGACATATCCAATTACGTATGAACAAGTCATTTACCGCGCCAAATTACAGCGGCAGAAAATTCACACGGAAAGCAGCTCATTCGGATTAGTATTTCGCTTTCCATTTTACGTTTTCCCTCATTCAGAATCTGTTTGCATCGCTGGCAAAGAGTGACAGTAACCGACAGAGCTAGTTTTCATTTTTTTTCGTTGTGTGTACACAGAGAGAGAATCTCTTTTGTTACATTTTTTTTTTCCATTTCATCTCTCCCGTCCATCAACAATGGAGACATATCCCACAGGAATGTCACGTGTGTATTTCAGGTAGCAGCAGCAGCAGTTCACTGACCTGCCTTCATCCAACAGGAAAAAAACCGATACGCAGCATTTTCGCACCCCAACACATCTATCTGAATGGCGGCCTTCACCCGGTTAGACAGAGCAGAGCAGCATTTGGACACACACAAAAAAAAAAAAATAATAATAATGATCCAGAGCATTTGGTGAAAGTCCCACATGCTGCGCAATAAATATGTATCAATGGGATTCCGTGGGGGTGTGTTGCCATGGCAGGTCACTGGTGGACGCGGCAGGTTGAATACAGATATGCTGTTTGAGCGTAAACGTGGTCATCAAGAGCCATCTCCAGAATCGACAAGAACTAGAACACTCAAAACTATCATGTTGTGCATTTTGAGAAGGCCGTTTTTAGATTGCTTACTTTTTTAAATCCACTATTTCTTTTTATTACTTCCTTTCATTGAACAAACAAAAATCAACCCAGCAAACGCACACGAGGTTCTCTGAACGTCTATTAACGTTAATAGACGTTCAGAGAACCTGTGTGTGTTTGCTGGGAATACACGGATGCTCAAATGTTTGATTAGAACACGTTCTCTCGCGGCTGGGCTGCTGTGGGACCAGCCCGTGCACGGTAATGGGAGCTGGTGCACGTAAAAATCCGTCGTGGCTCCAATGTCCTCCAATTTTAACGCTACCTCAGGGGGTACCAATTTCAGATGGTGGGTCCCTCCTATGGAATCGGTTCAAAAGTAGGGTAACTCCGAGCTAAGTCGGACTTCCTCCCACTGGGGCTCATTAAAATGGAACATGCTCCTACCGCCCATCCCCTTCCTATATGGGGGATCTGGCACCGCTCCTCGGTCGCCAGAGGGCATTAGCAACAACAACAACAACAATAATCGGTTTATTATGTACAGTTTGTGTGTTTGATTGGTGTTATGGCAAGCTTTCACAGGGAGCATCTGCCTACGGCGGTGATACCTTGGTCAAAGGACTTTTTAACCCTTTAACGCGCAGTGTTCCCCCTCTGGGAACACTGAACTCTGTCGTTTTGACTGTTGCCAGTCACGAAGAAAAGATTGGATCTCTATAAAAATAGTTGCGGGTGACATAGCTCCCTTTACTTTTTAGCACATCATTTCCCGTAAAAAAATGGTCACGATTGTTTTTAACAGCACACTGACATCTGCTGAAAAATGGAAGAATGCGAGAACAGCTGGATAGATTGCCCAGTGCTGAAAAAAGGGCAGCCGTTACCATTGCTCGACTTAACTACCAGTAAGATGGCGGACGATCGAAACGTTCATTACGTGCCACAGATCTAGAGACCCTTTTTTGACGACAGCTAGCTGTCTGGTAGTTAAGTCGAGCGATGGCAACGGCTGCTCTTTTTTTCAGCACTGGGAATGGGGTTGCTCCTCAAAGGGTTAAGGGAATCTAATGCGTATTCGCGTTACATCTAGAGAAAACCGACCGAAAGTCCAGAACCGTTAGATCGACAGTCGTGCGGTAAACTCGAATGTCGGTCCTTCACACTTCAGCCGTCTACTACGTTCAGCATTTTATCCACTTGACCGTGGCGGGACCTATGTCCAGTACAACGAGAAACTGAACTGCAAAACTGCAAAACAACAAAATGATCAAACGTTTTTTTTAAAAACGAGTGCAAAATTACAAATGAACCAGAACTTGACAATTACTGGACTTATCATCGTCAAACTTTCAGAACCATCCGACCGAAAGGAGCAAAGAAGTCCTGCCAGTTCGAAGTAGTACTTTAAAGAGGTGTGCAGACATCACATCGGACCTTCCTACTGAAAATGTGGTTGTTGATAAAAAAAAAAAACTTACTGTAACCAATCCCATTTTGTCTAAAAGGAAGGGTTTTGAAGCTTGTAATGTCCTGGAAAGGGTTCTTGACATCGTGCAATGAAAATAATAGGTGCTAAATTTTAACCGATAACGGATACCAATACTAGAGCCAAAATTTCATTTTAAAAAATATAGCCAATACTGATTCAGTTTTTTTAATCTAACAATTTTTTCATTCGTAGAACGTTTGTACAGAAAAGTGCGTGGTGTGAAGATTTTTTATTACGGTAGACACCGGTTATAACGTACGCTCACGGGACCTAAAAAAGTAGTACGTTATAAGCAGTACCGCCGGTAAGATTCAATATTACACAAAAAAAGAAAGTGGGCTCATCATTTCACTGTAATATGTGTTTTAAACAGGCCTGATTTTTTAAAATTTAAATTAAACAGAGAAAATTCTTCATTGCTTACAATTTTTATTGAGATAAATAATCTGTAATTTTCTTTTGTTTTAAAATGGGCAGATGCTACTTTAAAAATACCATTATGGATATCCGTTATAGACTCGTAGAGTCTCTGCATCATCAATGCGGCATTCAAAAAATCGTGATAATGTTTTTGCAGCATTGAATGTGTCGGGTATGCTTGGTACAGGCTCCTCTGTTTCTTCTTCACCATCATCAGAATCATTATGGATAGGGCTTTTCAGGAGGCATTTACATTGATGAATGACAAATAAAAAACAGGGTCTTCTTCTTAGCCTTACCTAGCAGGCGAAAAAGATAAAAAATCCTTCCCTTCATTCATACACAATTCATTTCGCCAGAGAATCTGAAAACGGACAACGGGTGTTTTTGAAGGTACTGAAATTTCCGAGAACAAGGAAATAAAATTCTTAAGAAAAGCAAAATTTTATTTTTGGCTTGGGTATAAAAAGTACATTATAGCCGAAGTATCGTACTTTTGTTAAGTAGGTTTTAACCGAAGTTAAATAACATTATAAATATAGGACTTCCATTGGGACCTAGCTTCTAGGTACGTTATAACCGATAGTACGGTATATCCCAAGTCCGTTAAAACCGGTGCACACTGATTTATTATCTGTCGTGTGCCATTATTCAGACAGACGTACGCAATAAAATAGTAGTAAAAGTGAAACTGAAACATTTCGAAGGATGCCGGGAAAGCGTTGCCAAAGAACATCGGACACAAATACAATCTTTAAAAAAAGGGCCACTTTTAGAAATCTCCAAATCGACCTTCACCTGCTTTGCGGGCAGCTTTGCCGGAAAGTGCAAATTTTACGGGAGCGCCCGCATAGGATACTGACGGTTCAATGATAGAGAAAACAAAGTAGGTTTTGCTTTCGTAATGCGACAAAACACCAAATTACGCAGCAATCAGGGCGGAGAGGCAGCTAGGATGGGCCCTGATTGCCGACTGACAGCAAAATTAATTTTCTTTTGACGAACAGTTTGTAATTAAGAGAACGGGAATTTCTTTCTGCGATTAGGCAAGTCGCCTCTGCGTTATTAGGTTCCTAATTAAAAGCTTGGATTTTTTTTTAAAGGTAGATTTGACAAGTGAATTAAGTTTTGCTACGAATCAGGGTGTAAAAAATCATGATATTTTTTAATCAAAATAATCGAACATTTTTTTTATTTAACTAGGGGCCAAGGCCCCTAGACTCGCTACGCTCGCTTTTCGTATGAGGCATTCGGCCCCTAATAAGGCTTATTCGTAAAAAAGACTTAATTTATTAGACAAAACTCAAAGATTGGATCAGATAGAATCAGGGGCGTAGCCAGGGGGGGGATATCGGGATATATCCCCCCCCCGAAATTTTTGGATTAGTGATTAAATTCCGTCTATTTATACACATATAAGTTCATATCCCCCCCCCGAAATTTTTCCAGGCTCATATCCCCCCCGAAAAATTTTCCTGGCTACGCGCCTGGATAGAATATTACTGAGCTGCAAATTGCTTGGTTCTTGCATGTTCATTCATTGGTACATAAAAATTAAACTTCACACTACAGTGCCCCCCCCCCTTCCCATAACACGGTAAATATTTTGTTATAGGAATCCGTGTTCTACGGGTCCTGAGCTATAACTCCACCTGGATTGCGGACTCCGCGTATAATCGCTCGAAAAATTATTTGCACTCCTCAGAAATAAATGATAGTTAATGTTGCCATTCAAATGTTATATTAATTAGGAGCTAAAGCGTAATAAAATCAGAACATCTGTTTCAGCTGTATTTTTAATAATGTAAAACCTATTGCACACCTTCCGAATTTGCCACCCATGGCGATTTTTCATAATTTTTCGACTTGCGTATATGTATAGTTAATAATTAGCTCTAAGAAAACAGTACTTTATAAGTTTTCTTTGATAAAAACTACGGAACATCTAGGATAGCTTGCCACCCATGGCGATTTTTCATTATTTGGCGATTGACACATGCTCACAACCTATAATTACAGCTCATGTAAGGTTCCCGGAAAACCGTTATCCAAATTTTCATATACATAATCTTTTGCAGATAGGTGTATTTAGCACCACGAATTATATCATCTCGCCGCGTTGGCATATATCCAAACTGTACTATAACTGCTATAATGGCATAGTTAATGCCTCCAAATATGTCTACTGTTAGTTAATACTCCAGTTGGACCGAGCCGGCTTTAAAATAATCTGCATTTTAATTATTTTTCATTTTCAAAATACTGGGTTCTAACATTCTGGAACGCGAAGTTCACCCTGCTTGGAAAGATACCATTTTGCCAGATTATTCCTAATGTCAAGATGGCACTTTTAAAATCATTTACAATTAGTTATTCTGTTTTGGAAAAACGAATAGTCGCTAATTCTGAACTCAAGTTGGCTAAACCAATTTACTATTTGAAAATTGTCAACGTTGTGTAACGCACTTTGAATTATTTATTTCATATACTTTTTAATTTGGCGTCATATTGGTGTAATTCGACTTTGTTTGTGAATTTCACGCGATTCTAGATACTTGGAATTGCTTTGTTGCAGAGGAATGAACGATTTTATGCCAAATCTGGCAACCATTATGTTTATTTCTTCTGTTTTTTATTAATATCTTCTAAAATAATTCGATTTTCGAAATTTAAGTCAGCTTATCAGTTTCCTCGGAATTTTCCGAATACGTGGACATGTTTCTCGAAATTCAAATCCCCACGGTTTAGGAGAAGATAGGCGAACAAGCTTTTGACAGCGGCGGCAGCGACGACAGCGGCACTTACTTTTTTTTAGAATAGAGAGATGCAGAATTTTTATTCAGACTTTTTTTATTTAAATTGAATTTTTTAATACAGATTTTTGAAAAGTAATTAGATGAGGTTTTTAAAAATGAGTTCAACCGCTTCATATAAAGAGTATAGACAATTCGGTAAATATCTAGTTTTTGATAGTGTAAATCTGTAAATAAAATATTTCTTTGGTAAGCAAATAACATTTTGGAAGCATACAAAAATCGTCTGATTATATCTTGACTTATTTTACAAATTTAAAATCGAAGACTTCAAAAATTAAACCTTACTTGCGGCAAGCATCATATGCCGTAACTATAACAGTACCATAGGCCAGGGGTGTAGCCAGGGGGGGGGATATCGGGATATATCCCCCCCCCGAAATGTTTGGATTAGTGATGAATTTCCGTCTATTTAAGCACATATAAGTTCATATCCCCCCCCCGAAAATTCTTCCAGGCGCATATCCCCCCCGAAAAATTTTCCTGGCTACGCGCCTGCCATAGGCGTAGAGTTATATGGGCCCGTGGGGCTCGAGCCCCCCCAATAAATTGTGAATAGGGGCTGAGCCCACCCAATAATTTACCACTAGAAGAAAACTAATTTATACTAACATAAAAAAAGTATTTCACGCCATTTACAAACGTTTAAAAAAAAAAAAACCTTTACTTGTACTTTTAAAAATTTTCTTTTGATTGCAATCATGATTTAGTATTATTCATTGTGACGCCACATAACACACAATGTTACTACCAGCAAACACACACAGGTTCTCTGAACGTCTATTAGCGTTCAGAAGACGTTTTCTGAACGTTAATAGACGTTCAGAGAACCTGTGTGTGTTTGCTGGGTATAAGCTGCCCTCGCTAGGCTCTCGTTAATTAAAATCAGATTATGCAATGTAAAGTATGAAATGAAGAAAAGTTCAGGTGTGTATAAAATGCACTATCTCATCGAAAATGTTTTTTTTTTCCTCCTTTGGATCTTTTACTTTGCTTCTATTTTTAACTTATAACATGGTAGGAAGATACTCAACATGGATACTTACCTTACATTGGTGTAGAATTCTATAGACCCATAGAGCTCGAGCGCTTCCAATAATTTACACTTATATATAGTAAGTCATTGCTGCCAACTACTACGGAATATAATTAACCATTTTTTGTAAACAGTATATTTTTTAATTATTTTTTTCAAAATAGTAACCAGCTCGCGCGCGCAGCACAAAAATTTTACTATATTTTAAGCCGAAAAATCATGTAGAAAAAATGGTTAATTATATTCCGTAGTAGTTGGCAGCTATGAGTAAGTTATATGTACGTGAATCAGTGGCGTAGCCAGAAATTTTTCATGGGTGGGGGGGGGGTTACGACTTCTGCAACTCACATATATGTATACAGTACGGGTGTATGATAAGGGTGTAAAGAATATATATTTTGTATGGTTAAAAATTCCTCATGGGGGGCTATCACCCCCTAACCCCCCCTTGGCTACGCCACTGACGTGAATGTATGTGGTTGATGGGGCCCGCCCCCCCCCAATAATTTTGAAAACTTTACGCTTATGAACAGTACTGTGCACAACCTCTTTCAGCCACAAAATTTGGTGGCCACAAAATTTTAAATATGCTCTGTCAAGAGCCAATCAAGTAAAGTGTTCTTTTAAGTAGCATAGTCTTAAAAACAATATTACAGACAAATTGCTGGATGTAATGACATAACCCCATACAGGTGTTTTTAGGTTACTTTGGAAATTAAAGTTTTTGAAAATTCTATGGCACACATAGGAAAGGCAGTTAGGTGATTCCACAGTATTTTGAGCATTTATCTCATGTCTGGAACAAGTTCGATTGATCATAACTAAACAAAAAGATTATTATTTTTTTCATTTTATAAGTTGTATGTTACATTGTTTACAAAGAGAAGAATTATTCACCTAGCTCAATTTTTTGTGTAGTTATGATCGATTGAACTTGTTGCGGATATGACATAAACGCTCACAATACTATGGAATCACACTAATTATCGAATGAAAGTGCTTAAAAATGCGATGGCACATCTCGATAAAAGTCAATTTATGGTGCCATGTTTATGACAATTGAAAACAAATCTTAAATAATTAAATTTTCAAAATAAATTCCTTTTCTTAAAAATTGAATTGATGGATTCTGATTTGTGTTTTTCAATGCGTAACTGAGTTGGCGGTGGTGTATGGAACATGTGTAATGTGTGAATAATGGCCCATGGGCCAGAGGTTGTGCTTCCCTGATTTAAATCGTTATTAAAATCAGTGATTAAAATCAATTAATTTACATCATTGACACGCTGCTGCTGATTGGACGAGATTCCAAGGAAAATGAGAAACATTTAACTCCACAGTTGACAGTCCATTGTCAGTCGTTAAGGGTACATAGTACCTTTTTTACTATAAAAATACAAGAACAATTTTCTTCTAAAGCAGCGTTTCTCAACCTGTGAGGCGCGACCCCCAAGGGGAGCGCAGAGCGTTTGCAGGGGGGCGCGAGAAAAACCAGAAAGCAAGTAGTGATGCTTGTTTTTATTCTCATTTTACACAAAAATATATCCATTTTAGCTTAAAATGTTCATTTAAACTTTACTGATAGCATTATTTTGTAGAAAATTTGACTCAATGTTCATTGTTAAAGATTAAAAAACTGAATGTATGCTGAAAAATATAAGGGAGGGAGCGCCACCGTAAGTTAGCCTTTGTTGGGGGGGCGGGACGTTGAAAAGGTTGAGAACTGCTGTTCTAAAGGCAAATCCCGTTTAAGTCGGTAGCATACAATACACTGGGAATGTATGGGATCAAGAAATGCTTCTGTTTCTGACCAGGTCCGCAAAGAGGGGGGGGGGTCGATAGGAAGGGCAATGGTCCCTGTCCCTGGCCCTCGGGCTTCAAAGGGACCCGAAATTGGACTGAAATTTTATCATGTATAGCATCTTTTTATACGGGGCCTACGGTAAATTTAAAGTGTACTGATTCTACGCTACTTAAAAAATATATAGGGAGAGAACTAATTTTTTTTTTGGGGGGGGGGCATTGTCACAAACCCACCCTGGGGCCCGAAAAATCCTGTCGTCGGGCCTGTCCTGTCAATTATTCGATTTTATGAAGGCGCATTTCAGATTGCTTTTACAGTATGTATTTTGACACACATTTTTATAAGTGTATTTAACCACAATACACTCTCCTAAATCTTTGTTGAGTGTTAGTGAGTGATAAATGGAACTCATGAATTGCCATACATACAAATTTCCCAGGAAGTTTTAGAGCCCGTCATACAATCTAGCAACTCCATACCTAAAGGTAGCCCTGACGTCACAATACGTCACAACCCTGACGTCATAATATTAGAACACACATTTGCATTACACTATATTCTTCATTTTCAAGAATTTTAACACCAAAACCTAATGTTCTACTAATAATACATGCAAGAATAGCAGAACATTATCATTTTTGCTCTGTAGACGGCAGAAAATCTCCAACAGAGAAGATAATGGACGTGTCAAGCCGTTTGATGCCAAAAGTTAAATGCATCGTTAAGAATGCATAAATGGATGCATGCATGCAATCAAAATGTATCTTTATGAATGCATGAAGGAATGCATGCAAGCAATCAAAATGCACGAGACGTGGGTAGTATTTCATGTTTTCATACACGAAGAAATTGAAAGTGAGGGGTTAATCACATGTTCCAAAAGTTTTATACAAAATAGCTGTAATTTTTTTAATTAGTTTGGTAATTGGCTGAATGATATTTTTCATATTTAAGATACTTGCATATAGTGTAGCACATTTAACCACTCACTGATTTTTTATCTGCTCTATTCAAAATTCAGGGCCGAAGGGGTTAAGGCAAACTACAGAGTAGTAAAAGTTTGTTCTAGAGTTTGTTCTAGAAGATTTATTTCTGGAGGAGAAATAATAGTAATTACTTCCATTTAAAAGCTAATCAACGTTACAGGAAGTTCAACCTTATAAGGAATACTTTTGGAAAACAGTTGTCTTTAGAGATTGTCCTTCTGGAAGAGAAAAATATTGTTAATCAGCAATACAAGAGGTTCAGCCTTATAAGGAATACTTTTGGAAAACAGTTGTCTTTAGAGAATGTCTTTCTGGAGGAGAAATATTGTTAACCAGCATTACAAGAGGTTCAGTCTTATAAGGAATACTTTTGGAAAACAGTTGTCTTTGGAGATTTTCTTTCTGGAGGAGAAATATTGTTAATCAGCATTACAAGCGGTTCAGCCTTATAAGGAATACTTTTGGAAAACAGTTGTCTTTAGAGATTGTCCTTCTGGAGGAGAAATATTGTTAATCAGCATTACAAGCGGTTCAGCCTTATAAGGAATACTTTTGGAAAACAGTTGTCTTTAGAGATTGTCCTTCTGGAAGAGAAAAATATTGTTAATCAGCAATAAAAGAGGTTCAGCCTTATAAGGAATACTTTTGGAAAACAGTTGTCTTTAGAGATTGTGTTTCTGGAGGAGAAATATTGTTAATCAGCATTACAAGCGGTTCAGCCTTATAAGGAATACTTTTGGAAAACAGTTGTCTTTAGAGATTGTCCTTCTGGAAGAGATAAATATTGTTAATCAGCAATACAAGAGGTTCAGCCTTATAAGGAATACTTTTGGAAAACAGTTGTTTTTAGAGATTTTCTTTCTAGAGGAGAAATATTGGTAATCAGCTTTACAAGAGGTTCAACCTTATAAGAAATATTGGAAAACAGCCGTCTCCAATAGAGATTTTCTTTCTGGAGGAGAAATATTAGTAATTAGTACATTTAAGTGATAATCAACACTTCAGGAGATTTGACCGTATAAGAAATATTGGAAAACAGCTGATACTAAATATAAAATAACATACTCAAATCATAATAACTACAACTCAAGGATTAAAAAAATCTCTCATTCATTTTTGACCTTAAAGAATAGGTATAAGTTTCCTACCTCTTAGCTAATTTCAGTACTTTTGCAAGAACATAAAAGCTCATTCCAGTAATGAAAAGCATATACAATACCAGTTATATCACGTGCTTAATTTAAAGCTTCCTTAACTTTATACAATAAAACATGAAACCCCATAATGATGTCATTATGCATAAAAATTAAGATATTTTACAGATGGAGAACCACAAAAGCGATAACACGAGAATTAATTTTGAGAGAGCCGCATATATCGAAGCTCAGACAATAAAGCAGAAAAACCACAATGGAATAATAAGTGTTTAACATGGTTATTAAATCCTCTCTGTCTACTTTAATAATCACTTAAGACGATTATAACTCCGACTAGAACATCCTCTCTTTCTCATTTCTAACCTTGGAAGCAGAGGGAATGAAAAAAAAAAAAAAATGACATGTCTAATACCATACTATCGTGCTCAAAAAATTGTATAGAGAATTATTTTTATTTGTTTAATTACTTGTGAATAGAAATCGTCACGGTTGATAATTGATTGGCTTGTTGCCAAGCAACAAAATAACGTGTTTCATTTCCCTCTCATTAAATTTGTATTTAGAAAAGCAATTGAAATGAGACGCAACCCGAGCCTCGGCCTCGAAATGGTTTAACACTTTAGATTAAGCATTTTAAAAATTAATTCAAAAAATTTTGTAAAATAACGCATATAAGAATGATGCTCAATGGGATACTGTTTTAGATTATACAAAAGGTCTACCTTAAATCTTTAACTGCTAAACATGTTCCCCTATTAAGGTTGCGTGATTATGGCAACGCTACGCTTGGGCGATCTGACAAGGATGGGGGGGTGCCTTTGTAGCAGAACTTTCTAGGGGGTTCTAACGCGCATTCACGTTATAGAATGGAGAAAACCTACCTAAACTCCAGACCGTTAGATCGACCGCCGCGCTATGGGACCCGAACCCGGGACCTTCACACTTCGGCCGTCTGCCATTTTCAGTGACATAACCACTGTGCCATGGTGAAGCCCAGCCACACATGTACAAAAGTTACAAAAGGTGAAGCCTTCTTCAGTTTCAGAAAGAATTCCACTAACCACACATATAGAAAGGTTATTAGAAAACAACCCTCCTTCAGTTGCAAAAAGAGTTCCACTATCCACATATGCAGAAAAGGTTATTAAAAAACAACCCTTCTTCAGATGCGAAAAGAGTTCCACTATCCACACTTACAGAAAGGTTACAAAACCATACCATCTTGAGTTGCAAAAGGTGAAGCCTTCTTCAGTTTCAGAAAGAATTCCATTAACCACACATATAGAAAGGTTATTAGAAAACAACCCTCCTTCAGTTGCAAAAAGAGTTCCACTATCCACATATGCAGAAAAGGTTATTAAAAAACAACCCTTCTTCAGATGCGAAAAGAGTTCCACTATCCACACTTACAGAAAGGTTACAAAACCATACCATCTTGAGTTGCAAAAGGTGAAGCCTTCTTCAGTTTCAGAAAGAATTCCACTAACCACACATATAGAAAGGTTATTAGAAAACAACCCTCCTTCAGTTGCAAAAAGAGTTCCACTATCCACATATGCAGAAAAGGTTATTAAAAAACAACCCTTCTTCAGATGCGAAAAGAGTTCCACTATCCACACTTACAGAAAGGTTACAAAACCATACCATCTTGAGTTGCAAAAGGTGAAGCCTTCTTCAGTTTTCAGAAAGAATTCCACTAACCGCACATATAGAAAGGTTATTCGAAAACAACCCTCCTTCAGTTGCAAAAAGAGTTCCACTATCCACATATGCAGAAAAGGTTATTAAAAAACAACCCTTCTTCAGATGCGAAAAGAGTTCCACTATCCACACTTACAGAAAGGTTACAAAACCATACCATCTTGAGTTGCAAAAGGTGAAGCCTTCTTCAGTTTCAGAAAGAATTCCATTAACCACACATATAGAAAGGTTATTAGAAAACAACCCTCCTTCAGTTGCAAAAAGAGTTCCACTATCCACATATGCAGAAAAGGTTATTAAAAAACAACCCTTCTTCAGATGCGAAAAGAGTTCCACTATCCACACTTACAGAAAGGTTACAAAACCATACCATCTTGAGTTGCAAAAGGTGAAGCCTTCTTCAGTTTCAGAAAGAATTCCACTAACCGCACATATAGAAAGGTTATTCGAAAACAACCCTCCTTCAGTTGCAAAAAGAGTTCCACTATCCACATATGCAGAAAAGGTTATTAAAAAACAACCCTTCTTCAGATGCGAAAAGAGTTCCACTATCCACACTTACAGAAAGGTTACAAAACCATACCATCTTGAGTTGCAAAAATAAAATTCCACTATCCACACATGTAGAAAGGTTACAAAAACCATTCCTTCTTCGGTTACAAAAAGGATTCCACTATCCGCACGCGTAGAAAGGTTTGGTAGAATGTCCTGATCATTCAACCTGTATAAATGGTGGAACTGTTTTTGCAGTTGAAGAAGGGTGGATCTTTCGTATTACCCGAAGCAATAGTTTCGATAAGTGCCTTTTTTATGTCTGTTATTTTCCAAAGTTTTTAATTAATTTCAGATTTCAGAATGCTTTGTTTTATATTGTTGTAGATAATTCAAATTACTGTGTATCTATTTCAGAAGGATGTTTTTATTCTTTATGAGACTTATTTGTTTTACGGCCCCCCGAGATACCCTAGTAGAAAGACACTGAACAGGATAGATGGCAGACGTGTGAAGGTCCAGAGTTCTGGCCTACCGCGCGGCTGCTGAACGTTTTGGGTGGGTTTCTCCACGATGATTTTGCGGTGAATATGCGTTTACTCCGGTGAATATGCGTTAGAGCCCTTTAAAAGTTTCTCCGCTCAAGGCACCACCCTAGGTAGATACCCTTCGTGTATGTTTGCCATAACACAAAATACAAACTTACTTGTTTTACGTAAGCACTAGAGTGTACAATGTTTTATCATGCAACATCGAATGATCAGCACTTACTGAAAGTATTCCGTCGTGTAACATCGTATGATCAGCATTTACTGTATATGTTCTGCCATGCATCATGGAATGATCAGCACTTTCTGTAAATGTTCTAGCATCTTGTAGATCATCACTTACTGAAGAAATTGGACATTCGTTTCACTCTAACACGAATGTGTATTTCTTCCATCTCTGGGGAAATACAAGAATGGAAGATGTTTTGAAGTCTCACAGTAATTCAGAGACTGATACTGACCCAAATAGTCAACAGAATCGTTCAATAAAATCTTTAAAAAGTTTTCTTTTAGATAGGTGAGTGTTTCAATGAGTATGAACGCAGAGATTATATTACGCATTTACTTTATGGAAAAGAAGAAGGAATTCCGATCGATTTGCATATATCTGAGAAATGTATGACAGCCAAGCAATTATGTAAATACTAGCTTCGTTTGGTTCATTAACTTTATTTCAAAATCGGACCCAGGCCGATTATCAAAAAAATTTCCAATAGGGAAGGCTCTGATCGCTGGTATTCGGGCTTGGTCGGGCCAAAGCCTTCAAAGGTAAATTTATACGCTCGGACGTTATTACAGTACAACCTCGATAATCCGATATTTATCATGGCCAGGCAATCGCTGGTTAATCGAATAATTCTAGGGTTATCGAGATCTGTTGTTTTTCTGCCCCAAACTTAAAGTCATGTGCTTTCATTTGGTCGACATTGTAGTACTCTAGATAAATACACTACAAAATGCATTAGGTAAACTAGAAATAAATGAGGAAATAGGTGGGGGGGGGGGGTTAAGCACCAGAGTGGTGGTCGGCGGATCGGAAAGCATTATAACGTGCGTTTCCCATGAGCGTCGGATTATTCAACGTGCCAGACTAACGGCGAAATGCAAAATGAAAACAGACGAAATGCCAGTGCCAATTTAGCTGCAACCGGTATTTTGAAAAATGTGCGCTTAGATTCGCCATTTTAATGGTGTTTCCTCAAGCACCATCATATAGCAAAATTAATGCACTCTACTAGAAGAAAAGGAAAATAAAGTTCGACTCGGTACTCGAACCCACATGAACTGGTTTAAAGGATCGCGCATTGACAACTAAGCTACGACTGACAAAATTTTTTAGCAAAAACAAATTATATATAGCATTGTTTTATCTCAATTTTCAATAAAAAAAAATTTGTTAAAAATAGAATATTGAGTTCCGGTATTTTGCACGTCATTTTAGAAAAGTAATAATAACTCAAAAATATTGATGAGTTATGAGCTATAATCGTTTTCTGTTCTCTTTTAAATGAATGTAGATAAGCATTGCTGTCAAACGTGTTTATTCGATGTCAATTGTGGTAGCTCCTTTACACAGCGTATATTTGTAACAAAGGTTCTTTCTTTCCTTTTCGAAAGATTTTTCTTTTCGAAGAATTCATGAGGCAGTTTTTTTTTTCTTATTTTTTGTAATCGCCGCTAACCTCCTAAAGCGAGCTAACGGCGGCCGTTTTAGTTCACCGGAAAACTTTGTTTTTTACTGTTGAACCGAAATCTGGGTTCTATCGGTACTTGGCTTTTATAAGACATTTTCGGGTGAACCATTAATACGGTTCAACCTATATGTCATGGCTTGTAACTCTCTGATTTCAAAGATTATTTGGTGTAACGTTGAACTTATATTTATAGCAGTGTACTGTAAAGGCGAGCAATTAACGCTGCATAATTTTTGATCTACAGTCGAAAAATCGATATCTTTATTTAAATGTTTTTTAAATGATGTATTTGTATAAGAAGTTTCAGATCGCCTAAAAGCAATGAGATATTCTCATTTAAAAGAGATCCGAAATTAGCCGGCACATCTGATATACAAAAGAGCCAGCCAGTACGGTCTGTTTCCAAAACAAGACCAAAACCATTTTTTTTTTTTTTTCTTGACGAACACGTGTGTATATGCTCTCACCATAAATCAAGTCAAGAAAGTAGGTCTCGATAAGTAGAAGAAGACATATCCCCTCTCAAACACGAAGGTATACATAAATACTCATCTTCCATTAATGCGATGCGGTCAAACTGAGCAATATTAGCATAAACTTCCAGCTTCATGAACTCTCGTGCGCTGATTAAGAAACCGCGCACTTGAAAGTAAACACATACACACACACCACACCTCGGCAGGGAGGATATCGGCAGGTATAATTAATTCACGAAGAACAATCCATCGAACCGAGTTCAATGGGCCTTCGTCGGGTTTGGTTAGAGTGGGGAAGGAAGCGTGAAACTAAATAAATGCCAAATAAAGTTCAAGCTTGTTTGAATTTCTGTGCCGCTTCTTGACATCTTCACTCAGTACCTAAAGGAAGTAAAAGTAAGAAAGGTAAAGTTTGCTAAGAGCATCGCTTGTAAAACACCTTCTTGCATAACTTCTTGCCTTCACTTTGCACCTTCTTACATCTTGCACAGATGCACACCTGCTGCATCTGTGAACACACTGCTGCTTAGCCCTTTGAGGCGCAAGCCTTTCCCAATAAAAAAAGGGCAGCCGTTGCCATCGCTCGACTTAACTACCAGCAAGATGACGGACGATCGGAACGTTCATCACATGCCACAGATCTAGAGACCTTTTTCGACGCAGCTGGCTGTGCCGTTCCGATCGTCCGTCATCTTGCTGGTAGTTAAGTCGAGCGAAGGCAACGGCTGCCCTTTTTTCAGCATTGGACAATCTATCCAGCTGTTCTCGCATTCTTCCATTTTTCAGCAGATGTCAGTGCTGTTAAAAATAATCGTGACCATTTTTTTACGGGAAATGACGTGCTAAAAAGTAAAGGATTCTCGTGGAGCTATGTCACCCGCAACTATTTTTATAGAAATCAAATCTACATTCTTCGTGACTGGCAACAGTCAAAACGTCAGAGTTGGGTGTTTCCCAGAGCAGGAACACTGCGCGTTAAAGGGTTAAATCCAGATCTGACAATAATGTTTTTGTACCCAAGGCACTTTACAAATTTTGTGCCTCTATATATAGCTGAATCGCCATATACATAGGAATATGTTACTCTAGGTATATGGCTTTCCTCTCTAATAAAAAAAACCCTCTAAAATTCTTGTTTTGAAAAATTAAAAATTTTTTAACGCAATTTTTTTACCTGTATCTGCAGCAGAGTTACACATTTTCATGAATCCTGCATCATTTTTACATTCATTTATGAACTCTGAACAAGTCGTGCTCGTGTTGAGCGAAATTCGCAAGCAAAATCTGCTTCAATTAAATCTACAGAGCAACGATTTCGAGCATTATACCACTTGCTTTCATTAATGAACATACCCGTTCAACATTAGCATTTGAAGGAGGTATGCTCAAAACGCGAGATACAAGACAAAACAACGCCTTTAACTTCTGTTTCTTTGAGGTTTTAAATTCGTGTACCCATTTTTTATCAACACTTTGATGTTGATCGAGCTGTGGTAGTTATGCTTTTTGCCGAACTGTGGTCTTCGAAAGTTGAAAATCCTTCTTCCGGATCAAACCCCGAAACAGAAGAAGCATCAAATCTGATCTGCATGTAGTTGCCTGAGCGATAACCAGGCCTTGCAACACAGTTAACCTGTTTGAAAAAACACATTTCCAACATATTTATGCAGATACTTCCAGTGGCGGCTCGTGGGATACAGCAAGTACAGCCGGGCTGCACTTGAAATTATCAGCACATACTTTAAAATAATTTATTCTACTAATTTTCCTAAATTCAGATTAGAATTGTGGAATTCCTACGGTAAATTAAAAAAAATCTCCGAAAAAAACCAAACAAAAAAAAAAGTATTGTGGCCGGATCGCTCATTCAGAAAAAAAGCACTTTAATCTTCCCGCAATTCAATTGGGAAAATCTTTGGTTCAGCCCAGAGCGCTGAAAAGAAAATTGGCAGCACCGTTGCCATGACAACGACTACGTAAGCAGCCTCTCCGGCATAGGGAGTTTGCAGCTGATACAGCCGAAGTAAGATTTTTTAACGGCGGCTGAACTTGAGAACTCGACTGAGAAGTGAGGGAGGGGATAAGGAGAATATATGTTTGGAAAACTCTCCACTTTATATTGCTGAATTTATCAAGAAGGTAAGCCTGAATAGACGCTTATGAATGGACAATTACCCATCAAAGCAGTATTGTTTTTAAGTAAGCAAGAACTGGCATTTAGAGGACATGGCGAGCGAGAAAATTCTTTAAACATGGGAAATTTTAAAGATCTTTTAAAATTATTGATATCTGAATTAAAACAACGCCTTTTTATGGGGACATCACTGACCGATTCGCATGTTTAAAAGAAAGGAGGATTGATTTGACTTATAAAAAATAAGTAAGTTTTCTTTTTTTTTTTCTTTTCTTCTCAAGTTATCGTTACAAAAGAAAATTCTAAGGAAACTTCGAATCAGACACGGATGAATGCAATTTTGAGGATAAGAGCGGCTGGTTGAAATTTATGTCCATTTTATGGAAGTAAAATAGGATCTCTTACATTTTTTATGTAATTTCTTTTTTTTTTTTTTTCCTCGGTGAGGGCTTAATCAGCCAGCTTTCGAATTCAATAACAAAGATTTTCCAATCCTGTCCGGAGGAAAAGGGGGGGGGGCTCATATGCTTCCGGCTGCACTAACAGTTTTGACCACGGGCCGCCACTGGATACTTCTTTTTACTGATTCAATTCAGATTACAGCAATGTTTCCCAATGTGGGGCCTACGCCCCACAGGGCGGCAATTTGATTGTTAAGGATTGTTTGATACTCTTAATGATCTTTTAAGCGACAAACCTGAAATGAAGTATCTGTTAACAGTCGATGGCAAAGCATTTGTGAGTTATTTGGCCGATATCTTTGAAAAACTAAATATATTAAATAAGCAACTTCAAGAAACAAATAAACTCTTGTTGATGCAAAAGTGAAGATGTTTGGTTTCATTACCTTTATTGAATTATGTCAGAAAAATATTAACAACAAAAACTTTGAACAGTTTCATTGGCTCCAAAAATGTGAAGTAGATGATACTGCTTTACTTCTTATTGTCGATCATCTGAAAATTCTATCGGCTGATTTAAAACAAATTGATTTTCCAACATGGATGATGCAGCCAATGTTAGTGGATTTGTCTGATATATCAAATATGCAGTATCAAGAAGAACTCGCAGAAATGCAAAATGATGAGCCAGTTAAAACTTTATTTAATGTAAAAGGAGCGATGGCATGGCTTTGTGAGGAAACAGAGATTAAATACCCAAATTCAACCAAATGTGCAAGAAAACTATTGTTACCGTTTTCATCTTCATATTTAGCCGAATGCGGATATTGTGCTGTAAATGATTTACTGGTTAAAAAAAAAGAGAAGAAATCGTCTGGATATAACACAACGGGGAGATTTGAGATTGAAGCTAACCAAATTGGAACCTAACATAAAATCTCTGCGACGCAAGCATCAAGTGCAAGGATCTCACTAAATTAAAATATTAAATTATTATAGAAAAATCTTTATTAAAATTATTTCGAATTTGAATTTCAGTTTTTCATTATATGTTCTGAAAATTTATTTACTGTGTTTTGTTAACAATTTCCTAGTGATTTTTTCCTAAAACCTATCATTTAAGTTTCTTAAGTGAACAATTCAATTTTTTAATATTAAAAATTACGTATATGTTACATGGGGGGGGGGGCATAAGAATTTTATAAAGGCTTAGGTGGGGCATGGCATAAAAAAAGTTGGGAAACACTGGATTACAGTAAATAACTACAAAGCATGTAAGTGTTGCCCTCTTTCTTTTTGCCTAAATGCGTGCAAGACTTTAGAGTACATACCATTTCTTTGTTTTGTCTTCTTTTTTTTTCCTTCAATTAACAGAAAAACATCAAATTCTGAGAATTGATTTATGGTATTTTTTCAGTTTATGAAAATCATGCAACAAGAGAGCAGCTGAAGTGCATTTCAGCCATTCATCGGAACATACAAAAAAAAAAAAAAGAAAATCTTGATCTACATAGATCTTCCTTGTTGCAGACGTCTCTGGAACTTCAAAGAGCTTGCACACAATTGAAGCTTAATTCCAATTAAACTCTACCCTTTTTTCCCAGAGATCTGTGCATTCATTACATATGCACACAGAATAATTTACATCGTTTTCCCGCTTTCCCTGGAACATAATTGTTAAAAAAAAAAAAAACAGAAAAAAAGGTGACCTTCAAATGGCAAATATTTTGATATCTTCATTCCGCCCAATGCTAATTCAACAACATTTTTACCATTGTTTCTTTTTTTCCTCATCGCGCGAGCAATGTTGATCTATCTCGAAGGCATAATCTGAGCGGAAATCTCGGAAAAAAAACTGAGCATAATTGAGAATGGGTGCTGTGCTGTGTGAGATCGGTTGATTCGCTTTAACAAGCTTCGTTCACAGGCCAATGTCATTAAGCAAATGTTTACTTTTTTCGGATAACTCAGTTGTTAAACTATTTACAGTTGGATGCTTATAAGTTAGCACATGAACTCTCCAAAATATATGCACAAAAAAAGGAGGGAGGAAAAGCATCATAATACACTTTGCATCACAAACATTTTTGCCTAACGAATCATCAACCTAGTTGCACCCTCACTCATGAAAGACCCTTTATGTGTACATTTTTGGACACTTTCAGCGACAAGCTGAGGGTCTATTTCTAGCTTAACCCTTTGAGGCGCAACCCTTTCCCAATGCTGAAAAAAGGGGTAGTCGTTGCCATCGCTCGACTTAACTACCAGCCAGAGGGCGGACGATCGAAACGTTTATCGCGTGCTACAGATCTAGAGACCCCTTTTTGACGACAGCTGGCTGTGCCGACTCAACTACCAGAAAGATGGCGGACGATCGAAGCGTTCATCGCGGGCCACAGATCTAGACACCCTTTTTTGGACGCAGCTTGCTGTGCCGTCCGCCATCTTGCTGGTAGTGAAGTCGAGCGATGGCAACGGCTGCCCTTTTTTCAGCATTGGGCAATCTATCCAGCTGTTCTCGCATTCTTCCATTTTTTCAGCAGATGTCCGTGCTGTTAAAAATGATCGTGACCATTTTTTACGGGAAATGACGTGCTAAAAAGTAAAGGAGTCTCGTGGAGCTATGTCACCCGCAACTATTTTTATAGAATCCAATCTATTCTTCGTGACACAGAGTTTGGTGTTCCCAGAACGGGAACACTGCATGTTAAAGGGTTAAGCTCCCATGTTAAAGGGTTAAGCAAGGGTTAAGCTTGTGCCCACTACTGTATACTGACTACAGCGGGGAAACCAAAGACCCATTCAGGGTAGCAAAGATGATCGGAAAGGGAATCTCTGCCGTTATTCCATGTGCGGACGAAGGGACAGAATTGGTTGAAGCAACGACACTAAAGTATTTGCTTTTAAGCCTTAGAGCCAGTATTTAAATTTAAATCTAGCCTTTGTCTCAAGTATTGGGGGAGGAGCATTTCGTCGGCAACACCCCTGGTCCCTCTTAAAAAATTAAAGAATCTTAAAAGCATGATCCTGTAGTTCTAATTATTTCTGTGGTACGTAAGCTGTAAGTACAAAGTCTTCATAATTAAAAAAAAAAAATGTTCCAAATATCATCACTAGATTGTTTACGATTTTGAAAATTGAGATTTTTTTTTTCTTTTGACGTCGCGAAAAGCCGTGCCGTTTTATTAAAACTCCCCAAAAATATTCGATCTTATTTCTAATGTGCTTCTTTTTATAGCCTTTACAAATGGGAAATATATTAATAGTGTGCCCACTACTGATAATAATTGAAAGTTTTGAAAGTTCTCTTTTCCTTTTTTTTTTTTTTTTTTTTCACTGAAACTAACTTCCGTGTCCTTATTAGGTGATCCACAAAATTTCGCAATTTTCTGATGACTGCTTTTTGGCAGTGGCTTTGGCTTAGAAGCAGAATATTTTAACTATGTAACTTCCTGTGTCTCCTTGTAATTCTAATAACGAACTCCTTGTTTGTGAGATCATAACTTGTGTCCCAGATCTCCAAAATAATTCTGAATAAATAAAAACCAAAAATCCAAAAGTGTACAAAATTTTCTTCATTTCTGTTTAACTTTTTAAAGAGAGGTTTACCTTCATTTTTTTTCCAGCTTGTGTTATCGTTTTGTTATTTTTCGAAGTATAATTCAAACTTAATTAGTAGAACAGTATAGAACTTAAGAGGTCACCTCACTGATAATACCTACGGCATTATTTTAGTGTTATTAACATAGAATTAAAATCTTATTACCGTCTCAGTCAGACGCTGAATAAAATCGGCTAGTCTTTTTTTTCTGAAATAATAATGAAATTCTTTTCTGAGAAATTTAACACAGTAACAATTTCCATCATTTCAAATCAAGGAAGCCTTTTTAATATTTTCTGCACAACTTCGCCCAGTTTATCATATTGCATTATTTTCAAAATTAAAGAACACTCAGCTAAACGCTTTACATATTTTTTTTTTTTCTTTTTTCCCACGACCTTAAAATAAGCGATCGGTTGAGCAAAAATTAAACCTCTCTTGCTAAGAACAATGCCGCACCACAACAAGAAAAAGAACTTTTACTTTTCTTCTATTATCTTAAGGCGGATCCGCCCGCTACAGATTTTTCTCCCAACCCCCCAGAATGCATATGAGCACCCAGACCTCACCTCTGAACCCGATCTGGAATATTTTCGTGAAACAGGTGGCTGATTTGCATACGAAAAGCCAAGAAGATAAAAAGCTAATGGGGTCCCCCGATTTTCGGTGTTGTGTTGTGCTGTTGTAGCGTAGATCTCTTATCAGCGTAATTGGTGAATCAGGATTCCTTTAAAGACTTTACGACGCATTGTGGCTTGTCTTGTTCCGCTGCGGTTAAGGTCAAAGTGGACAATAAAACATAAATAAAGTGTTCAAATGGGGCTGTGTTTTTTAAGATTTATTTAGTAATCTTTTCTTGAGATAGGTGAGCGATAGATCTGTGATTAGGGATATTAAATGTTTTTTATCGGAGGTTTTTATCGCGTGTTTTTATTTTTTTTTTTCTCCTCAAAAGTTACCAGACCCTAGATCTGAGTAGCGAGTTCTCTTGTTGCTGCTTTTGTTAGGGCTGTGGTAGATTTTTCAAGAAAGTTTCACTTCTTCGATACATTAGGCACGTTTGTTTGATGGATCCCGATAAAAAAGGTAAGTCTGATAAATCGACTCCTTTTGTATGGGACAAGAGGAAAACAAAAAACAGCTTAAACGTTTATTGTGAAGACATAACTGATATATAAGAATAGGCGAATTCTAAAGACGCTTGCCTCAAGTCGTCTTTTGTTATTTAAGAAGGAGACACATTTTCACCCCCAACAGAACCATATTTTTCTGCTCGCTTCAAAGCACTACCTAACATGAATCCGGGACTATAATTGTGCTTCATTGGCGAAACTCTAATATCACCGAAAACCACGGTAACGTTTCTCTTGTGTGTCACTTAAATCTCTCTCACACTCGTGACCAATATGCGACGTCGATTAAAGGTCAGTATGTGTTATATCTGTGATTATCTGCTCTACACTTCACAGTGATGTCACTTTACGGGAAAAGAACTTTAAGAGAATTCTTTATGAGAATTCTTTATGTTACTTGCTTTAAGAAAATGCTTCTGTGTCTCTCTATATTAGAGCTTCAAATAGGAACATTACTTTAAATAAGCAAAATGGTACCACCAAAACAACTCGAAAAGATTTTCAAAGAACTTATCACCATCACTAAATTGTAACCCTGATCCTTTTGTAAAAACCTGGAAAAGAGCTATTAACAACAAGCATACCATTTTCTGTCGCAAATATTCTGTTGTTGTTGCTAATGCCCTCTGGCAACCGCGTTGCGGTGACAGATCCCCCTATATTGGCAGGCGATGGGCTGAAGGAGCGGCTTCCATTTCCATGAGCCCCAGTGGGAGGAAGTCCGTCTTAGCTCGGGGTCCCGTAATTTTGAACCAATTCCAGCGGAGGGACCAACCCCCTGAAATCGGCACCCCCAGAGGTATCGTTTAACAACTTGGAGGACTTTGGAGCCACGGCGGATTTTACGTGCACTTGCTCCCATTAGCGTACACGGTTCCACAGCGGACGGGCGGAGAGGGGGAAGTCCCTCCCAAGCAATGGCCAAGCCGGGTGCTGCTTCACTTGCCGTGTTCTTATGGGAACGGAGTTTAGCGCCCAGTCCACTGCGGGACGCAAATATTCTGATGCGTCTTAACTTATTTTTAATTACAGCATCAGCATAAAAGTATCAAGGCAAAGTATCATCTTCCCCAAACCCTAATTAAAAAAGAATTTTCGTAAGCATTACGCGAAAAACACTTTTAAAAGTTTATTCGTCCATCTTCAACAAGAAGTCTGGTACAGTAAACGTGTGCTATAATACGGGGTGTGTCACAATTCACTCCCGGGTTTGGAAGGCTTAAAATAATATATTACCAATACAGCTACAAAGTTGACTTTACTGGAGAAAGAAACATTACAAGTTTTGTTTCGCAAATAACGCGCTTTCTCGTCATTGGATGGGTCGAGGTTCTGAAGCCGACAATCGCCTTCTCCCGTCGCCACCTTGCTCTCCGGAGCTAAGTCCATGCGATTATTTTTATGGGGTTACATAAAAAATCGTGTGTTCGTGCCCCTTATGCCTCATAATTTAAAGGTCTACACCAAAGGATCACAACCGCATTCGCTACCGTTGATCGCGACAAGTTAAAGCGAGTGTGGGGAGGGAAGAATTTGATTGAATATCTGCCGCTTCACGACAGGTTCACCTATTGAACATTTATGAAACAAAACTTGTAGCATTTCTTCATCCAGTAAACTCAACTTTGTTGATGTATTGGTGATATATTTTTTTATAAGCTTTCCAAACCCGGGAGAGAATCACACACTCTGTATATTTAACGCACTATAATATATATTTAACCTATTCGGCAGAGAATGTAATCAACATTGCAAAAATCTTGCGCTGTATCTCATTGCTGAAAGATGTGTTGCAATATAGAGCACATATGCAAATCTATATTAGTGTTTTTGAATATTCTATTAAAAAGATTCCTTGTTTCGATGTTATGAATTTTAAATAAAAATAGGCCCCAAAAGTTAGAATTCCATGTCCATCTAATCATGTCTGAGGAAAACGGAGCGTTGACCGTCAGACAAACCATGGAAAGCCAGTAACCATTTACAAATATGACGGTACAACGTCCAGGGGTGGCGCCAGTGGCGGGATCGGGAGGGCCATGCACCACCTGTCGGGGATCACTGGCCCCCCTGTCGAGGAGTATCCTCGGGATTTTTTTTTTAGAGAATTTGTTGGTTTAGAAAAACGAAGGAAATTTTGCAACCAGATAAAAAATTCCATTCAATGTGTCTGACCCGACCGTAGAGGTTCCGTTCACTTCCATTCTCATTCTGCTTGGAATTATACGATATTCATATACTGAATATTGATTCTCTGCAGCTCGGAGTATGTTTCTCTTGATTTGAAGGAGCCAGCGAACAAGATCCACATTTCTAGGGTAAGCAGGGTCGCCCGATCTGCTGACAATTGCCTTCGTAAAGACCTTTTTAACTATGGTGAAAATCACTGGGCTTTCCTGTTAACCAAGAACAGATAATTAATGACCATCTCATCATAATAATTTTTCATATACGAAACCAAAGTAGGAAATTTATCTCTTACTCGAATACTTTTCTGAGAGGCTGTGCAAGTACTGAAACGTAAAATTTGGGGGTTTTATCGTTTGTCCCCTTGTCGGGGAAGATGGCCCTCCCGTCGGGGAAAGTCTGGTGCCATCACTGACAACGTCTTAATCAAAAATCAGAACCTTATAAACCTATATCATTACGAAAATTGTCTGAATACTAATTTTTTTTTTTTAAACTTGTGAGCTAGCTGTACGACTTGCTTACCTCATTGAAGAAAACTAAGAAACGGCGGCGTTACATCATTTTATGCTTATTTTGGCGATAGATCTTCCTCCTCCTGTGCTAACTTGCATAAAACGCCAGCGATAACTGAGGTCAAGTGAGCGTCAGTTGGCTTCTCCCCCCCCCACACCATCACTCTTGTGCAACGCTGCGTGAACTGAATAATTAAAAACTTATCCCGTGAGGAACCTCATTAAAGGTAACAGTGCTCGTGTCCGATTCCTTTAAAGGGAGTGTGGCTGCTGTTCACGGGAAAATGGACCACTGATGGCCAACAGTTTGGAACATGCGCCTCGCTTTATGAGCTTTTTTCCATCACCGTATAGCTTATCCTCTGTATACATAATTAGCGTGTGACATCTCATAAACCTATTTACAGAGATTCCAATTACTCGAATGATATCGTAATGGATATGTAATAAATAGTCTTAGCGCGAGCGTTCTTATTAATGACAATCTCTTTACAGACGTTGCTGAAAGTCCCGTTTGCTTTATTTATGTGGTAATTTTCGATGCTCTGCTTGAAGAACGTCTTTAATACTTAAACGTCTTTTAACCCTTTAACGCGCAGTGTTCCCGCTCGGGGAACACCAAACGTTTTGACTGTTGTCAGTCACGAAGAATGGATTTGATTTCTATAAAAATAGTTGCGGGTGACATAGTTCCAAGACAATCCTTTACTTTTTAAGCACGTCATTTCCCGTAAAAAAATTGTCACGGTTATTTTTAACAGCACTGACATTTTCTGAAAAATGGAAGAATGCGAGAACAGCTGGATAGATTGCCCAATGCTGAAAAAAAGGGCAGCCGTTGCCATCGCTCGACTTAACTACCAGCAAGATGACGGACGATCGAAACGTTCATCCCGTGCCACAGATCTGGAGACCCTTTTTTTGACGACAGCTGGCTGTGCAGCACAGCCAGCTGTGTCAAAAAAGGGGGTCTCTAGATCTGAGGCACGCGATGAACGTTTCGAGATCTTCCGCCATCTTGCTGGTAGTTAAGTCGAGCGATGGCAACGGCTGCCCTTTTTTCAGCATTGGGAAAGGGTTGCGCCTCAAAGGGTTAACGTTATTTGTATCTTAAATTGGTGTTTTTGCGTTACCAGTGACTAAGCTTTTGGAAAGTATCAGGTTGTAACGAAAGTTTTCCGCCAGATTTGCTTGAGTCAGCTCACGCGGTACCCAGCTATTGACCTTATATATCAAGTTTATGCGATGCTTAGCGCGACTAATGGACATGGCACTAAAGTCTAACTCCTTTAGTGGTGAGTGGATGAATATTTTATCTTCTTCCACAAATTCTCGTAGATGGGCCTCATCAACAACAGTAGGCCGGACAGAGCGCTCTGCTTCTTTAATGTCCTAGTCCTTGTTTTTGAACTTTCGGTACCAAATCTTCACAGTGTCATATGATACAACAGTAGTGCCTTAAGCTGTACACATGATTCGCTGTCATTCTGTAGCTGACTTTTTGCAACAGATCTGAGAGTAAATGATGGTTCAATCTGGTTGCGTGATAGTTCCATTTCAGACACCTTAATCATAACGATATTGTTTTACAGATTTCACAACACAGTGCTCCAAAACAAGTCTTTTTCTTTCAAATAACAAAACTTGTTTGGTAAAATATTGGCAAAGACACCAACGCGAACTACTTGTGCAGGCAATACCTGCAGTGGCGGAAAACTTTCGTTACAACCTAATATTAATAAAATTTATCGTCTATTATGATGCATATAAAAATCATTAGTTTGTGCGAGATTTCTTTTTTCTTTTCAAAGTTTGTGATACACACCTTTGTCGTGTGGCTTACGTACTACTGTATTTATCATTTGTCTTTAGAGAAGCTTTTCTTTTCCTTTTCCCAATGGCGGGCTCTTGCTAACCACACACTGACCATGCGAAGGCTCGGAGTGTTGGCCATTTTATTATGGGAGCACCTAGTAGTCGTCCAACATTAACCCATATGAAGGGACGGACAATTTAACAACCTTAGACCAAGCCGGGAGTCGAACCCGAGAACATGATCATTGGGAGTGGTTGCTCTCACCGTCCATTCAGAGTGGGGCACTTGCGTAAAGAAGCTAGTTCCAATAGAACTCTCTCGAAAAAATTTGTCTTTATACACTAATTCATCCCTCATTTTCTACGAATAATTTCAGTACTCTATGGAAAAACTCAATACTTCAGTGAATTCTTCCACAAACCTGAAGAAAGGGGAAGAAATCCGTTGAATCTGAAGTTTCCTCAATTGGCAGGAGAAAAAAAATTAAACGGATGTTCGTCAATTAAAGAAGATATTCTGGCAGCACTGCTGCCAGAAAAAGTTATGAAGGAACTGAAGTGGGTGTAAGTTGTGTACAACGGAAGGAATAATTTTTGAGGGATAAATTAGCGTCTTTATACACTAATTTATCCGTCATTTTTTATCGAATAATTTCAGTACTCTAAAGAAAACGTGATAGTCCCGTGAATTTTTCTTCTCGAAATCTGAAGATGAGGAAACAAATCAGTTGAATCTGAATTTCTTCTGAAGTTTCTTCAATCAGTCTGAAGTTTCTTCAATCAGTTTATTTTTTCTTCAGGCAGGAGAAAAAAGAAATAAACTGATGCTCGTCAAGTCGAGATATTCTGGCAGCCAGTAAAAGTTATGAAGGAACTGAAGTGGGTGTAAGGAACGGAAGTAATAATTTTTGAGAGTAAGTCTTTATACACTAATTTTATCCCTCATTTTTTTAACGAATAGTTTCAGTACTCTAAGGAAACGTAATACTTCCGCAAATTTTTCTTCTCGAGATCTGAAGAAGTGGAAACAAATCCGTTGAATCTGAAGTTTCTTCAATTGGCAGGAGAGAAAAAAATAAACACAAGCTCGTCAAATAACGGAGATATTCTGGTAGTACTGCTGCCAAAAAATGTTCGAAAGGAAGTGAAGTGGGTGCAGGGCCGTACCCAGAAAAATAATTCGGATGAGGGGGGGGGGACAAACAGTGAAAAAGGCCAAATTTTTCACAAAAAGACTTAATTATGGTTTATTATAGTTTTATTTAATATTATATATTATTTTGTTAACAAAATTTTAAGTTTCGGGGGGGGGACTGGACCCCCTGGTCCCCCCTCTGGGTACGGCCTTGGTAAGGCGTGTATTGTGTGTAAGGAACTGGAGGAATAATTTTTGAGAGTGCGTCTTTATACACCAATTTATTCCTAATTTTTCAACGAATAATTTCCGATCTCCTTGGAAATATTATATTTCCGTGACTTTTCTCAGAAAATATGAAAGAGAGGAAAAAATTTCGTTGAATCTGTAGAAGTTCCTTCAGTGACAGGAAGAAAAACAAACTTACATTGGTCAAAAAACGGAGATATCCCTGCAGTACTACTGACAGTAAAATTTCCGTGAATTAAAGAAACAATTTTGGAGAGTGAATGACACAGGCGGTGCACATAAACTTGATTTTTACTTCGAAGCAAGATTTAAAACCTCTCACATCAATTGTTAACTGATTCCCTTAAAACAAAAGCTCTTAATGACAACAATGTTGGGCTTGTCTTATTTTTTCCATCAATGCAGTAATTAAAAGTCACGAAGCGCAAGCTAATAAAAGCCGTTGCAAGATCTTCAGCAGTCCAATCAGAGAGGATTAGTGTATTCTAAATCTCACTGTGAGAGTGTCATGGGGTATTAATTTGCGGTCAGGCTTGGGACGCACACCAGGAAGTGACGTATTCCGAGAAGGATTGAGAAGTTGACATCGACCCGTTGGTTAATGCCAGGGGGGCGACTCATGACAAGCGGGAAATCAAGTGAAACGCTTTGTTTGTGACGTGAATCAAGTGTACCCTCTAAATAACACTGGAGGCCGCAAATGATCTTGATCCTTTCACCAAAGCCCGATTCGATCCAGACGCCCAGGTGCACATTTTACGGTAAATGTAATGTAAACTAAATTGACTGTGCATAATTCCCAATATAATGTCCTTTAAGACTCTGGGTGACCATCTTCACCATTTCTTCCAGCATCTTAATTCGAAGAAAAGAACAGTTTTCTATGAAGTTGTTGCTTTAAAATGTAACGAATATAAATTCATTGTTCAGGCACAACTTCCTTATAGTTAAAAACTCGTTAGAAAATTATTTACTTGAATTTAATGTTTAAAAAAAAAAAATCATTTCCGGTACACCTTTATATAAAGATACATTTAGTGTAAATAGGTATTCTATGTGTGTGCTTCTGTGTGGGAACCTTAAAGCTGTTGTCGTTGTTATTTCTAACGCCCTCTGTCTAACCGCATAGCGTCACCAGATTCTCTATATAGTACGGCGATGGGCGAAATTCAGCGGCTACCAATCAATTGAGCCCCAGTGGGAGGAAGACCGACTTAGCTCGGGGTCCCCTAATTTTGAACTCATTCCTTTTTTTTTCTCTCTCTCTCTTTCCCAATAAACTTCGCCGATTGCCGCTAAAGGCTTGAAGGTCAGCTCCGCCGACCAAGGCGGCAAGCCTGTGGCATTCAAATTCAAATTAATTCCAGATCAGAGACGAGCTCCTGGATTAGCATCTTTAGAGTTATCGTTTGAATATTGAGAACATTGCAGCTACGACAGATTTTACGTGCACCAGCTCCCTTTAGTGTACACGGTCCCACAGAAGTACAGCCGAGAGAGGAGTTCACCCTACCAAGCTCTGACTAAGGTCGGCCCCGCCGCTTCACTTTCGGCTTTCAAACTTAAAAATTTTGTCTTTCTGGGGGAAAAAAAAGAGCTTAATACAAATTGACGTTTATATATATATATATATATAAACGTCAATTATATATATATATATAGATAGATAGATAGATAGATAGATAGATAGATAGAGAGATAGATAGATATCATTTGTGAGAAGCAGTTGAAAGTATTGGAAAGAGGTGGTTTCACGGCGAGACCACCGTGCGTTAAAGGGTTAATTTCTAGAATGGACATGGTCATGTTAAAACTCATAGACATCCCACCTGAAACCGGTTTGATATTTTTTTTAAAAATGAATATTTCTTCTAGAACTCAGTCAGCTGAGAAAAGAAATGAGAGAAAATTTATTCGTACCTGCAACAGCATGTTTCCTACTTGTCACATAAAGTAACAAAAAAATGAAAATACATCACCCCCTTTACCCTCCTCCTCCCACCTGCCTAGTTACCTGGCTCTTGTTCCAAGGTCAAGGTTGAGTCTTAAGACACATGATTCCCGAGTAACGAAGGTACTTAAGAATATTTTCTCTTTTATTTTGCAATTATCTTCCTCTGAAGTAAAAAAGAAAATGTGTTTATGCAATTAGAAGTTTAGTATCGCAAGCCTTAATGCATCTTTTAGATGCATGTTGGGAATCTTTAATGCATGTTTCCCGATAACTGTGGCTATCATAAACATTTTTTTTTATACAGTGTAGCGTCCGATAACTCTGATTCAATGAAACACTTTGTTTAACGGGATCGTAAATTTAAAAAAAAATTTTCGAAAATTGTTTTTCGAGTCCTGGTCCGAACATTATTATCAAAAGGACATTATTATCTAATCCATAGTTTTAAAAGTTAAGATATATCGTTATTTTTTCTCTAAGGTTTTATTTAAATATTTATTATCTTGAAATAAAGAAGTCGCTTGTGAATAGTGCTCATAGAAAAGTTGCATTTAGAAAAATTAAGACGTTTATGTTTTTAAATTAATGGTAATAAAATCATTATTAATAACTTTTTCACAATTTAAAAAATACTTTTATTTGCAATACCTTTATATTGATATTTTTTCCAAAAAATATCCTTTGAAAGTCACAATAGGATATTTATTCAATCCGATACTTGATATTTTTGGAAACTAGTGTTTCTACAGAACTGTTTTTTGTCAATCATGTGATCCGGTTACAAAATGCTCAAAAACAGACTAATCGTAACATAGAAGCAATCCAAAATATTCACTAAACCCTTTGAGGCGCAACCCTTTCCCAATGCTGAAAAAAATCTGATGTGTCCAACACATGACTTCCTTGCACGTCCATTAGATCAAAAATATTTTCGACGCACTTCCTCTAAATTTATTTGTTTGAAAGAGATAAAATATCAATAATAGTAAGGTTTAGCGATTTCTAGCCAAATATTTCGATATCGCCAAGCTGAGTTCAATTTGAAAGATTTCCTTCTGACACTTTATTTGGCGATATTTCATTTGGCGACACTTTATTTGGCGATAGTCAGCGAGATTTTGGGGATAGCCAAAGTAGTCATTGACCACAGACTTTCAATGAATTGAATGCATCTATACACCTCAATGTATTCAAAGTCATTTGGCTCACCATGTAAATAAATTCTCAGTCGATTGCTGTCAAAAAAGATATTGAAAACAGTTAGATATTACAATAGTTCTAAATACAAAGTTAAAAAATCTACGGGCTAAAGTTTTAGAGTTATACAAAATAGGAAATAATTTTTGGCGCCAAATTTGGCGATATTTCTGCGAAACTCGTCAATGTCGACGACATTTGGCGAGATTTTAAGCATAAACCGAACAATGAGAGATTATCGCCAAATTTGGCGATATTTCGCCAAAACTCGCCAAGAACGATGACAAATGGCGATACTTTGGGCATCGACCAAATGACTGACTATCGCCAAATTTGGCGATATTTCGCCAAAACTCGCCAAGGTCGAGGACAGACGGCGAGATTTTGGGCATGTACCAAACAATGACTGTCTACAGTTGTATTATAATGAAGATGTCCATAGACTTTAAGGTACTGAAATTCTTTTCGGTGGTCCTGTAAATAAGCTCTCCAGTAGATTGGAACCAAAAATCGAGATGCACAACTAGATGTCACAGCATTCTTATATATGAAATTTCATAATAGTTTTTGAGATTTGAGAGTTAAATATGCACACACGTACACCAAAAGTCGCCAAGCTTGGCGACTTTTGGCATAGTTCTTGAGGGAGGCACGTGACCATGGTCGGACCATTACCTAACTTATGTGGTAGGACGGTATTGTGCTTGAAATGGATGAATGCCCCTAAAATTGCTATTGACCGTAATGTATTGGAAATCTTTTGAGTGTTCCTGTAGCAGAACTATAAATGATAAAGACACTTTTTTTAATGGAGAAATTCATTTTCTAACTCTTTACAGCATATATCACTTCTGAGTCGTTTGAAATAGCCCAATACCTCTAAAAAACGCTTTGATGAATTTCGGCCCATAGAGCGTAATGTATTTCGAATCTTTTGGGCGGTCCTGTAGATAAACTATTCAGTCGAATGGAACCGAAAGGGGAGGTGCACAACTAGATGTTACAACAATCTTAAATATAAAGTTTCAACATTCAACGCCTAACAGTTTTTGAGATATGCGAGTTTAATGAATTTCGGCCCATTGAGTGTAATGTATTTCGAATCTTTTGGGCAGTCCTGTAGATAAACTATCCAGTCGAATGGAACCAAAAGGGGAGGTGCACAACTAGATGTTACAACTATCCAAAATATGAAGTTTCGACATTCTACGCCTAATAGCTTTTGAGTTAGGCGAGTTTAATGAATTTCGGCCCATAGAGCGTAATGTATTTCGAATCTTTTGGGCGGTCCTGTACATAAACTATCCATTCGATTGCCACCAAAAGGGGAGGTGCACAACTAGATCATAGAACAATCCTAAATATCAAATCTCAACATTCTACGACCAATAGTTTTTGAGATATGCGAGTTACATACATACGTACGTACGTACGTACAGACGGCATGGAAAAACTGGCCACAGTAGACTCGCCACTGGTCAAAATGAGTTGCAGACGCGTTAATATGATCGTGCATGCTAGCCTACGATGAGATGCATCGAAAAAAAATTTTAAATTAAATTTAGAGGTAGTCAAAATCGGTTTTTATGTCGAAATTTGGCCCCCAAAATTTTTCGGGATCACATTACTTCCTTATACTACGTACAAGGAAGTAAAAAGGGCAGCCGTTGCCATCGCTCGACTTTACCAGCAAGATGGCGGACGATCGAAACGTTCATCGCGTGCCACAGATCTAGAGACCCTTTTTTGACGACAGCTGGCTGTGCCCGCGCACGTGAGACGTTTTATGGTGAAAGGCTGAAATTTTGTACATCACCTCGTTAGTGAATGAGGCGCATTTTACTAAACGGGGAGATTTTGTACTGGGGTCGTATACAAGTTTTAAAAGTGTAGGTTGTTTTTAAATTAACGTAATTTTTTGTTAACGTATTTTTTTTCCCCGTCTTATTTCGACATTTTTTCAATGCCCACTTATCTCTAATAGATAAAGAATTAAAGAGCATTTCCACCTTTTTGGGACATCCTGTTTATTGCAACAGTGAATGTTTACGTTGCTATTCTCCTAATTAAAGTGTCACTTGTAGCTTTTATTCGGGGATTTCATTCTTTTTATATAGGGACACATGAAAGAATATCACGTACATTACACACTGTAGACAGCAGCTTAATGAAATAGCTCTTTTGGCAAGAACAAAAAAAAACTGGTGTCAGTTCGTAAGATTAATACAAAATTTTGTAAAATAACACGCTTAAAAAATATACTTGTAGAAAAGACTTTCACGATTAATTATAAAAGTGAGTTTTAACCTTTCTGCTCGGATGAATAATGGAACTTTTCTGCAACTGAAGAAGGGTGGAACTTTAGTATACTACCCAAAACTGTTCTTTTAATAAGTGCCTTTGGCTGTGGCGGCTCGTGGGTTATTGAAATGGAGGTTCACAAAATAAATTTCGAAAATTAAATATGCAGATTACGACGCACCTTAGAAATTAAAATGTAGTTGCATTTCGAGCTGTTAAAGTAAAACTGTGTATGCAACTGAAAGAACACAAGTCATCTTTGGTATTACATTTCGCCACCAAGATAATTTTTAGCAAAAGTGTTGTCTTCATTTTTTATTTCAATATTTTTTCAAAGGATAACATTGAAAAATTCAATTGCTTCAGCTCCGGAACACTTATTTTACATCTTAATTACTTACACTAGTTCGCAAAAAATACTGTAGTGAAAAATGATATAAAATAAAGAAAATAATCAGAAAATGAAAAAAAAAATTAACTAACAGAACATTACAAACCAAGGGAGAATTCGGAAGAGATAAAGGCAAAAAAAAATCGTCCGTGAGCACACTAAAAAAGTGCGAACGGAGTGATATTAGCAGTGCCTTACTACTCCCTCAACTCTCTCCTCGTCTTTTCTCACAGAGCGGTACAGAAGGTCATTGGGCCGACCGCACGTGTGAGCGGCGAAATACTATGCTGTAGTAGCCTACGATATAGTGCGTTACCTATAATAAGCGTATTTCATAATAGTGGGGGGGTGGGGAAGAGTAAAACTCACGTTTTGAATTCACAAAAATCTAAGTGTAGTTAATACTTTTTTTTTAATTCAATTTGTTAATGTGTTTATTTTTTAGTTATTCCTATGGGGATTCACGTGCGCATGCGCTGAAATGGAGGAGCCGCTGCTGACCTTTCGTATGCGTTATTTTACAAAGTTTTATTATTATTGTTATTAATTTTAGCTCTATTGGCGTTGCTTAATATTTCTTATTATTCGCTGCACTGGAGCAGGAATACCAATGAAAACTTTTTATTCTACGAATTGTTACGCAGTTGATTCGACTAATATGATTTACCCATCACGTTCTATCAAACACTACGTGATAACAATGGGTTGTTTACACAGTTAGTTCGTGAAGCGCGCTTTGATTATTTCCCCCCCCCTTATCCAACACCAACTCAAACTGTTTTACTTCCTCTTAGTTAGCAAAGAAGAACTTGGTCACCGAGTTGATATGGGGGAGGCTCGAGAAGAGATCCCAGGTCAATGTGGGACGAGGTTAGAATGATTCTTCAACTCCAGACAGCATTACACTCAATTCCCCTTATGGAACCTCAGGTGAGAAAGGTAACAGGGGGGAAAAAAATGCCAATTTTGCATTCTTCTGGAATTGACGGCCTTCACCATGTCTTATAAGACTTGCAATCCCGAGAAAAATTTTAGTTGATTGATAACTAGTCAGGACCATCGATTTTTAACTGACTTCCAAAAAATGAAAAAATAAAAAGGAGGAAGTTCTCAAACTGTCGGAATCTTTATTTTTTATGAATCTTCAGTGATATTTTTTTAGCCACACGGAGCAATTTTGGTTATTATTTTCTCACTAGAAATCAAAGCCTGTCGTGGAGACAATTACAACGGGTGCTAGAAAAAGCATTGGGCGGAAATGTGCCTACACTGAATCTATTGAACCTTCGTCCAACTAATGTAAATATTCAATTTTTATTAGGTGATCAATTTTTATTTCCGTGGTTTCCTCCGAAACCACGGAAAACTCCGAACGGTTACGTCGGTGGACACGATCTCGTTTCGAACTAGGCGCCTTCCGTCTTCCAGTTCAGAGCGCTATGCGCTATGCTACTGGTGGGGCTCTTATGTGCACAGAATAGATATTCGAGAAAATCCCTCAAGGTATTGATCCCAAGGTAAATTGCGATATTTGAACTACCAATGATAACGTTACAGTAGAGTAAACGTGGAAACAAGTGAAACTTGACGATGGGAATGAAATTCCTGAATGTCTTATATAGTAAGGGTATATTCTATAACGATATTTCTATTTGAATGGAATCAATTGACCCGAAATTTAGTCTATTAAATAATGCCAATAAATTCTTTAATAAATTAAATTTTCTTGGTGACTGTCTTAGCTGCTTTAAATCACATTTTCGATATTTTTTTTTTAACTGAATTTTATCAAATTATACAGTATTAAACTCAAGAAAGATGATTCTTTTTTTATGGAAAAGTGTAAACTTTAGGAATGGCCTCCTATTAATGGTGGCCCTCGGCTCCAGTCTAGTTGTAGCATTCCTTAAAATGTTCCTGACTAAGTCTAAAGAATAATCCGTCCCTGCCCGTAACTTCAAAAAAGAACTTTCGCACCATGAAACTTGCGATTCACAGTTACTCTGTATAACCTCTTCAGGCCCAACATAATCTCACATCTAAAATTAAAGATAAATCTCATAATTGTGTTTTAAAAAACCTATTACACACTTAAAAACGATAGGTAAGAAGCGTATTTTTCAAATAATTTTTCGAATAAAAGCTTAATTCCCAATTTTTGTTTCAGTACTAAGAAGTTGTTATCACCCATAAACGAAGAAGGATGGACGCGAGACTAAAAATAGGAGTCTCGCGTCTCGCAAAACAGCCGAAAATCTTTGTCTCGTCTCGCAAAATCCCTATATCATAATGTTAAAAACGTTTGTCTCGTCTCGCAAAAAAGCAGGAAATCTCTGTCTCGTGTCGCAAAAGGTCGTCTCGCGTCCATCCCTAACGAAGATTGTCAAGAAACTTTAACGATAAATGATGGCCTACAAGTTCTTTCCAGCTATATGAATTTTGAAAAACAACAAAAAATGTTCACAAATTCAACTTAGAAAATTTCAATAACATTCAAATATTCTTTTTGTGTAACAGCAAAGAAAAGTAAAATGTGTGCGTCAGTGTGTAGAATTTTGCGTCAGTTCAGTTCTTAAAGGATCGTGTTAACAGTGGAAACAAGAAGGTCCAAATCAGTGGATCGTTGGAAGTGTATGCACCAGCGACGGGAGAACAGGGGGGAAAACCAAAAAGCAATCTTTCGAACAGCAAAGGACTCAAAATAACTGAGCATGGGGTACAAATATATCCAATCGTGCTGTCTCAAAATCATCCCCGGCACGCCGAAATCTCATTAGTAAACTAAATTCAATCAGAAGGCAGCAGAACTTCCATGAGGCATCATTTCACGCAACCTGGTCACCCAGTGCTGTTCGGGGATCGTAGGTCAAGGTCAAAACAGCTGGGTAAAAAAAAAAAAAAAAAATGGGGAGGGGGGAGCAATTTTTTCCCGTGTGAACTCCCCCACAGTTAATGATACGTGTCTGCAATTTTTGCCATTCCTGAAAAGACATTGTATACAGAATCATCTGTTAGTTATGGCAACGTAAAATTAATTTTCCTATTGGATGGAAGAAACGCTTCATGTATTTCTATTATTTAGAACCGGAACAAAGAACCTATCTCGTTTGGATGAGCAGCTGCCGGAATGAAGTGTGGTGGAAAAATGACGCTTCTTCCGTTGAGTCACTTCCGGTGCATCCTGTGGATTTTGTGGTAAATTAATGAGCCATTGCTGAACGAATTTGTTGAGGAAACACCTCACCAAATGCACGAATTTAATGACACGAGTTTGAACCTACATAGTAATAGAACCATAATGCAACTGTCAATTATCGGAAATTTGGAAATAAAGGAATTTTTGGAATAGACTCTCTTAATCATATCTTACATGGAAACTAAGTAATGTATGAGGAAAATGTAAAAATGATGACAATATAACTAACAAGTAACTATTTTGACTTTAAAAGGATCAAACATACTTAAACACATGCGTAACTCCGTAACTGGAACTTTTTGGATATTTCTAGGATGGGCTCATTGGTGTAACTGGGTATGCTTTATTTGTAGGATGGACTTTAGCCATTGGCGTAAATGGATAGAGGCTTGGGTGGGCTTAGCTAACCCTAGAAATATTTTAGCCCATTTTGTAAAAATTAGATTTTCTATTGCAAGAATAGGAGATGGATCCCCTAGGTTGGGCTAAAGTACACCTTAAATATCCAAAAAGCCTGTCCAGTTATATCAATGGCTTTAGCCCCCACCATATTCGCTCTGTTCCCTATTCTTGCAACAGAAAGTCTAATTTTTCTAGAGTGGCCTAAAATCTTTTTAGTGTGGCCTTAGTCCATCCTAGACCCTACCTAGTTACGCCAATGGATGGGCTCCTGTTTTTGCAATACAAAACCTAATTTTTTCTATGGTATGCTAAAGTCTTCATAGGCTCTCACCCTCAACTACGTCAATTGACTTTAGCTAAAACTTCATGCTCGATAATATACTCGTTAGTTATGGCAGTTTTTAAGCTTGCTGTTTTTTCTTTTCTTTTTTCTTTCTCTTTTTTTCAGAAAACCAAGGTTTCGAACTTATTGCGTGAGCACCTGAGTTTTCTCTCAGTCTCACATTCGAATTTAATAAACTGATGTTTGAAAATAATCCAATGTAATTGCTTGAGACCCTAATGCATAAATGAAGCCTTAAAGACTGCTGCTGATGAAATCTGTAAGGTCAAGCAAGTACTCATTCTCCTCGTTAAGGCACTTTTCTTTACTTTCTTTTATACATCTTTTAAATTGAATATATAGAATTAAAATAATTCAATACTCCGTTACTAAATCAGTTGAATAACATGACTCAACGAGTAACATTCAATAAGGGACTGCCGTGGTAATTTTCCAAAACACCATTTGCATTCGCATGGCTTCTGTGAGAAGTAACCGCGAATTTGTTATCAGTTACTTCATACCCTTCGCCATTTAATTGTGAGAATTCTGAAGATCACGACGACGCCAAAACTCACAATTACGTTTTAGGGGTCATTTCAATAAAGAAACAAGCAAACCCTCGTTACACAATGAACATCCTACTGCGGAAAATAATGATAAAAGACCCTCGCAATGTCTAATTCTCGCAAAGGGGCCATTCGTTGGCCTCTAAACTCTTTAACTATCATCGGCGTTTGTTTGTTTCCCTTCGTGAAGTGAAGAAGAAGAACAGCTTGCAAAACAGAAAACCTTGCGAAACTGTGACTGCATGCCAGCTGTGTGCGTTCGTTTTTACGGCCCATGCAAATTAAGGAAGTCCTTTTTGGAGAAGAGGCATTTTCCTTAACCCTTTAATGCGCGGTGTCCTCGCCGTGAGGACACCAAACTCTGACGTTTTGACTGTTGCCAGTCAAGAAGAATAGATTTGATTTCTATAAAAAATAGTTGCGAGTGACATAGCTCCAGAAGAATCCTTTACTTTTTAGCACGTTCATTTCCCGTAAAAAAATGGACACGATTATTTTTAACAGCACTGACATCTGCTGAAAAATGGAAGAACGCGAGAACAGCTCGATAGATTGCCCAATGCTGAAAAAAGGGCAGCCGTTGCCATCGCTCGACTTAACGACCAGCAAGATGGCGGACGATCGAAACGTTCATCGCGTGTCACAGATCTAGAGACTGTGCGCGAGCACAGCCAGCTGTCGTCAAAAAAGGGTCTCTCGATCTGTGGCACGCGATGAATGTTTCGATCGTCCGCCATCTTGCTGGTCGTTAAGTCGAGCGATGGCAACGGATGCCGTTTTTTCAGCATTGGGAAAGGGTTGCGCCTCAAAGGGTTAACTATCATCGGCGTTTGTTTGTTTCCCTTCGTGAAGTGAAGAAGAAAAGAGCTTGCAAAACAGAAAACCTTGCGAAACTGTGACGACTGCATGCCACCTGTGTGCGTTCGTTTTTACGGCCACTGCAAATTAAGGAAGTCCTTTTTGGAGGAGAGGCATTTCCTTAAAGCGTCTAATTGAGTGCCCCCCGCTGAGAAGAGTGGAAGTTGCAGTCGCGTGAAGTTCCCAATGAGAGATGAAGCAGCGGAATAAATGTTCCATGGGGTTAAGTTTGTTATGTGCATGTGTGTGTGAAGAAGGGGGTCAGAGGTTAGTTGGAAGCAGTCATATATATATCGTTTGTTTTGGTGGTATTGAAATGACTTTTCGATCGTAAGAGTGCGAAATGGCTGACCTTTCATAAATTTCAATTTATTTGTATTCATAAAAAGTCATAACTCCAGGTCAGTACTTCTCTGCCGAGTTGTAGATGGCTTGGTGAAATAATGTCTGATGTGGTAGATTACAAAGGCTGTGAACTTTCTCACACAGATTCTAGCTGTTCGTTTATGATAATATAAATCAAAAGATACATTTTGTTCAGATATGATGAATAAGTATAAGCTTTTTTTTTTTAAATTACTCTTTCCAAATTTTATTTCAGACCCGGACTGGCTCCTTTGAGGGCCCTCGGCCAGAGATTAGAAAAGGGCCCCTTACTAGGGAATTTAAGAGGGAATATTATAATATGTGGTACTTGAAAATTGGGCTCACGTGCCTGAAAACCACATTTAACTAATTTAAAGCTTTTAGGGCCCCCTAGTGACGTGGGTTTTCTGGGGTCCTCCTCCTCGCCCACTGCGTAAAGGCTTAAGATTACTGGTAAATAAATAATCAAATTATTATGTTATATATATTGTTGCGGAATTACTCTGCTACTCCTGGGGTTCGTCGTTCTAAAGTCCAGTTGGTGTAAAAAGTTCAAGTAAAAAGTCACTTGTCAGGATGGAACACAAACTTTATTGCTTCTAGAACTTCGTAGAACAGTCAGCTGTACACAATTCACAAGCACAATCTAGCAGTAATGTGCTTTTAACAGTTCGCTTAGATCAGAAGCTCTCACAAATGCTGTATTTCTCACACAAAATAGAACACTTTCACTGGCAAGAATTCAGTGAAAATATACGAGAAATAACAATAACAGTCTCTCAAGACTCAGCGATGAAGAATTTACACACAGCACTTAAATTCAAAGCTTCACAAACAGCGCGGAACACAGCTTCCTTCACAAAGCAAGCGTATTCACTCTCTCAAAGCTTGATCAACACTGAACTGTCGGGGCGATGCGCGCTTCTATAAATAGCCGACGCAGAAGGAACAAGAAGTTTCCAGAAGAGTCGATTTCTCGAGGGTTCTACATAAAGCGTGAATTTTGATTACGTCATAGAAGAGAAATGTTAGGTTATTATGCGTTTTAATGCAGGAGAAACAACTTCCAGGCCCCATTGGGAAAATCGCGCCAAATGACCAAAAAGTCGCCAAGCTTAGCGACTTTTGGCGAAATATCGCCAAATTTGGCGCCAAAAATAAGTCCCCAAATGTGAAGAGATCTAAGCTCTAGGACTAATATTTCTCGAGTTTTCTAGAACCTCTATTGAAAAACAATGGCAAACCGAAACCTCCATATCTCCGGTTTTAATTGGCCGATTTTGATGCAACAAAAAGCAAAATTTATCTATTTGAAGCGTAGAATACGAATTTTAAACCATTTTAAGCCACAGAGCAGCGGGTTGCCCCGAAAATTCGTAACAATATTAAATACTCTTAACTTGTATATCCATTTCTGGGGACCTCTCTGGGGCCCTCGGCAATCGCCGTCCAGCCGACCTGGCCAGTCCGGGCCTGTTTCATCTAAGGACCAGAATATTTTCCTTTCAGTCCCGCTGTAGCCTAGATGCTTAACTCCGTTCTCATAACAGGTAAAGTGAAGCAGCACCGCCTTGACCAGTGCTTGGAAAGATGAGCACCTCTCTCGGCCGGACTGCTGTGGGACCGTGTCCACTAATGAGAGATGACGATTTCACGGGCTAGGTCTCTCATCTGAAATTGGCTCAGAATTAGGAGACCGCACATAGGGGCAAAGTTGGCCTGCCTAATGGACATCCACATAATGAAGTGACCAACATCTCCGGTCGTAGCGGTCAAGCGTCCAAGTAGGCAGCATACCTGGCCGTTAGAAAGAAAATGTTTTTCTTTCATTAAATGCATTTTGTAATCCAGGTCTACTGTGCGTCTGTAAAGATTTTATGTTTTGTTCTTCGTGATAGATTTTATGCTGCTTAGCGTCCATTTTAACAAAAAGAAATTCAATTCTAACCAAAAGATGGCCCTAACTGTCAACTCACGTATTTTAATTACTGATACATGTGAAATTTTGGACGTATTTCACTGAGACATTTTTTTAACAAAACTCAAGCAACGCACGTATGTTCAGCAAACTGCGTCTGAAAAGTCATATACATCGGTAAGTCATATTCAAGCAAAAAGTTGGTGCCAGCTGTCTGAGAGAATTGAAACTGTTTGGTTTATGTGTATAAACCTTGAATTTTGTAATATTACAGTAGACGTACTCGCAACGGTGATGGATAGATTTGTTGCCAAAAATAACTGAAGTGGTTAGTGATTTGAAAAAATGGGGTGCATTGTAAATTCCTCTTCGGGGGCTTTCAAATATATCACAGCATACGTGAAATTATAAGCATATTCAAAGCATAATTCGAAGAACTTACAAGTATGTTCTAAATTTGCTTCATGTATGCCTCGATTGTCGGCGGCCCCACCATGGCCGTGTAGATGAATCACTGAACATGGTAGAAAGCTAGAGTGTGAAGGTCCCGCGTTCGGGCCCGTTCGCGCGTCTGTCGATCTAACGGTCTGGAGTTCTGGTCGGTTTTCTACAGATGTAACGTGAATATGCGTTAGAACCCCTCAAAAAGTAATCCGATTAAGGCAGCCCCACCCTATATACAGATGATGCCCCTCGTGTAGGTTTGCCATAGCACACAAACCAAACCCAATATTGGCATCAGCACTGTTAAACCTAGCCATTTTTATCGGTGCCTATACTCACACTATAACGTTTTATTCTTCCTAAATACTTTTTGGGTCATCCTCTAACTAAGTAATTATACCTGCACGTCCCATACTTATTCGCTCACTTTTGTATATATTGTTGAATCATTAAAAATTCACTATCATCAGGGTAGATTGCCCAAAGTCAACTTTGCAAAACAGGGTTTAAATGCGCGTGTTTTCCACATTGCGCAAGAGATTTCTGCTTCAAAAGATACTCAGAGATGTTTTCCCTCAAGTGGCATATTATGTATTTTAGTAATGGCCACACTCTTTTCAGGTGAAAGGTTCTGCTTAAATAGTCGTCTGCTTTAGCCTCCAAAATTCCATTAGTAGCATGCGTGAGACAGTGAAAGAAATGAAGTATTCTTTTGTTGGCTAAAGAAATTGAAAAGAAAAAATATGCCGAAATCGTGTTCTAGAAAACAGAATGATGCAGAAATATGTGTGGCTAGTATTAAATGCTATTAAATCATCATTTCGCAAGCTTCTTTTTTTTTTTCAGTACAACGCAAGACAAACAAAAATGAAGCGATTGCATGACTAGTGTGCATTTACCGTGAGTGTAGAATCTAAAAAAGCAAAAGTAACGGAATGGCAAACCCATAGTAACCGGCTTATTCCTAAAGTAATGTACTTAAGCATGTCTTAACCCTTTGGGTACGGATTTATTTGAGAAAATATTTGCATGTGGAACGGATGTAATTTTTGGTTGCTTGGAGTAGTATGTAAAAGCAGTACGTTTTACGTAAGAATTAATTTATTTGTAAAAGATTGGTGACATATGTAGTAGATGTCTTCAAGTAATTAGAATTGCAAAAACAAAAATAAATGAATAACAACAAAATAAAACTAAATGAAATAAATGCAAGCTATAACAAAAAACCACTTACTAATAATTATGCAGAGTGTGATATTTCTCAAAGCAAGTTTTGGTTCAAACCAAGCGTGGTCATCCGCTCCTAGGGAAAACAAGTGAATGACGTCTCTCAGACGTCAAATGTACCCAAGGGGTTAAAGGTGACTTACATATTCACTGGAGCCCAAAATTAAGATCATAAGCCCCTGTTTTTCCCAATTATTCAAAATTAATAATAGTAGAATTTCTAAAATTTGTATTCCATATATTTTGAGGAAAGAAAGAAGAAAACAAAGGTATCCTCCAATTTTGAATAAATTGTGTTTAGGTAGAAGAAAATAAAGCGGGCGGCTAAAAGAAAATAAAGCTAAAGGTAGAAGAGAAAAAAAAAAAGCTAATTGGCGGTAAGAAGAAAACAAAGGTATCCTCCAATTTTGAATAAATTGTGTTTAGTGTTAAATTTGGAGCGCAACGTTGAATTTGTCGGTTTAAGCATCTGGGATTTTTGCCTGCAATTTTGTGAATACTGCGTTAAAACCCACAAGTTCTCATATTTGTATCGACGATTCAGACAGATCGAGAATCGTCGGTAGGCTTGAAATTCAGCAATCTAAAGAGGAGGTGGTATGGTTAAAAAAGTGTCATCAAAAGTGGTATCCAAGTAGTGGAATCAATTCCAAACAAGTGGTACACAGTCACACAAGTGGTCGGTGCACAAGCTGCACAGTCTCTCTAATTGGCATTAAGTACAAGATAACGTAGACAGACAACGACTACACAGCTTTTTTAGTGAACTTAGCTTCTGTGGTTCAAGGCAAACAGTATACAGAAAAGTTTGACAGAGACGGCTCTTTACGCCCTACATTTACACCACCAGAGTTGTAGTACTAAGGGAAAAATCTGGAGTGACTCCACTCGACTTTCCGAACACTTACGATTAAGATCATTACCAAGCATTTAAATAAATTTTAATCGATGAATAATTCAAATATATATACCAAATTTAAGCTCAATGGAATGTACCGTTTAACCGCTAGCGCACTTTCAAGAATTTCTCCCCATAGGCCATAATGTAAAAGAAATCTTTGTCGTAGCCCTGTAGAAAAACTATAAGACCTATACACACCAAAATCAATACAGGTCTTGCGACGGTGGTTTATAACATATATACACTTTTTGAGCTCAATCGGAAGTACCGTTTAAACGCTAGCGCATTTTCAAGAATTTCTCCCTATAGGCCATAATGTAAAAGAAATCTTTGTCGTAGCCCTGTAGAAAAACTATAAGTCCTATACACACCAAAATCAATACCGGTCTTGCGACGGTGGTTTATAACATATATACCCAATTTGAGCTCAATCGCATGCCCCGTTCAGGAGCTATCGTGTTCACTCACATACACACAAACACACATACACACACATACACACATACATACATACATCTCGTAAAAATAGCATAAATGAATTCAGAAGACCCCAAAACATGTAAATACACCAAAATCTCGAATTCGAATTTTTTCAATTACAATACTTTCCTTACATGGTACATGTTCGGAAAGTAAAAAGTGGAGGGACGCTCGTTTTACAGCAATTTAACTTAAATATGTACAGTTAGTTAAATAAAAACAATAAATAAAATTAACTAAATCATTAATTGATCTTTATTACTTTGGTGTAACTAATTCAGTTTTGATTATAAAAAACAATCAAATATTCAATCAATAGTGTCCTAAGTGGCTTCTCCACTCGCTCCCGAGAAAAGATGAAAAATTCCTTTACAAATTCAAGATTTTAGAACGAACTATTTAATTTTTTCAACCATCCTTTTTTCCTATTATTCTGTAAACATTCATCTAATGTTATTGCGGTACAAAATTTCTCTGATGCAGATGCAAATAAAAAAATATTAACTATAATCGAACTGATGTTCTACGAACTGTATTTAAAAGGATTGTATAAATCCGTCTCAAATTCTACTTAGATGGTCCAAACAGCTCTTTTTGGTTGCCTTATTGTCGCAGAATTACAAAACGAAAATTTTACCACATTAAAACGGAGTTCAAGTGTCCCCCTTGAAAATAAAAAGTGGGAGGACGAATAAGCTCAAACAAAAAAGTGAAGGCACGTCGTCCCCATGCGTAACCCCCTCGACTACACCACTGCTCAAAACTATAGCCAAAATTGATTTACGGTCGGTCAAAGTAGATGTGTACGTGCATCGTTTAGAAGACGTTGGGCAGAAACTTGTCGAAGTAAATTTAGGAATACTTAAAAATCAGCATTTCTCCATCGAAATCGTTTTTTCGCCCCCCCCCCAAAAAAAAATAAATAAATAAAATAAAATATTTCGCTATGACAGTATATTTCCTTTATTTTGTAAAAGTAATAAACAATTTAAGAAACTGATTTCACTACCACATACGCAAAATTCTTGAAGACCTTCTGAGACTCCTGTTCATTTTATTTCCTAAATCAACGGGATGTGAACTGAAATACAATTCGAAGATTCTTCTCACCATCTTCAACGAAATTCTACAGGAACGGCTTCATTATGCAAGACAGTATTATTTCTTTTTTTTTGTTTATTTACCGTATGTGATACACATAATGCATATTTATCACCGTGGTGCATTCCTTTCCTATACAATTTTTCAATGAAATAGCCATTTCTTTGAACGGATCTCACCTTTTTTTTTATTACGTTTTTTTCTTTCTCGCAGGCAAGAGACTGAAAAGCATCAGTTTTTTACCATATGCAAATCGCATTCATGAAGCTTGAATATTCCCAGAGATACAATTTCAAACAAACCAAAAGAAAAAAAGAATAAAGAACTACTACTAAAAGAATTCATTTCCGCCATAGAACTGAACGCCCTTCACGGAATCATACCCGTAACTGTTATTTGGTTTCGCCATTGACCGTTGCTGGAGTTGAGTTGAGCTGAGAGAGGGAGAGACAGGTAGGAAAATGGAAAACAGGTTGCAGTTTAAAAAAACAAAACAAAAAAAGTTGGAAATACTTTTGCGCGCATTCCATGTTTCAGATAGTTCCATCTTCTCCCCCCCAACCCCCTCCCCCCCTAACGCCCCGTCCGAAGTAGTGTAAAGTAGATGCCGCTAATGCATTTCTGCACGTTGAATTGTATATGGAAAGTGAATGTTTGCATATCTGTCATTACGGACAGTCAATTTGGAATCAACTTAACCCTTTAACGCGTAGTGTTCCCGCTCTATGGGAACACCAAACTGTGACGTTTGTACTGATGCCAGTCACGAAGAATTGATTGGATTTCTATAAAAATAGTTACGGGTGACACAGCTCCACGAGAATCCTTTACTTTTTAGCACGCCATTTCCCGTAAAAAAAATGGTCACGATCATTTTTAACAGCACTGACATCTGCTGAAAAATGGAAGAATGCGAGAACAGCCGGATAGATTGCCCAATGCTGAAAAAACAGCAGCCGTTGCCATCGCTCGACTTAACTACCAGCAAGAGGACGGACGATCGAAACGTTCATCTCGTGCCACAGATCTAGAGACCCTTTTTTTGACGACAGCTGGCTGTGCGCGAGCACAGCCAGCTGTCATCAAAAAAGGGGTCTCTAGATCTGTGGCACGCGATGAACGTTTCGATCGTCCGCCCTCTTGCTGGTAGTTAAGTCGAGCGATGGCAACGGCTGCCGTTTTTTCAGCATTGGGAAAGGGTTGCGCCTCAAAGGGTTAACGGGCGAGATCTGTGTTCCTTAATTTAAAAATGCCCATCGTGGAGGTCGAAAAAATTAATTCACTCTGCGTCCAACAATGCTCATTCTTGAATCAATGTTAAGCGAAAATCTGAGAGAAATGAATCTTTACCTTCCCTAGAATGAAGGACTTCTCTTGTAATTTCGCTGTATTTTTTTTTTTTTTTCATCTCATAGATTACCAGGGCCGTGGCCTCGAAAATTTTATTTCCGCGAACAACTATACCTTGTGATAGAAAAGATGATTGCAAAACTGTAGCTTCAAGATAATGAAGTAAGAATTGAAAAAAAACTATATTTACGTTTATCAAAAAAAAAAAAAGTTAAAGTATGTTGTAAATCTCAGATCCCCTATATAAGAAGGCGATTGGCGGAAGGGGCAGATTCCATTTTTTCCGACTTAGCTCCCTAATTTTGAACCAATTCCAGATGAGGGACCAGCCATCAGAAATCAGCAACCCCAAAGGTAGCCTTAAACATGGAGGACACTGGAAGCCACGACGGATTTTACGCGCACCAGCTCCCACTAGCGTGCACGGTCCCACAGCATCCCATACGCGAGAGGAGTTCACCCTCCCAAGCACTGGTGCTGCTTCACTTTCCGCACTCTTACGGGAACGGAGCTTAGTGACTAGGCCACCGCGGGACATGTTGCAAGTCTTCTGTGTAACTAAACAGTGTACTCCTAATTGTAATTAGAAAATGCAAATTTCGTCTACGACGTCGAAAATGACTTGTGAGCGACGACAGTTGGTCAGCGTAATTTTTTTAAAAAGGGGGGGGGTGAAAACGGCTGATCGGCTTGCTCTCAATGCTTTGTATCGGTGAGACGGGATGTTTGGGAATCTTACCGCCTGTCATGGGTTCACAAACAGGTTCATGGGTTAACTGATTTGCTTTTGGTTTTTAGTCTCTAAAAAATTAATTAAATTCACCAATGAAAAACCCAATTTGTTTAAAAAGACAAAAAATAGCAATAAAATAATATTTTTTATTTATTTTATTTTTATTTTTTCTCTCATGGTTTAACTGATATGCTTTTGGTTTTAAGTCTCTTAAAAAATTAATTCAATTCACCCATGAAAAAACCCGATTTCATTAAAAAGACAAATAAAGCAATAAAATAATATTTCTATATTTATTTTATTTTATTTTTATTTTTTGTTTATTTCCTATTTTTACTGCATTCAATATTTACCCATTTATAAACATATTTTATAATATTTAACCAACATACTATATATATAAAGAAAATGGCAATTAAAAAGAGCTACCCTGGACATGTGTACTGCCAGCTCTGGTTATCACGAAAAAATTTAAATCTTAATTAATTCTGGAAGGCTCTTAGATATTTTCAAAAACGTAAACCTGTAAAGTTTTTTATTTTTATTTTTTATAAATATTTTTTGTCATTGGGCGGGGAACTTGCCGATTAGTCATTGAGTCAAGGATTTGATTTCAGGTTCTAAAGTTTCTATTCAAAAAGTATATTATAGATGTTGTTTGTGAAAGAAAATAAACAGTTTATTTCATTTAATTGCAAGTGATAGTACTAGTATTTGTTTTTCAGGCAGATATGGCGGAAAACTTTCGTTACAACCTGATATTATGCCAAATTACTAAGCATCAACAACTCACTAAGCAGCAACATAATTTAAACTGTAAAAATTAAATCTGGTTTTAATTGTGTTTAACGCCTTCCAGTAATAAGTTAGCTGGATCCCGCTTCGATCATCAGCGCTAAAACGGTATCATTACATGTAATTTTTTTTTTTTCTTTCTTTCTTTTTTTTTCCTTCCAGAGCCACTCAAAGGTGGTTTAAGTCAACTCATACTTTTTCCATATCTCAGTCTCTTTGTGATAAAAGACTAAAACTTTATACATCATCTTAATAAACGTATGGGGGGCGGGGTTTCCTTTTTACTAACTTGGATTTTTTTTCTTGATTTCTTTCTTCCTTTCTTCTTCTTCTTTTTTTTTTTTTTTTTTTTTTTTTTTTTAAGTACTAGGGTGCTAGACAGGTTTTATAAGCATGAACTGTCCGGTGAAGATCTTTTTAACCCATTTGTGCCTGGATATTTTTGCGCATTCTTTATCTTCGATTTATACTGATAACAGAAATAATAGATAAATTTCTGACGTCAACTTCTTGAACAAGGGATGATTTCTTTTAAAATAATTATGCATAAAAATCGAAATATCAACATCCTACTTGGTCATGTAAAAATATTTTGTAGAGTTGAGGCTCGATACTCATGAATAAAGGGTAGGAAAAATAAATAACGTTTTCGACTAATAGCGAAAATGCCGTCCCAAAAAAAGGGACGCTAGGCATAAATGGGTTAAATGTGTTCGCCAGATAAAACGTGGAGGTAAGAGAGAATAGAATGTTGAACGTCGCACAAGGTAATAGATTCCAATTCCTAATTTGTGTTTTATGGAACAAGAAAAGCAAACACGGCACACGCATGGATTATCATGCCCCTTCCGATCAGTATTTAAAATTTCGAAGTATAGTGGGAATGTGCTTGACCAAGATTGTAAAATAGTTTTATTTATCCGATTTTAAGATAGATTTCGATTCCAAAGATGGGTTTTATAGAACAAGAAAGACAAACACGGCACATTCGATGCCCATTCCAAACAGTATTTAAAATGGTGAAGTATAGTTGAAATATGTTTGGCGAAGATTGTAAAACAGTTTCAGTAGGCGATAGATTTCGATTCCAAAAATGTGTTTTTATGGAACAAGAAAGACAAACCCGGCACACTCGTGGATTATGATGCCCATTCCAAACAGTATATAAAATGGTTGAGTGTAGTTGGAATATGCCTGGCGAAGATTGTAAAACAGTTTCAGTAGGTGATTTTAAGATAGATTTCGATTCCAAAGATGGGTTTTATGGTACAACAAAAAGAGTTGATTCTTATTTTAACGTCCCCACTCTAACCTAAACCTAAAAAACTGCCGAAATTTGGCGAGCTTTGCAGTCATGGAGTTGCAGTCTCTATAGATTCATGCTCAAGTTTCAACGCTCCCAAAATAACTAGATGAAAACTAAAGTGAAAAAATGAGCGATAAACGCACCGGTTAAGAAATCTGAAGGCACGTAATATTAAAAAAAATACTTTAATTGGCAACCCAAAATAAGAAAATAAATAATGGAATCTTGTACTTACAGGTTGTTCCAAATCGCCATTTTAATTTAAAATTACGGTCGCCACATAAATACAAAAAATCGTCATGGTAACTGCATGTGTTCAGTTAACGCCACCTTGGCGTGAGTCGGGGTATTGAAGAGGAATCAACCCAAGAAGGACAAACACGGTACACTCATGGATTATGATGCACATTTCAAATAGTTGTTTAAACGATGAAGTGAAGTTGGCGAAGATTGCAAAACAGTTTTAGTAGACGATTTTAAGATAGATTTCGATTCCAAACATGTGTTTTATTGAACAAGGGAGAAAAATGCGGCATACTCATGAATAATGATGCACTTTCCAACTTAATGGAATAAGGAAAGAAAATAGGGAAGGCGCGTGGATTGTGATATGTTTTTAATATATTGTTGCGGAAATTTCTCTGCTACTCCTGGGGTTCGTCGTTCTAAAGTCCTGTTGGTGTAAAAAGTTCAAGTAAAAAGTCACTTGTCAGGATGGAACACAAACTTTATTTCTTCTAGAACTTCGTAGAACAATCAGCTGCACACAATTCACAAGCACAATCTAGCAGTAACGTGCTTTTAACAATCCGCTTGGATCAGAAGCTCTCACAAATGCTGTATTTCTCACACAAAATAAGTCACTTTTACAGGCAAAAATTCAGTGGAAATATTCAAGGGATATAGTACACTATCCCTTAAGACACAGCAATGAAGAATTTACACACAGCACTTTGAAAACAGCTTCACAAAGCAAGCTAAAACACAGCTTCTATAGCACTATCAATTCACACAAAACAAGCGTACTCAGAGCTCTTCACACATTGAATGTTCAACTCGCAACTGACTGACTCCGGGGCGATGCCCGCTTCTATAAATAGCCGACGCAGGAGGTACAAGACAAGAGGTTTCCAGAAAAGTCAATTTCTCGAGGGTTCTACATAAAGCGTGAATTTTGATTACGTCATAGAAGAGAAATGTTAGGTTATTATGCGTTTTTAATGCAGGAAAAATAACTTCCAGGCCCCATTGGGAAAATCGCGCCAAATGACCAAAATGTCGCCAAGATTGGCGACTTTTGGCGAAATATCGCCAAATTTGGCGCCAAAAATAAGTCCTCAAAAGTGAAGAGATCTAAGCTCTAGGACTAATATTTCTCGAGTTTTCTAGAAATCTCATATATTTGAATGGGAAACCGAAACCTCCGTATCTCCGGTTCTAATTGGCCGATTTTGATGCAACAAAAAGCAAAATTTATCTATTTGAAGCGTAGAATACGAATTTTAAACCATTTTAAGCCCCAGAGCAGCGGGTTGCCCCGAAAATTCGTAACAATATATAGCACTTTAGTGCGTAGTTAAAATCTGAAAGTGTCTCAGATTTTCTTACTTTTTTGTGTGTGCATGTGTGTGTGTCTGTGTGTGTGTGTGCATTCGGCGGCTGCATAAAAATTCAAATTCTGTATTAATTTAGATTTAACCTTCTGAAAACTTTAGTGGATATCATAAAGTTCTGTAACTCTTTGTACGTAACTTCACAATTTATTGCATGTCTGTTTGCATAACTGTGCGGGGAGGCTCTGGGGAAGAGGAATCGGCAACGTGAAGTGTAAAGAAGAAGAATAAAAAATTTCTGGTGACGTGTGTGTAAAAGAGTTAGTGTCACATGTCTCTCGTCCAGACGCAGAAATAAAACGTTGCCGTGGAAACGTGAAAAAGACACACTAGTGTCGACATCGAACGCAATCAGCGGCTAAATTATGCAACATGCGATTGGACATCGTGGTTTATTGCCGTACCCAAAGAATAACGTCTGGTTTCTCATGGGTTTTTCGTTAGACTTATAATGTGAATTTCGTTTAACCCTTTAAGGCGCAGTGATCCCGCTCTGGGAACACCAAACTCTGATGTTTTGGCTGTTGCCAGTCACGAAGAGTAGATTTGATTTCTATAAAAATAGTAGCGGGTGATAGAGCTCCACGAGAATCCTTTACTTTTTAGCACGCGATTTCCCGTAAAAAAAATGTCACTATTATTTTTAACAGCACTGACATCTGCTGAAAAATGGAAGAATGAGAGAGCAGCTGGATAGATGGCCCAATGCTGAACAAAGGGCAGCCGTTGCCATCGCTCGACTTAACTACCAGCAAGATGGCGGACGATCGAAACGTTCGCGTGCCACAGATCTAGAGACCCTTTTTTGACCCCCCCTCTAGAAACCCTTTTTTTGTCTCTAGATCTGTGGCACGCGATGAACGTTTCGATCGTCCGCCATCTTGCTGGTAGTTAAGTCGAGCGATGGCAACGTCTGCCCTTTGTTCAGCATTGGGAAAGGGTTGCGCCTCAAAGGGTTAAAGTTCTGAGCCGGAATCGATGTTATGATCATTCTTTGTAATTGTTTCCGCTTATATAAGCTTCTGTTAAAAAATTTCAGAATCACACATAACCACAAAAGTGAACATACAGCTTAGCACATTATGTAGCCGAAAGAGATGGGAATACTTTAGAATTTTGCCATTTTGGAAACTGCTTTCCAAAGAAGCCGCCCCTCGGCGAGCCGCAATAGCATCTCCCTATAACGAACTCGCTTGGTTCCAAGCTGAACAATTCGTCGTAGAGAAAATTTCGTTGGATAACGATTTTTGTAGCTGTTTAATTAAACATTGTAAACTTTGTATGCCCCTTTTAGTGGTTTCGAATTATTATCAGCATGTATGCATGTTGCGGTTTTGTCTATGACATGGAATCACTGTTACTTTCCCAGACTTCATTTTGGTACATTATACTGTCTAAAATCTGTTCATGACTGGTGCATGAAGCAATTTGCAGTTTCTGTAAAGTTGGAGAAATTCACGCCATCTGTCGTTCATTCCCTTCCACTGTTTTCTATTTTCCTTTCAATTCTGCCGAAATCATACTATCTTCATCCTCAAAATCAATATTGCCTGTCACATACTGATAATAAAAAAAAAATAAAACTCTGAAAAATGTGTTATATTGAGACTATTTTTAATGTCAATAATGATTTAGTGTAGAGTGACCAGATTCCGAGATAAAAAAATGCAGGACATCATTGCAGTTGCAGTCGGAGTGGAATAAGCCAACTTTGCATTGGTTGATTACGAGAAATATCATTTGGAGGCATCACTTTTTACCCTGTTGTGCTCAATCTAGTTTTACCCCTATATCTATGAGTGTAACTAGTAATACTTTTCTACAAAGATGACCTGGCAACACTTTATAAAAAAAAGTGTTGAATGTAGCAAATTATCGATGTCAAAACATTATTACTTTCCGAACATGTACCATGTAAGGAAAGTATTGTAATCATGAAAAAATTCGAATTCGAGATTTTGGTGTATTGACACGTTTTGAGGTCTTCTGAATTCATTTATGCTATTTTTACGAGATGTATGTATGTATGTGTGTGTGTGTGTGATGTGTGTTTGTGTGTATGTGAGTGAACACGATAGCTCCTGAACAGGGCATGCGATTGAGCTCAAATTGGGTATATATGTTATAAACCACCGTCGCAAGACCGGTATTGATTTTGGTGTGTATAGGACTTACAGTTTTTCTACAGGGCTACGACAAAGATTTCTTTTACATGATGGCCTATGGAGGAAAATTCTGGAAAGTGCGCTAGCGTTTAAACGGTACATTCGATTGAGCTCAAATTGGGTATACATGTTATAAACCACCGTCGCAAGACCTGTATTGATTTTGATGTGTATAGGACTTACAGTTTTTCTACAGGGATAAAATAAAGATTTCTTTTACATTATGGCCTATGGGGAGAAATTCTTGAAAGTGCGCTAGCGTTTAAACGGTACATTCGATTGAGCTCAAATTGGGTATACATGTTATAAACCACCTTCGCAAGACCGGTATTGATTTTGATGTGTATAGGACTTACAGTTTTTCTACAGGGCTACGACAAAGATTTCTTTTACATTATGGCCTATGGAGGAAAATTTTGGAAAGTGCGCTAGCGTTTAAACGGTACATTCGATTGAGCTCAAATTGGGTATACATGTTATAAACCACCATTGTAAGACCGGTATTGATTTTGATGTTTATAGGACTTATAGTTTTTCTACAGGGCTACGACAAAGATTTCTTTTACATTATGGCCTATGGTGAGAAATTCTTGAAAGTGCGCTAGCGTTTAAACGGTACATTCGATCGAGCTTCAATTTGGTATATATGTTTGAATTATTCATCGATTGAAATTTATATAAATGCTTGGTAATGATCTTAATCGTAAGTGTTCGGAAAGTCGAGTGGAGTCACTCCAGATTTTTTATCTTGAAATATCTGCATATCGATACCCATATATAAATTGTATTCATTTTCTCTGCAAGCTATGACCGACACAGAATGCAGGACATTTTGCAGGGCAAATGCAAAAATAAGGACATTCTTACGTTTTTTGGTACGTAATGCAGTTTGAAGGAAAAGACGAAAAAAAAAAAAAAAATTGTCCTGCAAAATGCAGGACGTCTGGTCACCCTAATTTAAGGTTACTAAGCCCACCATTAAAAAATTTCGTGATAGGTACAAATTCGTTTTGGGGAGATTTCGTTATAGGATGACTCTGTTACTTAACTTTTGCAATACATTTCTTTGTTTGAAAAAAAAAATTAGTTTAAATTTAGTTTTTTGACTTTAATGTTTGTTTTGCTTTGTGGCAAGACTAGACGAGGGGCATCTGCCAACGGCGAGTGGTATTTTTTTTTTTTTTTTTTGCCTTGGTCGGGGGACTAATCACTGAACTCCGTTCCCGTAAGAGCATGGAAAGTGAAGCAGTATCCGGCTTGACCAGTGCTTGGGAGGGTGAACTCCTCTCTACGCTAAGGGGATCTGGTGCACCTAAAATCCCTCGTGGCTCCAATGTCCTCCAAGTTTAACGCTACCTGTGGGGGTGCCGATTTCAGTTGGTGGTTGGTCCCTCATCTGGAATTGGTACAAAAATGGGGACCAATGAACAGAAGTCCAACCCCCTTCTGGGGGACAATGGCACCTCAATCGAGAGAGGGGTGGCAGTCCAACCAAGGGGCAAAGGCACTCTTTCCATGGATTAGTGCAATCGTTTATCCATGGACAAGAGAACAACAACAAAAAATTAGTCCAGCAGTGGTCTGAGCGCTGAACTCCGTTCCCATAAGAACGTGGCAAGTGAAGCAGCATCCGGCTTGGCCAGTGCTTGGGAGGGTCAACTCCCTCTCGGCTCGACTAACTGTGGGACCGTGTACGCTCGTGGGAAATGGTGCACGTAAAATCCGTCGTGGCTCCAATGTCCTCCAAGCTATTAAACGATACCTCTGTGGGTGGCGATTTCAGGGGGGTGGGTCCGTCCTCTGGAACTGGCTCAAAATGAGGGGACCCCGGTCTAAAGTCGCGCTTCCTCCCACTGGGGCCCACCAAAAATGGAAGGTGCCCCCCTCTGCCCATCGCCGCCCTATTAGGGGCGGACCTAGCACCGCACGCGTGTGCCGGGGGAATGAGCAACAACTTCAAAAACAAAATTAAATTTCAGTACCACTAAATACTCTTGTGTCAAGTTATCCCAAGACACGCAGAAGTATCAAGCTGTTCTTATGTTTATATCAAGAACAACACATGAACTCCCCTTTAACCCTTTGAAGCGCAACCCTTTCCCAATGCTGAAAAAAGGTCAGCCGTTGCCATCGCTCGACTTAACAACCAGCAAGATGGCGGACGATCGAAACGTTCATCGCGTGCCACAGATCTAGAGACCCTTTTTTGACGACAGCTGGCCGTGCGGCACGGCCAGCTGCACAGCCAGCTGTGTCAAAAAAGGTGACTCTAGATCTGTGGCACGCGATGAACGTTTCGAGATCTTCCGCCATCTTGCTGGTAGTTAAGTCGAGCGATGGCAACGGCTGCCCTTTTTTCAGCATTGGGAAAGGGTTGCGCCTCAAAGGGTTAACGTTATTTGTATCTTAAATTGGTGTTTTTGCGTTACTAGTGACTAAGCTTTTGGAAAGTATTAATAAAATTTATCGTCTATTATGATGCATATCGTCTATTATGATGCGGACAGTGTCCCCTTAACCCTTTAACGCGCAGTGTTCCCGCTCTGGGAACACCAAACTCTGGCGTTTTTATGTTGCCAGTAACGAATAACAGATTTGATTTCTATAAAAATAGTTGCGGGTGACATAGCTCCACGAGAAACCTTTACCTTTTAGCAGGTCATTTCCCGTAAAAAAAAATTGTCGCGATTATTTTTAACAGCACTGACAGCTGCTGAAAAATGGAAGAATGCGAGAACAGCTAGATATATTGCCCAATGCTGTGCCGGCACAGCCAGCTGCGTCAAAAAAAGGGTATCTAGATCTGTACCACGCGATGAACGTTTAAATCGTCCGCCCTCTTGCTGGTGGTTAAGTCGAGCGATGGCAACGGCTGCCCTTTTTTCAGCATTGGGCAATCTATCCAGCTGTCCTTTCATTCTTCCATTTTTCAGCAGATGTCAGTGCTGTTAAAAAGAATCGTGACCCTATTTTTTACCGGAAATGACGTGCTAAAAAGTAGAGGATTCTCGTGGAGCTATGTCACCCGCAACTTATTTTTATAGCAGTCCAATCTATCCTTCGTGACTGGCAACAGTCAAAGCGTCAGAGTTTGGTTGTTCTCAGAGCGCGAACACTGCGCGTTAAAGGGTTAAAATTCAACTATTACAAAAAAAAAATACACTCTCGAGGAAGAAAGAAAGAAAAAAGCATGAAATAGAAGGAAAATATAAAATGTCATGAGTGAACGACATTTTTCTGTTTTTATGTCTTTTCTTTGCCAATGTCAGGGTTACGTTCCGTGAAAACGAAATAAAAATTGAACGCGAGCATTATGCGGTGCTTCCTTACACAAAGGAGAGGAGTTCGAGCACGCAATTCAAGGACAGGCGTTGCGACGTTTCTATCCTATTTCGTTTTACTCTGAAAAATGTAAATTCCAATAGTACGAAAAAAGAAAAAAGAAGAATATTGCAATGCACTTTTCTCTTTTGTGGTACACTGCGATGACTCACCTGCTTGCTTTTGTATTGTTACGAATGTATTGAGCATTCAAGGACTTGTCAATGTATCCATGATTTCGAATCAGGTGATTTAAAAATCGGCGATTTCAATGAAATATTGATGACTATGTCATTTTATCTCTCACCCCTTTGTTGAAAATTGTCCCGAAAATGTGACATAAAAGTATGCGACATAATTTTACATATATTTAAATACTATTAGTTCACAACAGCTTTAATCTATTGTTACACTATTTCGTAAGCTGTAGAATAGGCATCACGTGTATTTTTTACATATTTAAATACTATTAGTTCACAACAGCTTTAATCTATTGTTACACTATTTCGTAAGCTGTAGAATAGGCATCACGTGTATTTTTTACATATTTAAATACTATTAGTTCACAACAGCTTTAATCTATTGTTACACTATTTCGTAAGCTGTAGAATAGGCATCACGTGTATTTTTTACATATTTAAATACTATTAGTTCACAACAGCTCAGCTTTAATCTATTGTTACAATATTTCGTAAGCTGTAGAATAGGCATCACGTGTATTTTTTACATATTTAAATACTATTAGTTCACAACAGCTTTAATCTATTGTTACAATATTTCGTAAGCTGTAGAATATGCATCACGTGTATTTTTTACATATATTTAAATACTATTAGTTCACAACAGCTTTAATCTATTGTTACACTATTTCGTAAGTTGTAGAATAGGCGTCACATGTATTTTTCTATAAATAGGTGACAATCCTAAAAATTTCAACATAGGTTCACCAGGCGAAATACGCGAAAGAGGACAGATAAAATGACATAGTCAATTAATAAATTAATATCGTTTTAATGTGGCAATAATGAAACTAAAAAATTAGGGGGGGGAAGGGGGGGGGAAGGGTCTCCACCTGACGAGGCTCGAACAGCCGAGTTTATAATTAAATATACATATATATATATAAACGGGGTTCCTATATTGTGATTATTCTGTCCTAAACATTTTTTTTTTTTATTTATTTTTTTTTTCTTATTTACTAGATTAATCTTCTGTCATACTAATAACTTATTAATCCTACTTTGTCACTAATAATAATCAATATATTTTTTAAACAATATGTTATATTTAACTTTGCTATACTATCTATTTTATTCAATCATTTTAATTTATTATTATTCGATATATATTTAATTATATTAATATACCTGGATACTCTTAACAGGGGCGTAGCCAGAAATTTTTCATGGGGGGGGTTACGACTACTACAACTCATGTATATGTATACGTGTGTGTGATAATGTAGTGAAGAATATACATTTTGTATGGCAAAAAATTCCTCATGGGGGGTTATGACCCCCCTAACCCCCCCTTGGCTACGCCCCTGCTCTTAAAATTTAATAATATTACCTTTTAGTATTTGGCAACTCCTATACATTCTTCTTTCCACTTTTACACTTTTATTTTGTGGCAACACCATTTTTCACTCTTTACAATTCTTAACATTGGCAACACATATTACTTGTTCAAATTTCAATGAGATTTCCATGTGCTCAAGGTCTGGTATGTAAAATTATAATTGCTATTTCTAATTTTTGTTATCTTTTTGATTTCTTCTTTCCTTTATATAGTAGGGTAGGGCCCAGATGTGTGGAGTTAATATCTCTTCTGATATGCCACACAACCGAAACCCTACTATTTGGTTTGCTCTAAATTATAATCCACTGTTTGTGGCCCCTGACGATGGTGACAGTGGTTATAATTTCCGTTCCATTCTATTATCACAATAATTCTTGCACTTTATTTGGCTTCAAAATCTGGTTTCTAATTCTTGCTAATAGTGTTATATTTTTATGCGAGATATGTCGTATTTGTAGTGTGTTTTGTGTTTTACTTATTAGTTATTAGTTTTATATATATATATATATATATATATATATACAGTATCTGGACATATTGTTATACACGTTTCAGTTTTATACGCCAGATCTGAAGCTCGGAACCATCATGCAATTTTAGTACATCAATACATACAAATGAACTAACTACGGCAGGGGCTTTAAAATTTTAGGATTCTTCATAGCAAGCTGTACTATAATACACTGTAATAAAGAGTAAACCTTTATAAGTTATAAAGCGTTCCAAAACATTTATTAAAAATCGAAATTTCGCAGAGTTTGTCACATTTATGATAAAATTTTCTCTGCAACTCTACGGGTTTTTTTTCTGATTTATTTTTCTGAAAAATTACATAAAGTGCAAAGATCTTTTGTTTAATACAGTGGGTAGTGCAACTTATGAAGGTTCCTACTGAATTTTTTCAAGTCTCTGGCACAATTAGTTTATTTTAATTTCTGTACCAAGACTATAAAGCAGACTTGTTTCTTCCAACTACAGCCTTACAAAACAAGACTTAATATTTGGTTTTCGGATATTCAATCATAATAAACGCACGTATCTATATAAGTGCAATTTACTTCATTATGTAGATACGACTGTGTTTCCCCGCAACTAAGACCCGGTCATTAATTTTTGCTGCAAAAGACAACTAGGGGGGCTTAGTTTGGGGGGATGAGTTATTTTTCATGCACAATATATTAACAAATGTTCGAGTTCGTAAAAATAATATATTTACGTATCATTGTAATCAAGATATGTCGTTTTCTACTAAAAAATTGTGCTAAAACTCCCAATACCGAATTCCGGCCTGATTTTCTTTGCAACTTCATTTCTTTTGAGATCATTCGCCTTACTCTCTCATATTTTGCAATCGAGTTCTCATCAAATGGGGCTTTATGTCCAAGTAGCCTGCTCCTAGCGCATTGGAAACACAACTGTCCGTTATTTTTATTCCATGCATTCTTCACTCAAGTAAGGACGTCTTGTAGACATAAGCGTAAAGTTTTCAAAATTATTGGGGGGGGCCGGGCCCCACAACCACATATATTCACGTCAGTGGCGTAGCCAAGGGGGGAGGGGGTCATAACCACCCCCCACGAGGAATTTTTCGCCATACAAAATCTATACTCTTCACTCCCTTATCATACACCCGTATACATATGTGAGTTGCAGAAGGCGTAACACCTCCCCCCCCCATGAAAAATTTCTGGCTACGCCACTGATTCACGTACATATAACTTTCTCATAGCTGCAACCTACTACGGACTATAATAACCACTTTCTACATGATTTTTCGGCTTAAAATATAGCAAAGTTTTTGTGCTGCACGCGCGAGCTGGTTAATATTTTGAGAAAAATAATTTAAAAATATACTGTTTACAAAAAGTGGTTAATTATATTCCGTAGTAGTTGGCAGCTATGACTTACTATATATAAGTGTAAATTATTGGAGGTGCTCGAGCTCTATGGGTCCATAGAATTCTACACCTATGTAAGGTAAGTATCCATGTTAGTATCTTCCTACCATGTTATAAGTTAAAAATAGAAGCAAAGTAAAAAATGCAAAGGAGGAAAAAACAAACACTTTCGATGAGAGTGCATTTTAGACACATCTGAACTTCTCTTCATTTCATACTTTACATTGCATAATCTGATTTTAATTAACCAGAGCCTGGCGAGGGCAGTTTATAGTAACATTGTGTGTTACGTGACGTCACAATGAATACTAAATAATGATTGAAATCAAAAGAAGAAAATTTTTAAAAGTACAAGTAAAGGTTTTTTTTAAACGTTTGTAAATGGCGTTAATACTTTTTTTTTATGTTAGTATAAATTAGTTTTCTGTATTTAGTGGTAAATTATTGGGTGGGCTGAGCCCCTGTTCACAATTTATTGGGGGGGCTCAAGCCCCACGGGCCCATATAACTCTACGCCTATGCTTGTAGATTACGGATCACAAAGTTTCTACGCTGATTTCTCTTCATTTTGTCTTTCAATAGAGTCACTGATTTCCGAGGGCAAATGCTCTTTAAATGGTTTGTTTTAGTGCTCTTTGCACTCATTTCGTATGAGCACCGGAATTTATTGTCCTTTGGATTTATTTTTAAATCACTAATCGTCCATTATTCGCGGGACGTATTCAGGACGCTGCTAAGACTTTTTTTTAGGAGCGTAGGGTGTGGGGGGAGCTGTCAGTAAACTACCAAATCAAATATCAGTGTTTACCAACTTATTTATATTTTTAACAACTATTACCAACTTCTTACTTTTGCCAACTAGGTTTGTGTAATTTTACCAAGTGTACCAGAAAGTAAATTAAGTTTATGGTATTTTTTTTTTTTTAAGTTTGCCAACTAGGTATGAAATTTTGCCAAGTTTAACAGAATTTGCATGTGGTAGGGGGGGAGCCTCCCCCACTCCAACTTTAGCAAGGCCTTAGACGTATTGAATTATGAATTCATGCGTGTTGCGTCTGCACTTTGTTACTCAGCAATAGGGAGCCCACAGCTTATTTTACGGGTAGGACTTATATTAAGTTTTGTAAGACTCATTTACAAAAAAAAAAAAAAAAGTTGCCTTAAGTTAGCTGCCACGTTTCTCATTTTTTTTTTCTTTTTCTTTTTTTTTTACAGAGTATGGAGTAAAGTATTCCTTCTTTAACCCTTTACCGCACAGTGTTCCCGCTCTGGGAACACCCAACTCTGACGTTTTGGCCGTTGCCAGTCACGAAGAATAGATTTGATTTCTATCAAAATAGTTGCGGGCTGTCGTCAAAAAAGGGTCTCTAGATCTGTGGCACGCGATGAACGTTTCGATCGTCCGCCATCTTGCTGGTCGTTAAGTCGAGCGATGGCAACGGCTGCCCTTTTTTCAGCATTAGGAAAGGGTTGCGCCTCAAAGGGTTAAAAGAGATGAGACACACTTCCAAAATTCTGCGGCTAACTTAACATCGGAATCAGGACTTAGGAATACCAACGTATTACATCCATTCAGAAAATGCCCCATGGAGGAAGGAATTACTCATTCTTTTAGTTTCTAAATTTCGGAACATATCATTACGTTTTTTTACATTCTTTTTTGAAGATTATCATTTTTTTCTTTTTTTTCAGTGTTCTGAAGGCTTTTCTCCTCTGCGAAGAATTTTCGTACATCCTGCTTTAACGGTTCAAAACTAGATGGAAGCAAAAAAAAAACCCTGATATTTCACGGAGTAACCTATTGTTATCGAGCTCATTAGCAGGTAATATCATGTTATATTTTCACGAGTATGTTCTTACACCTCATGCAACAACAACACACGCTCGTGGAGAAAATAGACGTTCCATTATTTCACATCTGCTCGCTGTGTATACGTATATATACACAGATGGTATATTACACCTCTTCATCCTTGTTTTATTTCGTGTATAACTAGAATTTTCAATTTTCTCCCAGACACTCCTTAATTGTATATCTGTTTCAATTCCGTTCTCACGTTTTTTTTTAATCCCCCGCCTTCATTTTCGGTGGGCGAAGGAAGATAGGAGCGTAGACAGTGTTGAGAATTGATTCTGCGTTTCTTCCTGTAAAAAAATTGAAGGCTTAATACGATTTTAAAGAACTGGTCCAGCTTTTGGCTTTTCTTGGTTTTTCTGTCCGCGTCAGTCCGTTTTAGCCCGTTCAGCCTGGAATCTCGGGGCTCGAAATCAACGGTGGTCAGCTGGTCCGAAACGACCAAGATAGAGTGCGGACCAGTAGATTACAAGGTCTGCGGAGGCCTGGATGCCAACCCAGCAGAAAAAAAAAATCATATAAAAAAATATAATAAACATTTCTGCACGGTTCAAAATTTAAAAGAGGGAGAAATAAATGTTTAATCCGCGGTAAAAAGATGGAAAATTTTTGCCCTTTAGGTTTTTCGATGCGACAGTTTAAAAATAGCATATTTTTAAAAGCAGTACATTTTCTTCGAAACAGGATTTCCTTTAAAAAATTCCCAAAAATCTGTAAAATGTAAGTACGATTTTTTAACAAATTTCATTTGAAAAAGAATGTAGTTTCCGATGATGTAAAAAATATAGTGTTCGGACGAAAATATAGCTCCTGATAACGTAAAATGCGAGAAAAATGGCCAAAACACCGTACAAAACATAAAATAACTCAAAAACTATTAATCCGATTAATTTCATTTTTACGGCACATGAGGTTCTAATTATTTTGTAACTATCTTCTCGAGGAATTTATAATTGGTGTAAAATACTATTATCAAATTCTTCCGAACTCATATTTCCTAATGCAGCTATTTCAAATAAGTCCCCCGTTTGTTTATTTCTGGCGGATTCCCGTTTGGAATGCAGGAATGACCTTAAGAATGAAAAACCATGTGAAAAAAGGGAACACCCTCAGTTGTCTTGGCAACGCGTCACATCACGTCACGCCACATGCCGATTTTCCCCTGCCGGTTCTTCATTAGCGGAGGCCTTCCAGAGGACGAAAACAGGACAAAAATAAAATAGCTCAAAAACTATTAATCCGATTAATTTCATTTTTACGGCATTAGCTTTCGCTTGTCCTATTTAGTCAGTGTACCAAATTTCGTTCAGATCCGTCGAACGGCCTGGACGCGTATAGCGAACGAACGGACAGACTTTCCTCTTTTATATATATAGATATAAATCTAAATCATATTTAAATGGATCTAATACATCATCAATTCTGTATTTAGAAGGTAGCCTATACTTAGTACCTCTTTTCATGATCTGTTGAAGTTTAAGATCTTTTATAATAGAAATATCACCAGTAACTATATCTGTCCACAATCAGAATTAACAAAAGAATTATATTGACCACTGATACAAAGACAAGGTACCTCATCATCAGTTACAAAACTCCTGCAAAAAGAGTTATAATTAAAGATCTTTCTACCCATAGGTATAGGGTATTTGAAAAAAATTATTTAGACAGATGTGCGGTAAAGGGAAAAGATCAGAGTGAGACGAATAAAGTTTACTTAAGTTAATCCTATTAAAAACAGTGTTGGTGTAATTAATTACAAAATTGGTGTTTAACTGAGCATTAATGAGTTTGTTACATACTAAATTGTAATTTAGTGAATTTGCTCGAACAACTATTAAATCAAAAATCAAGTGAGAAAAATGATCTGTGAAAGTGTGTGAAGTGAAAACTTTATAATATTTTATGAGGTGCTACTTTTTCAGAGAGAATATGTAGGCACGTATTTTCAGCCAATTATGGTCATATTAAAAATCTGTTCTTTAATTTATGTAACATATTTTTAATGATGATACTAAAATAGTTTTGCAGTATAAAAAAAAAATCTTAATGAATATACACAAATTAGCTCATATGAGGAAAACAGATTCTTAACTCTTTATTTCTAAAAATATCATGTGACTTCTATACATAAATACAAATAAACTATTTATGTCGAGTCCTTCAGAATTTTTAGAATATCTCATTGTTAGCTGTACTATTATACACAGTAATAAATGATACATTTGTATCAGATACGGAACTTTCAGAAAAAATTCTTAAAAATGGAAAATTTAGCAAGAAATATCATTCTACTACAACTTTTGTTGTGCAACTTCATGTTGAAGACTTCCAGATAGTTTCATAAAAGCACTAATGTTTCATTTATTCGGTGTGTCGTGCAGCCGGCGAAGAGTCATCCTGAATTTTTTCAATTTCTTGGGGCAATTAGTTTATTTTTCTTTGTGTAGAATGTCCTTGAGAAAGATTCAGTTTCTTAGAACAACACCCTTAAACAGTCAAACACTTCGTAACATACTATTTTCTTAGCATCAGTTAATCTTGCAGCAAAGGATGCCTCGTAAGTTTGTGATGTGGCACGGTTACAAGGCCTTAATTCTTAGAATTACAAATAGTCATAGTCATTTTATTTATACGATGGAAAAATAAATGTCATTTTTACGAAAACAAAAAAGGGTACTTACGTATTATCCTGGTGGTCCGCCAAGACGAGCGATTTTTCGCCAAGAAAAATGCCGGGCGCTTGAAATTATTGATGGTTTGGAATACGATTGGCAACAGTTTGCCAGCACATTGGACAAAACCTCACAAAAATATTTCACAAAAGCCCATTTCACAAAAACAGTTCGGCGAGAATGACCGCCGGGATAATAATTAAGTACCCAAAACAGATATACAACTGTTTTACCAGGGGAAAAAAAACTAAAAACTAAAAAGCAAACATTTCGTAAAATATTTACTATGCCTGTGTAAATCGTAAGGCAAAGAATACATAAAAGTCCATGTTTCATTGTAATGGTTCAGCTTCAATTCTTACAGCGATAAACCAACAATTAAAAATTAAAGTAACAACGATGAACTAACACAAAAATGGTGCAACAAACCATTACATGCCTCTACAACAATTGAATTCTGGCAATGACTCTGTAATAATGAACTCTGCAAAAGTAACTTTCAACATTTGTCACATCACTTCTGACAAACGTCATAACTGCTGATCATAACTTTCTAACGATTAACGATTTAATTATAATTTTGTAAAGACTTTCCTTCATCTAAAAAGTTGAGGGGTAAAAATAAAAAAACATCGACCTTCAGTGAAAAATCCTTCAGTGGTATTTCCGGCTTCAGAATGAAGTTTGGTAAAAGAATTAGAACGTTCTTCCAGCGTATCAGGCAAGTACCGTTTGGCACTACTTTTTGGCATGGTCAGAAAATTAGAATTTTATCAATATGATTTACATAACTATACATAGTTAATAGAAGTAGTTTGAATCATGAAATGGGGCTGAACCAGCCGCAAACTTTCCATGGAAAAACTTTAAACCATGATTCGATTCCATTGATCAGTTCAAGAACTAAATCCAGGTTCAACGTGTCTCCATGGAAAGGTTGCAGCTATTGGCACCATTTTAGGGGAACCAGAGGCGGGGCGCGCGAGGCCTCAGGTGAAGCGCAAGAGCGGGGCCTCTTCTCTATCATGTCTTATGCGATAGCAATAAAATGGCCCAGGAGCGGGGCCTCTATAAGCGCGGGGCCTTAGGCGATCGCCTACATTCGCACCCCCCTTGGGCCGGCCCTGGGGGAACAGTTAAATACTTTTATTAACAGCTTACTCAGGGAAGGGGAGAAAATCTATCGATTACTTGTAAACAGGGTGCGAACTGAACATTTTCTCCAGGGGGGGGGGGGGGGGACATTTGAAAGTAAACATTCTCCAGGGGGGGACACTTGAAAAGAAGAAGGAGGGAAGGTGCAAATGATTCCCTCACATGATATTACTTGACAAATGTGTCGCCGACAAGTGTGAGAACTGACTTATATTCAAACAAAAGTCATAGATTGTTTGTTCTATGGAATTACAGATACACAAGCTACATACAATGTACCTGTATTGGAAGCCACCCTTGAGGGTTTTAGCTTAAAAAAGAGACGAAATTTTAAGGCAGTCGCCTTAGAGTACGGTAACAAACGATAACATACAACCTTCATTTTGCGTTCTTGACTTCAATCCCAAATCTTCACTCACCAGTTTAGCATTTCTTCAGCAGGGGATAAATAGTATCCCTGGCAGGGATCCATTAATATTTCTCTAGCCAGGGATATTACATTCTTCAGCCGGGGACGATCCCCGGCATCCCCCCCCCACCCGTCAGTTCGCACCCTGCTTGTAAAAATGATGAATGTGAGCATGTTTTTTTTTTTTTTTCCTTGGTAAGGGTGGTAGTAGAGGGTGGAAGTGTGAGGTCCAGAGTTCTGACTGTCGATCTAGATCGAATTAGAAACCCTTAAAAAAAAAAAATTCCACCGACCAAGACATTCCTCCCTTTGACAGATAGCATCATGTGACTTTGCTGCGTGACGTGTGTGCTTTGCCATTACAAAACAAAGCATTCGGACATTCCGGAATGCTTCGATTTTGAGCGTACGCATATGTCACACGTGTTATTTGTCTGGCAAGAAAGAAATTTTTGATTTGCACAAGTAAACAGGATGGTTGCAATTACACTTCCCTTATAAGTAGGGTTCTACAGGGTGTCTCCGAATTCATGGACCGAACTTTAAGTATAGGTAAAATACATATGAAGAAGTATTTTTTGTGTAGTAACGTGGGATTGGAAATTAAAAGTACCAAGCGATTTCAGCAAGATGGGGATCCATCCATTTTCGCAATAATGTGCGCTACTACTTCATGATTTCCCTTTTCCGACCATACTTTTCGACGAGGGTTAGAAATAAAAAAGTGTTCATTTTTAATGAATTTTTAAACTTTGGTGCATTTAGGATGCTTAAAAAACCGGAAAAAAACTTCAAAAATTCATTAAGAAAGAACAAATCATGTTACAAAATTGCAGTTTGCATATAAAAGATTAGAGATATTCCGGATATTTTTATTGGAAACTTGCTTCCCATTGTGCAGTTCAGCGACACTTACCGGTGACATTTGGCACTACAACTTTTCTTGCCATAAAAACAAATCCAATCACTTATAAACCTTTTTCTGCAAAACCGCAATTTTCTATCATTATTTATTCTTCTTTAATGAATTCTTAAAGTTTTTACGGACTCTTTGATCACCTTCTATTTAATATTCTCGTAGAACTCATCCTTAGCAGGAATATTTATTTTTCAAATAAATAACATTTTTTCAACACCATTTTCTTGCAGTCCATCGTGCTCGAAAAAAAATAAAAATGATGGGATTGCAGAACTAGAACAAGACGAAACAATCATGTTAGCTGAACATATAGATTTTATTGAAAGCTTTAACGACAGGTATAGTTCGGTGATCGCTTATAACATGATAACTGAAAGTAATTTGCCAACATCCTTCAAAAGATCGAAAAACAATCGCTCTGAAATATTAGCTGAAAATAAAAAACGCAGCCATAACATGGAAGAACTACAAGAGAAGTTTAAAAACGTATTTCAAGACTATGCGTCAACTGGATTTGAAGAAATGAAAATCGAAGAAGAAACTGTTTTTGAAAACCTCGAAGAAAAAGCAGAAACATCTGCTGAAGAGGAGAAGGGAAGCGTAAATCTGAACCGTACATGCGAATCAACTCGATTGGATGAACCAGAAAAAGAAAGAACATCTGCCGAAAATAAGAATTTAGCTGTGAAATTATATGAAGGAGACAATCCAGTCGTTAGAATCATGGACCCTGCTAAAGAAAAAACTAACCACGAAGCAATAGTTAAACCTGAAAGCGAAAAAGTAGAGTACATGACAATTGAACTATATAACTGTAATTTTCAAACAAGAGTAATTCAAACAAGAGTAATTTCCAACAAGAGTAATGATTCGGAAACAGAAGTAGAAGAAAAAAAGAAAAGAACCGCTGAAAGTCAAAACCCCGAACACTCTGGATTGGATTACATATGTAATACAACTGATTCGTCTAAAGACAGCTGTGCTTGTGATGCATTTGAAGAAATAGAATTTACTCACGAGACTCAATTAGATGATCGTGGAACAGAACATAATGATATAGATGATTCTTTAAGTTCAATTTCTACATCACTTGAAGAAGAAGACAAATATGAGTTAGAAGATCATGAAATATTCTATGATTTTACCAATTACGACGACTACCCTAACAGCAGTGACTCGGAAGAAAGCTTCCAATCAGATGAAATAATGATTACATCTCAAATAATTGACCGAAAGGAACTCCTCTCGAAATTGAAGAAGGACAAGTGGAATACATTGATTCCTTCAGATGGTGAGGAGAATATCCACGAGCCAGATCATGAAATATTCTATGATTTTAACAATTAAGACGACTACCCTAACAGCAGTCACTCAGAAGAAAGCTTCCAGTCGGACGAAATAATGATTACATCTCAAATAATTGACCGAAAGGAACTCCTCTCGAAATTGAAGAAAGACAAGTGGAATACATTGATTTCTTCAGATGGTGAGGAGAATATCCACGAGCCAGATCATGAAATATTCTATGATTTTAACAATTAAGACGACTACCCTAACAGCAGTCACTCAGAAGAAAGCTTCCAGTCGGACGAAATAATGATTACATCTCAAATAATTGACCGAAAGGAACTCCTCTCGAAATTGAAGAAAGACAAGTGGAATACATTGATTTCTTCAGATGGTGAGGAGAATATCCACGAGCCAGATCATGAAATATTCTATGATTTTAACAATTACGACGACTACCCTAACAGCAGTCACTCAGAAGAAAGCTTCCAGTCGGACGAAATAATGATTACATCTCAAATAATTGACCGAAAGGAACTCCTCTCGAAATTGAAGAAGGACAAGTGGAATACATTGATTTCTTCAGATGGCGAGGAGAAGATCCTCGAGCCAGATCATGAAATATTCTATGATTTTAACAATTACGACGACTACCCTAACAGCAGTGACTCAGAAGAAAGCTTCCGTTCGGACGAAATAATGATTACATCTCAAATAATTGACCGAAAGGAACTCCTCTCGAAATTGAAGAAGGACAAGTGGAATACATTGATTTCTTCAGATGGCGAGGAGAAGATCCTCGAGCCAGATCATGAAATATTCTATGATTTTAACAATTACGACGACTACCCTAACAGCAGTGACTCAGAAGAAAGCTTCCGTTCGGACGAAATAATGATTACATCTCAAATAATTGACCGAAAGGAACTCCTCTCGAAATTGAAGAAGGACAAGTGGAATACATTGATTTCTTCAGATGGCGAGGAGAAGATCCTCGAGCCAGATCATGAAATATTCTATGATTTTAACAATTACGACGACTACCCTAACAGCAGTCACTCAGAAGAAAGCTTCCAGTCGGACGAAATAATGATTACATCTCAAATAATTGACCGAAAGGAACTCCTCTCGAAATTGAAGAAGGACAAGTGGAATACATTGATTTCTTCAGATGGCGAGGAGAAGATCCTCGAGCCAGATCATGAAATATTCTATGATTTTAACAATTACGACGACTACCCTAACAGCAGTGACTCAGAAGAAAGCTTCCGTTCGGACGAAATAATGATTACATCTCAAATAATTGACCGAAAGGAACTCCTCTCGAAATTGAAGAAGGACAAGTGGAATACATTGATTTCTTCAGATGGCGAGGAGAAGATCCTCGAGCCAGATCATGAAATATTCTATGATTTTAACAATTACGACGACTACCCTAACAGCAGTGACTCAGAAAAAAGCTTCCGTTCGGACGAAATAATGATTACATCTCAAATAATTGACCGAAAGGAACTCCTCTCGAAATTGAAGAAGGACAAGTGGAGTACATTGATTTCTTCAGAGCGTTTCTTGAAAATAATAAAATAAATGCTACTGAAAAGAAATCTGATCATGTGTGAAATCATGTTTAAAATATCATTAATTGCGGCTAAACAATCGATTAAAGGCATATGCCTACAATAGAATACTACGAAGAGTTTCCAATCAAAAGTATAAAACAATTCTTCAACTTCATCTGAGGCATTAAAGCCCATGAACCAGAAAAACAATGCAAAATCATGTTAAATTCATGTAACTGACGCTCTGGTGTAAAATGAATGGTGGTTGAAAAGGCGTGCGGAACTGATGGATTTTCAAAGGAAAGCTTTAATTGGCGCTCATTGGATTTGAAGACTCCTGCAAATTTCTTTTTTACACATGAGTCAAGTGTTGAAATTATTATTCCTGTAATTCTCTTGTGTGTAATTCAATAGATAAACCATAGTTTCCTTATACATTTTGAGTGATTTTCATTCACTTTTTTGTGTGCATAAATTTATCTAAGTATCTTTAGGAATATCATATTAGTGTATGTATAACTAGACCAGTGGTTCATCTGGAACCGAGTGGTTCATCTGAACTTAAACCGATGACCACTTCTCAACTTCCACTTTAATGTCGGGCCACTTAAAAGAATTCTTTCCGGGGGGGGGGGATACTGGGGGGTTTTTAACAAAAAGTAAAAAACTTTTTGCACAAAATGTAATATAAAATGAAAAATTCAAAAAAGCGTAGAAACTTTCCACTGATTCAATGATGCTGATGATAGTTAATATACTTGTAGCTGAGATGATGCAATATTTTTTCGAATTGTATTCAATGTTGTGCCCGGCCGTATTTTCGCTGTTTTTCAATGATTATCAAACATTTTTTAATTCTCTAAAAAAGACCGTAAACAACTGAGCTTCATGAAATTGTGATACATGCTCACTTGCTTCGCGGATCACTTAGAACTTGTTCGTGGAGTACCAGCTGGGAACCACTGAACAAGACAAGGCATAGTTTTATACTTTATTACAATATTACTTTTTTTTGGAGTTACAATATAGTAACACTAGAAGAGATAAGGCCAGTTGTGGGGGGCAATTACAACGGGAGCTAGAAAAAAAAATTTTTGACAGAAATATGTCTACGCTCAATATATTTAATTTTCGGCCACCTAATAATTTCCTATTCAATTTTTATTGTATATACCGAAATCGAATTTCATGCTCTTCTGGAAACGTGCGGAAACTTTTCGTATTCGAACGATTTCGTTTTCTGAGAAAAGCCGCTCTTATAACAATGCTTCTTCCAGAGGCAATCATTTTATTTGTAAAAATAAATAAACTGTGTAAACTGGAAAAACTAATTTGAACGAATTGGGATGGCAATTTTTCCTTCAAAAGCTGATAACCATCACTTTAATAGGATGTCAATATCAATTGTGACATCTGATTTTGATACGCAAATGATTAACTTCTCATGGAAATAAAATTGAGCTGAAAATAGTGAAAAATCACTTAAAAATGAGGAAACGGGTGGATTTTCAGATTTTCAAAGTAGCGCAGATTGATTTCTATATATTTTTTTCTCATAATTATGAAAAATTTCATGCCGATCGTACCAACGGTATGAGTTTTATTACGATTTTAGACAATGACTTTTTTAATCTGTTAGGATTAATGACGGTTTTGGAATGGTTGAACCGGAATTGTCACTGAGTCAGTGAGTCGATCATCAGCGTAACTATAGAGTAGGATAATATTTACTCTCCCTTTTCCTTAGTTACAATATAATAACATAAACTCCATGAATCACGTGATTTTCATGGTTCTTCTTCATTTTTGACCTCTGCGGCACGCGATGGACGATTCGATCGACCGCCATCTTACTGGTAGTTAAATCGTGCGATGGCAACGGCTGCACTTTTTCGACATTAGGGAGTTTTTGCATACCGTTTCTTCCCACGTTAACGATAACGCCATCCGCTATTACGGAGTACTTTGACCAATCAGGTTTCGTAACTGATTCGTGCGCATGCGCTGTACTGTCCGATGGCATTTAACGTTAGCGTTAACCCTTTGAGGCGCAACCCTTTCCCAATGCTGAAAAAAGGGCAGCACCAGCAAGAGGGCGGACGATCGAAACGTTCATCGCGTGCCACAGATCTAGATATCTCTACTTTGCTTTCATTGAAAAAAACCCAAATATCTCTAAAATACGCTTTCTAGAGACCCTTTTCTGACGCAGCTCGACCTTGAAGAAAAAAAATTGTAAAAAGCATTAAACAAGCAAGATGGCGGAGCACAGCCAGCTGCGTCAAAACAAGGGTCTCTAGATCTGTGGCACGCGATGAACGTTTCGATTGTCCGCTATCTTAAGTCGAGCGATGGCAACGGCTGCCCTTTTTTCAGCATTGGGCCATCTATCGAGCTGTTCTTGCATTCTTCCATTTTTCAGCAGATGTCAGTACTGTTCATTTTTTTGCCCCGTGACCATTTTTTACGGGGAAATGACGTGCTATAAAAAGTAAAGGATTCTCGTGGAGCTATGTCACCCGCAAGCTATTTTTATAGAAATCCAATCTATTCTTCGTGACTGGCAACAGTCCAAACGTCAGAGTTGGGTGTTCCCAAAGCGGGAACACTGCGCATTAAAGGGTTAACGCGATGAAATCGCAATGCACAATCTCCCTATTGGGAAAGGGTTGCCCCTCAAAGGGTTAATGGACTTTCCCTCACAACCAAACCACTTTAACCCCGACATGAAAGAAAAAACCAAAAATAAATAACTGCTGAAAATAAAAGTTAACGGTTTCTACTTTCGCAAACAAATCATCACTTAAACGACGTATAAATGCGCCCCCCTCTTGGCAAAACGCTTTCCCACGGAGCGCGCACCAAAAGCTCACGCAAAAATCCGCAAGAGGATTCTCTTAAATAGTATTTAATACTTCGAGAGGGTCCATGCCGTGACCCTAATGGTCCGAGAATCGTGACACGCGGGGCAGCCTAACGGAGGAACAGAAATTTAGAAGAAAAAAAAAAAAGTGGATGTAACTGAGCCAATAAAAAAATAAATGCAACTGCTAATGGAATGCGAAGGGCAGAAACTGAATTACGCAAGAATTCCATGCGCGTTCAATCGCTTTCTGTCCGGCACTGAGTGTTGCTCTAAAAGTTTCCGTACTGATGTTGTATTTGTTGGTCTTACGTCCATGGATAGGATTAACTTGTAGGTATTTTTCTGACATTCTTACACACTGTCTGGCGCAGTATATCCTTTTTGGATCGTGTGCCATTAACTCTTTAACGCGCAGTGTTCCCTCTCTGGGAACACCCAACTCTGACGTTTTGACTGTTGCCAGTCACGAAGAATGGATTTGATTTCTATTTTGCAGAGTGTGTCATATTTAATATAAAATTTTCTCTACAATCTTCGGGTTTTTTTTTTTTCTAATTTCTTTTTTCTGAAAAATTACATAAAATGCATAAATCTTTTGTTTAACCCTTTAACGCGCAGTGTTCCCGCTCTGGGAACACCCAACTCTGACGTTTGGACTGTTGCCAGTCCAGAAGAATGGATTTGATTTCTATAAATATAGTTGCGGATGACAGAGCTCCACGAGAATCCTTTACTTTTCAGCACGTCATTTCCTGTAAAAAAAAAAAAAAATGGTCACGATTATTTTTAAACAGCACTGACATCTGCTGAAAAATGGAAGAACGCGAGAACAGCTGGATAGATGGCCCAATTCTGAAAAAAGGGCAGCCGTTGCCATCGCTCGACTTAACGACCAGCAAGATGGCGGACGATCGAAACGTTGATCGCGTGCCACAGATCTAGAGACCCTTTTTTGACGCAGATGGCTGTGCCCGCGCACAGCCAGCTGTCTTCTACGTATCATTTAAGGTTACGTATCATTTATGAATCTTCACTATCGCATCCTGAAAAATATGCCCGGCACAAAAAAGGGTCCCTAGATCTGTGGCACGCGATGAACGTTTCGATCGTCCGCCATCTTGCTGGTATTTAAGTCGAGCGATGGCAACGGCTGCCCTTTTTTCAGCATTGGGAAAGGGTTGCGCCTCAAAGGTCTAAACACCCACCAACCATGGATAGACGATCGCACTATCCATGGAAATAGGTGCCATTGCCCCCGAGGGGGTTGTATTGCTGCCTGTCGGTCCCCAATTTTGAACCCAGATGAGGGACCCACCCGTACCTAAAATCGACACCCCCCCAAAGGTAACGTTTTGAACATGTATAGAGGACATCGGAGCCGCGACGGATTTTACGTGAACCAGCTCCCATTAACATACACTGTCTTTTACAGCAGCAGTCCAGCTGAGAGAGGAGATCACCCGCCCAACCACTGGCCAAGACAAATGCTGCTTCACTTTCCGTATTCTTGCGGGAGCGTTGCGACCTGGCCACTGGGACACTCCCGTCCGATGGCTTGTGGACATAATGTGGACATTTCTTTAGCTAAACCATCTTTACATTGTTTACGTTCAAAACGTATCACACGAAACCAGCGCAGGCCGGGGCATATGGGGAGCCCTAGCCGGACAGTTTTTAACGGCGCACCTTTAAAATAAAAATTTTTGAACAATCGAATAAACTACTGAATAAAAACGTTCAGTATGTTTACAATCTGTTTCTAAGTACATTACAGGTGCACATTATGCACAAAAAATAATAATTAATCGAAATTATAAGTTATCGAAATATAAGAGGTTAAATTTACAAAAGACGAAAAACAATCTCTCCAGAGTTAAAACAGTCTGCATCGTTTAATAGGTCACAGGACATTACGTCTACCGTAAAAAGACCAACCCTGATTCGCTTCTCTATCTATCCACTGAGAACATCTTAACTGATTCCAAACGAGTATTTACATTATATCTGGAGAGAACGAGAACCGCCCCAAAATTCTGGCCGTCAGATCGACAGCCGCTCGATAGACCAGAACATTGGACCTTGACACTTCAGCGCCGTGTACAGCATCCTAACCACTCGGCCATTAGTCAGCCTCATGCTGCCAAGTTGTCAATTTTTAGATCTTGATGTTGCAGTATAGAACGTTTTTTGAGTTGCGCTGCGTTATGGCCAAAACTACGCAAACGCAAGCCTCCCCCCTGGAAGCAGATGTCCCTTGTGTAGGCTTGCCGTAACACAAACAAACACACTCAGACATGGTGGGGCCGAATTTCTAGCCTTACTGTATGCGAATGGCGAATATGGTTACTCAGCGCTAGTTAAAACTAACCAGAAAATAGTAGAAAAGATATTTATCAAAGGAATTCGGAATAAAAAACAACATTTTTTAAATGGTTGGTGATCAGTGGCTCACCCAGGCTTTTAGTTTAGGGGGGAGGGGGGGGTGATGGGCTACCAATACTGCTGAACTCGGTTATAGTGGCCTCGATTGTAGTCACAGCTCTCTTATCACGTCATAATATTGTGTACCACTTGACTGGTCCATGAAACACGAGGCCACAATCGATGTAATTCGTTATACAGTCATAAATAATTATCTGATTTTTTCAGTGACGTTGTAACCGAGTTTAGCAGTATTTCATAAATTAACTGTAAGTATTTTCTTAAAAAACGAACGTCTTTTTTGGTAAAATATATTTCAGAAATAATTTTAAGTAAAAAAAAAAGAAAGAAAGAAAAAATTAATAAGTAAAATTTTCCTTTTTATAAGCTTTTCACTTCTAACGTTCCGCCATTCGGGGGGGGGATGGGGGCTTCAGCCTACATAGCCCCCTCCGGGGGGTGCGCCTATGGTTGGGGTTATAGTCTCAGCATATATGAGCTGGGCCTGTACCGATTGAGAATCCTGTGTGCGCTCCTATCTGTAATAGTTAAATAATCTAATAGATGGCGCCACTAAATATCTCGTCTGTTTTCACATTTAAAATTAGTTGGTGTAGTTGACACAAGATGGTAACACCACACATGGTAATTCTCAGGGATACTTTAAATATCAAAGGGGAAAAAAAAGTTTTCCTATAGGTAACAGTTTGTAATTGTTGAAGAAGAAACATGGGTTTTGTTCCTCTCTACTTTTAATTTGATTTTTTGCAATAAATTCTGTCTTTAAATGTCTATGACAAATTATACAATTATTTAACAAATGGGAGCATCAAAAATCAAACACATTCAGTATTCATATTTTTCTCTGCCAAGTCCTAAGCCCAAGGAAAAGATATATTCAGATTATTTTTTATTTTATTTCTCTCACTATTTTCTTATTTGTGCACTTTGGTTTTACATTTAGTATCCAATTTTGTCGATAGATAGCAGGACCAAAAAATTGCGGTTGACGTAAGACAAGGACTATGCTATGAAACTATTCAGTGCCAGATTAAGACAGCGCGGGGAGTGTAACAAATTTTACCAAGGGACCCAGTGTTCAGTGGCGCACTCAGGAAGTTTTATTTTATTTGTTAGGAGAAGGAGTTTACCCTCACATTGAATTAGTGTAGATAAATTAAGAGAAAATAAATTTTTCTCATTATAATTAGCACATCCGAGCATCCATTAACTAATTAATTAGCATATCATTTTTAGCGCTAATTATTTATTTAATGAGATTATTTGTGCGAATTAGATAATTAAATAAAACTAAAACTGTCCGCGTGTTAGATTTGATAGAGGTCCCAGCCCCACCCCACCCACCCACCTGCCCTCTTGGGTGCGCTAATGTTTAGGTTTTCATCAATAATAAAATAAAACATAACTTTTAGGACCTTTTCTTGATTTAATATGAGCAAATTTGAGCTAACACTACACAAATCAATTTCTCCAAGTAAATCGACGGGCGGAAAAAATGCCTCTCAAAATAAAAAGTTTTTTAAATTATTATTTGTTCTGTTCTTTCATTTTGGCACTTCTTTTTTCTGTAGAACTTTTTGTTCCACAGTGTGTTAAATATATATTCTTATGTGTGTCCCTTATTGTTGCCTTTAGAATACTCCTTTAGTTTCGCCTAGGTAATCAGTTGACTAAATAATGCACGCATGCAACAGCCACATTAAATTTACTAAACATATTCTTTCAGTGAGTTATCTACAATTGATTTATAGTTCCACAATAGAACTTCAAAAATTTTCTTTAAAAAAAAGCGAGAGAATGGGAAAGAAAGAATTGCGATATTTATCTTCTTAAAAAAGAGAGAGAGAGAGAACGAGATCTTGTTGAGGGGGGGGGGGGGGACGAAAACTTTCAAGCTAAAGGCTCTGGGCCCAAAAAGCGCGGTTCTCGTAGCATTTGCTACTTCAGTTATATAGCTAATCCGCCACTGAAGCTACCTAGTTCTACTTACGGCATAGGAAAACGAAACAAATGAAAATCTTCTTATAAATAAAAATGAAATTCTGTTTGTTTGTTTGTTTGTGGATTTGAGTTGTATACAAATCCACAAAAATGGACCTATCAGCCTGAAATTTTACACAGATATGTAAAATAATATAGAATAAATCATAGTCCACTTTAAAACTTTGAAAGTCCACCCGTTCCCGGAATTTAAGAGATTTTTATGTTCTCCACGCAAAAAGCTTTTCGTAATTGTAACCCCTGTAGTGAAAAAAGTGTGAAATAAGGATCGTGGTTGCCATGTCTGGCGATTTTGCCGAATAAGATGTTTTAAATTCTCAAACTAAAAATAAAAGAATAATAATGATTTTTTTCTTAGTTTATATTCGTAAGGTTATTTTTTTTTTAAATTATAATATCGTGTGCATGGGAAATCGGAGCAGGAATGAAATGTTTTATACGCAAAACAATAAGAATTGAAGATTTCCGAGGCTAATAGGTAATTTTTTTTAGTTTGGCGAAAAAAGAAAATGGCTCAAATGCCGATTTTGAGAAAGTGAGTTCTAGCGGTTTGCACAGATTTCGGCTTGGCGCAATTTATTGAGAGCTTAAGGAAATAGATTTTTGAAAACAAGTGTAAAGGTTTTATTAGAATACAGCGTTAAATTTTTAATGATCCGTGAAGAAATAATGCAGTTGTTAAGGGATTTCAAGCGATCTATCTCCAGAATTCTCGCCAAATGAGTACATTGATTTAAGTTGGGGGAATTCCGCCAAATTTCAGAAAATTGAAATATTCTCATTTACTACATCGGAGTAACGATGAATAAAACACGTTATAGTTGATAATTTTATAAAAATTTCGGCTGTATTAAGGGATTCCACTTTTGAAATAAAGGCTTGCTTTACTTTTTCGCGGTCGAACCATTTCCCATATTGATTGCTGCTAAGTCAATGCTTCGAATGATTTCCTGAAAAAACGCTTGCACAATGGCGTATGTTGGCACGTTGGCGAGGCTTAGATTTGAAACTGGATTTTATTTGAGACTGGGATATATAATGACACTGGTTATAGATAAAAATGAATGTTGGTATGTGTGTATGAGGTTGAAAAACTCTAGCACCGTTGCACCATGAAATTTGGTTCACCTAAGTCTTTTATCATTGAGAAGCTTTTTATGCTATCCGTTTTCCTCTAACTTGCCACTAGGTGGCGCAGCAGAACGTCGAATTCTATTCCGTTTAGCCGTTTACTATGCGAATATCGTCCAACCGATTTCGATGAAATTTGGTACACGCGGATATTAGAACACGGAGAATATTTTTCAGTATTCATTTTGCTGTAACTTGCCGCTAAATGGCGCTGCAACGCATCAACTTCTATACTGTTCGACCGACCGGCATAAAATTTCTTATACTTACACATTTCAGCACGAAGAATATATTCTAACTGTGTTCCTTTTGATGTTACTCACCACTAGATGCCACTGCAATGCATTATTATTTTAACTCGCCACTAGATGACGCTGCAGCAGGCCAAATTCTTGACCATTCAAACGGTCGCTATGAAAATCAGTATACATAGAACTCATTTGAGCAATGAGAATATTTTGGCATTATCCATTTTGCTATAACTCGCCACTTGACGGCACTGTAGCAAATCATTACTTTAATCAACCACTAGATCGCGCTGCAGTGCATCACTTCTTGACTGTGCAACTGATCGCTATGAAAATAGGTATACATAGATATTTGAACACGGGGAAGAGTTTGGCTCTATCCATTTTCCTATATAATTTGCCACTAGATGTCGCGTCAACACGTGAACTTCACAGGGCTGTCCAGCCGATCGTCCTGAAATTTCGTATTCATCGATATCTGAATGCGAAGAATATTTCCGCCGTATCCGTTTTGCTAAAACTCGCCACTAGATTGCGCCACGCCGCATGACCTTCTGCACCGTACAAACGAAATGCCTTGAAATTCGGTATGCATGGTTATTGAACACAATATAAAGCGATATCCATTTTGCTATATCTCTTTATTACAATAAATAGTAATCACCACAAATCGTAATATCAAAAAGTCCATTCATTCCCATGCGAAGAACGGGTACTTCAGCTAGTAAAACATAAAATAATGAGATAACGGCTTAGAGGGGAATAAGATAGTAATTTGCGCAAATAAATCACTCTTTAAACAGCAATTTACTTGTGTATTGCACATCATACTTATGAACTGCACATCATTAATAACTCGAGGAAACTTTGATAAAAAGGAAAATGAATTTGAATGAATAAAATGAAGATTTTTAGGTAATGTTTTAAAATTTTAATTTTTAACTATCCTTAACTATTTTAGAGATGAAGTTAAAGCCAAACACGTATAAACTCTAATGTAAACTGCGTAAAGCGTTGTTTTTAAAAATGAATAACTATTATTACTATTATTATGTAACTGTAGAGATAAAATAAAAAATATATTCAAAAATATAAATTCCAATTGATAGTTTACACATTTTTTATCCTACTGTCTCATCACCCCTCCACTTTTTTTTTTTTTTTAAACTGCAGGTTTTTTTTTTAACTGATTGTCTTTGTTGTATTATTACTTAAATGAGTGTCTATTAATTGAATAAAAAAATTAATTTTGTCAGAGAGCATGATATCAGGGAAAGAAAGTGACAACTATTTAATGCTGCTAAATCATTTGTGACTAATACTCAATATTTTAAGAATATGTGAATAATAATTTTAACAAATTCATTATTGGTAGGAAAAACATATGTCTTATAACAGATTTTGATGTATTACTCTTACAAATAATAAACTCGATTTCGATAAAATACACGCACGCACACACACTTTAAATATTAATTCAAGAGAAAATGAAATAGGGATTAATCGAGATTATCAAAATAGTTTCTTTTTGTAATACTAGATGACAGCACCAAGAATACCTTTGCCATTTCCGGAGCCATGGAGGTAAAAGAAAAATGGGGGCACTAAATCGTGCGGTACTCTATTTCTTTTGTATGAAGTACCGAGATCTTTGTGCTGTAAGGCAGCGACTATTTTCACCACCGTTTTTCCCCCTTTACTGGAGTTCCCCCCTTCGTTGCCACAGCAACCAGGCGGAAACTGGGTTATGTTT